>CAWUFW010002952.1:0-1200000 GCA_963921515.1 Calotriton arnoldi
GGGCGAAAACTACGCTACGCTCGCGGAGTGTGCGTAGTTTGCGCAACTACGCGCATCGCACGTAGCACAGTGCAAAAACGCGTTGCGGGCATTTTTGCTCGCTCGCGGTCCTCAACGTCAAGTTGGCGACCGCGAGCGAGCAAAATCAACATCCCGGCGAGACTTTTTCCTCTTTCGCGATCGGCAACATCAAGTTGCCGATCGCGAGCGTGGAAAATAAACCTCAAGGCGAGATTCTCAACGTGGGGAGGTCAGGTTTCTCATTGAGAGTGGTCGCGTATGCTCGCGACTGCTCGCGATGAGAAACTGCCAGTCCGCGTTGAAAAAGCTGCCGCTCGAGTACAAATCTACTCGAGCGGCAGAAAACGACCGCTTGCACTGTGCATGATGCCGTTCGCAATGATTGCACAGTGCGGACAAGCATCCGGCACTGTGCAATCATTGCGAACAGCATTTCCCTACCGCACTACGCAGTTCGGGTAGCTACGCTTAGTGCTAAGTACACTTCGCGTAGCTACGCGTAGCGCGAACTACGCCCAGGGTTAATTACTTGTCCATGGTGTGACATGTCAATGGGTACCATGCACAATGTGCAGAATGTGTGATTACGAGGACATGTCATCATCTGACGACTAGCAGCACAATAACTTTATGTGCAGCATCTTTGTTGTTCACTCTGCATGGAAGACATTACAAATGGGCATGAACTAGCCATTGTAGTCTCATGCATACCTTTGTCATGTCATGTGCTTTGCTTTCTTATTGCTACTGACCATGCTTGTTTTGTTTTCATGAGGGCCTTGATGCTCTACCCCCATGGCACTTCAAGATAGCATTCAGTGCTGTGCATGGTTGTGCCCTGAATTTCTTCTACATGTGATTTTGTGAGTCACACTTTGGTTTCTGTGACAGTTACATACACTTTTCTGTCTGCACACTTGAAGTGGCTATTGGATCTATTCCAAGTTGGATGACATGTGAGGGCTGGTGTGGTCATATGGCTCCATGCTTTTTGAGGGGAGTGTCAGTGTGCATGCACTGTCTACCTACCTGTTCTGTGACAGTTGAGGGGAATTGTTGCCACATGCTTCTGGGTGGGGTGGAGTTCTACATCCTGCTCAGGGGTGGGACAAGGGGGCCTGGTGGGAGTTGTAGTGCAGGCCTCCCACCCCCAGAACACCCTCCCTGTGTAGATGGATACCTACCTGGTAGGTGAAGGTGAACAATCCAATGGCTGGCACATGCTTATGTGTGGGGTGGAGTGCTACATCCTGCTCAGGGGTGGGAGAAGGGGGCCTGGTGGGAGTTGTAGTGTAGGCCTCCCACCCCCAAAACACCCTCCCTGTGAAGATTGCTACCTACCTGTTAGGTGAAGGTGAACAATGCAATGGCTGCCACATGCTTCTGGGTGGAGTGGTGTGCTACATCCTGCTCAGGGGTGGGACAAGGGTGCCTGGTGGGAGTTGTAGTGCAGGCCTCCCACCCCCAAAACACCCTCCCTGTGAAGATGGATACCTACCTGGTAGGTGAAGGTAAACAATCCAATGGCTGCCACATTCTTCTGGGTGGGGTGGAGTGCTACATCCTGCTCAGGGGTGGGACAAGGGGGCCTGGTGGGAGTTGTAGTGCTGGCTGCCTGTACACATGCAACCCTGGGAATGTTGCTGGCTACCTTTGGGGTGATTCAGAGGGAGTGAATGTTACATCTGTGAGACATGTGTTGGGTAGTGTGTGGTGCACATGAATGGATTTGGGCCTAGGAGGTGTAGCTTTGTAGTTGTGCAAGACAGTACATAGCAGTGTAATGGTAGACATTTGTTTGTACTTACCAGCCTCCACTCCCCCGGGTACTCCTGTGAGACTCTCTGGATGCAGTATGGCAAGCACCTTCTCCTCCCATGCAGTGAATGTTCTTGGTGGAATGGGAGGGCCACCGCCAGTCATCTGAGCCAACTGATGGTTCTTGTAGTTCTTCTGTTTCACCAGCCTCTTGAGGTCATGCCACCGCTTCATGATCTCCTTCTTGGTGCGCGGGGTGGTCCCTACTGCATTGACCTTGTTGACTATCCTTCTCCACATTTGTGCTCTGGTGGCTAATGGTGTCTGTTGGACCAGGTTACCAAACAATTGTGGTTCTACTCTGATTATCTCATCTGCCATGACTGACAACTGACTGTCAGTGAATTTGGGCATTTTCTTTTGTGCCATGGTTTGTGATGTGCAAATGGTTTGAGGTGCGGGTGTGAGGGTGTGAGGGTGGTGGGGGTGATGTAAGTGGGGTGTGTGTGTGTTGTTGTGCTGGTGAGATGTGTGGTGGTTTGCCTCTCCTTTGTGCTATAGGGTTATTTCCTTCAGGGGTGGAGTATTGCAAAGGATTCTGGTCAGGGAAGGGGCTGGTTTTATACTCAGCTATGTGGGTGTGTCAAAATGTGGTATTGCTGTCAGGTGGGTTGTGTGGGTTGTCCTGGGATTTGTATTTCTTTAGTTTCCATGGGGGTGTGTCATTGGTGTGTGTTAGGTGTTTTGGGGGGCTGAGCTAGTTTGATGTGTGCACTTGGTGGCCTTGTGGTGTGTTTTTTTTTTTGGACCGCCATATTTGTTCCGGAGCGGCCGCGGCTTTGCAGTCCTTCCACCGGCTCTCCCATTCATCACTGTTTGCAATCGCAGCAGGTCGGAAACAGCGGATCGTCCCGCTGTCTCCTCAATGGCATCCTAATTTTACGGTTGGTCACTCCGCTGGCCTAGCGGCGGTTTTGGGTGTTTCCGCCGTGAATCCGACCGCCACGGACGGATTTTCACCTGCTCCGCCCGCTAGCGGCGGGTTTTCATGGCATCGTTCCGCCGCGGTCGGATTTTTCTGGCGGTTGATCCTAATTGGACCGCCGGTTTTGCCGTGGTACCAGCAGACGGTTTTTTTCCGCTACCATGGCGGTCGGAATGGTTTTCCGCCCGCCATCCTAATCAGCCCCAATGTTCTCATTTGTAAGTTCTTGCTATGATGGCCGATTTACTAAAACTATGTACCATTACATTTGTTAGAGCCTTCTGGTTGTGAGGATATATAGGGTTTGCAGGTTTTCCAAGAACCTGAGGTACCCAAAGCCAACCCTTGAGTTGCACCTTACAATGGCTTTTCATTGTGTACCAGGTATAGACCAATTCATGTGGTAAAATTTGAGGAGTAAAAAAATGGTTATCAAGAAAACCTATGTATTTCTAAAATGAACACCAGATATGCAGTTCAGGAAAAGTGGTTATTTTTACATCTCTGTATTTATGGATACCCATAGTAGCATGTGATTCAGAGGGCGTTTCTTAAAATGTGTTCTTGCTTACATTTGAAAGGCACAAATTCAGAGAATTGTAATTGGTAATAGCAAATGTGCTACTATTCTTTATTTCCCCAATTATCCCTATAAAAGTGGTACCGCACTTGTGTGGGTAGGCATAGTGCCTGTGACAGGAAAGGGGCCAAAACCAACTTAGACACATCCCATTTTTCCACTGAAAACTGACCCCCTATTTCCAATGTGGGTAGCTGTGAGTTTTGGGCCCTAGTTTGGTCAACACCTAGCGAAAAATAGCATATGAACCACTGTGCCAGTTCCCCAATCCAAATCAGGGACACTGAGCACCACTGGAGCTACCTCATAACCCTAAACTCCTTGGTGTATGTCAACCCCCTCCTTCAAGTCAGGCGTCGTATCTCTGAGTTTGTGTACGTCTCCCTCAGCACTAGACACTACATTTTTGCTGCCACCATCTGAGCTAGACTCCACCTCTAACCCAGCCAAGCTCACTTCATGAGCTGCACACAATTTCTTTTCAGCTAAGGCTCGCTCTATCTCCTCACACTCCCGGTCCAGCTGTCTCAGTCTCCAGTCACGAGCACGGTTCTGATTCCTTTCCTCATGATCCAATCTTCCCCACAAAGTTCCCTTCTCAGCGCCACTGCCCTCTGGATATTCTGGCTGGGGATCCTCCCCCTCAGATTCCTCCTCAGAGTCATCTGACAGCGTTGCTTCCCAGCGTGGTATTTCATAGCTATACAGGGCTGCCTTAAGATTCTGCCTTTTGGATCTCCTCTTCACAGGTAGCCCCCTCTTCTTGTAAAAGACTTTTGTATCCCTCATCATGTAATGTACAGGTGCCAAAAGTTGATTTCCATTTTTACAAGGCCCCACAGGTACAACAACTAACCAGAGTTCCAACCACCAAATTCTGAAGGGAAAAAATAGTATGTGGTTGCGTAATGGTCTGCACTAGTCCAGTGATGTACACCAATCACTGTGGATCAAATACAAGTTCAAATCCTCACCGCTGACCACCAATGTTAGAAATGCGGGTCTCTAGTTGGAAGAGGTAGGTACTTTTGTCCAAATAGGGACCCTTGCTTCTTGTCAGGGTAAAGGGGATACACACTTTAGATAACCCCTGCTCACCCCCTGGGTAACTTGGCACAAGCAGACACACTTATCCCAAAGGCAATGTGTAAAGTATTTGTCCTCAAAACACACAGCAATACAGTGATGACACCACAAATGGACACCACACCAGTTTAGAAAAATAAAGAATCTTTATCTAAGCTCAACAAGACCAAAACAACAAAAATCCAACACACATGTAATTAGAATAAGACTTTTCAAAGGTTTCAAATAACTGGGTCAATAGAAAACTATTGATGCGTGATTTCTCACAAAGTACCTGTGGATGTGTCAAAATTCACAAGGCCAAACAGCGGCAGAGATAGGAAGCGTTGAGAAACAAAGAGCTGCATCAGTTCCTGAGAACATGGGGAGGCGATGCAACAGTTTTGCTGAACGCAGGAGAAGTGATGGTCGTGTCCGGTCTGTAGGGGGAAGTGATCCGTCGATTTCAAGAAAATTCTGCTCCGTGGGTGATGCAACGGGAAAACTAGCTGTACAGGTATGATTCGTGGAAATCCAGGATGAGTCAGCGGTCGATGCGGCGGCGTTGAGCGGCACTGCGTCGGTTTCTTCAGCCACGATCCCTCGATGCATTGGTTCTTACAGCCACACAGCAGGGCCTGCATCAGAATCGGTGCGGTGATCTCGGACCTCGGAGATCGGTACA
Source organism: Calotriton arnoldi (assembly GCA_963921515.1). Lineage (NCBI taxonomy): Eukaryota > Metazoa > Chordata > Amphibia > Caudata > Salamandridae > Calotriton > Calotriton arnoldi. Next base: position 5,095 of record CAWUFW010002952.1, read on the forward strand.
AGGGATTCGGTGGGTGGCGATTTCTCCAGCCGCGGCTGGCGCTGCATCGGTTTCTTCGGCGATGCATCGGAAACAGGTGTGGATGCGTCGAGCTTCTCATAGTTGCGTTGCTTTTTTAGCTCCCAACAGCAGGAACAAACTCCAGAGGCCCAACACAGTCACAGGCACCTCTTGGCAGGTCAGAACTCCCAGCAAGGAAGTTCAGGGGAGCTGGGGGTGAATTCTTTGTGGAGTCTTTTGAACAGGAGGCAAGCTCTACTTCAAGCCTTTGGAGATCTCCCTCAAGCAGGGGACACAGCACACAGCAAAGTCATTGTCCGTTCCTTGGCAGAAACAGCCACTGCAGGCCAACCCTACACAGCACACAGCAAAGGGGCAGTACTCCTCCTCCAGTTTCTCCAGCTCTTCTCCTTGGCAAAGGTTCCTCTTGAATTCCAGAAATGATCTAATCTTCTGGGGTTTTAGGTCTAATACCCCAAAATGTCTTTGTTCTCTTTGTGCAAGGGTCTCTGAGCCCAGTCCAAACCAGTTCTGTCCTCACTGGTGCAGTATGACCACAGGGGGTGGAGACAGCATTGTGTAAGGGAGAGAGGCCCTATTCAGGTACAAGGAAATCTCCTCCCAATACTCTAAATTCAGCCAGGGTCTATTCAGCCCAGCTCTGAGTCATCCAGGAAGGGCCAGGCCCCCCAGTGGCAGTCTACAGTGAATGCACATCCCCGGCCCCTTCACTCCAAAACCAGACAGTCAATACACAAACAGGCAGAGGCACACAGAATGGTTAAACAAGAAAATGCCTACTTTCTAAAAGTGGCACTTTCAAACAGGCAATTTAAAAACCATCTTTACTAAAAGATGTGTTATTAAATCCTAAGTTCAGAGAGCCTAAACTTTATTTCTGTATCTTGTCCCAATGGGAAGTTATGCTTGTAAGATGTTACAAAGCATTTCCCATTCTATCCTAAGGGGCAAGATTGCCTCTCAATAGTGAAAAATGAAGTTGGCAGTATTTCACTATCAGGACATGTCACACACACCAGTACATGTCGTACCTTTTACATACACTGCACCCTGCAGAGGGGTGTACCTTGGGCCTACCATAGGCCCAAAGGGAAGGTTAGGGCCTGGCAAGTGGGTGCACTTGCCAAGTCGACATGGCAGTTAACAAACTGCGCACAGACACTGCAGTGGCAGGTCTGAGATACCTTTTCAGGCTACTCATTTGGGTGGCGCCATCAATGTTGTAGGCCCACTAGTGGCATTTGATTTCCAGGCCCTGGCACACTCAGTGCACTTTACTAGGGGCTTACCAGTTAATCAAATATGCCAATCATTGATAACCAATCATGTTTACAATTTACGCAGAGAGCATATGCACTTTAGCACTGATTAGCAGTGGAAAAGTGCCCAGAGTCCTAAAGCCAACAACAACAGGTCAGGAAAAAATAGGAGGAAGAAGCAAAAGGTTTGGTGATAACCCTGCAAAAAGGGCCACGTCCAACACACATCAATAAAGTAGACATTGGTCCAAGCTATAAGTAGCTGACTTTTCTGAGGCTAGTGGCATGGCTGAGTCAAGACTCTTGACAGAAAAGACAGGTGCCCACTAACCAGTCAGGGACTCTTCAGGCTCTGTCTGATGTGTGGTGGTATGGGAGCAAGATGGTGGGACAGTTGGACTGGGCAGTAGGGGCTGCATTGTCAGCATGACTACTGAGGGGCTGCTGGGTAGAGGCCTTGCCTACTTTGCATAGTCAGTAAGAGAAGGGGAAGACAGCTTCAGCAATGACAGCTTAGTGTATGGATAGCAGCATGCAAAACGCGTGACTCACAATAACTGGATCTCTGGTTCCAGTGTGAATGAGCAATGCCTTCTTCAGCAGAGGGACAGTGTCTTCCAGGAAACAGCAGGGGCAGTTTCTCCAGAGATGTATGGATTGCCTTGTTTTTAACCAATTCCAACATTTTCTAGGAACTACAGACACTCGTAGGACCAGCTCTTAGCCGGTCAGTGACTTTACACATGGCTTTTCTCTCACCTCCCCTTTGCCTTCTGTTCATGGCCAACAGTAATCCATATGTATGCTCATCTGATGGCTGCACCAATTAATCGATTTCTGGTGCAATGACAAAAATACCTACACTAAGATTGAGAGGCTCCATCAATAGATGGCTGATACATGTAGGCTGATCAATATGGTGAAAACATGCACAACAACTGATGGCTCGGAGATCTATTGTCCCCTTCTCTCGCTGCATAGATTATGATAGTAAAAGCTATCTCTAACCGGATCTAAAACAATTTGTAAGTTGGCTATATATAGGATTTCCTGTTTTCAGTGGTATTTTTAAAACAAATACAGTAGCCATTTTTCAGCGTCTCACAACTTATGAAAATCTATGGTTATCAGTTCTTATGCATTTCGGCACCACAGACATTTGGATGAGACCCCATTTTTCCAGTATTTACAAAACGCATTAAAAATCTAGCACTTTATTGCACGTGATGTTCATGGGGTTTCCACTAGTCTATTCCTTAGCATATATATGAATGGACATTAACAGTAGCTGGTTTTCTGTTGAGTGCAGAAATGGTAGTCTGGTAATACTATGTATATCAGCTGCAGGAATGACAACAAAACTCCTTAAGATTGGTGTAACAGCATCTGCACTTACATAATGAACAAAACATTTACAAACATTCTTCAAGTAATCTCGTGGAACCCTTAGTTGTATAAATAATATATTTCCGCACCGATGTTTCCTCACTGAGCCATCTTGATGCCCTTATTTCCATTTATCCACACCGCTCTCCTAAGTGTGACTTATCACAGAGGTGCCTTTACTTCCATCTCACTTCATTTGCATTTAGTCCTCTCATTCTTCCAACTTAACCTGCCTCCCTCCAAATGTATTTGCCTGGCAACTTTTGTTTTAGTCTCGCTTCCCTGCACTTCTTTTTGTTTTTCTATTGGAATGTGCAGCAAGGATCCCTTGCCTTGTCCATAGGCTTGTGGCATACTCCCTGTACGTTCCTCAGCAGTGAATCAAGACACTGCGACTTTTTAATGTTAAGTGCTATTTGGGTGGACAGAGTTAGTTGTTATAGAGACTGTAGTCTAACAAGCTAAATCTTTTTATTGGTTTTTGACAATGATTTATGTAACATGAATGTCAAATTGCATCTTTCTTTTGTGGGTGTTCAAGTCTCTTGTATCTCCAGCCTCATTTTCAGGACGTAAGGATGTTCGCAATTGGCTTATTTTTATAGGTTGTTAAAAACCTAAGAGTTATGATATGGCAGAAAAAGCCCAACAGCCAGACTTAGGCCACACCTCTTGGATGAGCAGGTTAGGGGACACAGGCATCCTTATAAACTACCCTTTACTCAGTGGCAGCTCCTCCGCTAAGGCGGAGGTGCGTTGCCCAACTGCTTTCAGCAGTGTGAATAAAGGGAAAATAAAATGATAATAACTTGATGTTATTATCATTTGATTCTTTACTGCTGCGGCTGCTTTGCGAGCACCCGGGTTGGTGCTGCTTTGATGACAGAGGAGCAGGGGGAGCAGTGGTGGTACTCTGTAAGTGAAAATATGAAAAGACAACCCTGGGCCAGGTGATTAACAATTTTCGCGGGCAAAGAAATTCCAAAACACATGCAGTAATAATCAATCAATCAATCAATCACAGCATTTATAGAGCGCGCTACTCACCCGGGAGGGTCTCAAGGCGCAATATGTGTCTCAATAATTCATCACAAGGGATATTTATTTTTCATATATATTTATTTTGGTTTATAAAAGATTCAATTTTTCAAGATAAATACATATACAAAATATTTCTTTCTATATATTTGTACACAAAAACATTATGACTCTCATTCAGTGTGGAACATATAAAATACAACTGATAAAGCACAGACATTATCTATATATATCTTAATTCATTATATGAAGAATGATATCAGGATGCTTCATCAAAAACAGTTTTAATGGTGGAAAACCATGATATACAGAGACTGGCGGTATGCTGTCAAACTACACGCGTTTCGGCTAGGCCTTCGTCAGGACTCCGTCACAGTAATCACTGAATGGGATATACAACAACATTAAAACACTGGAATTGAAATGCCCGCTATTTTTACTACGGATTAAAAAACCACTATTAATAAAATCAGGCACCGTCAAGGATATCTAGATAGAAGAGTTGTGTCACTTGTTGACATTTACTGCTTCATAGTGACATTCCACAGACCCAAGGAGTGTATGGAAGAACATGTAACTGTGCATAGGTACCATAAGGACAGAAAAAAGAATTTTGTGCTCTACATGTAGTAAAAGGTGTGAATTCTCAAAATAGGAAACATCAGGGTTCAAGCATGCTTTTCGCACTCAAAGTGACTGATCATGCAAGACTTAATACTATAGGGTGGTGGTAATAGGGTTCATACCTGTTATTCAATGGTATATAATTGGTTCAGCGAGGGAAATATGATTAACCAATGACAAGGTCAATATTGCGAAAATGTAGATAAACACCTGTCCTGAATATATAAAATACAGGGAATTACATCAATGACAGATAATAAACTGTAATGTGGAGACTCGCAGAAATTATATAGCTAAATGAGTATATCGAATACCTTTCTTATCCGGCTAATAATTTGTCCAGGGCCCACGTTCCTTTCTCAAATAATATTGCCAAATGGATCTAATTTGCGTATAGATGGCAGCTAGATCAAGAAGACGGAGAATGAAATGGTACATGAGGGGATAAGTTCATATCTAGAGATAAGGTGCTCTTTCTGCGCTAAAGATCCTGCTAGAGTCTATATGTATCCAAACATACCTCTTGCTTCTTATATTTTGTGACGTATGTTCATGGGTCCCTTCTAGCTAGTCTTGCGAGATAAATGCAGTGCATTCAGTGTTTTAGACTAAAATAGAGAAGGAGACGTGTTAAAATCCTGGGGTAAAACAACCTCCATTCATTCCTAATATATTTCACAAGCTTATCAAGAGGTTCATTGCCCTATAGTGTTACCTGTTTTTAGGGGGTAGGCTATATCCTCAAATGATCTGTAAAAAGGTATAAATATGGCCATTGCTCCCAAATTGTGTTTTGCAGCCATTACCTACAAATAAGAGATAAATATATGTCTTATATGCTCTGTTTCAATATCAACTATATTCTATAGTTGTCCCCTAATTGGATCTATATAGATAAATACTGACCTCAAATGTCAGGTTTTTACAATAATGTAAACGGAGACCGGGAGCAACATATCAATCCTGCTGCTTCTCATTAGCATGCACCTTTCCGGCATTTAGCTAAAAGTAATAACAATAGTATAGGTGTTTACACAAGTCCTACAACCACCTCCATTCACTATGTATTGCGGGTTACTAGATGAACAAATGTTAATATATCCGCATGGTTTATCACCTATGAAGTCAGGTAGAGTTCTACTCCCCTTCCACACGCCATACAAATGTGAAATGCAGCGTTTTAGAAAAAAGCACAATATGTAAATACGGCAGGTATACGGTCTAGATAGTCAATAGTCCCCATTAATAACGGTATGTCTGCCCCGCGTTCTTACCTTCATGTGCCGAGTAGTCGGTTTCCCTCCATGCTGGCAAGAGACTTCTGCGCTTGGTCTCAACTTTTAAAGCCAACCACGCTACACCTTAATTTAGTTATTATTTCCGGTTCCGGGTCGTCTGTAATCGACAGCGACGACGATCTAAATGTCGATGACGCCATATTGAAATGGTTTAGTTCAGTTGAGATCCCGTTTTCAAAGATATGGCACGGTCAATTTTTAAATGGCAACCTTTCTACATCTGAGATTGACTCGTGCTATGAATGGAAAACAGGTCAATGGATAGTTAGTTTGATAAAATATCTCTCCTGTACTGTTATAAGTGTGATTTCCTATCTAATAACGATGTCCCTTGGTATTGGGATATAAGAATATGCGGTGCAGGCAGATAGCCATATTCTTTTGTCTCCTGTCTGGATAAATTGTTAAATATTTGCATAGAGTCCCAACCTGATACTATGTCAATAACTATGAATTCAGATAACGCTGCTACACTGAAAAACCCCTCTATAAGGTGTACCCACACGTTTTAAAAGTATTAAGTGAAAATATTTACAGTGCATAGTGCATGGATTCAGAATTTCAGAACGTGCAAAGGTCTGGTATTGGTGGTGACCTCAGAAGGGCACCTTTAGTCATATTTATACCTTTTTACAGATCATTTGAGGATATAGCCTACCCACTAAAAACAGGTAACACTAAAGGGCAATGAACCTCTTGATAAGCTTGTGAAATATATTAGGAATGAATGGAGGATGTTGTCCCCCAGGATTTTAACACGTCTCCTTCTCTATTATAGTCTAAAACATTGAATGCACTGCATTTATCTCGCAAGACTAGCTAGAAGGGACCCATGAACATACGTCGCAAAATATAAGAAGCAAGAGGTATGTTTGGATACATATAGACTCTAGCGGGATCTTTAGCGCAGAAAGAGCACCTTAGCTCTAGATATGAACTTATCCCCTCATGTACCTTTCCATTCTCCGTCTTCTTGATCTAGCTGCCATCTATACGCAAATTAGATCCATTTGGCAATATTATTTGAGAAAGGAACGTGGGTCCTGGACAAGATATTAGCCGGATAAGGAAGGTATTCGATATACTCATTTAGCAATATAATTTCTGCGAGTCTCCACATTACAGTTTATTATCTGTCATTGATGTAATTCCCTGTATTTTATATATTCAGGACAGGTGTTTATCTACATTTTTGCAATATTGACCTTGTCATTGGTTAATCATATTCCCTCGCTGAACCAATTATATACCATTGAAGAACAGGTATGAACCTTATTACCACCACCCTATAGTATTAAGTCTTGCATGATCAGTCACTTTGAGTGCGAAAAGCATGCTTGAACCCTGATGATTCTTTTTTCTGTCCTTATGGTATCTATGCACAGTTGCATGTTCTTCCATACACTCCTTGGGTCTGTGTAATGTCACTATGAAGCAGTAAATGTCAACAAGAGACACAACTCTTCTATCTAGATATCCTTGACGGTGCCTGATTTTATTAATAGTGTTTTTTTTAATCCATAGTAAAAATAGCGGGCATTTCAGTTCCAGTTTTTTTATGTTGTTGTATATCCCATTCAGTGATTACTGTGACGGAGTCCTGACGAAGGCCTAGCCGAAACGCGCGTAGTTGGCAGCATACCGCCAGTCTCTGTATATCATGGTTTTCCACCATTAAAACTGTTTTTGATGAAGCATCCTGATATCATTCTTCATATAATGAATTAAGATCTATATAGATATTGTCTGTGCTTTATCAGTTGTATTTTATATGTTCCACACATAATGAGCGTCATGTTTTTTGTATATAAATATATAGAAAGAAATAATTTGTATATGTATTTATCTTGAAAAATGGAATCTTTTATAAACCAAAAAAAAGAAATATATATGAAAGATAAATATCCCTTGTGATCAATATATTGAGACACATATTGTGATTATTACTGCATGTGTTTTGGAATTTCTTTGCCCGCGAAAATTGTTAATCACCTGGCCCAGGGTTGTCTTTTTGTATTATTGTTTATTCCCTGTCAGGGTGCATGTATCCTGTACACGGGGGCCCCAGTTCTTTCCCAGAATAGGTACTCTGTAAGTGCGCATGAATGTTTGGCCGGCTGTCTAGGGCCGGCCAATCAGTCATGCGCACTTTGCATGTTACCCACCAGGCTGTAATGCACAGCACAGCCTGGTAGGGAACATGCAGAGGCTCCCATTCTCCATCTGAGCGCCAAACCACGGTGCTCAGACCAATCACAATGCTGCATTGCAGCGTTGTGATTGGCTTTGGGGAGCCTGGGTGCTTCCTATTCCGACAAAGAGAGGGATGACAGAAGGACGATGGAGGAGAGACCGGTGAGGAAGTAAGTGTAACTTTTTTCTTTAACCCCTCCCACCCCCGCTCCGATCCGTGCCAGCCACCCCTGCCTGTCCTGTTTCTGCACCACCCATTTAGCCGTTGCAAAATGTGTGTATTTATTCCTACACAAAGATAAGGGCCTAAACATTTTGTCTGCGAAATACCGGGGCAACCATTGTTTCTCACTGTGCACATTGATGACAAATTCTCTGCCCTTTTTGAACCCCATCTTTCTCTATTTGCCAAACGGTGTCATTTTCTTGCACAACACATACTTACACCTCCCTTTTAATGTATGTGGCCTTCTTCTGAATCCTCATCCTCTACATTACGTTGGAGAACATTATTATAGTATATAAGGGCAGATCAGATAGAGAATTGGGGGGTTGCAGCATGAGAGGCTAGGTGCTACAGAATGGTGGTTGATTGCCATGCTCAAGCAGCTGAGTAAATACACAATGGATGGCTGACTGCGTTTGCGAGGGGCAGATGCATTGCAAAGTAAGGATTGACAGAAGTGTTTGTGGGGTGGATAAGCAAGAATATTTCACACCGCCTACTACCACTACCTCACAGGCTTCAAAGATTACACTGTGAGTTGAAAAAAGTGGGTCATTAAGGGTATTATTCTCTGTATATTTCAAAGAGAGTGAGGGTGACAATAGTGATCTAAGGGGTAAGGGAACATCTAGGAATAAAAAATTAACAAGGCAGAAAAGAGGGTGTCATAGGTATGTGATGGTGAGATGAGAGTACTCACACTGACGTGATGGCATCTGGGGTCAGATATAAAGAGGGAAGAGTGTCAGGTAAGTGACAAAACAGAATTTAAGAGTATTATCAGATGGGCAACAGGAAATTGAGGAAGACATTTGAAAATCATGAAGGTGTGGTTGGAAGCAAAAGGTAGTGTATTAACTAGAAAGAAGGACGGCATAGGCATAAAAACTGCTCACTTAATGTGAGGCTGAATTAACAGACACTATCAGAAAACAATCAAGACGACAGCTGAGATTCCCTCATTGCTCTCTTTAAGCAGTTATCATTCAGGACTATGAGTTGCTCTTGTAAACAGCACGTTTATGGTGACAATATTTTTAATTATTCCGCTGTCAGTGACATGTGTATTCCTAGCACGATGTAATTGTAATTTTAAGTGATCATTTATTATGACTCTATACTGCCATTTAGTGGGGAAGTTCTGTGGTTTTCAGTTTCAACTGAAAATCTAGCATTTCTGTCTGTAGGCATTTTATCGCCAGTAATTGGTTGAAACTGAAATCCGTAACCCTACCAATATTTTTTGTGTCAAAGAAAACTTCAGAACTCTGCATTAGGTGTGAGCTTGCAAAATGCATTTATTAAAAAGTTACTTTAAGGACCAGGTCCAGGAATGAGATCATGAGAAGCAGAAAATAATGCAGCTCAATGTCTTGATATTTTTATGTATAGAATGATTTTATATTCAAGCTCCAGGCGCCAAAATGAATAAATATTGTCATGACCATCATAGGGTCAAGGATAGCAAGGCTAAACTTACTTTCTCCCCTTATAGATAGTCCCTCTCCCTGTAGCAGTATCCAGAAGAATAGGGAGCATCAGTTTCATAAAGGGGAAGAGGGGGTAAGGGATAAGAAAGAGAGACAGCAAGACCCTCCTTCCCAGCAGAATGGTCAATAGAAACCTGGACTGGAGTCTCTCTGAGGCACAGAATGGCACTGCTTTGCTGTATAACCCTACGACTGATTGCCAAGAAGGAAAAAAAGAAGACAGTGAGTATTGTATAACTGAGTACACTTTTACAATAGACTACAATCTTTAACTGTAATGTCAAAAGTGTGATGCAGCTTACCTAATGTGAGAGGAGGTATCGCTGGAACTAGCCTCCAGGCAAACCAGGAAACATGTCTGTGAACCGAAGATGCAGTGTACACGAGTTTACCAGAATGTAGAATCTAGTCGCCGAAGACAACAAGCATTAGCAAAGCCAATAGGTCTTGCCTACATGAGGTATTGGCTTTGTTATTTTTTTTACCCATGTTGTACAGCAGGGTGATTCCTGTACAGCATAGCTGAAAGTTAAAAACAAACCTGCTATGATGTGGCCAGCAATGACCAACTCATAGCTCTTTTCATTTGTCTGCTGGCAGGAGGGAGGTTGAGACTGGGGGAAACCTGGAGGGTGGAGGATGTCATGAAAAACAATATCAGCTCACCAAAATGTTAGTGAATACAAACGTATTGCCAGCCCATGCTTAACCAAAAATAACACAAATATCAATGACAACAATATTGGCATCAAAAATGTCTAAATTAAACAATATTGGACACAGAATATCAAACCATAACATATCTTCTACTTTTTAAATATCAACACAATATCAAAACTATTGAAACAGACAATATTGACTACAGTATTAGCATTAAAAATAAGGAAAATATTTTGCATTATAACTATTTTCAAATTAAATATATATGCAAATCACAACTCTAAATAGACAAACTACATAAAAATAACAATACATTAAAGCAACAAACATCAATTTATTCACATATGTGACCAGACATTTAAAAATAAACACAAACATTATTACATTAAAATAAATTTTAAAGCACACATTAAAAATAAATAAAATACATTTAAAATATATTAATAGTAGAACAATTTAACAAATGAACATGTTTAAAAGTGAAACAGAAACACTATTTAGCATCCATCAGAAAAGTAATTACTGAAAAGAATTCAAACATCATACAAAATAGCCAATAAAAGTTACCGTAAAGCAAACTAACCAATAAAAATATGAGCATAAAAAGGTGAACACTATAAAAAGAGCATAAACCTCACTATTTTTCACAGGATAAACAACAATTGCAAGAAAATGACACTGTGCTGGACTGAAGAAAAGGCAGACGGAAGACATCAAGAAATTAGCAAGACACCGTCACAGCTAAGTAAAAAAATTAAACGAACTACAGCGTAACCTGACATAATTTTAAAATGCTAATCTAATAATATATATTATATTATACTATATATATAGTATATTGATGCTTAGATACTAAAGCAGCACTACAACAAAAAAACAAAGCACTTCACACAGAAAAATCCAATTCCACACTCGTAAACCTGGACATAGGCACTATCAAAGTAAAATGAAAGTCCACCTGTCCCAAATCTCAATGACACCAAACAGAAAAGAAAGACAATCAAGGACAACTTAAAGAAAAAGCAGATATGTAAGTATAAAATGTAAAATGTATGAAAGCATTTTTAAATTATGTTAGCAAACGAAATAAATAGTTTTTAACACAATAGTACATTTTAAATGTATGCCACTTTCAGGCTGAATATCAGAAAGAGCCACATACATCATATCAATTCAAATAATTGCTTTCGCACATGTGACGCAAATAAAGCCAGGAAAGCACAAGCCTCTAGAACTTGAATTGGAAATGTACTAAATATTTTGAAGATGCTTGTGATTGGAGGGCTGCAATGAAAAATTAGATTGTAATTAATGTCAGAGGACAAAACCATCACCCAAATGTAACAGCGATAGAAGTAAGGCACATACTTCAAGATTTAAAAGAGGCAAACACTGGTTCTCAAGAGCCAACTGCTAAAATCTTAAAAGACATTCTCCCTACAGTATCTGATCACATTACAGGTCAGCTTCCAGCAATTCCTAGTTTAAAATTACTAATATCACATACTAAAAAGGCCACAAGACAAACCCCTACTGCCCCTAGAAGATATCAAGACATCCAGATTCCAGAACACCGAATCACTAAACATAACAAAGAACCCTTCCTCATACATGACAGCCTCAATAACAAAAGAATATTTTCAACTGCAATTAACCTCCTAAGACTAAGTCAATGTGAAACGTGAATGATGCACAGAACTTTCAAATGTGCCCTTCACACAGATATACACCATGTGTGGTGAATATCATAACACTAACATACCTCTCATTTACCCAATGCTGCCTAACAAACAAAGTGCAACTCACTGTAACCATTTAAGCCACATCAAAGTGAATACTAGCAACTTGTGTCCACATAAAATTATAATAGTCTTTGAGCAGGCAATGATGCAGACAATATTTAAACTATACCCATATACAGCCATACAAGGCTGCTAGTACCACTTCAACCAAAGTATTTAGAAACACCTGCACTAAGTATAGAATATGGAACAAATAGTCAGTTTTCCTTTGAAATTTAAAAGTTAACAGCTCTGGCATATGTACCTGTAACAAACATAGCTAACAACTTACGAAATGCTATGAAAATGCCTATTTTATCAAAGAACAAAATACTAAGGGGTCCATTACGATGACTGGCGGATGCACCTCCGCGATGCTGGCAGTGGGATAAAACGCTGTTTCCCGCCCATGAGCAGCGGTGCACCCGTCCGCCATATTACAATGGTCAAACACAGCCCATTGTCCGTCCGCCGCGGTGCGACGTGGACCGCCATCAAAACGCGCCCGCCACCGCGGCGGAGACAACCAATCGAGAGCCACCGCCGTGCGGAATGACGTCCCTCCCGCCGTACAAATTAGGATGCACCAAAAAGCCAGGCACACCGCAGCGGAGAAACCGGCCAATCTGAGCAGGCGGAAGCACCACAGCGGAGCGCAAAAAAGAATACCGGAGCCGACCGCCATGGACCCTGACCTACACGTCTTCCCGGCGCTGTAGATGATACACCTCCAGCAAGCCATGGACCGTGGCGGACGCTGCCGCAGGTACGCGAGCACACAACTCTGCACACAAACACAACCCACAACCCCATGGCTGATGTAAGGTCCCTGCCCCCACCAGACACCCTGGTGGGGACAGGACCACAACCACAGGTGTAGCCACACATGTCCTACCTGCCACTAGTCCACCCCTCCTCATCCCGGTCACCATGTCCGCGATCTTGAAATAATGTTCAGCTCACGTGACCGCAGCGGTGAATTCGTGTTAAAAAATGCGCACAATGTAGTAGGCTGGGCCAGCGCAAGGCATGGGCAGTGCACAAAGTACACAGGGCAACACCTCCACACTCCACACACTAGGCCCACCCACAACATGAAGGGACATGCCAGGTGACCCTCCTGTGCCCACACATGCCCAATAACCAGCCAGGTGAACACACACACTGCACCACACAACAAACAACTAGGGAAACAGCCTCATCAGGTGTGGCTGCAGAGTAACACACAGCGTAGAAGCACAGGGCCAGGGGAACCCACACACCACAACAACACCACACTCATGGCAAGTAAACTGAGTCCAAGCACAAAATAAACACACACAGACAATGAACAAACACTCCAGTGGACACACAGCCTGCCAAGTCACACAGACATACCCCACACTGACACACAGCAACAAACACAGACCACATGCCAGCAGCAATAGAGGACAAAAAATAGGAAACCTAAAGTGAGGTGCACACAAATGGAATGGCAAGGACCTGAACACCAAGAAACTGTACATCACACGCAAGGGAAGGAACATATAACAACAACCCCAGCTCAACAAATCACACATGGCAGTCACAGTGAGTGAAGTCAAACCACAGTCACCTCACTGTAACAACTCAGGGAGACAGCAAGGCAACCCATGGATAGGCACAGGGATGAAAGGAAGGGTAGTAAGTCTAACACTGAGCAGCCACACATCTGCATCCAAATACATCACAGGAGTATGTCAGCAGCACAACACACAGGGCACATTGCAACACTCCATGGCTGTCAAACACAAGTATGAACCTCCACACAACCCCCACACCCATCACACCTGCAGCACACAACACCAGTGACAAACACACAGAAGCTTGCCAATAATGTCCAGTCAATACACTGACAAGGAAACACACACCCTGGGGGGTATCCACAAACATCACACACACACAGGGATGGCAGAACCACTGTACGCACAAAAACAACAGTCAAACACAGAACTCAATCTAAACACACACACAGAACTACTACAATAACAGACAAGACCTGTGCAGCTAAACAGTGCAAATTCAATGGGAGCACAGACACAACAGGAGTACAAACCTCATCAGTCAGGAAATATGCACAGACAACATACCACAACACATATAAGAAGTGCATCCACACAAAACAATAATGGAGACAAACAGGGAGAAAGGGGCCTACAATGACACACAGACAGACATACCACACCACCCATCAACTAAAAATGGTGTCATAGTGTACCACATGCCTGCACATGCACAACAATGACAAGTGACACATCAAATATGAGAGGAGAAAACACCAAGGATGCACATAAAATAAGCACGGGAACTACAATAGACCTCAGTCCATGTGACAGACACACAAGTAAGGCACACCACAATGGCAACACACATCTGAATCAAACATAACAAAAAAACACACACACTGACAGGCAAATAGAACACCACACACAGAGCATCTCTCAACTGCAAGAGACAACACAACACAAACACTGCACACAGCCACATCAGACATAACACATGCACATGCAAAGATATCAACATGCTACAACAGCTAAACATCAGGGGGTGCACAACAGGCAAGGACAAGGCAACATACACTCACAGCACTGCATGCACACCAAGCAGTGTGTGCACAACAGACATACCAGTTACAAACAGAGATGAGTGACACACCATGAACACACACAACAACAATCTAAACATCACACAGACAACAACACACCCAGGAAGTTAAACAGTCCACAGCAAACACACCTACATCTAAGCCAACACACACAGATGCACAAGTCTGGGACACCAAAGTTGAAACAACATGATCAGAGGAAACAAGACATTGGCAATGTTGAAGTGGCATATAGAGCATGTGTCACAGTAAACCATACCCACACAGTAATCCTTTAGTTAGCAAGGACACTGATAAGGCAGACAACAGGAGTACATTTCTATTTTATTTACATTTCACACCGTTATGCAGCAAAATTTAGACAAGAGCAAGGCCAGTGGCCAGTCCAAAGTGCAGGTGAGGTACATGAGAATCTGCACAGGCAAGGGGCAAACAGCAGTGAACAGCAAGGCCAGTGGCCAGTCCAAAGTGCAGGTGAGGTACATGAGAATCTGCACAGGCAAGGGGCAAACAGCAGTGAACAGCAAGGCCAGTGGCCAGTCCAAAGTGCAGGTGAGGTACATGAGAAGCTGCACAGGCAAGGGGCAAACAGCAGTGAACAGCAAGGCCAGTGGCCAGTCCAGAGTGCAGGTGGGGTACATGAGAAGCTGCACAGGCAAGGGGCAAACAGCAGTGAACAGCAAGGCCAGTGGCCAGTCCAAAGTGCAGGTGAGGTACATGAGATCCTGCACAGGCAAGGGGCAAACAGCAGTGAACAGCAAGGCCAGCGGACAGTCCAAAGTGCAGGTGAGGTACATGAGAAGCTGCACAGGCAAGGGGCAAACAGCAGTGAACAGCAAGGCCAGTGGCCAGTCCAAAGTGCAGGTGAGGTACATGAGAAGCTGCACAGGCAAGGGGCACACAGCAGTGAACAGCAAGGCCAGTGGCCAGTCCAAAGTGCAGGTGAGGTATATGAGATCCTGCACAGGCAAGGGGCAAACAGCAGTGAACAGCAAGGCCAGTGGCCAGTCCAAAGTGCAGGTGAGGTACATAAGAAGCTGCACAGGCAAGGGGCAAACAGCAGTGAACAGCAAGGCCAGTGGCCAGTCCAAAGTGCAGGTGAGGTACATAAGAAGCTGCACAGGCAAGGGGCAAACAGCAGTGAACAGCAAGGCCAGTGGCCAGTCCAAAGTGCAGGTGAGGTACATGACATCCAGCACTGGGAATGTGTGGTACAGTACCCTGCCATGGTCAGCAACACACTCAGGGCGTCAAAAATGGGCAGTCCATGGTACCACTGTGGGAGAGACATGTGTGTGAGGCGGACCAACACTCAGACTTGGCTGGCAGTATGACTGGGAGGTGGCTGTCTGTCGGGGCCAGTTGGGGTACTGGCTCGGGGAGAGAGAGGCCCAGCTGGGGTAGAGCCATCAGTGTTCTGGGAAGCTTGAGGGCTGCTAGGTCCAGGTGCGGTAGAGCCAGCAGTGGTTTGGGAAGCAGGAGGGCTGCTAGGACCAGGTGGGGTGGTGGCACGTGGAGGTGGACTCATGCTTGCACGAGACCCAGTGTGTGTGGGAGAAGTTGGAGGGGTGCCCTTCCGCTTCTTGGGGATTTGATATGGCTTCCCTGTCCTGGGATTAATGCCAAGTGGGGTGTATACAACAGGCACACTCGTCACAAAAGCTGGCTTATGTGCAGATGCTGGTCCCCCCTCTGGGGACGTGCTGGATTCTTTGGGACGCTTGGCCCCTGATTGCCTCTGCCCCTTCATCACCTGTTTACCAGGTGTCCCCCTACAGTGGCCTCCTTTCCCTGCTTCACAGGGCTCTGGATGGGAGTAGATGTTGTGGGGGAACTTGCCTTGGAGCTCTTCTTACGTGTACCCTTAGCAGGCACCTGTTTGTCACTGTGCACGGAAACTGTGTGCTTGTCTCTGCGAGACACTTTTGGGACAGGTGAGTCCTTGGCTGGGGATGCCTCTGAGGCATGTGAGCCTGAGGCCTGCTCCTTGCCATCCTTGCCCTGGGTGTGGCCTGAAGGGCTTTTGCCTCTGCGCTCTGGTGTGGGTTTACCTTTCTGTGGGGATGGTGTCTGCGGCCTGGACTGCTTGGGCTGCTGCTGCCGTGTGCTGCGTGTGCCGTATCTGTCCCTTGATGTCTGGGGTGTGTGGTCACTATCATCAGATGCGGCCACTGGCAGGGTGGTGGGCCTAGGGACTGGAGCTGGACTATGGGATTGGGCAAGTTGAATGGCTGCTGTCACTGCAGAGGACAGAGACTGTACAGTCCGGTGTAGCCCACCCACGTCGGAATGAACGCCCTCCATGTAAGCCACCACCTGTGCCAATTTTTTGTCATGGTCCAGGAAGGCATTGAGGAGAGCTGTCTGACCCCACACAGCTGGTGCAAATGGTCCACAGACTCAGCACTGATGGCAGCAGGGGGGACAGGGGCAGCAGTGCCTGGGATGAAGGACGCTCTTCCCTTTTTATGTGGTGCGAACACGGGCAGCAACAGTGGGAGTAGCAGGGAGGGTGGGCACTGAACGCTGTGTGGTGGACGAGGAGGCAGAGTCCCCGTTTCCTTCGGCCGAAAACATAGATGCATCACCGCCGTCGTTAGAGGACGTAGAGGTCTGCGTCTCTGGCTGTGAGTCCTCTAGAAGACTACGGTCCCCCTCTGATACGCTGGTGACATCCGTGTCACTATGCTGGTGTGCAGCAGTTGTGCTTGATGCCTCACCACTGGTGTCCGTCCCCTGTCCTTCTGTGCCCATGTGAGATGCTGCGTGAGAGATAGATAGAGGTAGGATAAGTACATTTGCATCAAGTTTACAAATATCTGCAAGGGAAGCATCACTAATGATGAACAATCATCGATTTTGGACTACACCATGGGCAGTAACACTGTGCAACCTCAATCCAAACATCGAAATTACCGTGGCATAATGCAAACTTGGCATAATTCACCCATGTGATGGACACACAGCCAATTAGCCTGTTGGTGGCTTCAGCTAACCAGACACACATATCCCTCTGTGCACACCAAGGGCCCTGAAGGGGTAAAAGATTCTACCCACAACATGTTGCCACTGTCACATCTTGAGCCAGCAAAAGTGTCCAAGACAGAGACAGACTCCAACATATCCGCACACAATGGCCATGAGCACATGCCATCCGCCATGTCGTATCTTGGGGTACAACTACAGTTGCACATTGGTGTTAGATGTGTAGCCAGCACAAATCTGACATCAGGCAATGCACACATTGATGATGGCACACTCAGATCATGCACTCTGCTGGACCCTGACATGGGATGTCCGTGACGACACCAATGAAGATGATACCAGAAGGCCACAACTACAAATGTGAACTCAAGGGCCATTACACCAATGACATGGGAAGGTACATGTTGGGGAATGCATGACAACTGCACCCAACACCGCGGCCACTTACACACCATTGCATCACACTAGCAACATCACAGCCCTGCACTGGCCCAGGCTTGGAGCACATGCAGCCAAACAACACCCAAAGTCACACTCACAGAATACTCACCACCAGCTTGCTGCTGATGCCCCTTCAGACGTGCATCCAGTTCAGGCTGCGTCACAGCTAAAATGCGTGCCATTAGTGGTGTCATGCTGCACCGTGCCAACCTGCCGGCCCGAGGGATCAGCCCCAGTGTCATCTCGGCCACGTTCCTGCTCACCCGGCAGATGTCATCCCACCTCTTGTGACAGTGGGAGCGCCGTCGTTTGGAGACACCCAGTGCACGCACCTTGCATGCAATGGCCGTCCACACGGCCTTGCGCTGGTTGACTTTGAGCTGCAGACATGGGAGACAAGAGGGTGCAATAATCAGTGTAACCTACCACCATTTCACAATGCAGGAGCATGACACTGACTCATACCAACTTCAGCCATAACTTTAGCAGAGACAACAAATCTGCGATATTCAAACATCATCATGTGTGAAACACACATTAATGCATGCAGGGTTGAGGGTGGACACAGTACATGCCTATCTCAAAGCCATTCAGGATGCCAGCAGAGAGCAAAATGTGTATGCTGACCACATCTACTGCAAGTTTCTGGGAATACCAAGACATGCAGGACATTACTACATATGTCACTGTGAATACTCACTGGGCCCAACACTGCGCAGTCCTCAAAGCACTTGCCCTTAAACTGCCACACTGTGTCATGGATGTCACATTGAGGGACATGACCTCTCAAACGCAAACCCTCATCACAAGGCCTGTCGTGTGCAATCTACATCTCTGTAATGGCTCATTGATGGAGAGTCAAGAGGAAAAGCACAGATTTGACACTGTACATTCAGTGTTGTGTCACTGTTAGATTGGGCAGTGAATGTGCAGGCCAGTTGGGGTCACACAGAGGTCCAACATGGGGCATCTCATCCTTTACATGGAGGGACTATTTGGAAACACAAACAGTGCCAACACATGCGAGTATGTGCACATGCTGGTGGTGATGGAAGGGTCTGGGCACAAGAATGTTGGAATGTACAGTGTCATGGGTGAATGACCAACAAGAATGTCACCCTGGGGGACTGAGGTCCTGAGCATAGTGCAGAACTAGAGATGAGGCACATATTGAGTCAGAAACAATGCCCTCACTACCCTCTGGACAACAACACTAGCTAAGGCCACAGATGGGCCTGTGAAGGACATCAGGGACACACACAGACATTCAGACTTGAAATCACTGCCCTGACTCCTGAATTGAAAAGGTGCAGCCTCACTGAATGTCTGACAAGACATTACAATTCCCTCACATCTGGATGTGCAGGCAGGGAAACGTGTTGAATAGGCTAAACACACCTTCCCCCTGGAAACAGCATGCTAGACAGTGCATGACTCAACCCCACACTCTCACGCACATACTGCAGCAGATCAACTTCATGTGTGCACCCCCTGCACTCTCACTCACACCCTGAGATACTTACCACGACATTTGGTGCACCACATAGCCTTGGATACTGGGTGAGCACCTCATCCACCAGGACCTCCAGTTCCTCGGGGGTGAAGGGAGTGGCACGGATCTTCTCAGTCCTCGCCATCACTGTGGGCAGGAGACAGCAGCAGCGGCAGTTGGTGGTGAGGGGTGTCAGGCAGCAGTCCCTGGAGGCAGCAGCAGGTGAGGGGTCTCAGGCAGCAGTCCCTGGAGGCAGTAGCAGGTGAGGTGTGTCAGGCAGCAGTCCCTGGAGGCAGCAGCAGGTGAGGGGTCTCAGGAGCAGTCCCTGGAGGCAGCAGCAGGTGAGGGGTCTCAGGCAGCAGTCCCTGGAGGCAGCAGCAGGTGAGGGGTCTCAGGCAGCAGGCTCAGTGAGCTGTGGCAATGTGTGGCTCCCTCACACACATATATATCCCCCAGGGCTCGTTTCTGTGGTTCTAAGCTGCTGCAATTGGTGTTCCAGGTCTGCCTCATTCAAATACATCCAATTACCACCTCCGCGGTGGCGGAGCACGCCTACCGCGATTTTCAAACTTGCATCAGGCAAACGCGATTGCGCTTCCCATTGGCTGGAAGGGCATGGTCCATGGCGGTGACACACCGCAGGGGACAGGCGTGCGGTACCGTGGTGGTGCATCTTTCAAGTGCATCGAATGACCGGCCCAGTGGTGGCGGAGCACGCCTACCGCGATTTTCAAACTTGCATCAGGCAACCGCGATTGCGCGTCCCATTGGCTGGAAGGGCATGGTCCATGGCGGTGACACACCGCAGGGGACAGGCGTGCGGTACCGCGGTGGTGCATCTTTCAAGTGCATCCAATGACCGGCCCGCGGTGGCGGACCACGCCTAACGCGATTTTCAAACTTGCATCAGGCAACTGCGATTGCGCTTCCCATTGGCTGGAAAGGCATGGCTCATGGCGGTGACACACCGCTGGTGCCAGGCGGTGGCTACTGCGATTCCGGGCACATGCATTGCTATGAGTGACCGGGATCTGGGTGTCGGAGCATGCCAACCGCCATTAGCCATGTGTATATGCCTATCAATCCCGCTATGGTGTCTTGAGCCATGGCAGTGACACACCGCTGGTGCCAGGCGGTAGCTACCGCGATTCTGGGCACATGCATTGCTATGAGTGACCGGGATCTGGGTGTCGGAGCATGCCAACCGCCATTAGCCATGTGTATATGCCTATCAATCCCGCTATGGTGTCTTGGGCCATGGCTGTGACACACCGCTGGTGCCAGGCGGTAGCTACGGCGAGGGTGCAGCATGACATTGTTGACTATGGGCGTGACAGTGTTGTTTGAGCACGTTTAAGGCACCAATGGACACATCGTGCTGTGTCAATGTCATGGGTCATATCTGTACTTCGAACAGTGGTCACTTACAAAATATCATGGCACCTGATGGAATTTAAATGGGCTATAGTTAGTAATGACAGCCTAAACTTCATATCTAACACCAAATGCCACACTGAAAGAACTAATGGGGCACATTACCCCTTCACAATTTCATATCTGAGCCCACATTTACACACATTTTCATATCTCACCCCCAAATTTGGCCCCAATTTCATATATGTCACCACATTTTAGCCCCATTTTCATAGCTGACACCAAATAATTAACCCCAATTTCATATCTGATCCCAATATTTAGACACAGATCCATATCTCACACAATATATCACTATATAGTACTTGATTGTACAAACATTTCAGCATTATTTTCATTACTCACCACATATGTCACACTGTTGTCTGTTTGGTATCACCTATTACAGCCTTCATGTAAGGTTATTGTTCGCAGTAGCAAATCCAACAGTATATGTCTACATGGACATGTGTGTGCTCTACATACTCAAGTATGTTCATTACATCACTGGCACACTTGGCATTCTGTACATCCTTATTATTTTTCACTTGTATCTATGCATTTGGATATGTTTTGTCTCCATATCTGCCAAATGTTATCACCATTACTTGTGACATTGTGTCTGGTATGTGCTCATGTTGTTCGGCCTGTCATATGTGATTTTGTTACATGTATATTTCCACAGTTGTGAGTATGTTGATAGTGGATTTGATGTGTGTGGTGTGTTACGTTGGTACTCACCAAGGACAGGTGCATTGACCTTGTTCACATGAAGATTGTTGCCTTGGATGATGGACTGTAGCCAAAAGTGGTGATGGTGCTCACTGACTGGTAGATTTGATATGGCATCTGTGAACAGTAGACGGTGTGCCACAATTGGCTGCACATTGATGTAATGCGTGTGCTTTCATTTGCAGTAATTGTGTGCAGTTTTGGCAGGGTGCACAAGTAGGACACGTGTGCAGTGATATTAAACCAACACGAGTGGATAAGCCTGCTATGGCGTAGAAGCCTTTCTGGGGCACAAGCTGTTCCTGCGCAGTGTGGGTGAACTGATGGTGCTGTTGAATCAAGCTAATGAGGGCATCCAAGACAGGTGCGATATACCTTGATAGGGCTGGCTGTGACACTCATCCAACTCTAACTTTTGTTGTTTTGAAGGTACCAGAGGCCAACAAGTGATGCACAGCCAGCATCTTTGTCTGCGGAGGGATGTTGATAGTCCGCTGTGTTGTTCCTGACAGCCTGTGGGGAATGTGGCTCAGGATGCTTTTGATGTTTGTCCTTTAGTACCTGTGTTGTGCGATGACATCCGCTGTTGTTATGTGTATGAGGCTGTTGTGTTTTTGTTATGTACTCAGCATATTTATGCACTGAGTTATAGGTATACTGGTGTGGCTTTGGCTGGTGGTGTTGTAGGTTGTTTTTGTGGCACTGTTGTGTCTCCCAGCAGCTGGATGATTAGCTCCATGGCAACTGTTGTACTTTAGTTGTGTGTTTGGGCAGTGCTACCTTCATACTGCATGTCATGGTGCAACTTAAGTGCAGATTAACGTTTGTCTACAGTCCTGGATCACGTACCTTTTCCACTTTTTGTGTGCCACATTGACAACCTGTCTGCTTGTTGATGATATTGTGCAGTGGTGTCATTGTGTCTTGATCCACGGCGACACAGAATCTGCAAATGCTTTTCATTATTAGTCATTGACTGACTTTGAATTGTGATTACCAGCATGTATGGCATGTGTACTGATGACAGTGGATATTAGCACAGGCTTGTGAGTATGTATGTGAGTGTCTCTAAACTTGTGTGGATTTGCAGAGGCTCAAATTCCACAATGAGTCCTTCAGAACTAGACAAATTGTGTTGGTCATGTGTCCCCTGTCATGATTGCACAACAATGTGTGGCAGGTACAGCAGCCACTTCGAAGCCAGCAGTGTTTCTGTTTCACACATGTCCTGTATCATATACTGTCAGGGCTGTTTACACAAGATTTTGAAATGTGACTATTAGCATTCACAGAAACAGTTTCCATGTTGGTTGTTCTCACTGTGCAAATACTGAACAAGTGTACTACAATGTTTTCTCAAGGTGTCACGACTTTTGACTTGCACTGTATGGTGCATTGTGATGCCAGTCAATGTTTGCGCTGTGTCAATCAAAAGCTACGGATTTGTGCACATCTCATGTTCTGTTGCAATGACGTGTCCCCTTTCATCTCACCTAGGAGGCGACCTAATGTGTATCGTCCAGTCACCCTGCTGGCTAACATTGAGGATGATGATGTAATACGCAGATTCCGTCTGGACCGCACAAACATCCAAGACCTGTGTGCCATGTTGGAGCCACACCTGCTGGCTGGCAGGACATACCCAACAGCATTAACAACTGAATCGAAGGTGATGGCGGCATTGCATTTCCTGGCTAGTGGGTCATTCCAGGAGACAGTGGGCATTGCAGGGGGGATGTCTCAGCCCACCTTCAGCATGGTGCTTCGGGATTTCCTGTCGGCCATGATGCAATACAAAGACCGATACATAAGTTTTCCAAGGAGGGCGGCTTTGGCAGATGTGAAGGCTGATTTTTATGCCCTTGGTCACATCCCTAATGTTGTAGGTGCTATTGACTGCACACATGTTGGCCTGGTTCCACCACAGGCACGGGAACACATATATAGGAATCGTAAACATTCACATTCCATCAATGTGCAGGTGGTGTGCCAGGCCGATATGATCACATTGCATGTCTGTGCCAAGTTTCCCAGCTCTGCACATTATTCCTACATCCTGCACAACAGCATTGTGCCCCAGCTGATGGCCAATCTACTTCCGGAGCGGGCATGGATTGTGGGTGAGTGGGCAGAGTCAAGTTGTGTGCTGTGTGTGCCATGCTGTCCTCTACCACAGTTGTATCACTTAATCGGTAAGTGTTTTTCACACCTAGGTGACTCTGCATATCCCAATAGACCTTGGTTGCTGAGCCCACTACGCAATCCTAGGACACCGTCTGAAGTCCGCTACAACAATGCCCATGGGAGAACACGTCGTGTGGTGGAGCGAACCTATGGTCTCCTAAAATCGAGATTTCGCTGCCTGGACAGGACCGGAGGGGCACTCATGTACTCACCCAAAAAGGTGTGTCAGATAGTGGTAGCATGCTGCATGCTACACAACCTGGCCTTACGGAAAGGAATCCCCATGATCCTGGATGATGATGACCAGCCGAGGCCCCCACCTGCGATAACACAAATGTCCAGTGACGAGGATAGTGGAGAGGAGGAAGGTGTCGACCAGCGTCAGCAGCTCATCAACCGCTACTTCACTTGAAGGTGAGTGACAATGTACAACTGGTCCATTGTCTGTTGATGTAGTTGTTTGCGTGAAGGTCTGTGTGATCTTTGTGACTGCATCCTGTTGTTGACTCAGTGCTGGCTGCCTATGTGTTGGATACAGGGTAGTTTGGCACAGCAACAGGATGTCTATGTTGGTACTGTTGCACATTGTAATGTGTGCATATTGGTGTATGTTGAGGACATGTGTTGTGTGATGGCTGTGATGCCACCACCTGACTAGTGACTTTTGTTCTGTTGTGTTTTGCTAGGTCCCTTCTGCCTCTCCTTGCCTACAGAGGATCCATGCTACTGTGACATTGTAACGATGGTCAACATTGCACATACAGTGATAAACATGAAGCAGACTCAACTACATTGGTGCGTTATTGTTTATTTTCAATGGGTATACGTGAGAGGGAAGTGGATATTTACATAAGTGTGAATGGTGAATCTATGAGTTGGCAGTGATGGTAGATGAGACAATCCAGTAGGCACCACATTGATGTGGTGACACAGTCCAACAGACGGATGCCATTACCATTGCAGTGTGGGTAAGGACTGTGTACAGAGTCAATGGTTGGGTGAAGAGTGTTGCCATCATGGCTGGCTCTTTGACTGGCTTTTGGCAGGTGCTTTGCCACGGGTGAGTCCCAAGTTTTTCTTTGGACGGCCCCTTCTTCTTTTGGCAGGGGGGGCATCGTCTGCTGGGCCAGTGGGGTCTGAGGAGTCACCCCTCTCCGTGCCCGCAGGGGTGGATGATGAACTGTCATCCTGTGTGGCAACGGGGGGAGGTGGAGGTGTGGTCTGTGGCACTGGCCTGTCCCTCTGTACCGCCACTAACTGGCTCATGAGGTCCACGATTTGTCCCATACGGTTGTCCATGGACCTCAGCAGACGTTGGAGCTCCAGGGCATCTTCGTGGGCCTGGCCCATTTGTGCCTGTGTGCGTTTATAGGCACCCACAACTCTGGTGATGTTAGCCAGGGCTTCGGTCACAGTGTCCTGTGGTGTTGGAGTCCCACTTGTCCTCCCACCTGCCCTGCTATCACTGACCTGTTGCCTCACCACTCTAGCCACACGCCTACTCTCCCTGCCCTCCACAGTTGATGGTGTGGGCTGGGCAGGGCGAGTGTTGCAGGCAACAGTTGTAGTGGTGGTGGTGGTGGTGGTGGCACAGGTCATTCCAGCAGGGGTCAGTGTTGATGTTGTTGCTGATGGTGGGGGGGCAGTGGGGTCATGTGACCGGTTGCGCCCTGGCACGCCAGATGGGCCGGCTTGGAGCTCCTCATCCAAAGAATCCAGGGACTCCGCATCAGAGTGTCCATGTTCCGGGGGAGGAGACTGGCTCTGCAGGTTGAGGTTGTCGTCCTCTGCAGTCAGTTGTTGGTCACCTGTGGAACAGAGGGTACATAGTCATTGACTTACACCCATCTGGCTTGCTGTGTTTGATGTCTCTTATTTACATGTTATGCAACACACAGTTACGTATTTCATAAATTGTATGTCTGCACAGTGATGTTCGTCATGACATGATGTGGAGGTACATACATCTTTTTCCACGGTGTTACAAGTCATTGGATACCATGCCCCACGTGAAGCGCTTTGTATTAAACTGAAAGGTTGTCATCTGACAACTGGCTGCTATGCAACTTGATGTAATGCATCTTTGCTGATTACTCTTCCTGGCAAATGTTACATATGTACATGTACTAGACATTGTACCATTGTTATCTCATGCATACCTTTGTAATGTTCTGTGCTTGTATTTCATTGTTCAACAGACCATGCCTTTTTATTGTTACTATGGTCCTTCATGCTCAGCACCCATGGAATTTACAGATAGCATTCGGTGCAGTGCATATATGGTCCCTGATTTGCTTACACATGGGTTTAGTTGAGTCACAGTTCTGTTTCTGTCACAGTTAAATACGCATAGCTGTCTGCATACTATCAAATGGTATTTAATTGGGGTGTATTTTGTTGTGATGTGAGGCCTTGTGTTGGCATTAGCTCAATGCATTCGTTGAGGAATGGTGGGGTGCATGCACTGTCTGCTTACCTGTCCAGTTGTCATTTTTAGGTGGACTTTCTGACACGTGGTTCTGGGCGGGGGGAGTAGTGCATCCTGCTCAGCTGTGGGACAAGGGGGCCTGGTGGGAGTTGTAGTGCAGGCCTCCCTATTCCCAACACACCTCCCTGGAAAGATGGCTACCTACCTGTTAGGTGAGGGTGAAGAACACAATGGCTGCCACATGGTTCTGGGGGGGAGTAGTCCATCCTGCTCAGCTGTGGGACAAGGGGGCCTTGTGGGAGTTGTAGTGCAGGCCTCCCTATTCCAAACACACCTCCCTGGAAAGATGGCTACCTACCTGTTAGGTGAGGGTGAAGAACACAATGGCTGCCACATGGTTCTGGGTGGGAGGGGTGCTCCATCCTGCTGAGTGATGGGGCAGGGTGTGCCTGGTGGGAGTTGTAGTGCAGGCCTCCCTATTCCAAACACACCTCCCTGGAAAGATGGCTACCTACCTGTTAGGTGAGGGTGAAGAACACAATGGCTGCCACATGGTTCTGGGTGGGAGGGGGTGCTCTATCCTGCTGAGAGATGGGGCAGGGTGTGCCTGGTGGGAGTTGTAGTGCAGGCCTCCCTATTCCAAACACACCTCCCTGGAAAGATGGCTACCTACCTGTTAGGTGAGGGTGAAGAACACAATGGCTGCCACATGGTTCTGGGGGGGAGTAGTCCATCCTGCTCAGCTGTGGGACAAGGGGGCCTGGTGGGAGTTGTAGTGCAGGCCTCCCTATTCCCAACACACCTCCCTGGAAAGATGGCTACCTACCTGTTAGGTGAGGGTGAATAACACAATGGCTGCCACATGGTTCTGGGTGGGAGGGGGTGCTCCATCCTGCTGAGTGATGGGGCAGGGTATGCCTGGTGGGAGTTGTAGTGCAGGCCTCCCTATTTCAAACACACCTCCCTGGAAAGATAGCTACCTACCTGTTAGGTGAGGGTGAAGAACACAATGGCTGACACATGGTTCTGGGTGGGAGGGGGTGCTCCATCCTGCTGAGTGATGGGGCAGGGTGTGCCTGGTGGGAGTTGTAGTGCAGGCCTCCCTATTCCCAACACACCTCCCTGGAAAGATGGCTACCTACCTGTTAGGTGAGGGTGAAGAACACAATGGCTGAAACATGCTTCTGGGTGGGAGGTGGTGCTCCATCCTGCTGAGGGATGGGGCAGGGTGTGCCTGGTGGGAGTTGTAGTGCTGCTTGCCTGGACACATACAATACAGTTGATGTTGTCTACCTTTGTGATGTTTCAGGTGGGGTGGATGTTACATCAGTGTGACCTGTGTTTGTTTTTGGGGTGCAGATGAGTGTACTTGTGCCTCAGGGATGTAGCTTTGTAGTTGTACAAGACAGTACATGGCAGTTTCATGGTATCCATTAGTTGGTACTTACCAGCCTCCACTCCCCCGGGTATTTCTTCGAGACTCTCTGGATACAGGATGGCAAGCACCTTCTCCTCCCACGCAGAGAATGGTTGTGGTGGAATGGGAGGGCCTCCACCAGTCGCATCAGCAGGCTGATGATTCTTGGCCCTCTTCTTCTTGACAACACTCTTCAGGTCATGCCACCGCCTCATGATTTCATGCTTGTTGCGGGGCACATTCCCTACTGCATTGACCTTGTCCACTATCCTTACCCACATGTTTGTCCTTGTGGCTAATAGTGTCTGTTGGACCATGCTACCGAAGAGTTGTGGTTCTACTCTAATTATCTCATCTACCATTACTGTCAGCTCAGTGTCTGTGAATTTTGGCATTTTCTGTGGTGCCATGGTATGTGCTGTGCAGATGTTTTGGGGTGCAGTTGTGAGGGTGGTGTGGGTGGTGTAAGTGGTGTGTGTGTGTGTGTTGTTGTGCTGGTGAGATGTGTGGTGTTTTGCCTATCCAATGTGCTGCAGAGTTTGGTTCCTTCAGGGCTGGAGTAGTGCAAAGGATTGTGGTCAGGGAAGGGGCTGGTTTTATGCTCACCTATGTGGGTGTGTCAAGATGGTGTAATGCTGTCAGGTGTGCTGTGTGTGTTGTCCTGTGATTTGTATATTTGAACTTGCCATGGGGGTGTGTCATTGGGATGTTTCAGGTTATTTTGGGGGCAGGGCTATTTGCCTGTGTGCATTTGGTGGCCTTATTGTGTGTTTTTTTCCTTGGCCGCCATTTTGTTGGCGGAGCATCCGCAGCGATGGCTATGCTGCAGGCCTTCCGCCGTATCTCACATTCATTACTGTTAGCGACCGCGGCGGACGGAAACAGTGGAACGTACCGCTGTGACATCGGGGATTTCATAATATCATTGGCGGTCACTCCGCGTGCCTGGCGGTGGTTTTAGGTGTTTCCGCTATGATACCGAGCGTCGCGTTGGATTTTCACATTCTCTGCCGACCACAGCCGGTTTTTCGATGCCTCCAACCGCCGCGATTGGAATATTTTGGCGGTTGATCATAATAGGGTAGGCGGTGTTTCCGTGGTACCTGCGGACGGTAATTTTCCGCTACCATTGCGGTTGGATTTTTTCCATCCGCCATCGTAATGACCCTCTAAGTTCACAAATGGACTATTCCAAAGACAATTGAGTTGGCAGACTGCACCGCTCTGGACCCAGACATCAACCCAAATTCCAAAGACAGTGGTGGAATGTCCACAACAACACCATGGCTAAAAAAGTTAAAATTAACAACACAGTAGAAGGGTGGCACAATGCCTTCCAAGTCACACTAAGAAGAATTCAACCAACACTCTACAAATACAGAGAAGCCCTCAAAAATGAACAAAGATATCTTTAATTAAGACTAGAACAGTCAGTAAACCAAATCATACCTAAAATAACTAACCAAATATATGAAAAGCTACAATGCAAAGTCAGACTCTTTGTAAATAACTAAGGAGTTGCCTACCTAGAAATGATAGCTAAATCACTATTATAAACCACCTACCTACCAATATACTCACAACTAAAACAGAACAAAACCTAATATAATTGCAATATAAACAGTTTAAAATAAATATTAGAATAATTATTTTTATAAATCAGTCAATAGCAAAAATATATTAATTAAGTCCAAGAATGATAAAAATAATGAATCTTAATATTTCATTAAAATATAAATATGGGAACCAAAAAGATGCAATGTAACATTTCCCACCAAAAATAGCTGTTTGTAAAGCATTGTCATACCACAGACCAATTTACTTTTGTTGTCAATTGGTCCCTGACCTCTGTGGGAATTGTGACCATCAGCTACTGGTTAATATCACCCCATTTGGGATTGTAAAACTTGAAAACAGCCTAAAGCACTTCCTTAAAATTTTGAGGATCTTCTTTAACCTTGGTAAATTGTGTGGAAATTGTAATGGAGTGGTGCCTGTTCACTCTGATAATTAGGTTCAGGGTGGGCAGGTGCTGACTGCTGTCTATTAGGAGGTGGTAAGTAAGATGCTGTGGTGCCACAGTCTCCCTGAGCTTGCTTGAATTTGCTAGCCCTTCATTTGCTTCCAGTACCACTCCCTGCATCAGTACACCAGCCTGCACCTACTCATACACTGTCTTCTTTTGATTGGGGCGGAATGGGTAACATATCTAAGGGTTCCTCAAGATGATCTTACTTGGTCTCCTCCTAGGTAACCTAGGCAAAATGATAGTGAGGGTGTGCATGGAGATCAGGCTCTGAATCTAGTCTTCTTGTGAGTAATCTGAAATTGTAACTTTTCCTTGGTATATTTAAGGCCTCTAACCTGGGATTCTTGGCAGTGTTTGAGAGCTGTTTATTGTTTATGGGGTGACATTTTTATTTTTGAGTCTATCCAATTTACGTTTTAGATTTGTAATTTTGTCCATATCGAAGCTACCCTCCAGAGAAACTCTGTACTCTTACCCAATATAGTTTAAATATGACATGAGTTTACCACATTGATGACACTTGAAGTGGGCAGGAGTATCCTTCTGCAGAACCGCAGCAACTTTAGTTCTTCTAGTTCCTATTTTAACATACTTTACCCTCAATCACATAGAGTAAAAAGGGGTTAGGTTGCCTGTGAACTAATGAGTGTTTATATCCTGGAAGGGAGGACAGAAAGTACTCAATCACACCTGCCAAATTACTATGTTCCACTGATCTTGCATTTTGGAAATCCCTAGTCATGAGCAGGTGAGGTTTGCTGAGCTCTTGGGTGGCTTAACCAGAGTTCCATGTTTAACAGCATTCATTCAATAGGGTCTATACAGATTGAGAAATTTTTCAATGTCCCACATGAACCGCCTAATATTTCATCGTACCTCACTCACATAGTGCCTCCTAATACTCTAGACTCTTGGCTTTGTTACCCATTCGTTAGACTGTTCATCCCTTTTCCATTTATACTCAGGCCTTTCAGAGAAACTAACATATTTATTTGATACCAATAAATGGAAATAATGATTCTCATTTAAAAGTTCTAATCATTAAATTCGGCCGTTATATTTAGTTGAGCTAACTATAACTCGCTCCCCAGCAATGCACTGCTGATGACGTCACATAATACATCACTCATTACATGGTCAGTGACATCACTGATGACATCACTGATGACATCTCAAATGACATCACTGATGACATCATCCAGTGACGGAGTGTTTCTAAATAGTTTAAGAATGTTATTTATATATACGCCAAGGTGTATTGAAGAATGAGTGGGTGTATGAGTGTCTGAATGGATGATTTAGTAGGTGCGTGACTGACTGTATAAGTGAGTGATTAAACGTGTCTTAGTGAATGCATGGGAGAATGACTAATCTGTGTGTATCTCTGTATCAGTCTGTCAGTTGGTGTGTAAGTGGCAGCATGGGTGCTTAGTAGCTACATGAGTGTGTATATGGGTTAATGATTGGTTGTCTGAGTACCTGTATGGGTGTCTGAGTGTGTGTGTGGGTTGTGTGTGACTCCCTGCAAGGATGTGTGAGTAGGTGTTTCAGTGAGTGTATGGGTTCATTAGTGCGTGTGTGAGGGGCTGTATGGGTTCATGAGTACATCTGTGAGAAGCTGTATAGGTGAGTGAGTGTGGGTATGGCTGTGTCGGTGAGTGAGTGGATGTCTCAGTGGTATATGTATGAGTAACTAAATACATGAAAGGCAGTATATGTGAGTGTTGGAGTATATAAGTGACTATATGTGAGAGTGACTGATTGTGTGAGTGGCTGTATGGACAAGTGTGTGCTTGTGTGAATGATTGTATAAGAGAGTAAGTATGTGTTAGTATCTGTATGAATAAATGAGGTGGTGTGTGTATAATTGTATAGGTGAGTAAATAGCAATGTGATTGATTCTTTGCGTGACTGAGTAGGTGTGTGAGTAACTCTATGGGTGAGTGGCGGTGTGTGAGTGTCTGTATGGGTATATGGTAGCATATATCAGTGGCTGTATAGATGAGTGATTGTGTGAATGAGTAACTGTATGGGTTAGTGAGTGGATGTGTGTGTAGACCTATTAATCAGTAAGTGGGTATGTACTAACTAGTATTGGTGTGTCTATGGTATTGAGATTGGTAGTCTGTATTTTAGAGTGGGTGTATGAAAGGTTATATTAGGGTGTGACGAGGTGCATCAGAGATTAAGTGGATGATGTCATCAGTGATGTCATTTGAGATGTCATCAGTGATGTCACTGACCATGTCATGAGTGATGTAATGTGTGATGTCATCAGCAGAGCATTGCAGGGGTGTGAGTTATAGTTAGCCCAACTAACTATAATGGCCGAATTTCTCTGGTTTTGTACGAGTGAAATGTCAGCCTAACTATAACGTCCCTGAAACCTATGGCTTTTTCAGTGAATATATATATATATATATATATATATATATATAAATGTATATATATATATATGAAGATATCCTTGTTTGCTGCGCTTGGCAATTCCCTTTCCAAACGGTGTTGGTGCCTGCTACGGCGACAGCAACCATCATAGATTTCTTTACACCACGTATTCTCCTCCAGAACTCCGGAAAGAAAACAAAGCGGAACACCGGGGGACTTGCACATTACTTTATTGTGCACCAAGACGACGTGTTTCGGCGTTAGCCTTTTTCGAGTAAAGTGACAAGTGCAAATTCCTTTAGAAATACAGTCCGTAATACATGGAAAGTGAGGAAATACTTCACGCATTGCTCTGTATTGTTTTGAATTAACAAGCAAATACGTTAATCCATCGTTATTGTCACGAAACATTAATCAGTAATTACAATGACTATTAAAAACAGTTTTTACATTGTGGCCAATTGATTATTTGTTTTGGCAATTCATGTTTGTTTGACAATGTCGTGGTCATAGTAGTCAATAAAGTTACTTGATCAAAACCTTTGAATCATGACTCAGAGCAGCGTGTTCACGGTAGCAGAAAACAATAAAAGCATGCAATTTTCAATCTATGTAAGCATGATAAGTATTGGAAACATATTCACAATCTTAGATGTTTCAAATGAACCAGACATTTGCAATTATCGATCTTAGAAATAAACAATGACGTTACATTTGCTCAGATTGCTGGCCATAATCATTCATTCGATTGACACTATTGATACTGGTGTCATGATAACAACTGATTATTATATCCTAATATGTTAATAAATCAATTTGCATGATTAGTGCTGGCAACATTCTCCCTTATTTGATTGAGATCGCAAATGTATATACGTAAAATAAATCATAGCGTATATTCCAAAGTTGTCTCCGCCACTGTCGGGTGGTTCAGGTCCAGGGGGCATTTTTTAATAAGGGGTGCACTGGCCCCCCTTACTCTGGATTATTATGCCCCGGGGAACATCACCTTCCCGGGGCTTCTTAACATATTAATGTGGGTGAGGCCCAGCTACCCCAGGGACTGCCAACTCCTGGGGGCTTCTTTCATTTTAAATGGGGGACCTCTCTGACCCCCCCAAGCCCATGGGACCACCACCTCCCCAGGGCATATTAGAAGATGGGAGTAGGGTCATGCAGCCCCCCTCCTGGAGCCCTAGATGGCCCTGGGAACCCCCAGGGCCAACTCCTGCAATGTCCCATTGTGCCCACCCCCCCAAGCCATAGCAAACGCTGCTCCCTTTCTAGTAAGCGTGAGCAGAAGATGTTCTTGCTTACTAGATGTGGGGCAGAATTGCTTTTACACACAGAGTTGATTGTTAGCTGCTCCCTATGTGTAAAAGCAATGCTGGCTCCCGCAGGAGGTGGGGAACTGGCAGGGACCGCAGGAGCTTTCAGGCTCAAGGCCCCGATGGTCCCATAGATGAGTGGGTGCCCTGGAGGCACCCATTTTAAATGGGCAGGCCCCAGGGATGGGGTCTCTGAGGGCCATGCAGCACCCCTCCCCATCTGTAAAAGGCCGGCCCCCAGGGGATGGGTTCCCCTTGGCCGAAATTGGCCCGGGAAGGAGGGTTGGGAGGCCCCCCTCTCCTGATTTACGAAAAAAATTAAAACATAAAGAAGTGACCAAGCCCCGGGGGATGTGGGTGCCTGGGGTGGAAAGAGGCCCAGGGAAGGTGGGGCATGCATCCCTGCATCCCTTAAAAACATGTTTTAAACTCTGGCAAGTCACCGAAGGCCATGCTCCCTTCACCACCACTCAGCAAACGCGCCTCCTGGCGCAGTGGTGGTTGGGGGATGAAGTCCTCTTGGATGCTGAGGGTCCTTGGGGTACCTCCAATAAGTCCCGGACAGCGGGATTGCTGAGAGGACTTGGAGGCCACGCCCCCTTCATCACCACTCTGCAAATGCGCCTCTCTGTTTTTATAGTGGTAAATGAAAAAATTATAGAAAACATTTGATATAATGTAAAATATATATTTTTAATAATAGTGTTACATTATATATATGTAGATATAAATTATAAACATACACACACATACATATGTGTGTATTTATATAAGTCTATATCTATCTATTTAGTGTTAAATATTATGTACATTTATTTAAATTGCATAATTTTAATGTTATATATTAAAGTATTTAAGATTTACTATTTTAAACTACATATGCATTAAAAACAATATTTGTGTATGTTTTTTAACAATATTAATGGGAACAAAATAGGTTTTTTACTGATATTTTTGTACTCACCAATATAAGTATAAGAACACAATATTTTTGTAATCAATACTTTTGACACTATATTTTTGTATCACAGTGTTGTTGTTTATGATATTGTGTCAGTGATCCCGCTCTGTCAAGCACTGGGGACCTGTGCCTGCTCTACACTCAGCTGTCTAAGACAGCTCGGGTTGAAGAGGTTTAAAGCACGCATGTCAGGCTGGCCGTTGCAAGGCAGCCAGCCAGAGTGGCATGTGCACTTTAAACTGGAGCGAACAGCACTCCCCTGCTGCGTCCCTCTTATGTGGTTGGGCCTAGTGCCAGCGACAGGAACGATCCAACCGAGTTCAATAGGAGTTCCCATGCAAGGGCTTCCAGTGTCCATGGTTTCATTCAAGTGTGGCAGCATTTTTATTGGCACGTTTCCATCACAGAAATGTAAGGAAAATGCGCGATTTGAGGCAACATTTGAGGTTTGCAGGGCATTGTGGGTGAAAAAATCTCCTGGGATCCATGTAAGTCACCCCATCATAGATTTCCCTAGGTGTCTAGTTTTCAAAAATGTACAAGTTTGCTAGGTTTCTCTAGGTGCCGGCTGAGCTGGGACCCAAAATCCACATCTACACACTTTCCAAAAACAGGTCAGTTTTGAGTGGAAAAATTTGATGCATCCATGTTGAGTTTTGGGCTGTTTCCTGTCAAGGGCACTAGGCCTACCCACGCAAGTGAGTACCATTTTTATCCAATGACTTAGGGGAATAGTGGGTAGAAGGAAGCCTGTGGCTCCCGAAGATTCCAGAGCTTCCCATCACAGAAATGTGAGATAAATGTGTTTTTTTACTCAAAGTTTGAGGTTTGCAAGGAATTCTAGGTACAAAAACCTGGTGAGAACAATGCAGGTCACCCTATCCTGGATTCCCCTAAATGTCTAATTTTCAAAAAATCACATGTTTGCTAGGTTTCCCTGGGTGCCGGCTGAGCTAAGTCCCAAAATTCACAACTAGGAACATCGCAAAAAAGGGGTCAGTTTTCAGTGGAAACATTTGATGTGTCCATGTTGCATTTTGGGGCCTTTCCTGTCGTGGGTACTAGCCCTACCCACACAAATGTGGTACCATTTTGTATCAGGAGACTTAGAGGAACACAGAATAGTAGAGCAAGCATGATTACCCATTGTATTTCTCTGCATTTGTGCCTTCCTAATGTAAGCCAGTATGTGAGAAGGAAGATATTTTGAGAAATGCCCTCTAATTCACATCAGTATGGGTACCCACAAATTCGGAGATGTGCAAATAATCACTCTTTATATTTTACCATATAAATTGCTCTATACCGGTACAAAATGAAAAACCATTGCAAGCTGCAGCTCAGTTATTGGCTCTGGGTACCTCGAATTCTTGGAAAACCCACAAACCCTATATATGCCCTCAACCAAATGGGTCCAGCAGATGTAATGGTATACTGCCTTTGTAAATCAAACATCATGGCAAAAAGTTACAAATGAAAATGTTGTCACAAATGCCCTTTTTTTCCTTCTAATTTTCAGTATATTTTTATTTCAACACTTTAGGAAAACCTTCAAGAATCCAAATGACCCTTTGTTGAATTAAGAATTGTATCTAGTTTTCATAAATGTATAGCTTTCTGGGATCCACCATGGGTTTTATACCCATTTATACTTCAAACCAGAAGGAGGTTGAAAACACAGAAAATAGGAAAAATGGGCTATCTACCAGTAAAATGTCAAAATTGTTTAAAAAGCTGGATTTACTGAATTAAGTCTGTCTGTTGCTAAAAGCTAGGAAGATGGTACTTTTAGCACCTAAAAGCATTTCATTGATGCCCATTACAAGAAAAGAAACAGACAATTTCTTCTACGGCACTTTAGCTATATTTTGTCTAATTTCTCCATCTCCTGCAGGGAATCCACATTCTCTGGGTACCTTTAGAATCCTTAGGAGTTTGGAAAAAAGGACGTATATTTGACGTGGATAGCTTATTTTATCAAAACATTTTGGAGGCCTAAGCAAGAACTACCCCAAATAGTGAAAAACACAGTCGGCTTTTGTTGAAAGTTAGAAATTGTCAATTCCTAGCCATATCTTGGAACATGAGAGGCAGCCCTGTTGGGGGTTGTTTGGCCCGTTTTGGAGCGATTGACGCTTTAGTTGTTGTACCCTCATTCTCGGACCGCGCACATAAAACTTGCCATTTTACGGACGCACAGCAGACGCGCGTAGCGGGCGCGCCTAAGGCAAGCCCGTCTGCGCCCGTCCGCGCCTGGACGCCACCAGTCGCCAGAGAGGCTACATCCCGGGCCCCAGAGGCTGTCCAATATGTCCCCACATACCTACTCGAAGCTTGCACTTCTGGAAATTGGTAAACGTATGGTATACCCTAGCTGTAGGGAGTACTTATCTCTGAGTCATGAGTTACCTTTCAGACAGTGTTCTGGCTGCAAGGGGTTTCAAGCCCCCACTCATGTAGCCACCCTCGACTCTCCTTCCGGCTGGTCAGGCCTTTTGGGGTGCAACAACAATGCCCCTAGGAAGAAGTCAGCGGGAAAGAGTGGGATTCCATGCAATTTGCAGGGTCTTTATCTCAACGCTCGATCTATCCCTAAACATGCAGCAGAAATTTGGGATCTTGTTGATTCCCTTAAACCGGATATTTGCTTCCTTACCGAAACGTGGCTGCATCAGTTTGCCACCCCCTCATTGGTGATTGCCTTTCCGGAAGACTACAGAATTTCTCGATTAGATAGAGTGGGGAAGAAGGGGGGGCTAGCTATTGCGACACGGCTACCTTTGAGCATTAAGCTCTTGGATTCTTTTGCCTCCCCCAGTTTGGAGCTATTGGCATTTAAACTGGACAGAGAGCATGGCCCTAGTTGGGTCGATGCAGTGGTCTACCATCCCCCAGGGGGCAATAAAAAAGACTTTTGTATCTCGCTGATGGAATCCCTGGCACCTCTCTCTTTGCAATCCCATAACTTTTTGTTAATAGGAGATTTTAACCATCACTTTGATATTACCTCCGATCCAGACTCCATTGGGCTTATAGAAGCTCTAGAATCTCTGGGCCTTTCACCTAAAGTATTTAGTTCCACTCACATAGCGGGACACACATTGGATAATATCTTTACTAACACTCAGGATGTAGTAGTGGACCTTTCAATAGTCTTGACTTGGACAGACCACTCGGCGCTAAAATTTGCGCTAAACGTATCAAAGGGATCAATCAAGCCCCAAGCTGCCCTAGGTCGGCAGAGACCATGGATGAACGTGACCCTATCCTCTTTTACCCCGGCATTTAAAGCCCCGGTGCTTCAGAATTGTGTGGACAGCGATGTGGCACTGGAATTACTAGAGGGTGCCCAGATTGAAGCTCTGGATACGATCGCCCCTAGTAAAATCTGTAAAACCCGGGTAAAATCAGCTCCAGCACCCTGGTACAATGATAGTCTGAAGACAGAAAAAGCAGGTTGCAGGAAGCCGGAAAGGAAATGGAGGAAATCTAAACAGGAGGCAGACAAACTAGCATACAGAACGGCCCTTAGACAATATCTAAGGAACTGTAACGGCGCCAGAAGATCGCATCTGGGATCCAGAATTAATGAAGCCAAGAATTCTTCCAAAGAATTGTTTAAAATCTTGAAAGACTTCACCAATCCTAGAGTGAACAACTCGTCCATCCCTCAGACGCAACAACTTTGTGATGATCTGGCCAATCACTTCAAGATAAAGATTGATAACATTTATAGCTCCTTTAACCTACAAATGGAACTCAGTGTGGATTCATATAAGTATAATGATTCCACGTCTTGTGTCTTAGAAACATTTGAGGCCATTACGGTGGACAATGTCCACACATTTCTGGCTCATCAAAAATCTGGTTCCTCTTTAGACGTGGCTCCCCGGTTCATTAACACCACTCTGGCCGCGGCCCTAGCGACCCCCATTGCTGAATTATGTAATCATTCTTTAATCACAGCCACCTTCCCTCAGAAATGGAAGCGGGCGCAAATCAGACCTATATTAAAAAAAGCCATGGCAGATCCGTTGGATCTATAAAATTACAGGCCGATCTCCCTTCTCCCTCTGTTTTCCAAAGTCATGGAAGCCGCAGTCAATAAGCAGCTAATCCAGTACTTAGAAGTGAATAATCTGCTTGACTCTTCTCACTCAGGCTTCTGGGCTTCGCACAGTACGGAGTCTTCACTAACAGAAGTCACTGACACGATCAAGCTGGCCTTGGATAAGGGTACTTCGACCATGCTGATCCTTTGGGATCTGTCAGCCGCTTTCGACACCATCTCTCATCGAATTCTGGTGGATAGATTACGAGAGATTGGTGTCAGAGGAATGGCACTCAGATGGTTTGAAAGCTTCCTTGCCGATAGATCTCAACAAATCCAACTTAAGTCGTTCACTTCTCAGACTGTGGCTGTGGACAAAGGGGTACCACAGGGCTCCATTTTAAGCCCCACGTTATTTAACATTTATGTATCTTCTCTGGCTCCCATTATTAGATCTTGTGGGTTTGACACCGTTTCGTATGCGAATGATACCCAGCTTATCATTACCATCGATTCAGATCCCGCATCGACCAGAGAAAGATTAAAAAAGTGTATGTTAATGACGGCGACCTGGATGACTGCTAATTTCCTACAATTGAACACAGCTAAAACGGAGATTCTGTTGTTTGGGAAAGCAGAGGAGCTTTGGTCTGCAGACTGGTGGCCTTCGGAGCTAGGCGACCTTCCGACTCCAAAGAAATGGGTGAAAAACCTAGGCATTATGGTGGATGACAAACTTTCCCTGGAGCAACACGTGAAGAACATCTCTGGCACTTGCTTCGGCCTGATGCGTATGCTCAGAAAGGTCTTTCACTGGTTGCCCCTCTCTCCAAGAAAATCACTAATTCAGGCATTACTAGTTAGCAGGTTGGACTATGGCAACTCCCTATTGGTAGGGATTAGGGAAGATCTTCTTTCTAGACTCCAGGTCGTGCAGAATATGGCTGCACGGCTTGCCCTCAATCGTCCATCCCGCTCGCCCTCAGAACCTCTTTTGCGCCAACTCCACTGGCTGCCAATTAGGAAGCGAGCAGTATTCAAACTTTTATGTCTAGTATTTAAGACTCTACAGGGGCATGGCCCGGCCTACCTTAAGAAAAAGTTAATTCCCTATACTCCATGTCGGCAATTGAGGTCGAGTAATCGGCGGCTGTTGCGCCCAATGAGGATTAACAAGATCAGAACGGGAGGTTGCTCCTTTTCTTATCTTGCGCCACTCCAGTGGAATAAGCTCCCTGACGAAATCCGTGATAGTCCCAACTTGGGGTTGTTCAAGAAGCGCCTTAAAACCTGGATGTTTAATCACTAATAAGCGGCCTCTTCTTCACTCTTCTGATATTGTGGCGCCGAGAGATCCCTGTGGGGATGATTCGTTTTGCGCCTAACAAATACAAATAATAATGAGTCATGTAGTCACTCTTCTAGGAAAAGCACTGGAAAGTTTTAAAGTTCAATGTTATGTATATAGTGGGAGACTTAATGAAAGTCGGCAAGTTATAAAGTGGTTTCTCATAAACTCCCTAGTGAAGGCAATAGCTTTGTATGGCTGCCCAGTAGTAGTTTTGGATGGTCAGATCAATGTCTCTTTGATAGAAGTCAAGGCATGTAAAAGTCACTGGAGCTTCCTAAATCAATCATGTTCTACACCATTCAACTTGAACTGAATCCTATATTCTGGGAGACTGACAAATCAGAACAATTCACTAATAACAAACTATCAGCTTCAATTCTAAACTCATTGCTTAAGGCCCCAGATGGCATGAATATGAATGGGCAATTGATTGAAGCATATATAAAATGTATGTAGTTGTTTGGTTAACCACAAAGAAGAGCTTGCTTGGACAAGACTTTCAAATAAAAATTAGAGAGATGATTTTGTATATCTGCACTGAAAACATTCAATTTCTTAAACTTAAGAGTACTTGGGAAACAAAAATAAATGTAACAAGCTTTATGAATTTCCAGATAAAAGCCTGAGGGCAATGGCAGCTGGCATGGATCTGGGGTGGTGGGGGGTGTGGGGGTAAGGGGGTGTAAAAAAAGAAAAAGACACCTACCTCCTTGCCTCTCTGTCCAACGTCATCTCTCCTCTGCCAAACAGGAAGCAGCCAGGCTCTCCTGAGCCAATCACAACCCTGCAATTCAGGGTTGTAATTGGTCTGAGTGCCGTAGTTCAGCGCTCAGACGGGGACTGGGGGCCTGGGCATGTTCTCCACCCAGGCTGTAATGCAGCCTGGGTGGAGAACATGCTAAGTGAGCATGACTGTTTGCCGGACCGAGACAACCGGCCAAAGCGTCATGCGCACTTCATTGTGCCCACCACTCCTCCCCTGCCTTGCTCTGTGAACAGAGCAGCCCCAACCCGCCCCCATGCTGCCACAGCAGGAACAAATAAAATGATAATAACATTAAGTTATTATCATTTTATTTTTCCTTTCTTTCACTGCTGCAAAGCAGTGAGTGGGGCGATGCTCCTCAGCCTTAGCGGAGGAGCCGCCACTGCCTGAGGGCCTTATTTAGAGTTTGGTGGTATAACTGCACTTGTAATACAGTAGACAGGACATCCCCGACATTTGTAATGGAGTATCTTATCCAACAAACTCTACATAAGACACTAAGGGGCATATTCACAAGGACTTATCGCCGAGTTATCGCCACCTTAACGCATCAAAAGTGGAGATAGATTCAACGCCCCATTCACAAGCGTGTGCAAACTGCAGACATCGCCAGTATTCCCGCGATAACTGCCCCAAAATTTATCTCCACGGGTGACACCACCAACTAACCCTAATGAGATGCAGAGTAGGCGTTCCCGTGCAAAAACTCCCGA
The DNA here is from genome assembly GCA_963921515.1 of Calotriton arnoldi. NCBI lineage: Eukaryota > Metazoa > Chordata > Amphibia > Caudata > Salamandridae > Calotriton > Calotriton arnoldi. The sequence continues at coordinate 46,373 of CAWUFW010002952.1, forward strand.
AAACACCACAACACCACTTTCACAATCAACTGCCAGATCTGCGATGCGAACCAAAAACAGGCGATAAGCCGCGGTAGCAGCAGGGAATTAACACCTGCCTTTTGCTGGTGTTAAAGCGATACCAAAGGGGATGATGGACGGAGCGCTAGAGCAAATCAAACACTCACCCCCAGTCAACTGATCTGGGTTTAATCCATCATCATTCTTTAGCTCACTCCACCACCCCAGTTCAGACATGGCCATATGCAAATCAGTCTGACCCTGTGCCTCATGGGAACAGTCCAGCCCGAACTGCCAAGCCATGTCTTCCCTGGACCGGAAACAAGCATCCTGGGACCGGTTTCGGGTTCATAACCCAGACGTGGGTCCCGTGCTCTCCATGCCACTGGAATCAAGCTATCCTGGCTGAAGAGGGGTGAAACTCCGAAACCGGTCCCAGGATGCTTGTTTCCAGTCCAGGGAGGACCTGGCTTGGCAGTTCGGGCTGGACTGTTCCCATGAGGCACAGGGTCAAGACTGATTTGCATATGGCTGGGTTCAAACTGGAATGGCATGGTGAGCAAAAAGCGATGGATTTAGGCCCAGATCTCTGTACTGGGGTGAATGTATGACATTGTTCTGCATTCTGTCCAATAACTGTTGTTTTTGCATTTGTCACCCCGAGTGGGACGGGTAGGCCCAGACGTGGGTCCCGTGCTCTCCATGCCACTGGAATCAAGCTATCCTGGCTGAAGAGGGGTGAAACCCCGAAACCGGTCCTAGGATGCTTGTTTCCAGTCCAGGGAGGACCTGGCTTGGCAGTTCGGGCTGGACTGTTCCCATAAGGCACAGGGTCAAGACTGATTTGCATATGGCTGGGTTCAAACTGGAATGGCATGGTGAGCAAAAAACGATGGATTTAGGCCCAGATCTCTGTACTGGGGTGAATGTATGACATTGTTCTGCATTCTGTCCATCAACTGTTGTTTTGCATTTGTCACCCCGAGTGGGACGGGTATGCCCAGACGTGGGTCCCGTGCTCTCCATGCCACTGGAATCAAGCTATCCTGGCTGAAGAGGGTGAAACCCCGAAACCGGTCCTAGGATGCTTGTTTCCAGTCCAGGGAGGACCTGGCTTGGCAGTTCGGGCTGGACTGTTCCCATGAGGCACAGGGTCAAGACTGATTTGCATATGGCTGGGTTCAAACTGAAATGGCATGGTGAGCAAAAAAACGATGGATTTAGGCCCAGATCTCTGTACTGGGGTGAATGTATGACATTGTTCTGCATTCTGTCCATCAACTGTTGTTTTGCATTTTGCTGGTGTTAAGCAGGACGACTACCTGCAGCATGAAAGGGAGTCCAGCCAAGAGCCACATCTGAAGACCCACAGATGCCATGGAGACAATGATCATGCAGCTCCGAGACCCATGAGGGCCACAACACCCACTGCCACCCACCCCAGGCCCGCCACCACCCCCAGGACCCCCCCTCGGAACACCACAGAGGCAGCGTACACAAAGACAGCGGACCCACCTTAAACGCACCAGCCGCCCAGACCCAACGCCAGAGGAGGACATTGCCCACTACAGGCCCAAAAGGACAACCATCCCCGCATCCTGACCCACATTGCCCACCTGCTGACGGTACCAACACAGCGGACAACCAACATCCCTCCGCAGACAAAGCTGCCGGCTGTGCTGCACATGTTGGCCTCTGATACCTTCCAACCCACAACTGCCAGAGTCGGAGGAGTCTCACAGCCAGCCCCATCCAAGTTCATCACACCTGTCCTGGATGCCATCATCAGCCTGGTACCCCAGCACCTCCACTTCACCCACACTGCGCAGGAGCAGCTGGAGACCAAGCAAGGCCCCTACGCCATAGCTGGATTCCCTCACGTGTCAGGGGCAATCGACTGCACACATGTACCCCTCGTGCCCCCTGCCGACACTGCACACAACTACCGCAACAGAAAGCACACGCATCCTATGATTGTGCAGGCAATAGTGCTCGTTGGTAAGTACCAAATGAACACACCACACACCTCCACCCCACAGTCATGCAACTCACGACACTGGCAATGGGCATGCAGCAGAACTACATGCAACATGCCACACAACATGCCAACCGACCAGACACGACGATACGACTCCATTGGGAACCTGGGCTTGCCATGCACACAACCCAGCCACGGCATGGCACCACAGCCACACAATAGCAGAATGTGAGGAGAGGCTTGGAGCAGGCATGTGCGAGAGCGGCAAGTGACTAATGAATGAGAACCTACCCAATGCCAGGTGTGGCGTGGAGGTGCCGGACAGACTCCAATGTGCAAACCACGGAAATGGCCATGTGGACATTAACTGCTGGTGCATGGAGTGTAGTGGCCAGTGGACGCTACCATGTCCACACAGGCTGTGGGGCAGAACGTGGAAATGTCGCACGTTACGTCCCCCCGTATGCGCGGGTGGAGTGGGTTGGCCCTGCGTACACCAGGCCTGCGTAGGGGTGTGAATAAAAACCCCGTCGCACTGGGCGTGGTTCTCTATTGGAATGGCCAACGTGACTGCCAGGGCGGCGCCTCTCAGCCTGCCATGAGGCTGGCGCCGTGGGCGGCGGGGCCTGCGGCCCTGTGCGCCTGCTGCACCCCGGGCTGCTGGTCCCCAGACCCGCCATGCCTGCCCCAGCGCACCAAGGAGGCTCCGCTCACCTGCCAACACCGGCGTGTGTCAAAGAGGGCCCACCACGTGCCGGTGCAAGCTCCAAGCCCCAGTCCCGTGACCTTTGCAGCCTCCGCAGACCATCGCTGGCCTCCACGACGCTGGCCCACAGTACTCCTTTCTCATTGACATACTCCACCGGCGTACTCTTCGGCCCAGTTGTTGGCACATGTTGTACTGAGTCGTGAGTTAAGAATGGCAGTGACCCCAAGTCCGTGGCAGGGTCCACATCATTAAACTCCCTCCGATCAGTGAAGGCAAAATCTGCATCGCAAGCCGGCGACACGTGGTGCCACTAACCATGTTCAACGCAAGCCGGCGACACGTGGTGCCACTAACCCTGTTCAACGCAAGCCGGCGACACGTGGTGCCACTAACCCTGTTCAACGCAAGTCGGCGACACGTGGTGCCACTAACCCTGTTCAACGCAAGCCAGCGACACATGGATGAGGGCTCAGGCCTCCACTGCGGCCCAGTAGGTCCCACATGTGGAACTGTGTCCTGAGTTTTGAATGGCAGTGACCCCAAGTCTGTGGCCGCGTCCACATCCCTATACTCCCTCCGATCAGTGAAGCAAAAGTCTGCATCGCAAGCCTGCGACACGTGGTGCCACTAACCCTGTTCAACGCAAGCCGGCGACACGTGGATGAGGGCTCGGGCCTACACTGCGGTCCAGTAGGTCCCACATGTGGAAATGTGTCCTGAGTCTTGAATGGCAGTGACCCCAAGTCCGTGGCAGCGTCCACATCACTGAACTCCCTCCGATCAGTGAGGCCAAAGTCTGCATCGCAAGCACACGACACGCGTCTGTGGGCCCGTGCTGACCGCTGCCCCAGGCCTACACTGCGGTCCAGTAGGTCCCACATCCAGCACTTAGTCGTGATTCATGAATGGCAGAGTCCATACCAGAGAACGCACGGAGAGGAGTAAGAGGAAGATGCCGCTCAGTCCGGATGAAAGCCGGATCCTCGTCACGGAGGTGACCGAACACTAGCAACAACTGACCTGGTGCCACCAACCCTGTTCACCGCAAGTCCGCGTCCCGTGGTGCCACTGAACCTGAACTACGCAGGCCGGTGGGACCATCCAACGTAAGCCGGCGACACTCGGTGAATGGCCCCTGCTGACCGCTGCCTCAGGCCTACACTGCGGTCCAGTAGGTCCCACATGTGGAACTGTGTCTTGGGTAAGATATGGAGGAGTCCACACCATTGGACACGCCTCATCGCAGGCGGCCTCCCCAATCAGCGCTGGTGCCACTAACTCTGTGCACAATGAGTCATGGGCACTTTCCGGTTGGACTTTGGTGGCGCCTGAGTCCATGGTCTGGGGGTTGTCTGCATCATCATCTTGCTGGGCCGGACTTGGTGTTCGACATGTGTCTGTTCCATTCATCTACACCATAGTGACTGTTTCTGCGTGGTTCTGCCCTCTGCATCATGCACTGGGGGTACACCTTCCACTGTCCACCGAGACACTCCGCGACAACCCCCTTTGTCATCTATGAGAACCTGCTCTGCTCTCGTGACCCTGCCCCAGTGCACCGCAAGTCAGCGGCCAGTGGCGGTAGGCCAGTGCAGGACGCTGTGCATCCGGGGCCACTAAATCTCTGCAGCTCAAGTCATGGGGTCTTTATGGTTGAATGGTTGTGTCCTTAACGATGTACACTGTTGTCGTTTTCTGACTGCACCAGGCACTCCATGACGGCTGGTGTACACACACCCCACACACATCCAACAAGGTGTCACTCGACATGTGAGCCTGCTAATAAAAGTGGCTGGGCGCGCGTGCCCGTAGTCATTCACACCATCTAAGCAAGTGTGTCCGTGTGGTCATTATGTCAGCATGATGGGCCCGAGCCCTGCAACATCACAGTGTGCTGTCTTCAGCGGACGATACCATGTCACCTCAGCAGTGGCTGAGACCTTGGACATGTAGCTTCGCCCGCCCCCCTCTGCATGCACAAGCGGCGTGTGCTGGTCCGGCATACGTCAGGTCAGTGCAGGGGTGTGCTGATTCGGCAGGGGGTTCAGGGCGTGGCTCTGGTCTGGCCTTGAGCAGGAAGTGCGGTAAGCGTGTCTCTGTGTTGGAGTGTTGTCGCCACCGGGGCCACAGTAGTCGATGTTGCAATGTAGCATGCACCCGGAGGGCGGGCCCGCACGTACGGGGAAATGTAGGCGCGCAAGACCGCTCGGGGTCTTGGCTCATGCATGCCAAGTGTTATGTGTATCAGTCCTGCGGCGCATAAGTCAGATGCCTAGCCTCAATCGCAGCGCGATCACAGCCAGCCATGGACTATACACCTGTGTCTGCCCTGTCCAGACCATTGGCCTACACTCACGTGGCCGCACAGCCTCAACGGCCAGCTTCACGGTGTTGTTGGCATGCCGCTGGACATGCGCAGACAGGCATGACAATGGGGTGCCGTAGGGGTGCACGTGATACAACTGCGCAGCGCACACAAGTGGGGGGCTCGTGGTGGAGGGAGGAGCAGCTGTGAGGCAACGTGACACCCAGTGTGGCCGCTCATGTGCCACATGCTCGGCATATCATCCATGATTCCCAGGGTCGCAGACATCCCACCCCACCCACGACAGGCCTCTGTACATCTCCTGTATGCAAGCAAATGGTGTAGTTACTGTAGGGATGTAAGGTCCTTTGTCTGAACTATCAGGCGGTAGCACATCTGCAGCTCCGAGCTGGGAATTGCATGTGCCCAGCACCCCCTGACAGATACGATAGCATTTGCTGGCGACTCCCACACTACGCACTGCCCGACGTGAGACCAACTTGTACACATCCCACACGCAGAAGTCCTTGGTCGTAGTTAGCGTGCGTGGAATGGCCTTCACTCGTACTCCCACGCCACCCCAGGCCTGCACCCATGGCACACAGACTCTGCTCATTGCTCCGAGCTGTGGCATTTCATCCACAGGACTGGCGCGGGTCAGCACAGTGCTGCTTCAAGCAGAGCCACTGACGCAATTGCAGACCATCCCGGACACATTCACAACTCCAGTCACGTGGACCTGTACCGTGCACGTCTGCTGCATGTACTGGGGGCACTGCCATTGGCAGTGCTGTGGATCAGTTACCGGCTAAGCTTCTGCCTTGCCAACGTCACCTGCGTTCAGCCTGTGTTGCATTGTCGCTCGTGCAATGTAACGGTAGCTGACCTGGATTTCGACGTGTGTGTGCGCCCCCTGTTGGCCCACGACCAGGAGTGTCACCGTGATGCCCGTTTATGGCATGCCTGGATGATTGGCTGCATGCTGGCAACTGGACCTGGGAGATTGCACGAGTCGTCGTGTGCAGTGACCACATTGAGCCGCTCCCCTATTGGGCTTTAGTGCCAATTGGGGCCAGGGGTTGGAGTCAGCACATCTGTCTGGTACAGCTGATGGGTTACGTCGCCAACATGTTAGATGTGTTGGACAACGAGCTCTCATTGGAAATGTTGGCCTACGCTGCTGCACTCGCGTTCATGGACGAGTGACAACGTACCTGCAGCCACAACTGAATGTGAACCATTGCACGTGTCCCGACGCCTGGTTGCATGTTGGGGATATGGTCACATGTCCCAAGACGACAGTGGACATGGCTGCATTGGCCTGGACTCCGGATCCATGCGCGGATAGCCAACGCGGGTTGGCACTGATTTGTGTGGGTGATGGACTCCCCCAGGGTGGACATGGGCACTTTCCAACGTGCCTCATTCAGACAGGCTGCTGCATTGGTCTGCATAGTGGCACTTCTCTTGGCCATACTGACACGCAATTGTTGATAAAGTTTCCGCACCTTCACTTGTCTCCAACTGTGCTGAGTGTTGATTTGTATGCCAATGTGTGTGTCACGGCCTATCTGGGTCCCTGCCATACATGCATTGCTACCCCATCAGGGCTGTGGGTTTGTACTTGTGCATTATCATGTCCCTGTTTCGTGCTTTGCCAGATGCGTAATGCCATTTACCGGCCACAAGCGGGTGCACTTGTGTCCTGTGTTCGGTTGTGCAAATGTTGCTGTTTGTGCCACATTGTGTTCGATGTTGGGGTGCTCTGCTTCCTATGTGTGTGTGCTGCATTGTGTGTGAGATGTCCCTTCAGCTCTGATTTGGCTCACCCTTCTCCCTTTCAGGCAGTGTGGTTTTCACTTCTGTGCTTGTTCAGTGGTGTGATATTGCCGAGTTGTGTGACTTGTGCTCTTGGTTGGTGTTGTTAGTCTTGGGCATGGTTTGTCTGCAGTTGTGCTGTGCTTAATTGTGCATGTGTGCCATTGTGCCCATCTCCCCCCGTCCCCCCAGTCCCTGGTCGTTCCTCTCCCTATTGCTCTTCTGTCTGTTGATTTTGAGCAGTTTCCGTTCCCCGACTCCTGCCACCATCTCCAGACTGATGTGGTGGACACCATTTCCTCCATGTCATCCAGCTCCTGGTGTGGCGCTGGACTCCCACCTCCGGTGTGCATTGCTGCCTTCTGGTTATTGGCGTGTTTCTGCTTATTTGTGCGTTTCGCATCATTCCAGCTGTTCTGGTTTTCTTCCATTGTCCTCCTCCGCTCTCCGGCTGCATTCACCTTGTCCACGATGGACTGCCATGTACAATGTTTTGTTGCCAATGGGGCTTGTGGGGTTGTGTACTAGCTCCGGCTGCCTCCATTGTGCTTCGCTGTTGTTTTCTGTTTGGTTTGTCTTCCTTTTTCCTGCTTTTGTTGTGCTTATTCCCGCCTGCCGTGTGTGTGTCGCGGGCCTGGCGCTGCTTATCGCTGCTTTCCTCATCGCGAATGGGCTTATCACACGTTTTTTGGTGTTGGGGTTTGTGTTTTTATCTCCGTCGAGGTGGTTGTATCGCGGACATTGGCCGCGTTTTCGGCAGACTATCGCATGGTACCGCCGTGTTGTGAATTCCACGTTAACACGGGGTTATTTTCCCACGATAGACTGCAATGTGTAAAGTTGCGTTAACATTTTTTGGAGATGTTTAGCGCACGTTCTTGTGAATATACCCCTAAGTCCCTTAATACAAGTGGGTCAGTGTTTCTGACCCCTATCTAAACCCCTGCTTGCTCAGAGGTCTAAATTACGAGTTGGGTGTTATTTAATGGATCTGGTAATTGCAGAATGTACTAAATTACTCACCCTTGGATAAAGTTCGACAGGTCAAACCTGCCATAATTTTAACAGAGGAAATGTGCATCGAATTTACTGCACCATGCAGTTTTGGTGCAGTAAGCACCAACATCTGCATGTGATTCCCCAGGAACTTGTAACATGTGCATGATATTGTACCCAATAAATAACTTACCCCACGGTATCATTATTTATCTGATGCTATAAAAAGCACCTAGATTCCTAGAAATTCTGAATCAGGGTCTTAAAACTGAAATTTTAACTTGGTGTTTGGGAAAAAATCCATGGCAAAGGATTGATGAGTTTGTTGGCGCTGTAAAGAAAGATAATGGTTTCTGCTTATGTTCACTTTCATGTACATCTTCACTACTCAATTCACTGTTTGACTGCCCATGATACATTTTTTAGATCAGAAACAATACTTACTTCCCCTATCTGTGAAATGTGAAGCCCACCACAGACATAACACAATTTTACTAGTAGAGGAAATGTAACAATTATATGTTGAAGATGCCCTGGGTAGGTTTCTAGTATTGATAAAATAATTATGCACTGTGTAAATTTATAGATGTTTTATATATTATTTATGTTTATTTATTCACCATGTTTTTATCTTACATTTTTGTTTTACTTCTTTTTTTAAAGGTTTTACCGTATTTTAATAATAAATATCAAATTGACTAAAATTAATATTCCACAAGTGGGACAGCCAAGCAGAATCTCAAATGGAATTCTCCATTGACACATTGGTTTAAGAGTAGAATAGAGTAGTGGAATTGTGCTTTGCTCTGCAGTAATTTCATAGGTCTTCACATGCATTTACAAAGACATTATTTTATCTCAGTGGGATGGCCCAAGGTACATCCTATTGTAGTTGACAGTAACATATATCTACCGGTTCTTTGAATTGTTGTATTTCAAAGGGTATCAGGATATTGATGCCTATCCTTTCAAAGAGAACTCAAACCAATGATAGTAGTGCATAATGTCTGCCTTCTTAACATACCATTTATTTGGTAAGATAAGCAGGTCTCTCAAAACATCTATGCACATGCTTCCATGTTAGACCAGTGGACTAGGGGATAAATATATTCCCTTATTTTCATGACCCAACGGCGCTGTGTCAGTGGTACTGTTTGCGTTCATTGAGTGTGTCCATGGAACTGACAGAAAATTAGCATTTGGCTAGCTCTCGGAACATCAGAGAGAATGTGCTAAACCTGATTATCTTACCATGCAGCCCTGAAATGTGCAGCGTCTTCATGCTTGGTGTGTGTCTCTGGCATCCTGCTCAGTTACTTTAGCACAGGACACTGTGGGGCAGATTTATCAACATTTTGCATAAAGCAATACAGCAAGACAACTTGCTGCACTGCGCTAAATTGCGAGAGCAGGAGTGTGCCATAATTACTAAAATATGGCGCATTCCTGCTCTCTGTTTGCCCTGGCGCAGTTATGGCTGCCAAGCGTCAATGCAGTCACCCTTGTGACATGGTGCAAGGGTGCCTGCATTATAGCAAGGATTGTTTTTGAGCCGGAAAGGAGACCTTGCACAAAAACAATACCCGCAAGCATTTTCCTCCAGAATGCAGCACACGTAGAAAGAGAAAATAACAAGGTGAAATAAACATATTTCTTCTCGGTACGCCTCACCTGAGAAGGTGCAGCATTTTGATGCATTCTCAGGTTTACTAGTTTTAGTAAATCTGGAAATACACAAAAATCATTGGTGGATGCATGGGAACTCACAAGCGCCACCCATGGAACGCTTTCCCACGCAGAGTAAAGCAAGCCAACAACTTGCGTTGACTTGTGTTACTCCAGATTTATTATGTCCCTCAGAGCCATGCTAGGCAGGCTTTGTACCAGTGCACTTTCTGAGTCAAACTGGAGCTGAAATGTTGACATTGACTGGTGTGGACATTCTCCACATGGACTGTATTTGGATTGATCAGCACAAACCTCATCATATCCAATGCCACAAGACTATTATCAGGCAGGCTTCATTACAACCACAAGAAATGTCTAACCTGTTGTCTATCTGCTATCTATTGGAGATCTCCACCACAGTGGTGGAGCTCTCCCTATGGTAAAGTATAGGGAACATTTACCTATACTTTACCTTACGGAGATCTCCCCCTTGACATCTGTGTCTCTCTATGATAAAGTATAAGGAAAAGTAAAAAAGTGTTTTGATGCAAATTAAGTTTATATATTTATTTTAAATATGGAACTAAAGAAGAAATGCTACAGCACAGTTACCTTAATTTTGAAGCATAATGTGATTCATTTAAATATAATACATTAAATTAAAATTATTTTTCAAGTTTAAATAAAAAAATGTACATCTAAAGTTTTTTTTTATTATGCATGAAAAGTGATTAAACGTTGTGAATAGAATTAATGAAAAGTAATTTAATTATATTCTATTCAAATTTCTCTTACATTAATTTTTTTAATTCACAAATGTTTGTTAAGGTATTTTATAATTAAAAAATAAATATTTTATATATTTGTTTTACATTACATTATATTCATTTAATTTTGTAGCTATGTAAAGGAATTTAAATTAATTTAACATTATTTCCTATGGGGTTTTATTTGAAGTCCCTCCCTCATTTGTTTGTTTTATGGTAGGGTGTTGCAGTACCAGCAGTTGGCCATTTGAGGTTCTGGCCTTACTTCAGCTTTGAACTGAAATAATATCCTGCCATTTTTGGTCCCTTCTTGGCTGCTGTTGCTTTAGAAGGGCAGCTTGTGGTTAGCAATCGGCTTACTCTTTGGGGGTAGGCACACACCCCTCCCTAAACTCCTCCCTAACCCTTCTTTAAGTCCTCTGTACTCCTCCCTAACCCCTTACCTTTAGTAGTAATCATTCCCCATTTTCTAGCCACTCCGATGTCCTGCAATTTCTACTAATAAATATAAGGGCTTATTTACAAGCTCCTTGATCCACCGGTATGACACTGTTTCCCTCGCAAAGGGCTTGTAAATAAGCTCCATAGGGTGTAGATACTCGGGCAGAGATCTTCGCATAGAAAATGATGGTAGAGGGGGAGGTGGAATCTACACACATAGATTTGTGAATAGCATTTCGGAGAATATTTGTAGTACTTTTGTAGTACTACGATAAATATACCACTGAATGAAGCTTGTGAATAGACCCATAGTTTGACACTTTAAAAATAGAAAATATATTGAAAACCCTGTAGATGTTACAAAACCTGCCTTCACTTGGCACAATAGGAAAATTACTTATCAATCTCGATGTCACCAATGTCTCCATTGTCTCGTGGGAATGGATCAGTTCAGACACCCAGGGATCATAATCACAAAGGCATGCAAAAAATTGTAAAAAAGTACTTCTGCAGTACTACTTCCTGTACTGATAACTGTCTTTGTGAATTGGCCCCCTTGTCTCTCTCATAGCATTTTAAGGTAATAACAACATAAATTTGGGTTAACCATCACTCACAATAGTTCATATATAATCCTGAAAGGAATATATGAAGGTTATATCCCCTATTGTAACTCCTCATCTCCTGCACAGATCCTTGTGAACAATAAAACATAAAAAGCAGCTGGCACAGCTCCTGGTCTGTGCATCTGATGTGTGGTGAACACAAAACCAGAAATGATTTAGATATAAAATTAAGATTGAACAAGGAATTTACCAAGTGAATTGAAGCAAGTGTTTTTGGGCAAAGATGGGTGTACTATATTCATGTGTTTAAGTCCATTAACTTACCAATATAATTTTTCTTCTTTCAAAATATATTATTAACACTAGCATGTTTACATAAAGCAGATTTAATCCCTTGGGTGCTGAGAGCGTGCTGGAGCCGTCTACTGCAGCACACCCTCGCACCAACCCATGAAGGAAGTGCTGGTACTCCCCCCACGGGCCTCCCCACCACATGCCCCCACCAGTGATGGCAGTGGAAGCACTCCCGCTACCACCCCTGACCCCTCCACTGTTGATCTGATGACATCATCGTGCACAAAGAAAGCCAACATCATCAAAAGGCACTGGGGATCCGCTGGAAACAATTTTCTTCCAGCGAGTCCAGGAAGGAGGACTAATTTCGGAAAGTCCTCACTTCTGGGAGGGATAAGTAGGGCAGGGAAACACCGGGGAAAGGAAAAGGTTTCCCATTTCCCGGGTTTCTCTGTTTAGTGCATTCCTGCTTTGGGATCATGGGTGGGACAAGGATTGTACAGTAGAATTGCATCCACTAGGTATGTTTTTGTCTTGCGGGGGAGCGCCCCCTTTGGCAAGGGTTGCTCCCTATCTTTGGGCACTTGTAGTGCCCATTTTCCACCCACCCAGGGGGCACATCACCCATTTTTTAGGCTGATCTGCCCCAAGGGGAGCAGAAAACCACTAGACACCAGGAAGTATACTACTTATGACTGTTGGGGAGCAACCCTCTGGGCAAGGTCACTCCTCATTTTTGAGGACATGTTTTGGCCATTTCCCACACCATCCAGGGGCAGATCAGTCATTTTTAAGGCCGATCTGCCCCACAAGGGGGGGGGGGGGTTGGAAGATCAGTAGGCATCAGGGAGTTTTTTTTTTTTTTTAATTTGTTTTTATTGATTTTACAGAACAGTGAGTCAAACATCTTCAGGCAATCAGAGGACATATAATCACGCAGTATAGCATTACATGTTTACAACCATCGTAGGCTAATCTACATCAACAGTGTCGAGTATCCATAAGTGTCTTCGAATGGCAATACATAGTGGACCAGTATCATTAAAATATGTCTCTAACGGTATGCCAATACAGCTCGTTCTTAGCATTCTTTCTTACAACATAAGTTTAGCAAAACGGTTGGTAATTTGTTAAAGCTATCAGGATTCAATGCAATTAAAACATCTTAACAAAAAACAGTTACCCAACAACCCTCAGGGAGTTTTTTGTTTATGTATGTTGGGGAGAAGCCCCTTGGGCAAGAGTCACTTCCTATTTTTGGGAACATGTTTTGCCTGTCCCCACTGGGGACAGGTCAGCCTTTTTTAGAAACATCGGACCCAACCAGTAGACATCAGGGAGTGTACTATTTATGAATGTTGGGGACTGGCCCCTTGGGCAACAATCGCTCCTGATGTCTGGGGACATGTTTTTGCTGTGTTCTTCACCCTGTGGGGGCAGCTTGGGCATTTCAAAGGGTGGTCTGCCTTGGGGGGGGCGAAAACCACTAGACATCATTGATATTTTTTATATGTCTGTTGGGGAAACGACCTCTTGGCCAAGGGTCGCTCCTCAGTATTGTCTACACATGTGCTTTGTTTTCTGCTCTCCCTCAGGGCAGGTCAGACCTTTTAAGGCCAATCTGCCCACAGGGGTACAGAAACTACTAGACACCAGGGAATGTGTGTGTGTGTGTGGTGTGTTTGTGTGTATGTGTGTGTGTGTGTGCGTGTGTGTGTGTGTGTGTGTGTGTGTGTTTGTGTGTGTGTGTGAACTGGTGTTTGGCTGGCAGTGTGTGTGGACTGGCTTGTGGTTGGTGTTTGTCTGACAGTGTGTTTTTACTGACGTTTGGCTAGCGGTGTGTGTGGACTGGTATCTGACTGGTGGTGTGTGTGCCTGGTGTTTGGATGATGGTGTGTGTGAACTGACATTTGGCTAGTGTTTGGCTGGTGGCTGGGATGAGGGTCACTCCACTCTGGAGTGTCAATTTGAGCCTTTGCTTTGTGCCCCTTTGGGGACATATTGGACATTTGTGATCCTGATCTGCCACCAGGGGCAGACTTAACTGTGTTTTATAATGTTAACTGTTTTATTTCTTATCATCATTTGCATTTGTGAACTTAATGTTTTACTTTGCCTTTTTACTGTAGTGCAAAGCTTTTGATTTCTTAGAGGTGTCTCCTGCTTACAGTTTCGACATTGGTAAATCTGCAGTTTGTGTATTGCATGTGTTTGGTGAGGAAATGTTCTTGTGATGTTTAATTCAAATTAATATCATTGCCTTGAATGTGTTTCTTTAACTGGTGTAATATTTTTAGCATATTTAGCTTATGCTTTATCGTGTTTCAAATTCCCATTCGGATTTGTGCAAGACCTGCATTGTGTTGCCTTGTGTGCAATTTATTTTTGCTTTTTTTTAAGAGTGACCCAGATTGCAGCCAGGGGCTCCAGGGGCTGGAAGGCTTCCAATTGGAAGTGTTGATCCCTGGGTTGTCCCTGACGTGGTGCAGTCTGTTTTGCACACCTTTAGTGGTGTTGCAGGGTTTAGAGGCAACATCGAGAGGTTTTTGCCTACCAATTTCCATCCAACTGTTTATTGTTGTTATGTTTTTGGATGATACTATTGAGCAGACTAATTTGTATGCAGAACAGTTTTTGAGAGACAATAGTACCACACTGAAGACTCACACTGGAGCTACACGGTGGACTCCCATAAATCTCCATGAGATTAAGCTGTTCTGGAGTTTAACTTTGTTGATGGGATTGATAGGGAAGCATCACTGTCTTTATATTGGTCTTCCAGGCCCTTGATGACAACTGCTATATTTCCAGCATCCATGAGTCGAGATCAGTATTTACTTCTGCAGCGGATGATGTATTTTGTGGCGAATGCTACAACCTTGCCACAAGGTTACCCTGATTGTGACTGTCTCTTTAAGATTCGGCCTGTTCCTGACCATTTAGTAGATTGTTTCTCAGAGATCTACATTTCAGGGAACAATATATATGTGGGTGAGTCTCTGGTCCTGTTCAAGGGCCATTTGGTTTGAGACAATACATTTTGAAGAAGAGAGCGCAATATGGTATTAAGCTGTATATGCTTTGTGAAAGGGCAACTGGATATAAATATAACTTCAAGGTGTACTCAGGTAAGGATTCTTCAATTGACCCCTCTGGTCGCTCTTCCACTTTTGGAGTCACTGAAGAAATTATGTGGGAACTTGGCAAGGACTTTTTAATAAAGGTCACCATTTATATGTGGAATTTTCAACACAGATGTGCAATTGTTTAAGGAATTGTGCCAAGCGGGCACTGCGGCATTTGACACAATGTGCTCTGACCATAAAGGTCGCCCTAAGAAGCTTGTCCGTTGAAAACTTCAATGAGGACAGAGCAGTGTCTTGCCGAGTAATGCACTTCTTGCTGGGAAATTTTCAGACAGAAGAGATGTCCACATGCTCACAACTATTCACAATGAAAGCACTTTACTTGTGACTCTTTGGGTCAGTGGCAGTAGTGTGCAAAACTGTGTGCATTTTAGACTACAACAAGCAATGGGAGGTGTAGATAGAGTAGATCAAAGTTTGGAACCTTACAATGCTGCTCGAAAGTGTTTCATCTTGTACAAGGAGTTTGCTGTTTATTTGTTTCATTTGGTATCCTTCAATGCTTATCTTGTTTTCAAACATTGTTCTCCAGATTCCAAGATTACTTTTATACAGTTTCAGCAGTCTGTAATAGGCAGCCTCAATGTAGTGAAGCAGGCAAGTGTTCCAAGAAAAGGAGTAGTGGAAGATGTGGCTAAATTGAAAGATCAAAAAGAACAATTGATGGACAGGATGCTGAACAATGTCAAACACTCACCCCCAGTAGAGAAACCTGGGCATAAATTCATAGTTTCTTTTGCTCACCAAGCCACCCCAGTTTGGACCCAGCCATATGCAAATCAGTATTGACCCTGCTTCTTGTGTGAACAGTCAAGCCCGAACTGCCAGGTCAGGTCCTCCCTGAACAGGAAACAAACATCCTAGTACCGGTTTAATGGTATCACACCTCACCAGTCAGGACAGCCTGAATCCAGTGGCATGGCGAGCACCGGCCCGCGTCTGGGCATCCCCGTCCCATTTAGGGTGACAAATGCAAAAAGAACAATTGATGGACGGAATGCTGAACAATGTCAAACACTCGCCCACTGTACAGCGATCTGGGCCTAAATCCATCATTGTTTTGCTCACCATGCATCCCCAATTTGGACTTAGCCATATGCAAATCAGTCTTAACCCTGCTCCCCATAGGAACAGTCTAGCCTGAACTTCAAGGCTAGGTCCTCCCTGGACTGGAAACAAGCATCGTCGGACCAGTTTCAGGGTATCTCCCATTATCAGCCGGGTTGGCCTGAATCCAGTGGCATGATGAGCACAGCACCCAAGTCTGGGCATCCCCGTCCCATGTAGGCTGATAAATGCTAAAAGAAAAATTGATGGACGGAATGCTGAACAATGTCAAACACTCACCCCCAGTACAGAGATCTGGGCCTAAATCTTTAGTTGTATGCCCACCACGCCACCCCAGTTTGAACCCATCCATGTGCAAATCATTCTTGACCTTGCCCCCATGGGAACAGTCCAGCCTGACCTGACAGGCCAGCTCTTCCCTGGACCAGAAGCAAGCATTCTAAGTGAAATGAGGTGATAATTCTCAAGGGCTATAAAATCTCCATCTTTGTATACAGCATTAGAAATTGGAAGGAAACATGCTATTCAGATCTATATATTATATTTCAATAGGGTTACCTAATCTGGTCCTACTGCTTTTCCACATTTTACCTTAGTCAACAATAGGTTCAGCTTTCTACAATAGACTTATTGCAGTGGTCAAACTTGAGACCAGTGAAACTGCAGAAGCACACAGTGTAGGAAAATGGATGAACAAGCTTTCTTTCAAGATTAGAAGACGTGGAGCAGGTCCAGGGAAATTTTTTTCTCAGGCTAGGTTCCTGAATATCCAGCTATCATGTTCTTTTCGAGAAATATATAACTTTATTTAGACATTTTGCCTCTGAGCTGCCTGATTACTCTGATTATGATGACTGATTTTGTATTTCAGCAGTGATTAAGACCTCTTTTTATTCAACTTCACATGTTATGTTATCTTATGCTATGCTATGCTATGTTATGTTATGCTATGTTATTTATATTTATATTTAGTTATAAGTGCATGTTTGCTAAGCCTCTTGGTGTTGTTTTTTATAAAGCATCTAAAAGACAAAAGGTGCAAATTAAAAACTGTGACACACACAACATATATCATACAAAAAAGAAAGAAGAAAACTACAATTGAGTTAAAAGCCATGCCTTGAATAATTCCTGAAAGTTAATTACCTTAGGCTCCACCCTTAGATAAAGGGTCAAAGAATTTCAAATTTTTGCTGCAACAATGGAAACGGTTTGATATTCAAGGAAACAGATCTATTTTTGGGTATTAGCAATGAACTTTATTTAGTGGAACAAAGGTTGAGCTTAGGCAAGTACCAATTAAACTTGGCAGCCTAGCAACCCAAGATACAATGCTTTATGTTTAATTCCCAATGCTTTAAACAGCACTCTACTATGAATCAGGAGCCAATAAACGGTCCTGAGAATGTGGGAGATTTGATTCTATCTTGAAAAGACCCTGAGAAGGTAATGGCTGCATTCTGCACAAGTTGGAGGCAATTCAAAAGCTTTGTGAGAGATGTCAGGTAAAAGGAGCTTGTAAAGTCCAGTCTGATTTGAATCAAGGAATTGACAACGACAACAAGTATGTATCCTTCTGTAAATGAGCATGGAATAGCTGTCTCCATAATTATAGGAACATTATGCAGAAGTACCTCATATGCTAGGTCCTCTGGCTGAATGCGGCCTGTTAAATAGTCAAGAATTGATGCAAATAAGTTCAAAGACATCAGCTCCACACTTTAGTTCCTTCATCTAACCATTCTACAGTCAACAGCATAGTGTTGTATAAATCAGCAGCCACCTGTGGATGATCTATCAGACTATGCCAGAATTTTAGACAGAGTGTGATTATTATCATGATCACTCACCATTCTCATTAATATTTCAGAATCTTTCACTATTTTCCAATGTTCCATAACTATAATAATGCAATAATGTAAAATAGTATCAGAAATAAATCAATCACTTAAATTCCTTAAGCCTTAGGACCTAATAAACAAATATAGGACTTTTCCCAGTTTTTACTTTAAGTACGGGGTGGTTGCAAGCATATTCTTCAGGCTAAGCTTAGAGCATCTATATTGCGGTCCCATTCTTTTGAATCTATGAATGGAAAATGTAGTAATGGATGCTGGTTTACATCCAGAGGCTGACGTTTCCCCATTAGGTAAGGTAGCTGCTGATGAAACTTATAATGGTTTCAGATTGGTCTTACTGGTGATACCTTTATATCCACTGAAAAAGGCTAACATCTTGGTTTGTAATTTTAAAATTGAGTGCATACAAATGTTGTGAGTTTGATGGAAATAAATTATCTCAGATTTTAATTTACCTGAGATCCAAATGATAATGGAACCAAAGGATGACCCGTATAGCCTTTATTGTAGAAAGGAAATGAGCTGCAAATCCTAGCTTATGTTGCTGAGTGTAGCCCAAGTGTCCTGGAGACAGATCTAACTGAATTTACTGGTAAATTAATAATAATCTAAGTTCCTCATTTAAGACGAATGTCCTGCTATGTTCTAGTTTATATTTGTGATCTTTCCTAAATCTTTACCCTTTTGAAGACCTAGCTGATGACCTATTAGGGCATGGAAATTTGACTGCCTGATGAAGGGAGGTTGGGGTAAATCACCCTGATAATGTTCCTCTTTAAACTGAGATACAACTGATTAAATGGTCTTCAATCTTTTTGTGAAGTCTTAGAGAGGATAAGACTGTTTTATCTTCCTTTCTTTGGAATTTTTGTTTAAGTGTTGCCCAATGATGACTATGATTGGCTAATACGTTAGTAAACTCTGCACATGTCAATGCTGTATCACCCCTTCCTTTTCAGTTTAGTGAACCACGTGTTCACCACTGAGTTGTGAAATGCCTTTTTTATCCTGGAGGAAAATTAGATATGGTAACAATGGTGAGGTCACAGACCCTTTTAATATTGAAACTGGTGTTCAATAGGGTTGTGTGTTATCCCCAACTCTGTTTACCCTATATAATAATGACTTAGCTCAAGCACTTGATTTCCCTGAAAACGATGCACCCAAATTCGGCCCTCACAAAATTGTGGCACTGCTCTTTGCAGATGACACGCTTTTAATCTCCAAAACTCTGCATGGCCTGCAGGCAATACTTGATCACTTTTAAATTTTCAGCAGCAATCGGGGCCTTGAGCTTAATATTGGCAAAACTAAATTCATGGCATTTAATCCTTACAGATCCGGTAGGGCAAATATTATGCTGCAGGGTGCCCCTTTTGAACAAGTACAGGAGTTTGTGTAATTGGGGATCTGTTTAACTAATAAATAACCCTGGGCGGAGTTAGCGGAGTGCCACTTTGCGGAATTCCACAGAGTAGGCTAAAAACTCCGTGGAATTCTGCTCCACTCCACTCCGCCCCCTGCTTGCATGCAGCATGATGCAGGCAGCCACCTGTGTGGCTTACCTGGTGCTTCTCCGCCGTGTCATAACGTGCCCGGGCTGTCCTCCTCCTCCTGGCTGTCTCCTCCAGACTCCAGGTTCGTCCATGGTGAAACGAAACTCCTACGCTCTACATCATAGGAGTACTGTGCATGCGTGCGCGCGGGCAGTCCTCCCAAGAGTGTTGCAGAGCGTAGGGGTTTCGTTTCACCATGGACGAACCTGGAGTGGAGAGGAGACAGCCAGGAGGAGGAGGAGAGCCCGGGCAGGGCACAGCACGGCGGAGAAGCACTGTGACCAGGTAAGCCTGGGGCGGCCTCAGGTGGGTGGCAGGGCAAACTCCGCTCCACCGCAGAAACAGAGTTTTTGCTGAACTCCGCATTCCCAGCACAGAGTTGGTAAAACTCTGTAAGCTCTGCTGGTGCAGCGGAGTTCGCCACCCACCCTTACTAATAAAATGAGTTGGGCAACGCACATTAAGAAGTGCTCAATGAAGCTCCAACAAGAATCTGGTGCTGTATCTAAATTGCGTAAGAAGGCCCATGCATGTTCCTTAGTCCCAGTAGTGGAGCTAAATAATCTCAAAGCAAAGAGCACAGCCATATACGGTGTAGAACTGTTGGGACACGTCAGGACTGATGACCTCGGCAAAATAGAAAATAGGTTTGTGAAGAGCATTCTTAATCTTCCGCAGAGAGGCCCCCGCCTCCCCCAACATCTGGATCTAGGTATCCTTCCAATCAATCAATACATTATGCCACACCCGATTATATATTGGCATAGACTCTGGCCAACAGTCCTATATATTCTCGATTAAGGCACTTTTAGAATTCCTGAGGTGTGAGAAGATCACTAGGTTCACCTGTATTAAATCTACGTTGTAGGCTAGACCACGCAAACTATGGATAAAGCCTGGGTGCAAACTCCTGGGTTTTCACAATTATGTGCCTGCACTACGCACTTTATGCTCTGACACCAGAGAGTTGATTATTGTTGGAATTATGAAAATTTCGTATTCATATAGTCAAAGCTGCGAAGGAGAGATGTTTTAACCCCACCTTTTCTTTATTTTCTCTGGAATTATGCTGAATCGTTCTTAATTTGCTAGGGGTCTTCTTCTGTTATTTATCATGTGTTTTACGATGGCAGCACTGGCATTTAATATGTGACTCTAGGTATTTACTGTTTTAAAGCAAATTGACTGTTTTTATACCTTTTTAAATCTGTTGTACTGTTTTATGGATCACTTTGTCCAAAATAAACACTCTTGATGATGATAATGATGATAAAAATAAGGAACAATCATCACTAGCAGGAGACTCACTAGGCAAACAGGTAAGTGAATGATCAGATCTGAAGAGCTGGAGCACACTAAATATATTTGTATGAATCATTGGTGTGAATTAAGAGGATGAGGATGAAGGTGAATAAAAGATAAGATGTCAATAGGGTGCTGGTGCTTTGTGGCTGGAACAAGTGTGATAATTAGCACCAAGGAGAAGCTGGTGATATGTTTTCCTGAATCCAGGCCCAGATTTGCTAAACTTTCCCGCAAAGCAGCAAAACAATTTGCTGTGCTCTGCTGCATGAAAGGGAGAGAGTAGCTATGTGCCATATCTACTAAGATATTGCATACTTCTACTCTCTCATACCGCTGATGCACTTCAGGTAGCCTAACTCCAATACAGGCACCCTTGCCTGGTACAAGGGTAGATGCGTTACCAGCAGGATTATTTCTGTGCAGGAAGAGACTTCTTCCTGCACGTAACAATCCTTAGAGGCATATTCCTCTTACTATGTGTGCTGCAGAATGCAGCACCCATGGAAAGAAGACGTAGCAAGGAGAAATAAAGATATTTCTCCTCCTCACTCCTCTCTTGGATAGATGCACCATATTAGCGTGAACCCAGGTTTACTGCCTTTAGTATATTTGGGTTCATGTCAAAATATATGGGTGGATGCTTGGCAACGCCAATTCTCCACCCATGTAAAGCTTATGCGATGCAGGGTAACACAAGGCAGTGCAAGGTGCTGCGTTGTATTACTCAGTGGCAGAAAGGTTCACCTAAGCAACGCAAATCTCAATTTGCGTGCCTTTGTAAATGTCACTTCAGCACTTCCATTGCCTTGTCAACTTGCATGACGCAAGAAAAATGAAGTTATTTTTTCAACTTTATATGGATTCAGGGATTTTGGTGTCCACCCATATAGGCCTGTGCAGTGGTCTCCCTTCTGTAAATGAAGGTCAACGTTGCAATATGGAAATAAATAATAGCTAATTTGGAAAGGCATTCACAATATAAGCACTAGCACATCAAACATAAGTGAATGCTGAAAGTGAAAAAAATGATGTAAAGCAAACATATTTGTTGAAAACTAATTTTATTGTAGCATAGGCATCAGAATATGTAGGATAGCTATTGTGTAAGATTGTGATATACAACTTTTAGAGATTATTTGTTTAGAAATTAATGTAGACAATACTATCAGATGACATGAAATTAGCAACTAAATAGACACTTGCTCTCACGTCCATTCTGCCTACCCATATTCAGAGAGGTAAATTGAGCCTTAAACCACTTTGTGATAGTAATAACCCCTTTTTGGGTAGAATTGTAAAGACACAAATAATCCAGAGCTAGTAGTGCAAGGTTGCATACATGTTTCCTGTCAATGCTACAGAAATTATTATTTTGTATTGAGACACTTGTTTAATGTTTAAAAAAATAGACCATCATAGTACAACTTGGGATGGGTATTCATTGGACACCATTATAGATCATATACCACTACTACCAATTAGGCTACTTCTTCAGTATTCACTAGTAGCAGCATTTGTGTTTACTTGTCCTTTGTCTAGAAGTAGCAGCAGCAATAATTGAATTACTTTGTGTATAATTCCCTCAGCAGTCCTAGAAAGGAAATCCTGCAATGAAGCTTGGGCTATGGCAATACTTAAGCTGCAAGTAAGGCCCTTTGCTGAATAGCAGAGGTAAGATTTAACCTCAAAGAAGAATGTTAAGAAAATGAGACAGAAGATGAGGTTTGTGTTCTAAGTGATGAACTGAAAAGGCATATGAAGCAAATATTGCTTTGCAGATATTTTTAGAAAGGGCTGTTTTTTGTTGCATCCTTAAGGAAGCCACTCTGTGCATACATCTTTATTAGTGAACAAAACCTACCACGACGCCAGGTCTGAGGAGGGGGCCAAGTCCACTGAGAACCTGGAGATCCTTGCGGGTCCGGGAGAGTGTCGGACTACACTCCCCAGACTCCCTTGCTGTGCCCGTCATCGTTCCAGCGCCAGGAGGCACCTACATATCCCCAGCGCGACCACCGCAGCGCAGGAAGTTCACCTACCGCGACGCCAAGTCTGAGGAGGGGGCCAAGTCCACTGAGAACCGGGAGATCCTTGCGGGTCCGGGAGAGTGTCGGACTACACTCCCCAGACTCCCTTGCTGTGCCCGTCATCATTCCAGCGCCAGGAGGCGCCTACATATCCCCAGCGCGACCACCGCAGCGCGGGACGCGTGCGGGGTGCGCCCGGACCAAGGGCGGACCCGTCTGTGCCCGTCAGGCGCCGATAGATGCCGGGCTGGGCCAGCCCTCTAAACCCCTATAGCTGACTTGTATCTGGACTGAGGACTACATGTTCAAGTAAGCACCCTGAACTGCATGTTTGTAACTAGAGAGTTTTTAACAATGTCCAAAAGGAAGTTGAGCCACGCAGGCAACATAGCAAATGTACCAGGCCAAACATCACTGTTGACTTACCTCACCGGGGCTATGGGGGCTATCGAAGAACAAATTAATACAGTAGAGGAAACTCTATCTAAAGGAAGGCGGGGTTCGGGAAGGGAGGTGGGTGGTCACAGTCTTAATGTTCCAACAACCCTAAGTGAGATCCATATAGCACAGGGCACCCAAAATGACAGTATACTAGAAATTTCAGCCCACATAGATGGGGGCGATGTGAGCGACTTAGTGGAGGATTTACGACCCCCTCTTAAGCGTATGAAAAACCCAAGCAAGTTAGAGAGCCCCCCAGCATAGAAAACGGGAGGGCGAAGCCCGGCGAAGCGGCCCAAAAACACGCAAGGCAAGAAAAGGAAAACCCCTGGTAAACTGTTACCTTTAAAACAACTCGCCCGTAAAAACTCTGCTATGACAGGAAAAACTACCATGATTGCCCAAATGGAGGGACAAACACTGGCACTGGAAAACATATCCAAAAGTATAGATGCATTGCATAGCTACATGGTGGGAGCCCTTGAAAAATTGACTGAGAGCGTTGCAAACTTAGAGGGGCACCTAATGGGAAAAAGTAACATCAATAAAAGAGCGGGTATTTCCCCGATTACACAGACAGAATCATGTTCAAAGGGGCCCACTAGCACGAATCAAATAGTCATCCCAACCATAGCCGCGAGGGACACTACTACTAGACCCTTACCCCATGGACCCATTCCAGGCACGACAGATTTAAACAATGATATTGGGCCAAATAGACTGCCTGTAGAAAACATCAGATCCAAAAACAGCATAGGGATAACATCCATGGGACCAAGGTCTAACCCGGACTATCTAGTGTGTAATCGCCTTGATTTGCCCCCGGCAGCCACGCCGTATGTTGTAATTCTGGCCAATGTCCCTACCTTGTTGACTCCGGGACATGAATCATGGAGTGAACTTCGTAACAAGTCACTCCATTGGTTGGGAAAACATTTTGGCTCCTGTGATACGCTATTTAAAAACTTTAAAATGGCAAGACGAGTTGCTTGGCTGGGCAAAGAACGAAAAAAGCTCCAGGGAGATTGTATAGTTTTGACGTTTAGTGATCCCATGTTAGTTCATGCCATCTTAACCAAGATAGGGAACGCTTTCTATAACAATGATGGAATTAATGTACTACCGCTAGGAGCTTTTTATCCACCTCATTCACTCGCATGCAGGCCTGACGCCAGAAAACTTGTAGGGGACTCCCATATAGAATCCTTACCTCGAGGAAATATCGCACTCTGTAATCGCTTCGAACCCCTAACCTCGTTGGAGGAATTGGACTGACTAGTTCCAAACCAAGGGTGGGAGGTGGCTCAAAGGAAAGCGGATTTGTCACTTCAAAGGGGCGACCCCATGCACACCAGGGGACACGATATTTGCACTCAGGATGAGAAAGTAAGAGGCAAAATACCCAACAAAGATATAACCATGGGGGGGGGACATATGTGAA
Organism: Calotriton arnoldi; assembly: GCA_963921515.1. Lineage (NCBI taxonomy): Eukaryota > Metazoa > Chordata > Amphibia > Caudata > Salamandridae > Calotriton > Calotriton arnoldi. The sequence goes on from CAWUFW010002952.1 coordinate 70,758, forward strand.
GACCCACCCAATATTCAAAGTAGTACTGATAAGGGTTCCAACGAACACACTACATCTGGGTTGCAAAGGATTGCCGAAGGAGAGCAGACTAAGCCAAATATTAGTGGAATATGTAAAATACTAACCTGGAATATCGCAGGACTGGCAGCTAAAGCTAGAGATCAACAGTGGTTAACGTTCATAGAGGAACATGCTATAATCTGCCTCCAAGAAACGTGGGCACTTAGGGATATACACTTAAAAGGCTTCCAAACTTTCAATATTCCAGCAACTATAACCAAACAGGGGCGAAATAAAGGGGGCTTATGCATCTATGTTTCTAATGTGGCAGGGGATAACAACGTGAAAAGTGTAAATGCCAGTGAGTTTTATCAGATACTGACAATGAACCTGGGTGGGGAAAAGGACGTTGTGCTGATAAATTTTTATAACAATATCCCTAAAACTCTGACAATGAATGTTCTCACCGACCTTTGTCGACTTTTAAAACATATCGAAGGGAAAATGTCACGGGATATGTATCATATGGGTTGGTGATTTCAACTGTCATCTGTGTAAACATAGCGAACAGGGCATTTGTGGCTTAGGCAAGGCTAGGGAAGATACACCCCCACATTTTGCCCATACAAATACTGGGGATTTGCTAAATGAAATTGTTTTTCAATATGATTTAGGATATGCAAATGACTTGTGCTCACTCCCGATACCCTTTCAAACGACCTTTAATGGTAGGGGTTGTAATTCAATTATTGATTTTGTTTTATTGTCTAAGAGGTATTCTAGTAATGTACTTACCTGTAACACCCTTGATATTTTAATGAGCGACCACTACCCAATCTGTTTAAATCTCTCATTGAGAGGCCTGGCGAGAAGAATTAATAGGAACACACGATATAATTTTGATATTCACCTTGCAAGTACTAACGGGTATACCTTAAATTGGGCAAAAGTGGATCCCGGGGTATTCCTCCAACGACTAATTAAAAAAACGACAGAGGAAATAGATATATGCCTTTCACAGGGCAGGGATGATGAAGAAATATTTTATGCCTTCCTTAAGATTACAGACGAGGCTCGGAAACTATTAACCAGGGAAAAGCGTGATGTAGTGCGCAGCCCTTCGGGCTGGTTTGATAAAGAATGTACGAAGACGCACACTCTCCTGAAAAATACCCTGCATAGCGCGCCTAGATGCAAGGAAAAAGTAAGGCAGGCCAGAACATCATATCGATTAGCCCTAAAGAAACGGAAAGCACAATTAAAAAGGGAAGCCTGGGAGGCCTTACATCAGGCCTGCCTAAGGAAAGATAATATTGGATTCTGGAAAGCGGTTAACGCTCCCTTTTTTATTAATAGAGAGACCGATATTATAGATACGGCCATCACAGGAGACAAGTGGGTAGAATTTTTCATGGGGCTATATAACGATGAGACCGCTAGTGACACTATCACAGCAAGAGCAGTATTGGGCACCGAAGATAACACCAAATATGGACCCTTTCCCCTAGATATCGATATCTCTCTTGAGGAGGTCACTAGAGCGCTAAAGGAAAGTACCTCAGGGAAAGCACCGGGCCCAGACGGTGTCCCGGTGGATGTTTATAAATCGAACGTGGGGCTGTGGGCCCCAATTTTAACGAATGTTCTAAACAGCTGTAATCATTATAGGTTCATTCCCACGTGGATGGATGCCATCGTGATCCCCATATTTAAAAAGGGGGACAGAAATGAACCAAGCTGTTATCGCCCCATTTCCTTACTGGATGCTCTTATGAAAGTCGCAGGGAGGGTCATCTTAAATAAACTACAGACATGGGTTGAAGACATGGGAGTCCTATCAAATTTTCAATATGGATTCCGCTCAGGTCTAGGTACAACTGAGCAGGGACTTAACCTGTCATTAATCGTAGATAAATATACAAAAGCAAAGAAGGGTAAACTTTTTCTTACGTTTGTGGACCTAAGTTCCGCATTCGATTGCGTTAAACACAATAAATTGTGGAACATCCTTGAAGAACTAAAGGTCGATCCACCACTGCTAATGTTCATTAAGGAATTGTATAGGGGAGCCGGGGCGAGGGTCCATTTTGGGAGACAGGGGGAGTGCTCACCTAAGTTTCCTATAAAAAAGGGAGTTAGGCAGGGGTGCATACTTGCCCCTCTGCTTTTCTCACTTTATATTAACAGCTTGGGACAACATTTGAGTACATATCAATGTGATTACCCAACCATAAAGGATACCCCCGTCCCCATCCTTTTATATGCGGACGACGCAGTGATAATGGCGCGGACGCAATTAGGACTACAAAGGTCTGTTAGTAACTTTGTTGCCTATATGAACGAAAGGGGCTTAAGGGTAAATATCACTAAAACATACACTATGAGTTGTGGAACAAACAGGAAAAAGATATGTGACATTTTTATTGATAGTAAAAAAATCGAAAGTACAGATACTTTTTCATACTTAGGTATAACCTTTGATAGGAAGGGAACTTGGAAACCGGCCATGAAGGCTAGAAAACTGAATTTCTCAAGAGCTATAGGAGCGGTTACTAACTTCTCTAAGAAATTAGGCGGCAGACCAGTCCCAGAGTTGCTGGCCATCTATAAATCCAAATGCATCCCAACAGGGACATATGGAGCTGGCATCTGGGGCATTGAAGAAGCAGAACAAATTCAATGCTGCGAAAATATTTTTATTCGTTATTTGTTGGCTGTTCCTAGCTCTACCGCCACTTTTAGCTGCCATAGGGAACTTGGCCTTTCTTACATTTCTGATATCATTAAAATTAACCCTCTATTATTATGGCATAAGGTCTGGGTATCGGTGAAGACCGGCTTTAATAGAGATGTAATTTCTGATTGTCTTAAATCAGATAGAGTGGCTAATATGACATGGATTAATTATATAAAAAGATTTACACATGAAATCGGCCATCCAGAATATTTTGACTCTCCGAGTACCCTGGAAATGGTATCTAGAAAAACGTTAAAAGACAACTGCCTGAACCATCTAGAGAATAAGCGCTGGCTAGTGGAGAGGGGGAAAAAATCAGTCATGGACAATCATCTGATGACCACATGCATAGGCTTACAACCTTATTTGGTATTGGTACAGAGTAGCTTTTGTCGTATGCTTTTGGCTCGCTTTCGCTGTGGGTCTTTTTTTAGACTGGTCATATTTCCTGAAAAAAATGACTGGTCAAAAAGGTTGCCCATATGCCCATGCGACGATATTTCAATACAAACAACCTTGCACTGCACTTTGTTCTGTAAATATTATGTTGTACCAAGGAAAAAGTTCTTAATGCCCACCCTTAGAAGCTGGGGCCTAAAACAATGTAGAACAGCTTTATTAAGGTTACAACTGTTGGAAAATGAACAAATTATTATGATCATTACCTCATTTCTAAAGGCCGTTGTTAGGTATCGGAACACAATGTGAATTTTTTGTTAAAACTAGTTCCTTACCTTACCTATTTTATCTACTCGTGTACATATATGGATTGCCCCCTGGCCTTAGCAGCATGCAACATAATCATGAAAATAAGAATTGCCCTGTTCTATGACCCTGAAATATGTAATATAATTGTGATAAGTTTTGTATATCCGTTTTAATCATCCGTGTTTTTATGACTTTGGCTTATTTGATCACTTTTCATTTTTAAAGGCCTCTGCTAGGTATCGGAACACAACGCAAATTTTTTTGTAAAAATTAGTTTCTTACTTTATCTTTCTTTTTATTTACTCATGTACATATATGGATTGTCTTCCTGGCCTTAGTAGTATGCAACATAATTATGAAAATAAGAATTGTCCTTTTTACGTCCTTGAACTATGTAACATAATTGTGATAAGTTTTGTATATCTGTTTTAATCACGTGTGTTCTTATGACTTTTTATTGTATTCAAAATAGACATAGGCTTATTCGACCTGATTTGATCGTAACGATTTTACATTCAATATTAAATAATTGATTGCTTATGGAGCCCAATTTTAGATATTTTTTGTAAAGCCTTAGGATATTGTATCTTTTTTATATAACGCTTAAACAATTTTTTTTTATGGAGATCTTTGCAGTTTTGCACATTTCAAATCAACATTGCACAGGTGATATTTTTTTTGGTACAATGGTTTTAACTCACTTTTTCTGTATCGACAATAATGGAAACATGAAAATTTTGGTTATTTTTATTATGTGAGCATAATATCCAAGTTTCCTTGTAGGGTTTGTACGATGCTCTAAAAATAATCATGAAATTTTGGAATTTTATGTAAAACTTCACTATTTCTTTTTGTGAATGTTGAACTTATTGTGCTACAGTATGCTTTTATGGATGTAAATTCTACTCCGAATAAAGTTGTTTTTGATTTGATTTGATTTGAATTACTTTGTGTATAATTCCCTCAGCAGTCCTAGAAAGGAAATCCTGCAATGAAGCTTGGGCTATGGCAATACTTAAGCTGCAAGTAAGGCCCTTTGCTGAATAGCATAGGTAAGATTTAACCTCAAAGAAGAATGTTAAGAAAATGAGACAGAAGATGAGGTTTGTGTTCTAAGTGATGAACTTAAAAGGCATATGAAGCAAATATTGCTTTGCAGATATTTTTAGAAAGGGCTGTTTTTTGTTGCATCCTTAAGGAAGCCACTCTGTGCATACATCTTTACTAGTGAACAAAACCGCTGTAAGTACAAGATTATATTATGATAGTAAAATAAAACACACGAACCTGCAAGAGTGATTACTGAATGCCATTGTGTCTTTGTGTCATGCTTCCAAATAGGCATCCAAATAGCACATACTTCCTGAAGAATAAAAAGAGCAATTCAAAAATTGTGTCAGCTAAGTAAATACGTCAAAGCACACCCAATGGCTCTTTCCCACTAACTACTCTTCATGTTAGATATGCAGTCTAGTAATAGAACAACTTGATTTCCCATCACCGAAAACTAATAGGAAACAAATGGGGCATTGTAGTCATCTGTGAAATACAATGGTTTTGATGAACAGCACATCCAAACAATGCCAATATATTAAAAACACATGAAAAACAATGACTGAAGGCGAGCTACCCAAACCTTCTCTCTTTTTGTACTTCTTATTGTATTTTGTGAAGCATTGATGAAATTACATGACGTCTCTTGCTGCAAAATCTGTGCAATAGCCAGAATGAAAATGAACAAAGGTGCTCCAAAAACAAATTTAGTACATAATAGGTAATACGTGGACAACAAGCAGCAACAGAGACACTGCACTTAAAGTATTCAAGATACTTGAACAAATTTGTAGTATAATGCGTATTGAATAAGCAAATGTGAGAGCTCATTGCTCAGAAATGTAATACAAAACAGTGCTTCCATATAGAAAGTCACAAATCAAACATCCAACATAACTTTAGATTTCACAAAGTATTATGAAGGCATAACTCACTACAAACATATCAGTCAGTGAATTTTATTTTTTTAACTCAGAAAGATGAGATAATGTACTTACTTGAAAATATTATTTTCTTCAGATGGCAAAGGTATATAAGTATGATGTCTGCCAAAATATAAGCCATTCTAAGCCATAGATCTGGAATTAAACTCTCTTTGGGAACACTGACCTCACGATAATTGTAGGTCCAATAAACATCATATATCAGATGGATGGTATTTCTGAAAAAATCTAGACAGGAACTATATCTCATAACTCAAAAAATCATATTCTGGATCATAAAACTACAAAACATGGGCATTCCTGACAACCACAATTATGTCCAGTTTTTAAACTTCAAGCCATGGTATAGTCATAACATTGGTGGAAGTCTTTGGAAAGAAAAAGCACTGAGTCTATACACATCCAACAATAAACAAGAACAAAATTGGATCTATCTTCTTCAAACGTCTGTGGACGCACAAACGGTTTACACATACGACAGGTGAAGATTTAATGCAGCCTGCTGTAAACACTATAGGTCCGATTCACCAAGGAAAATATACATGTGTAGGTGTACTCAAATGTAAATTTATTATTACTGCACTTTGATGTAAACGAACACTTTTCTTCCATTCACCATTTCCTTAGTTCAAAAGGTGGAGACACCTATGACTGAATTTACAGTTGTAAAGTTTCTTCTGGTAACTGTTCACAGGTACGTGGAGATGGTTGCAACCATTACATTTGTATTAATTAATTAACTAATTAAAATATATTTATATCATTTATAAATATTATTTCCTAAAGACAATTTTAAAATAAAATCTCATCTACCCTAAAATATTTTTTACTATGTAATACATTATGTTGAATGTATGTGAAGAATAAACTTACATTAATTTAAATTTGTTATCAATAGTTTAAACGTTTATTTATTTATTTTAAATTACCTTTACTATTAACTTTCAATTTGGAGTATATTTACTACTGTTTTATGACTCCACGTTTTGTAGTAACTTTAGTAAGTGTCATTTGTTAATAGCAATGGGCTTACTCTTTTTTAGGTTGTGTATGAAGTAGCATGTCACCCCCACCAAACCAATCCTTACTTTTCTCTAAATTACTCCAATTTCTTAGTAATTGTTCCCCATTTTCAGCCACACCCCTGTCCGTCCGACAGGTACACCTAAATTGTAGGCTTACCAGTGAAGAGATGCTCCATTCTAGCAGCAGGCGCACAAAGATTAAGACCACGTTTTACTACAGTCCACAAATGGAGGTGTGCACACCACTTTTTGGTCACACAACATTGTTGATAATTTACCCCAGCCCTCTTACTAGGGCAAGGGCTAAAAAAGGCAGAACCCAATGGCAGTGTAGTACATAAAGAACGTGTGCTCTGGATTGGGAAAATCACTCGGGCAGGCACATTTTAAAGTTATCATTTCCGTTTGCGTGTCCCTAACTGTCAAATACGTTTTATGCACAAAAGTTACTGAATTAGCAACTTTTACATTTTTTGACCAATTTCTCCAGCTGTTTCTTTTTGATGCTTAACCTTTTCAAGTTCATGACTTTAAAAAGATTGCTCATTTCAGAGAGTGCACCATATCGTATTCTAAACTCTAACATTCTCTTGTTAATAAAGAACACATTCTACGGGTAGAACTGCAATTGATTTTGAAGTTTGATGTATCTCATGGGAGCTGTAAATGTATTGTGAGTGGCACGAAAATGTCACGATTTAATTGCTTAATTAAAAAGGTATTTAATTATCGCTGTGCATTAATACATTATTCGCGTTTAAGGCTTTGCCTCACTGCAAAGTCATCATAAGACGCTTTATACTTGGAGAGTATATATTTATATTTCAAGTTATTTTGTAAATATTCAAACTCAATTTTACAGGGTTCAGGATTTGAGCTAAGTTCGGGCATTCCATAGAATGTTATATCAATTTGTTAAGGATCAATCAGTCAATGTGTTTCAAAGGGTTAAGGGAGCCTTAGGCTGTTTTGTAATTTTAACCAAGGTCACTACTTTGTGACATGTAATAAGTACTGGGACCTTGAAAGATTAATGAGGCAGTACCAACTTTCTCAGCTTTCATTTTCTTGCACCAGTAGTTACATTTTGTCTCAGGGGCCGATACTGCAGAGAAAGAAAACAACAAAATACTGTATGTGTTCTATCTGACGATTTTCATATTTAGCTTTTTAAAAGCCTTTTAAAAGTCAGTCAAACAAAAAACTTACATTTTGCGTTTAACATTTAAAATGTCAAACTGGGGGGGCGTGGCTTGCAGCCAACGAAGATGGCCGCAGCTTAGAGTGACTCCGGGCCCGACGCACTGACCCCAGTCTCTCCTGTAAATAATCCGGCGCGAAACAGCGCACTGACGGTGAGGGGCAGCTCCGGAATACCGGAGGAACACTCGCCGAAAGTTTCGGAGCGGCAGGTGCCACCGGTGCGACAGGGGCACGCCCGGCGTGTGTGCGGCCTGGCTCCAGAAGTAAAGCAGGGGCCTCGCGTAAAACTGCGGCCAGAGAGGGCAACGACAACCTCGGCCGGACCCACACAAAAATACCGGCGTAACAACGAAGCCTTCGCAGCCTCCAGGGACCGGAGAGGTGCGGGAGAGAAACAAAGGCGATCCAGTGCAGGTACAGAGCGAGGCTTCTGGCACTAAGATACGGCAGCCAGCCGCCTGGCGTCGCAGGTGCACGGCGGTCACTGGGCCCACGGAAGGCCCTACTAGCGCGCACCCTGCACAGACCTCCTCCGGCACGGCATAACAAGCAAAGCCATACACAGCGGATAGCCGGGGGCCGGAGGGGAGTAGTAAAGAACAGAGGACAGTGTGGACCCCTCTACAGGAGCTCCGACGGACACGCGGACACTGCGTGGTGCACCGGTGGGCCAGACGGGGACAAGGGGACATCCGGGGCGGCCCGGGATCCGGCACCGGCGTTCCACCACGGCGGGTGCGTGGGTCTCGGAGATGGCGCCACAGGACCTCCCGCCTTCTGCGGCACAGTAAAGGAGACTACAACCCGGTGGCGATTGTGTATCTGTAATAAAGGCTGCATTTCGCCTCGGGGAGCTAGATCAGAGAGGGAGGACACCCTGCGGGAGCCAAGACAACCGAAAGACCGCACGGAGACGACATACCTGTGGCAGATAGCGACGATTACTGGCTCCCCCACCTGCCCCGCCCTGGAGAAAATGGGTGGCAGGGGCCCACGCTCGACAGCAAGCAATAAAATGGACAAATATGTCCTCCACAGGGACAGTAAGGACCTGCAGTCCACGGCCGCACCCAGTGGTGCGGACGCAGTACCGGCGGCACCAAAAGAAGTCACTCTCCTGGATGTGATGGCCGCTCTTGGCCAGATGCAAACGTCCATTGGGACGATATCGACAGACATCACACTACTGCGCGCCGATGTTTCCAAAATGAGTGCCAGGATTCACGAGGTGGAAACCACTACGGCAAATCTCTCCACAGACACGGCGGCATTGAAAAAGAAGGTTCAAACGCTGGAACTGGCACACAAGCAACTGACCGCCAAGCTCGATGACCAGGAAGGCAGGTCCAGAAGGAATAACGTGCGCCTGGTGGGGGTGCCGGAGAGCATCAGGGGCCCCGCCCTGGATCTTTTCGTCGAAGATCTTGTCAGCAACCAGCTAAAGCCTCGGGGACTATCAAATTTTTTCTCGGTAGAAAGAGCGCACCGAGTACCAGGGGGGAGGCCTCGGCCGGGGGCTCCCCCGAGACCAATTTTGGCGCGCATCTTTAACTACCGCGACCGGGACATTATTCTGCAGGCGGCACGAGTGGCACCCCCATTACAAGTAGAGAACTGTACGGTAACCCTATATCCAGACTATACGGCGGAGGTGACCAGGCGGCGCCGTAGCTTCACAGAGGTGAAGAAGGAATTTCACACTCGCGAACTAAAATATGCCATGTTATTTCCAGCAAAGTTGAGAGTGGAGGCGGAGGGTAAAACATGGTTTTTCGACACACCGGAGGAGGCTGCCGAGTGGTTGGAAGGATGGCGACCAGCGGGTGGCCCCGGACGACAGAGACCCAGGAGGGAACGGAACGGCAGCACGGACCCCGAAACAGAGGGAATCTCCCAACAAGGCGACACTGAGCATTGAGACAACGGGGACAATCGCAAGTACGATAGACTCAGACGATATGTGTACAAAACCCCTGTGGGATCTCCGGGCCCTGCCTGGCCATAGGCCCTGCCTGCTTCAGGAACGGAAACTGAGCGCAAAAGACCAAGAATACTTGGGGACAGTGCGGAGAGACCGGGGTGACTCAACCCCCCTTTACGTAAGTACAACATTATGGGGATAAAGCACTCTGCTGAGTTGGGGAGGCGGGTAGTTCTAAATCCGCGGTGCAGGGAGGCAGGGAGGTGGGCGGGGGGTTGGGTTATCTTTGGGATTTCTTTTTTTTACTGTTCTAGTTTACATGATGACATATGGTACAGTGTCGGGGAGCACACACAACGAACGCATCACAGGGGATACCTAACACTCCTACATCTCATAACAACAGGACATACACATGACGCAGGCACGAGCGATAACTATGGACCCTAATCAGCAGGGACAGACCTCCAGCCCAGCCCATCAGCCCTTTGCGGTGTTGTCCTGGAACGTTAACGGACTAGGGGATAAAATCAAGCGAGGGCTGGTTCTTCAATACATTAAGCGCAAGGGGCCCGCGGTCACACTCCTCCAAGAAACACATATGACAGGGACGGCGTGGAGAGCGCTGAACCGATGGGGGTATGAAATGGCAGTACATTCCGAGTTTACCTCAGGTTCCCGAGGGGTGGGTGTCCTCATTAATAAACGTTACCCATTGATGGTCCTGGGAACCCGGAAAGACGACCAGGGTCGATTTGCGGCGGTGACTTGCAGGTGGGACGGCAGGGTTTACAATCTAGTGACGGTATATATCCCGCCAGCGCTACACCATATGGCATTCCCGGCCCTTGGGAAATTCTTGCTGACACTCCCTCAGGGGGAACTACTAATAGGGGAGACTTTAACGCGACGATGGACACCACAAAAGACAGGAAACCCCCTAGAGACACCAACAGTGCAAACCGGAAATTAGTAGACTTCACGGAGGCCCTGGGCCTAATAGATATATGGAGAGACAGGTACCCGACAGAGTTACAGTACACGTTCCACTCCGGGGTGCATGACAGCCTCTCCCGATTAGACTACATCTTCACGCTAGCATCCTGGAAAACTGGGGTAGTTGAAATCACGCATCTAGCTAGAGGCATATCAGACCACTCACCAGTACAAATCACGTATAGGGCCTCAACCCCGGGTAGGCGTAGGCTCTTTCCCCTCCACCCTAGTTATCTTAAGACCCACAAGATAAGCAAAGGCCTTATTAAAACAACAACAAACTATTTTGCAGAAAATCTGCATTCCATGGTGTCCCCTACAACTTTATGGGAGGCCTATAAAACAGTGCTACGCGGCCAGGCAATCTCTTTAGTAACAGGCCATAATCGGGCGCAGCAGCAGCAGATCCGTAATCTGGAGAGAGAGGCAACATTGGCGGAGACTGAGTTAGCAGCTAGTCTTAATGACGACACGACCCATAGGGTGCATTTAGCACACCAGGAATACAAGGCATATGTGTGGGAAGAGGCAAAAGCTAAGCATACCAGAACACAACATGCCATATATGAAATAGGCGACAAAGCGGGTAAACTTCTGGCATGGCTGGATAAAAAGGAGAGAGCCAGCAAATGGATAGCACAGATACAGTTGCCGAATGGGACATGTACGGCAGAGCCGCAGCGGATCGCTGGGGCGCTGGCGAGACATTATGAGATGGTTTATACCCCGGTGGCGACAGCCACAATGGAGGACAATATTAGATTCCTCAAGGATATCGAGATGCCCACATTGACCCCTGAAGCAGTAGAGGCTCTTGAGGCAGATCTAGCCCCGGAAGAACTTACGCGGGCGATTGGCGAGCTACATGTAGGGAAAGACCTTGGGCCTAACGGAATCCCGATTGAATTTTATAAAAGGGCGGCGCCTCACTTAGTGCCGCAATTGCTAAACATGTATACAGATAGCCTGGAGAAGGGGGTCTTGCCCAGAGACCAGCGCATAGCCACTATAGTCGCGATTCACAAACCTGGCAAACCCCCGCAGGAGTGCACATCATACCGTCCCAAATCCTTGCTCAACGCGGAAGCCAAAATTCTTGCAAAGACATTGGCCATGAGACTACAACAGCACTTACCCATTATAATCCATCCAGATCAGTCTGGGTTCATGCCAAATCGAAACACCGCCCTAAATATTCGGCGACTGCACGGGGTCATAGCACGTAGATCTACTATAGAGGAGGACGCGGTCATCCTTTCCCTTGACGCCCGAATGGCATTCGACCTCGTCGAGTGGCCTTTCCTTTTCGCGGTGCTCCGCCACCTGGGATTCGGTCCTAAATTCTGTGATTGGATCCAGCTGCTGTACACCCGACCGCTGGCGCAGGTCACAGTGAATGGCTGCATCTCAGAAGAGTTCTCGCTGGGCAGAGGGACACGGCAGGGGTGCCCGCTGTCGCCACTCCTTTTTGCGATAGTACTGGAGCCGTTGGCCGCATGGGTACGCCAGAGCCCGGTGATTCGGGGACTGAAGTGGGCCGTGGGATGGGAGGACCGCATCTCGCTTTATGCGGATGATATCCTGCTCTATTTGGCATCTCCGGCGCGCTCCATTAACTGTATATTGGACAACTGTGCGTCCTACGGCCGGGCCTCCGGCTATACCATAAATTGGGCAAAATCCATACTGTATGTACTGCATGGTACCCCACCACGGCTCCCCCAGGGATGTGACCTCCAGTTAACGCACATCGGATTTAAATATCTGGGAATATACATCACGCATAACACCGCGCAATTCATGGCCGAAAATCTCACACAACCTTTGACGAAATTTCGACAAGACGTCAAGCACTGGCGCTCGCTGCCACTTACATTACTGGGGAGGGCAGCCCTCTTTAAAATGATGGCGCTCCCCAGGCTCCTGTATGCGTTGCAGAATACACCGTTTCCCGTGACCCCTGCATATTTCGCAGCTATTGACTCCGAGGTGTCCACTCTACTATGGGATGGGAAGGCACCCCGCATAGCGAGACAGAAGCTTGCGCGCTGTTGGTACGACGGAGGCATCGCCCTCCCTGACATAAAAGTTTATTATTGGGCTGCACAATTGGCTGTTATAAACCAATGGCTCCACGTGTCCCAGGCCGACCCGGCGTTTCGACTGGACAGGCATCTCCTTGGCACCGCCGGAATTATGGGAGCGCTATATAATAAGACTAGAAGAGGTGCGCTTACTGGCCCGACGGCCCATACCATTCACGTCTGGGTCGAGGCGCGGAGGGCATTGGGATGGAAAGGGGTAATAACGCAGGCCATGCCGCTCTGGGATTCCAAACAATTGGGCGCCTTGCGCAATTCCAGAGGCTTCCAGCGGTGGGACCTAATTGGGATCTCGACGGTGGGAGACCTATGGAAAAAGGGGAAAGTGGTCACGTTCGCCCTACTGCAAGACACATATGGTCTGGCGCAGTCGGAGGAGTTCCGTTACCACCAGATACGACACGCATTAAGGGCGGCTATCCCACTGGGTACGCAGCTTCCGGAGTCCTCGCCGTTGGAGGACAGACTCCTGACTGTGCACCTAGTCAAAAAAGCCATCTCACAAATCTACCGCAAAATAATAAATAACCAGCCTGATCGAACAGTCGCCCTTAGAGAAAAATGGGAAGTGGACGTAGGTAAATTAGACGACACAGAGTGGCAGGAGGCCCTATCGTCCCCTAAGGAAGTAGCGATACCATGTAGGCTCAAGCTAGTACAATTAAAAATAATGCACCGTACTTATTACACGCGGACCCTTATGCACAGAATTGCCCGAGCAGACACACCACTATGCCTTCGAGGCTGCGACGAATTAGGAACCTTTTTTCACACGCTTTGGACATGTCATGCGATAATGCGATACTGGAGGGCAGTTATGCGGACACTCTCGCAAGTAACGACCATCACGATCCTCCCAGAACCAAGGATGTGTCTGCTTAATATATGGAAACCCACAGACCTCACTCATAGGGCTCGAGATTGGGTGACACTGGGAATAACTCTAGCGAAAAGAAATATCGCACAGCACTGGGGAACTCGACAGCTGCCCACACTACAGCAATGGTGCAAAGACATGGACAGCACCATGATTATAGAGAAAGCAGTATACATACATAGAGGGTGCCCCAAAAAATGGACACTGATCTGGGGGGGGTGGAATGCATACCGGGGTGGCATATGTGAGCCCCCACAGGAGAACACACTGTCCGATCTCAGCGAATGATGGAGCTTTGTCTCGGAGGACGTACGAAGGCCAGGCCATACGACACTGACTAGCCGACAGCCCACGTCACTGCTAAGTAGTCCGTGGCAGACTGCCGCCACCGATAAATTAGACAAATACCCCCCTGTTCTGATTGATTGTAAATGTACCGTAAAGTTATTGATGAAATGTCACATGTACCAGTTATGTAAAATCAATAAAATGTTTTAAAAAAAAAAACAAATATGTCAAACTGTACACAGTATATCTGTACACTGATAGTGTTCACATGTACATACATTAAACACTGCAAGAGCATGACAACCGTCTGGGATAAAATGTAGGACTTCTAACATATGAAGCATTCTTTTGTTGAGGCAATATTTTCTCCTGCAAATATTAGTTTGAAAACCGCAGCATAACAATTGTAGTTTTCTTATGAACATTCATTAATTTTCCTCAAAAATGCTGTTTAATGAAGAGGAACAACAAGGGTTTGTTGCATTCTTGCCCTTTTGTGAGTGTTTTTCGTATTCCAATGATCTCTGTTGGGCAGTGTCAGATCGGATTTGCAGGCAGGGTAAATGTGTTCACGACCGTACTGACTTTGGTCAGGTGAGCATCTCTAATCTGTTTCAAAATGGCCCCAAATTAGAGAACATCGCATACAAAATAATATTCTTCTGGGAGTGGGGTGGGGGGCATGGTGTGGGGGGCATGGTCTGAATGGAGCAGCATGGTCTGTTTCCCCGAGAGGTTCCCAACCTGAAGGGAACCTTACAAACTTATGTTAAGCATTTCAGCGGTTTCCTATGTGTGATATGGTAATGGAAGAGGGGAAGCTGTAGAAAAACTGGAGGGGTGCACAGGACTATGAAGGTGAGCCCTTCACAAAAATGGCCCCCTCCCTTCTGTTGTTGGGTTCACTACAGAAAGTCCTGCCAGATGTCTCCATATCAGTATGTCACCCCTACACCCCTACCTGTGAGCACCTTTACAGAGAAAACTTAGGCCTCAGTGAGACAGGACAGTGCCAATGAAATCTGTTCTCCTTAGTGGGGTCATTGGGTGTCATGCAATATGGCTACCTGGTGAACTCACGGGTGCCATTTTGAAGTCAGATACCCGTACTAGCAAGGCACACTTACCATACGCTCTGCTTTTGGGTGGGGAGGCAGTTTGTCAGAGAGTGTTTCCACTCTGGCCCATGGGCTGTTTGCTATTGTTGGATTTAGAGGAACTTTATGGGTGTTATTTCCGCCTGACACAGGGACATTGAAGCTATGGATTCACCAACCCAGATTGGGCTGGTGTTAAGGAGTTGTTGCTTCTTCATGCTTCAAATTGCCCAGGGCCAAATGTAGGGTCTTAGCCCTAAAAAGGACCATGGGGCTTTGAATTTTTTTACCCCAATGAGAAGGGGTGCATAGAAATGCCTTCTAGAGAGTACAAAGCTTTAGCGATGCTCATGGTCCACACATGTTCTACTTGAAATGCTGCAATGCACCAAGAACACAACAGTGGGGAAGGATACAGAATGTGATTGAATTAAACTTTTGTGAAACTGGATGTAAGGGTGAACACCACTGAGGTGACATCAAAAGTAGCAGTTTGGGTGCATGCAATTCTTTGCAGAGTTGAGGGTAGTTAAGGAGGTGAACTGAGGTCTGGTGCAGGAAAATAGGATGTTGGCAAATTGGTGGGAACATGTTGAGAACCAAATGAAAGCATTCCACTTATGGGTGATTATGTTTCAGTCCAGAATAGAAAAAGCAGACCTCAAAATGTTTGTGGATGATTGATTGTGGTCAAAATACAGTCTCCTATTTTGTATAATAGACTATTACTGCACCAGAGTTGGAACGGACTACACACAGAACTCAGGGTGAACCTACGATCATCATCCACCTTGAAAGGCAGTCAGGTGGGGCTGCATTCTGGGCAGAGTGAAGAAGAAAGGGGGATTTTTTTTTTCATGATTTCAAATTCTGTTTCCAGGTGTCACTAATACCACTGAGAAAAGAAGGAGACTGTTAGCGCCATTATGGAGGGTCTTCCGTGATGTTGGGGCACAGATGAAGATATTTTCCCCTCCAAATTGACAGTTGCCTATGATAATAGGCAACAAGTATTCTGGTCTCCAGATCAGCCCATCTTAGAAGGTTTGCAGAAGAGCTGAGATGATTAATTGGCAGATATAGTGGTGGGAAGGGTATCCGGGCACTGACTTCTGGAGAAATATATGACGTGTCTTGAACTCCTATCCCTCAATTAAGATGTTTTACCTGTTGTTTGTGCTAGATCCTTAGTTATGGTGGACAGTGTGATTGTGTGCTGACTCGCAGATGTATGCTAACGGCTAGAGAGTTCAACCTCGAAACTCAGCAGGGAGCCCCAACATCCTGTGATTCTGCGCAAATCACTTAATCTCCCTGTGCCTAATAAAATGAATGTGTCCATCTGTGATGCTCATGTAAAGCGGTCTGATGCCTTCAGGTCAAGTTTGCGCTATATAAAACTAAAAAAAAAAAAAATACAATGCAAGACTGAAGTTTTGTGTTTTCCCCCAAGAAACTGAGCCTTGATGATATGTATGGAATTTGTTAGAACTTAACTTTGAGATTCTGGTATTGTATATTGTGGTGGCTGGGGCCTGCCTCACCCACTGTGTTTAATTATAATTGAAAAATCTAGCAAAAAAATATATTTTTAATCAGTGAATATGGAGCAGTCCAGCATAGATCTTTGCATGTTTTCTTCCCTACCCATGCATTGACTTTTTTCAAAATGTTATTTTAATTAACACTACTAAAGAGTAATACCTTACCAGTCCTGCTAAAATAGACCTTACCATTCCCAACCTCTCTATTTCCCTCCATGAGTTGTTGTTCTCATTGCCAAGCAGTGTCTAAGATAATAGGTGATATACCTTTATTCTAAATTACCTAATACGTGTCTTAACCTGTGTAACATGTTATTATGACTTGTATAGCGCACATATACCCTTAGGTGTCTTGGCGCATAAACATAGTTTACAGGTGGACGTAAAAATGCTCCTTATCCTCAATGCATGTTACTTTCATCCAAAAAGGGATTCAGAAAGGGATCCACAAAGATTCCATGCAGAACATATGGCAGTTAAAGATGTATGTTTGTTTTGAAAAGTACACCTAGCATTTCTGCACCTTCTAGACAAGTGTTTATTCATGGCTTTATGTGTTTGGGAAACTTCAAATGTGTGTTTATGTTGTTGGAAATGGTCAGGATGTGAATCAAATATCAATGTGCATTGACACTTTGCTTAACTTTGAAAAGTACTGCCAGAACTATGAGTGGCAACTCTTCCACCTCTAGTTTTCCACCATGGCAATTGATTACATTGCAGAAATTGCTTACAGAAACAGTAAGCCTACCAACAGACACAAACCCAGGTGCTATTATTCTCCACACATGAAAAGGCAGGTGTCGCCAACAAGGCCCTCTTTCAGTGTAGATTCAGTTGTTACATAGCTGTGACTGTGATCACTGTCGCAAAAATCAGAAAATTACAGATGAGGATGCATTAATAGTTATCACATATGTCATGGAGCACAATGCTGTGCTCCACTGCGCCAGAAGCAGCCAAACATACATTGCGACATTGAGTTCCAAGTTCAAATTACATGCATAGGTTTCCAAGGAGATCAGTAGAGGTTTGTTCGTGACCTATTGGTTAAGGTCTCTTACTTTTAGTCTTGAAGGTTAAAGGTCCGTAACCTGGTAATGCCACCATTCTGTGTCTGTTTTATTACAAAGAGTTTGAAAGGTTAGTTGCAGGAGTCCAAACATTTAGAGGCTTAGCTACAAGCCCATTGTGCTGCCAATGCATCACGTTTTTGGACGCACCAGCGGCGCAGTGTGTCTGCCCATATTTACAAGGCCATGAAAAGCCATCCTGCGTGGCTTTTCATGGCCTTGTAAATATGGCCCCTTTCACGCATTACTCTGCGTGAAAGGGGCATTCCATGGGTGTTGCTCTGGGTGTTCCCACGCAACATTTATGGACAATGACGCATTCGCAGATTTACAAGGTTTCATAAACCTGGGAATGCATCAGATTCTTACGCCTCCCCAGGGGAGGCATAAGGGAGGTGCAAAGAGAAGAAATACCTTTATTTCTCCTCGTTTTTCCCATTTCTATGTGTTCTGCATTCTGCTGCCCACATAGAAAGAGGAAAAAACCTCTTGTGATTGTTTTTTGTGCTGGAAGGTATCCCTTACTGCACAAAAACAATCACCCCTACAATGCACACGCCCTTGCACCATGGCGCAAAGGTGCCTGCGTTGGCACAAGGCAGCCCAATGTGTGCCAGCTCAGGGGAAAAGGAAGAGGAATGCACCATATCTTGTAATAGCACTCTTTTTAATTGGTGTGAATATATAGTAATGATGTGTAATATAAAAATGGAACTCAATGAGGCTTCATAGGTAACATCAAGCTCACACCTGAATACACCGAGAATAGGAAGTAAAGAAAATCGAGAGCTAGAGATAGAGAAAGAGAGAGCAATTATTTTACTACTTAGGTCGTAGCATGTTACAGATAATTAATAATTGACACAATGTCAAAGCAAATATGTGCTTCTCCATGAAAAAGCAGACTTCTACCTACATTGAGAACAATAGTATTAGATGAGAGAATGGGAGAGTAAGAGAGAGAGAGAGAGAAAGAAAGAGAGAGAGAGAGACAGAGTGAGAGTCAGAGAGAGAGGGACACAGGAGTTATTTCCATTCACAGTTCTTGCTTTATTTCAAATGGAAGTGTCTTGCGAGAATGGCAAAACAAATATTTGCGATATGTTTTCTTATTAAGGCTCTTCCTGTTTTAATGGGCAAGTGTGGAGACATTATTGGAAAATTGAGGGGCTTATTTACAAGCCCATTGGGCAGCCAGTGTGTCAGTTTTTTTGATGTACCGGTAGGCGCAGCGTGCCTGTCCATATTTACAAGGCCACGTAAAGCCAACCTGGGTGGCTTTTCATGACCTTGTAAATATGTCCCCCTTTCTCGCATTACTCGGTGTGAAAGGGGTGTTCCATGGGTGTTGCTGTGGGTGTTCCCAAAAAAACGATGGATTAAAGCAAGATCTTTGTGACTTGGGGTGGATATTTGCATTGTTCAGCATTCTGTCCATCATTTGCATTTGTTCTTTTTGCTTTTGTGACCCTAAGTAGGAAGGGTATGCCCAAACGTGGGTCCTGTGCTCACTGTGCCATTGGATTCAAGCTAGCCTGGCTGATACCCCAAAACCAGTCCCAGGATTTTTGCTTCTGGTCCAGGGAGGACCTGACTTGGTTCCTATAAGATTGCTCCCATGAGTAGCAGTGTCAAGACGGATTTGCATATGGCTGAGTCCAAACTGGGGTAGTGTGGTAAGCAAAAACAGATTAAACCCAGATCTTTGTGACTCGGGGTGAATGTTTGCATTGTTCAGCATTCCGTCCATCATTTGTTCTTTTTGCATTTGTTGTCCTAAGGCCAACAAGAAGAATTAGCAAAATGTGGAGCCAAAGACAAAAGTCTGGGGAAAGACTACCCTAAGAATGACAGGTCTAACAGTGTCATCTTGCATTGAACTTTGAGCCATACTGATTTCCATCTTTGGACTGTATGTTATTCCAATACTTTGTGACATGTCAGTAGAAACTGACTTGTGGCCTACTTTTTAAGATGTTTGACGCAGTCTGCAGATTATCGGTTAACCTTCTGCATTGGTAATTGTTTTCTCCTGTTTAATGATCGGTTTAATAAAAAAAGATGTTTTAAATATATTTCTAATGAATGGGAAGTGAGTAGGTTTCATTTCACAATATTATGTCCACATTTTTTAACGGGTGAAGAGAATGATAAAAAAATATTGACCCCTTTTAGCAGCAAACATTTTGTTTGCAATCTCACTATTTGAGGTATCTAGCTATGAGTTTGCTCTTCCCAATGGAGCCCTATTATTTAATTCTACTTTTGGGGTGCTTATGTTTTTACCCAACTCAATTTAGTGTCACTCAAGGCTTTGTGGTTAATGTCTTCAACTTTCGGCCTGAAGGTAAATTTGATGTTCTGATGTTGCCATTGTCTTCTGCCTTTTAATGACCTGTTTGATTTCAAAGATCACTCTAATAAGTGAAAAGTCAATACTTTTTATATTGTAATTAGGGGTGTGCTAAATTCAAAATGTCTTTTGTTTTTCTTGTATTTCATGGAAAAAACATAAAATGCTATGCACTTTTGTTAAATTCACTCCACAGTATCTTGCATGAAAACTGAATGTGAGGAATGCCTTGCGTTGAATGTCAAGTGAAATAACGACATAGGAAAGCCTGGAGAGAAAATTTACTGTCAAGTCATTTTCTGTTCAAAGGGGCTCCCTTAATAGATTTTCTGCTGAAATGAGCCTACTGTGGTACAAATTTTGTAAAATTTCACACCCACAAAGTTTTATAAATTGTGGCATTTACAAATATCATGACTTTTAAGGGCATAATAAACATTTTGTGTGAGAGTAACTCGACAATATGCACCCATTTATATTAATTGGAGAAAAGATTCAAAAACAATACTAACTCATTTTTCATTTTTATTGAGAAGCTCATAGCTTTGATTGCGTTCTTTTAGGAAACATTCATATAAAAAATCATGCCTCAAATTTTAAAACAACTCTCTTTTTGCAACCTATTATCGGTGTAAGTTGGTATTTGCTTGTATTCACCCATGAAGCCTCGTTAAATTCCACTTTCAGTTTGCATGTCACTACAGTATTATTAAGAAAGCCCTTTACAGCCTACTGGTTACTTTCTCTCCTACTGTCTATTTGAACATTAAGAACTCAAGTCCATTTTTGCCATTGTCTTGCATGTCCCCAAAGGTCTATTCATTCATAAGTGGTTTCAAAGTTTTCTTCAATTTTTTACATAAATTATTTCACCACTTTAGCGCTGTGTAAAGATGTCTTTGATTGGAGGGGGTCAGGCACACACCCCCACTTCCCCTTGTTCCTTTCCAGGTTATGTAAACCCTGTTCTCAACCTTTTATACTGGCACCTTATGTAACCGCAGCCCAAGCGTCTATGATGGTTGGAGTGTGAGGCGAGTCTGGACCTGGGCCAGGGTGTTGTCTAGGAATAAATCTAAATCAATTCACTTTTTTCTCACTTATTTATGGTTTATATGAAAATACTACACTGGCGATGAGTTTTGGTCATGCAGGGGGCAATGAGGACAACATCACCCCTCAGACTTTCTTACCAATAGGATGTCATATTAGCCCAGTTCTCCTACTTTGGTTTGTTTGATTGGATATTATTACTTCTGCCTCAAGGTAGTTAGCGTATTACAGTACTAAGGCACTGCTGCTACCATGCAAGCCCTCCTGCCACTCCACAGCAAGGCAGTGGTGGTGCTCCTGAGGTGCTATTGTTTGGAGAGGCAATTCTCTGAAGTGACTACTGTTATCCTTGCCAATCCTTGGTATCTATGTTGGCCTCTGAAGGTGTGCCTTTCCGGAGTACCTGGAAATCTTCTTTAGGAAAACTATTCTGTCTGTCATTGTAGTGACAGCTGCTTTATCATCTTACTGGATTGAAGTTTGATGGGCATACCAGAGAGTTCTTTGACAAGTGTAAGTGCCAATGAATTGTGTTGGGAGGTGTGGTCCCGCTTTAGTTGTGGTTCGGCATGTTGCAGCCATCTGCTTCACGTGCACACGTCAAAAAGCTTCATAGCTTTCGCCCATTGGGAAAGTGCCGGTGGACGGTCTCTCAAGTGGTTGTCTTGGCGGGCTTTTCTACAAGCAATTTGGCAATTGTCAGCACCACTAAATTCAGGTCAGGAGGCATGACCTATTTCACTTTGAGAATTACTGAACTCTTCAAACCATATCAGGAGCCGTGATTCCGAAAGTCAAAAGATGCCTTATGTCGGCATTTCCTTCTTCATTAAATATTAATATGCTTGCTGATGGTCTCACACTCAAGCAGGCAGTAACGTTGTAACCTGAATTATTTCTTCTAGGCTATTGTCAGCACAACCTGCTTATCCTGTCAAGTCATTTCAACACAAATGTAATTTTTTTAACAGCGTTGACAATTCCTGAGTATTTGCAGCAAGTTTCTGTGAGTCTTAATCCAAGTCAATCATGAGGACATAGACTCTCATTCTTACTTAGATAACATTGCAGTTTGCTACATTACATGGAATAATATGAAATTGTACTTATTCTATTGCTGAGGGACACATTTTCTTACATATATATATCCTGTATGGGTGTAGAAATATACACTTTGTATGGATTACCACAGTGCCACATATGATCTACATAACTTGATACTGCCATTCTTGACAATCAAATAGTTATGCTGTATTGTAAATTTCATCAACTTTTGGTACTTCACTAAATTGAATTATTGTTCTTTCTTTCTACAAAATGGCAGCAGCTAGCATGAGTCAACCTTCTTCATACCTTTCTGACTCAGGTGAACCCCTATTTCCATTGGAAAAATGGAAAGGTTTATTCGAATCATACTTGATTGTGTTGAGGGTTATTCTCCTCCATTAGGAAACAACATATTTTGTTGTGTAACTTAAGCATTGAAGGAAGAAAGGTTTTTGAAAACCTTCCTGATCCAGAAGATGAAGAAAGAGCGTGGCAGAGATGTTTATATAGTAACTCTATAAAATGGAAGATCAATTTTGAAAAAAAAGTAATGTGGTCTAAGCAAGGCTTACATTTTTTGCAAGAGTACAAGGGCGGCATGAGAAAGTAGGGAATTATATAGCAATTTTAAGAGACCTAGCCAACACTTGTGAATTTGGGGACTTCTCAGATTCTCTCATAAGAGAATCTATTGGCGCGCTGCATGAATAATTCCAGAATTCAAGAAATACTTTTAGCTAAAAACCCAAATCATAAGTAAGCTATTGATATGGCTAAGAGTGTGGAGCACACAGCAGATTGTGTAAAGGATATGAAATTGTCTGTAGATAAATAGAATAAAGAGATTAATCAGCAAATGAAATCAGTTGACTTGAAAAAGAAAACTTTCAAGGTAATGCTAAAGTAAAACATGGTCATGAAAGCAAATTACAATGTTTCAGGTGTGGAAGTGGTGCACATTTAGCTTACAAACCAGCTTGCCCAGCTAAAAGCCTTTTGTGTAAATACATTTAACAAGAGAGGTCACTTTGTCAGAATTTGCAAAGAAAATAAAAACATGATGGTGAACTCCTTTGAAAGTACTAAGATAGACCAAGGAAAGTTTGTTTAACAATTTTATGCCTTAGATGACAAAGTGAAACCTAGCTGTGAAATTTACTTAGATGAGCAGAGAGTGTATATCTTAGAAGATTCTTGCTCTCCTTTCACACTTAATGACTATTATATTTTTCATGAGAAATTTGATAAAACTAAATACATTTTAAAACACCCTGATGTTACTCCTGAAGGGTACAACAAAGATATATTTGAATGGCATGGTTACAATAAAAATATAATTCAAGGACCGAAGCACTGTGGGAAACGTATATGTCACAAAAAGAGGCTCCAATTTATTGGAATGGAGACATCATAAAGAACTTGGTATAACACTTGATTCCTCACAAAAAGAACTGATTTTATTAATTTCAAGATCTCAATTTTTAAGGAAATTTATGATGAATTCTCAGATATGTTTACAGAGAAGACTGAGGAGCTAGGACATTTAAGAAACTTTCAACACAAAATGCAACTTTAGGGTAATGCGATTCCTTTAGCTTGTAAATGTAGACCAGTTCCCCTCATTAATTAAAGAATTGGAGAAATGTACTGTATAGGGTGTAATAGAACCTATAGAGAGTGGAGTGGGTTTCTTCTATTGTATCTGCATCTAAATCTGGAGGGCAGTTCATCTGTCTATGTGTGTATCTGAGGAGTCTAACTTTTGAATACATCAATATCCATTACCAAAGATTAATGACATTTTAAGCCTGATAGGAGAAGAGTGAAGTTTTTCTGTAATTGATCTCTCCTCCATAACATCAAGTAGAACTTTATCTGGAAGGTAAATCGCTCACTTCATTCATAACACCATTTGGAGCTTACAGATTTTGCTGCATGCGTCTTGGGCTAGGGTCTACTGTGGCAGTCTTTCAGAAAATAATGCAGCAGGTAGTGAAAGGAGTAAGGAATGTATTATGTTTCCAAGATAATTTCGTTATATACAGCAAATCAGCAACAGAACATGATGAAAGGTTAAGAGATGTTTTAGAGACATTGAAAGATGCAGGACACACATTAAAGAAAGAAAAATGTCAAATTGGAGAAGGATCTGTCACATACTTAGGACATGTATTATCTAAAGATGGCATCAAACCCAAAACATACCTATTTGATGCTGTAAAATGTGCCCCATCTCCAAGTTACAAGAATGAAGTCAATTAATTTTCAGGATTATCAGAATATTATTCAAAATGTGTTGAGAATTTTGCAGATCTTATCAAACCATTATCGAGGCTTCTATAAAAAATCAAAGATTTCAATGGAATGAGTCTTTGCAACCAGCATTTACGTGGCTAAAGAATGAAATAATGCATCTTTTTAAGGCAGCTGTAACATAAAAAAGCTGTTAGACCTGTCAGCATTAGCGTGGTCTTCTCCCAAACCTTTTGCCTTACTCCTCCATATTTTTTAGGTATTGTTTATGTTGGCCTTAGAAGAACTCTGTGCACTTTACCACTGTAAACTAGTGCGTGCGCTCACTCCTTAAAACATGGTAACATTGGCTCGTCCCCAATTGGCATATTTAATCCTTGTCCTTGGTAAAGTGGTACTAGATATATCCAGGACCTGTAAGTTAAATTCTACTAGTGGGCCTGCAGCACTTGTTGTGCTACCCATTTGATCCTGTGTGTGAAGTTTTAAACTGCCATTTCAACCTGGCAAAATAACTTTTTCCAGGCCTAAACCTTCCTTTTTAATACATATAAGTCACCCCTAGGGGAGGCCCCAAACAGCCCACCAGACAGGGTGCAATGTATTTAAAAGGTGGTACAGGTACTTTTAAGTTTTAAATGCCCTGGTAGTGAAAAGCTCCTAAATTTGTTTTGCACTATTGCAAGCCCTACCTCGCTCATAGAATAACATTGGAGTTACCGTATTACATTTAATAAGGATAACTTCCAAATGGAAACAGGTAAACAGTTCATGTTTGGTGTCTTTGGAATAGTAATTAAAAATCGTCTTTTATGATACTAGTAGCCTGTATCTGGGTCACATGACTGGGTGCAGTTGGCAGTTGATCTTTGG
The DNA here is from genome assembly GCA_963921515.1 of Calotriton arnoldi. Classification (NCBI taxonomy): domain Eukaryota; kingdom Metazoa; phylum Chordata; class Amphibia; order Caudata; family Salamandridae; genus Calotriton; species Calotriton arnoldi. Next base: position 95,905 of record CAWUFW010002952.1, read on the forward strand.
GTATTCCTCTGAGACAGCCACACACAATAGATGGATGGGCTATCACTGGCAGGATGGGAGGGTGTGGTTAGGCACAACCTCACTTACACCTGAAATGTCTTTGTATTTCCTTCACACAAAATGTTGCATAGGCCCTGTCCTTAGTCTGGAGCCAGGGCAGGGAAGGTAGGAAACCTGTGCACTTCAAAGGAAAACCTCTAGAAGCTTCTCTTACTTTAAAGGAGGCACTAGTTATAAATAATATACCTCAAACAACAACTCTTTGGTATACTTCTGGACCTGTGGAAAACTCTGCCAGGAAGAAGGACTGCTGTGCTTCTGGAAGGACTGCCACTCTGCTGGACTGCTGCCCTGAAGGACTGCTGCCCTGCTGTGCTTACCTTGCCTGGGCGAAAAGGACTGAGCCTGCAACCTGTACCCGGGACCACCAGAGTGATTCTAAGGACTAGTCTCTTGTAACTAGCAGCAGGACTCCGAAACTGTGAGTTCTACCCTGCCAGTGGTGCCACCCCAGTCCTGGACCCTTGGACGTGGGCCTGAATGTGCCCATTATTAGATCCAGCAGAACTGAAGCATATCCTCTGATGCGATGTGCAAACTCAAGCAGAACCAACGCATTGTCTCTGCTGCTAGGATTTTTACAGTGCAAAGACTCTGCCTCAACCTCGCTGCCCGCAGCCTACGGAACCACTGCTGCACAACGCATACCTGACTCAAGCCCTCGCATCGCAATCCTCTTGTCGACGGCAGCCTGGACGACGATGCAGGACTTTGCATTGCAAGCCCCACAGTCTCCTCGGTACCAGCCGGTGCGCAATGCATACTCGACTCAGGACATTGCCTCGCAAGCTTCTCTTATCGACGCCTCCATGATGACAATGCAGGACCTTACATTGCAGCTTCACAGCTCCCTGAAGCCAATGTTGCGCGACGCATCTCCTATCCAGTCCTCACATCACCTCTGTTGCTCAATGCTTCCTCAATGCGGGACCTTACAACACTTGGCAACCAGGATTTAGTGTACTCTTCTTCAGTGGGCCTAAGTCAGTGGTTCCCAAACTGTGCGCCGCGGCACCCCGGTGTGCCTTTACAACTAGCCAGGGGCGCCGTGCACGTCTTTGGAACGTGGGAAAGGTATTTCTGCTGAAGAAGAATTTTGTAATGTGCAGAGTTTAAAACCTAAGAATCTTTTGTGGCCCTGAGTAACCCCTAAAATATTCCCAGAAATGCATACTCACAGAGAAGCACCAGGGACGGTGTGCCTCAGAAACGAATGCAGTGGAGGGTGTGAAGTTTTTGACAGGCCCTTGCTGTCTTTTTCCTTCTATTCTTAGGCAGTTGGTCGGCATTTGTGACCGAGGTGGTGTCTCATTATTAGCAAAGCCAAAGCTCTCTGTCTAACCTTCTTCCCGTGGTAGTAACAAATTCTGTGTTGCACTGAGCGTGCCATGAAGAAAGAGAAGGCTGCTTGCAGACTAATTGAAGCTGGAAGTCTCTTGCTGAAGCCATTGCCCGAACCATGCACAACATGGCAGAGGAAAGAGAACCGTAAGCTCCTGTAAGTGGCCTCTGTTTTCTTACACGCATGGCTACCACCTACAGGGCACTCACTGACACTTTGAGGGTTGTAGGGAGGAAGTTGGGTGGTCTTGGGTCACAGTGACGTGTTCCAAGTTGCCACGCTTCCAAAGAGTCTTTTCTTAACCATGTCTCTACTTCTTTTTTGTTAAGAATATTAAGGACAATAATCATGAATATTACTGGAGTCATAACTTGTTTTTGTGTAGTAGCGCTTCTGTAATTTATAAGCACTGACAATAACAGGAGGGTACAGCTTCCAAATCATTTTACTTACCTTGGGTTGGAATGCTGACCAGCAGTGAGCATGCTTTTGTGAGCTGTATGTGTGGCAAACGCAATAGCTCTGGGTAATTAAGGTTTTAAATTTGGGGATTTCGTAAGGGCTCCACATAAATAGTGCAGGCACTTAATTAATGTCTTATAGTGCTGTCCAAGCTTCTGACGCTGTACAGTACATGTCAAATCTGCTATGAATGTGAAAGGCTGCAGTAGCTTCCCTGCTCATCCACTCATTGACCTCTCGGCTGGCACTGTTAACATTGAGCGTCTTTCCGGTACTTCTCTATAGGTAACTCAGAACCTCCAGGTGCAGGTTTCAGGCAGGAGAGCTACACCTCAGGACAAGAACTTACAATCTACAGGCGCAGGTCGCAAACAGCAAACCTATACGGACCAATTCAAATTTTTTATTAAACGACTGCTATATTTTTCTTTTGTTACACAATTAGTTATAATACCTTTATCGGCTTCATCCCAATTAATTTCAGGGAGAAAAATGTGAGTACTCGCGAGGTCGGGTTTACATCCCCCCTCCCGAAAAAAAGTGACATGATGGGGAGCCGCGGCCAACGTCCAATTAGGTCAAGGGAGCAGCAGGTCGAAAAAGTTTGGGAACCACTGGCCTAAGTGGATCCTTGTAGCTGGTCCACGCTCTATCGCGCCAGCCTGAACTTGTGACTTTTTCCTGGTTCGGCGCAATCAGATAGCCACAGTTGGCACTTTTTGGCATTGTTTCACTTAAATCTTTGAAATTGCATATCTCTGGTTCTACTGATTGGATTTTTGTCTTTTTCATCTTAAATTATTTTCTAAAATAAATTCTAGTTTTCTAATTTGGTGTGGGATTCTTCATGTATGATGTTTTCATGTTATTACTGTTTGGAATGTTGCTCAAACACTTTACACATTGCCTCCGAGTTAAGCCTGACTGCTCTTTGCCAATTTACCTGAGGGTTGAGCACAGGCCCATTTAGCGTTTGTCTGTGACTTCACCCTGACAAGGATTGTGGTTGTTGCTTGAGTAGGGTTCCACCCCCCTCAACCAGTAACCCAATTTCTTACAAAGGCATACCATACTTACCACAGATGCTGGTGCAATAGGTATTGGGGCCACCCTCAGTCAACTTGTAAGGGGTAAAGAGAGGTTAATTGCATTTGCTTCTAGTTCCCTTTCGAATGTGGAATCCAGATATTGTGTAGTTGAACAAGAAGCATTAGCTGTATTCTGGGCTGTTTATCACTTCAAATTCTTTAATTATCTTTTGATGAAAGAACGGACCAGACCAGAAACCCTTGATCGCTACTTTCACTACAAAGGGAATAGAAAAAACATCTCCCAGAATATCAAAATGGTTTTAAGGGTTAGAAGGATTTAACTTAAAAATGAAATCAAAAACTTAGCAGCAGATTGTTTATCCAAGATGCTGTTACCACAAACAAATGTCAAGCAAGAAGGTATTGATGAATTTGTAGTAACATCTAGTTTGAATGGGTAGAATCATGAGAAGTATGAGATGGGTGTGAAAAATGATCTAAAATTTAATAAAATTAAGGATTTGGTGATCAAAGTGTGGCCAAGGAAATGCTAAGAACTAGATGAGAACATAAGACATTTCTGGGAAATATATGACAAATTCTTTATACATTATGACAATGTGTGTAGAACAGATAAACTTGTATGCCTCCTGAGAGCCTCTATGCAAAGCTTTATTACATCAGACCATGAAGGTAATTTAGGTTGCAGTTTGACTAAATACAAGGTAAGACAGTATAATTGGTGGCCTCGCATGGACTCTATGATTGAAGAAGTTATATGAAATTGCGCATGTTGTGCTTTTGGTGACAAGACCAAATTGCTAGGAAAGTACCTATTTGTCCTGTGAAAGTACTGAATAGACCATGGAATAAGGTTACTCTGCATATCATTGGTCCAATACATTGCATGGGTCTGGGAGGAAAGCTAATACTATGGGGCATATTAGCAAGACCGGCGATGAAATGATCGCCGTTTTAGCGGCAGGAAACTGCCGCTAAAACGGCGATAATGGGCTTGCTAATATGCGTTATAGAATTCCAATAGAAGCCCAAGTTAGATGTGCAGGACATCTAACCTGGGCTTCTATTGGAATTCCATAACACATATTAGCAAGCCCATTATCGCCGGTCTTGCTAATATGCCCCTATGTTTGGTAGACTATCACTGGAAATAAATTGAGATAAAAGTTGGTCAAGAAACCAATGCTACAGTAAATATAATTTTCCTTACTGAGATATTTTTTAATAAAGGAGTACCCTATACCCTTGTTACTGACAATGGAGTACAATTTACAATGCATCAAATGAAATAATTCTTGAATCATATGTCTATTCAGCATGTTCAGACAGCTTTATATTGTCCCACGACTAATGGTCTGGTAGAACGTACCAATAGACTGATCAAAGAATGCATTCAACTCAATGTAAACAATTATAGTTGTCTAAGAATAGCTATTTGTGAAATGGTATGGTTTTGCAATATCTCCATGCCTGTCATTGAAAGAAAGGTACCCATGAACGAAATGAACCTCATTATGGTTATTCTATTATGACACTGAGAAAGTGACATAGAAAATAAATAATAATCAGGAAAAAGTATGTAAAAATTATACTGAGAAAGCATAAAGTCTGAAATCTATTTGGATGTAGCGATATTATAAAAGTCAAATGACCTAAACATACACTTGCAAAGAATTCAAAATTATCCGCACCTATGAAAATACTCAGTCATGAAAATTTAGTTATGTTGGAAAATGGTCAGACTTGGAGTATGGACCGAATTGTAAAATATAGTAATATAAAAGCTACACAATGTTTATCTATATGCATAAATGCTGATGTTCCTAGCAAGAATAGTGGTAACCCCAGGAGTTGGAAAATACCTGCGTAGCATAAAGAGTTTCAGGTGGTGTAGTCCAAGTAGGATATAGATGGTCTGGATTCTCAATCTTCCCATTATAGGAAGGAGATATGTTGTATTGTGTTTCTATTAATCACTTGGTACATTCCAAACACCCATACACATGTATACCCCTCCTTTGGGGGCGTGGCTTGACGCCAATGTAGGAGGAAACGGACCTCAGGGCTCCGGCCCTGGGCTTCCCTGTCCGACAACATCCTGAGCCCACAGTGCCTCAAAAAACAGAGGTATCGGTAGCTGCCCCCCCCCGGGAACCAGCCTGTGAGAGGGGGTGAGGTGGCCAGCAACGAAACGCCGACAAACACCGAGCCCAGAGATGCGGAGGTCTTGAGGGGCGGCGCTCAAGATGGCATCTGCGGCCTGAGCCGAAATACGGAGCCTGACATCTCCGAAGAAGTGCAGTGAGGAGCGGCCCGTAGAGAGCACTGGCGCTGAGGTAGCGAGCGAGCACCGGAGAGGGGCCACAACACCACTGTGAGGCAGAGAAGGTGAGCCGGGTGCCGCGTGTGGCGAAGAGCGGGCTGAGCGGTCACGCTGGATAGACGCAGGGTGCGGCTGTAAGCAGCAGTCACGCCGGAGGGAGCTAGGAGTGAAGTGTGAGCCCGCCCGGCAGCCCCCTCAGCGTACGAGGTGTAAGCCCGGAGGGGAGCTCAAGTCTACAGGACGCCAGGTCTACAACTGGGCATGTGGAAGTGCCCGCTGGGTTCCGGTGAGAGGTGCATCATCGCGGGGGAGACGAGCCCTGGAACATGACCGCGCTGAGCGGTGAAAGAGAGCTTAGGCCCTTGTGTGGAAAGGGCTGTGACGATGTTCGATGCTGAAAAGACCTCGCCCGGGGCCTAGGAGTCTTGGAGCCCTGCGCAAGAAGCAGGAGGGAGCAGTATGACCCCTGAGGGGAGACGGAGGAGGTGTGGGGTGGCGCAGGGCGGTGAGAGAAACTAACCGAGGCGTAAATTGCTCACTGTGCCTGGGCGAGCGAAGAGAACCCAGCTGCGCAGGCTCCCATCTTGGACACGTGGAGCGGCCATTGCTGCGCCAACTAGCTGAGACCACTGGGAGATTGGCATCAGGGGGTGATTCCCCAGAGGTGACCTGCGCATAAGTTGCGACAGCCCACGCATAGAGGCCCCGGGCGGTGACGACCATGGGGAAAGTCCCCAAACAAAGAGGCCAAAGCACTGCAACTGCTGGGGGTGGGGGCACCCAAACAGATGAAGAGGATGACACCATGGACCCTGGGAAGGATGTGTCCGCCCGAAGCCCACATTAGCAGATATAATGGAAGCCATCACGGCATCCCGAGAAGCGCTTAAAACCAAAATAGACTTCATTGGTGCCGACCTCGGCCTCTTGAAGCGCGACCATCGCCAACTAGTAGAGAGGGTCACTGGCACGGAGAAAACGCTTGCAGATATGCCCTCAGAGGTTACGGAACTAAAGAAATCTCTCACGGAGGTGGCGGCGAAACTCAAAATCCAGGAGGTCCGTGCTGAGGATAGTGAGGGGAGGTCTCGCCGCAATAACCTGTGCATAGTCGGAGTGCCCGAAAAGGAGGAAGGGGATGACATAGTGCAATACTTGGTGGATTGGATCCAGAAAGAAGTGGCACCTGAAGGACTGTCTCGATTTTACGCAATTGAAAGGGTGCATAGGGTGCTCCATTTCAGAGACAGAGACCATATACTTAAGCAGGCTCGACAGCTGATGGATCTACAAATCGGAAACAGCAAGGTGATAGTATTTTGCGGATTTCACAAGGGAAGTACAGCGGCAAAGGTCTACGTTCCTAGCAGTGAAGAGGAAATTACGGCAACTGCAGCTCCCCCATGCCATGCTGTTTCCAGCCAGGTTGCGGGTCGTGGGGCCCAAAGGCACACTGTTCTTTCAGACGCCGCAGGAGGCCTGGGATTGGCTGGGTACTGTACCGGGACGGATATCGGGTGGCAGCTCGCCGAGATCGACGGCAGGAGATGGCGGAGCGAGTTGTGGCCCACTGAGAGCGCTGACTACGACAGAAGCCCGAGTCGAACAGAGCAAGGTCATCAGGGCAGTGGCGGAGCTCAGTCAAGCGGGGTCCAGTCTTAGGTCAGCGATGAGTGATCGGGAGGATGGTCGGTCGGAGAGGTCTCCAATACTGAGTACTGCGGAGGATTCGGAAACGGAGTTGCCTGTTGTGATGCCTCACACCGCAGATGAGTTGGGCTGACTTTGGTGATCCAGAGTTCAGGGGCTGAAACTGTTGGTGAACTATATCCTTTTCGAGGAATACGTACAAGGGTCTATATGGAGGGGGCGTTATGGTAAGCAGTGTTGCGGACACAAGTGCTGAGGGACTGGGGGGACCAATAGTTTTCGTTTGGGTGGGGCCTGGGAGGAGGGGGTTCCGAGGTGGGGCGACAGCTACTGCATCCATATACACATTATTGTTGAAGAGTTTGGATGGGAGGGGGGTCACTTCTGCCTGTCCTGGGGAAAGGGAGTTGGGTAGTAAAATTGTTTTGGGAATGTTCACTGGGGAACCGGCGTGTCTGGAGAAAACATTTAGATAGGTCTAGCTCAATGCATTTTCCATGGGATCCAACATAGATTACAAGTGTATCTCCTGGAATGTCCGTGGGATGCACTCCATGACAAAGAGGCATAAGGTGCATGCATTCCTGGTGCGTAGAGGGGTGCAAATTGCATTATTGCAGGAGACCCATATCAATGCAAGTGAGGGGGCTGCTCTGAAGCACCGCTGGCGAGGGCAACTATTTTACACGAGTTATTCGGCTTTTGCCAGGGGAGTGTTGGTGTGGGTGCGATCTGGGGTCCCCTTCTAGTGCACCAGAGAATTTATGGATCCAGAAGGGAGGTATGCAGTGGTGCTGGGTAAACTAGATGGGAGGGATGTCATGATCGGGAGCATATATGCCCCGAATGTAGACCAAGCTTCATTCTTAGCGGACCACTCAAGATCATTGGCGCATGCACTGACGGGGTCGGTACTCCTGGGAGGGGATTACAATAGTGTTGAAGATGTGGGGCTTGACCAGTCACATCCCCCACTCCTTGACTCACCTGCTTACAGAGCGGCAAGGGCGCGCAGAAACTGGCAACAACAATGGGGATTGGTGGACTCTTGGAGGGCACAGCACCCTGGGGAACGGGACTACTCTTTCTTCTCCCCCATGCATGAACTACATGTCCGATTGGAAGCCATTTTGTGCACTCCCGATGTCCATGGGTATGTAAAGACTAGTGAGTACTTGGCACATACGGTTTCGTACCACAATCCCTTGCTGGTCCGTCTTAGCTGGTCCAGGGTTAGAACGAGTATTCCCACCTGGCGTCTTAGGCATTAGGAATTTGGAGGATCAAGTGTGCCAGGCCGAGATCCACACAGTCATTGAACATTACTTTGCGGAGAACTCAGTAATGGCCTCGACACTCACGACGGAGTGGGAAGCGTTTAAAGTGGTGCTTAGGGGTAGATGCATCTCCGCAGCGGTAGGGGTGAGGAGAACTCTTTTACAGGACACACTACAAGCGGAGCAAAGGCTGCGACACATTGAACGCGACAGGCCAGAGAATGCAGATAAACAGAGGGAACTACTGGAGACCAGGGAGGAGGTGGCGGGACACGTAGAAAGGTTGCGCTGTTTTGATTATAAGAACCATATGGCAAGGGCGCATTCCGAGAGACGCAAGCCTGGGGCTCTACTGGCTTGGCTTGCCAACCCGGCTAAGAGGGGATCCATTATCTTAGAAATGAGAGGTGATCAGGGGGAGGTGTGGTCCACCAGCAGGATATCAACCAGCAGTTCTGCGACTATTACACCGACCTTTATAAAAGTAAAGCTTCCCCCACAGCTGCAGAACTCGCCGACTTTATGGAGAGTGTTGAATTGCCAACACTAGGTGAGGAAGAGGCAGAGGTCTTGGGGAGGGAGATAGAGTTGAGCGAGGTCAAAAGCACTGTTAAGACCATGGGCAGGAACAAGACACTGGGTACAGATGGGTTCCCCATAGAATTCTATGCTACATATATAGACCTGCTGGGACCCCGACTGGTAGCTCTATATAATCAGGCAAAGCAGGAGGGGAAACTTCCGGGGACCACTAGAGAGGCCCTGATGGTCACATTATTAAAGCCAGGGAAGCAGGCATGTGACAAGACGGCATATCAACCACTGTCGATGCTCAATCTTGACTATAAAATCCTGAGTAGGATACTGGCCACTCGACTATTGCCGCATATGACGAGTCTCAGACACTGGGACCAAGCTGGTTTCATACCGACACCCAATACGGCAATGAATGTGCGACGGCTGCTATGAGTACTGGGGGCTACTATCCTGACAATAGACATCGAAAAGGCTTTCGATAGTCTTGAATGGCAGTATTTATTTAGCGTGATGCGAGCCTTCGGGTTAGGGCAGGAGTTTGGGGCGTGGACTGCCCAGTTGTACAGAGACTCCACCGCCCGGGTTCAGACAGGGAAGCTTATATCGGACAGATATGAAGTAGAAAGAGGGACGCGACAGGGGTGCCAGCTGTTGCCCCTGCTGTTTGCGATGGCTATGGAGCCGCTTGCTGCTAAAGCCAGAACAGGAAATTGGCACTGCGGGCTCGAAGTAGAGGGACGTGTCCACCACATAGCCTTGTGTGCAGATGACCTCATTCTGTTCCTCAGCGGAATACGGAGGCAGACCTTGAGGGAGCCAAGGACCTGCTGTTAGCCCTAGAGAGAGTAGGAGGCCTCAAAGTGAACTGGAATAAGTCATGTCTGTTTCCCGTCATGCAGGGGCCGGAGAAACCGCAGACAGTGGAGGGGATTGAATGGGAAGGGAGATGTATCCCGTATCTAGGGGTGCAAATATATCACAACAGGGCAGATCTCCTGGAGGGGAATGTGGGAAAGGTCATACGGGGGGCAAAAGCCAGTTTTAACTTCTGGGGAACCCTCCCCTTGTCACTAGCGGGCAGGGCCTCCCTACTAAAGATGGTGACTCTCCCGAGGGTCCTGTATGTATTTGGGGTGCTGCCGGTGTGGATCCCAGCGGAGAGGTTTCAGCAGCTCCGGACGATGGTGACGGAGTTCCTGTGGGGGGATGGAAGGAGGCGAGTGGCTTTTAAGACCTTGATGTGGCCCAATACGGACGGGGGACTGGCGGTGCCGGATTTTGAATATTATTATATTGCAGCTCAACTGCAATGGCTGACAAAATTGGTGGCTAGCCAGCTCCGGGGAACAGTGCAGCGGGAGATGGATGTCCAGCACCAGACCTCCTATCTAGAATAGTACTGAGATTACCTGTACCAGAAAGGGATATGTCGGCGGCACTGCGGGTGGCTTATAAGTGTTGGGCCCGCAGCTTGCAGACGGCTAAAATGAGGCGCCCCTATGCGCCGGAGATACCTCTAAAGTACTGCATGGTACTACCACACACGGTAGATTGGAGGAGGCTAGAGGCGTGGGAGGAGGCTGGAGTGCTCACTATGGGGCAGTTGTATGAGGATGGCATGCTATTACCGTTTGAAACATTTAGTGAGAACAATGAGATACCTGGGGCGACTTCTTGCTTCATGAGGCCCTGACTGCCAAAAACCGTAAACATTGGGGGAGCGGACTGACTGAACCTCCTTTAAATGAAGGATGTCAATATTTGGTGTCGGCAGCAGGGACATTTAAGGCGGTTACCTGTTTATGTAGGAGGCTGAGCAGGGTGACGCTCCTACCACTTCAGGGGCTGCAACAGAAGTGGGAGGAGGACTTAGGGGAGCCTATAGAGGAAAAAGCATGGGAAGAGCTCACGGAGAGGGCCAGTAAGATCTCCAGGAATGCTAGGTTCCAGCTGGTAAACTTTTATGTCTTTCATAGGGCGTACCTTACCCCAGGGTGCCTCAATCAGTATTTTAATATGGTAACGGCGGCTTGTCCCAGATGTGGAGAGATAGGCGCAGAGTTGCTTCATATATTCTGGGGTTGCCTGGAGATAGGACATTTCTGGAGAGAGGTGACAGAACTATTAGCCGAAATTACTGAAAAGGAAGTGCACATGAATCCAGGATACTACTTACTCCACAGATTTCCACACACTTCCAAGAACAAGGTCACCAGTAAATTTCAGGACCTTGGATTGATACTAGCGAAGTGGGATACTACGAGTCATTGGAAGGGAAGGGGAAGTCCTAGCATAAGCAGATGGAGAAGAGAGTTTGAGCGCTGGGCAGGCTGTGAGGGAACGGGACGGCTAAGAGATGCTAGGCGTAATGGGAGTGAGAAGACGTTGGATGCAGCCAGGGCTTGGGAAGCTCTGACGCTACCTTAAGCAGCTCAATGAAATCGCAGAAGAGGGTAATAGGGAAGCCCCACAGGTTGACGGTTTGTAAAATGCATTGGGTGACAGCATGGAGGGGAGAGAGGATACTGCGGGGTGCTCCTTTACCAGCAATCCTCTGGAGCCCACGGATCCCACGATGACGGGGTGGAAATTGCTAGAGTGGCCCTAGGAAGATTACCTGACCACAGTACTCCACGACACGCCTGGGGGGAGGGCAGAGAGGGTGGGGTTGCCACTTGGCGGAGGGTGGGGGTTAGGTTTCTCATTGCACTGCTTGTCGACGTGAGATGTGAGCTTTTTCATCAATGCATCTCTTGGAGGAATATTGACCGAATATGGCTGTCTATGCAGCAGTAACGAGATGCACGTATATCAACAGTGGATCCATGTTAGATCACATGCTCATTCAAATTTCTATACTGTACTAGTATATGTCTCGTAAATGCCTAATAAAGTTTGTTTACAAAAAAAAATGTATACCCCTCCTTTTTTTCCCTTATTTCTTCCCAGGTTATGTATAGCCTATTACCAATGTTCTATACTGACAGTTTATGTAACCTGAGCCCAAGATTCTATAACAGTTGGAACCTGAGGTGATTCTAGAACTGGGTCAGGATGTCATCTCGGAAATAAAACTTCTTCTTCATCAAATATCTTTTTTCTTGCTTATTTATGGTATATATGAAACTACTAAACTCTCCCCAAATGTCATGTCAAAATGTATGTAATGTCTCTTGACAATAATATCCATTCCATCCATAATGTGAACTACAGTTGTTACATGCATTCATCTTTCATGATTGCAGAAGCCAGTTGATGTCTCCTTCTTTTCTACGTCCAATGCCTATATCTCCAAAGCAATGATCACATAACAGGGATTTAGGTACTTGTCTTAAACCTCTTCTTTGTAAAGGAGACATGACACAGGCAGAGACCCCACCTTTATAACCAAACTATGGGTGCTACAGACAAATCAACGTCTTCACCTTCTATACAGAGATGAGCCCCGATCCATTTTACCATCAGATACACAGACAAGGCTTAAAGTGTGGTATGACACCCTGAAAGATTGGACTTGGAGAAACAAACCTTCCAAGGAGACCCGACTATGGGTAGTAAACAGACTTAAACAGGTCGTGCAGCGACAAGGGTGGGGCACCACTGGAATTTCATGCTTGTGGAATGTATTGTCTGGAACGGTTATCCATTAATTTTCTGAGATGCAATCAGAATACCAGTGCCAATTCTTTTGCTACCTCCTGTTGCACTTTGCAATCACCTCATAGATAACAAGCATGGAAGAGCGTCCTGAGTTCAGTCCATCTAAGGCCAAACTACTGATGGGGGACCTAGGAACTAAAAAGATATCCCAGGTGTACAATTTGTTGCTACTTAATATCCTAAACATTGTGGATAACTAAGGCAAGCCTGGAAAGGTGATGTGGGTGAATTACCAGTGGAAGAGTGGCAAAAAGTGATAATGGCTCCCTGTGAAACAGACTTTGCCTCACAAGACAGACTCACTCTCCTAAAATACCTTTACCAAACACATCTCACAAAACTAGGTTATGCATAATGGGCTTAATCACAAACCAGATATGTCTCAGATGCAACAGGGGACATTATGCATACCATTAGTATGGCCCCAAAATTATACCCTTCCTTTTGAAGGGGAGTCCTGAACACACTGGGCAAAGTGATGGGATGGAAGCTGCCAGTAGAAAGTAAGTACACACATCTATTTGATGTCACTCAGAACCACTCAGTTAAAATCATACCCATTTTTTACTGTTGCTCATATACAATCCTTTATTACTTCACCATCATATTGTATTTCATTTGACGGATAAGTGTTTTTGTAATTTGAATATACGCACTATTATCTATGTTCATTTAATGACACATTCATAGAAAGCATTTGATACTGTCACAGCTGTCGCTCTCCACCAGTGCTTCACTGTTGCACAGTATGTGATGATGTACATAGATCAATTTTATGTTTCCAGCCTTAAGCATGAGACCATGCTGGTATCTTCTTCTGCACTGCAAAGGTGACATGCTTGTGTGCTTGCTGTGTTTGTGAGCCAGTGTTATATGTCTACATGATAATGTTGCAAAATGGCATTATAATTTCATTTATAAAATTCTTATTTTTTTATAACAAGAAAGTATTGTTTTTATTTCGGAAATTATTGTTAAGCATCTTCCCCTTTCCTATTTACTGAGTAAACAAGCAATCTGCTGTGTGGGATTGCCTGTTGCGAATAATTTCCTCTGCAATGACATTGTGGGTTGCATGAAGCCCTCATGTCAGGACAATTACACTTCACAACTGGGGTTCGCGGCTTGGATATTAAGCCTGTTCAATATCAGCATGAAACATCCATAATCTAATAGGTTTGCTATGCAGTCTGAAGTTGGAAAGTAGGGTCTGAAATCAAACAACAGATGGTAACTAGATAAAGTAATTAAGTGCTGAAAATCCAATCCCTTTTAGCACAAGGCTACACTGGATGTTTAGACACACATTTGACCTCTAAGATCTCTGACACTTTTTCTTACTGTGAAAGCTACTGTGTTTAACAAACAAAACGGATATATTATGAAATAAAACATGGCAATTAGAAAACTGAAAGACGGAAAAAAGGTTTGCGTATTTCAAATAAACACTCCTTATGGGGATTCATTAATGGAAAAACCTGTGATTCAGACATCATTGCCTTCGCTACCTTGTGTTTCATTTTAAATAAAAAACAGAAAAGTTTTAATTACTGGATTGCATTGAATCTTTATACAATCTTTTTGACACAAAAATGGAAAAGCAGAGAACATGCTGTCCACTTTTTTCATTTGGGAATATTAAACTGCATCACACATAAAGCAAATTTTGAGAAACCTGTATCAGAGCATTTCAAAGAAGACCTTTGAAAGAAAAGGTAAAGAAGCGATGGTGGCTGGTCAGGAGGCATATAGGTTGTATGTCCTTCGGGTAAACCAGCCACCACTGTTCAAGTGGATGCATGTCAGAATATTGAGCACAAAATATCTTGCTACTAAAATATGGTAGGCTAATCAACGAGTACCAAAATATTGTGAATATCTGACGGCTGGGAAAGAGCTAATAGTTTGCCCAGTTGGAGGAAGATAGTTCTAGACTTTGAGAGGACTGTCAGAGTAAGGGTGGGGTTAGGGTATATGTTTTTTGGGGTGTGTGGCTTAATGCCAGCGAAGATGGCTGCCTTCTAGTGCATTTCCACAGCAATTTGGGAGAGGTGTCGCTGATGCTGCTGTGGCCATTTTTATATGGAGGATTTGCCTACTGCTTGTCTTTTTTGACATGTTTACGTACTGGGCTTATTACTCTATACAATATTGCCTACTGCCGGCAACAGAATGCCCATTTACCTCTCCTTGCATTGAAATATGTATTTTTTATAGAGAGTGATGAATATTTCCTGATATTTGAGATTATGCCTACCTCTCCACGTTACTCACCATATTGCTAGCTCTTGAAATGTACTTTAAGTGACAGTGGTCCCCTTGCACTGTCTTGCTCTACACTACAACTCTCTATACCTCTAAACCCTCTCCTTCTAGTAATTTGTTCCTACCACGAGTCTCACCTTTGAGTTCATGGGGAAAACAAAGACTTTAAAACACAATTCTACTCATTCAAACCCACAACCTGCATCTCCTGCTTTTCTGGATCCTAATCCCTTTTCCATATTACTGGACAATACGTAGGACTCGGAACCTACTAACCAATCTTCTCCTTCATCAGTCAACTATACTGATTTCTATCAGCAAACCTAAGTAAAAAATGAGCAGTATCCCATAATTTCTTCAAACAAGAGGGTTAAAAAGATCTTCCCTCACCTATTAATTTGCCTCCACCTATATCCATGAAAATACTCCTACAAGAAATAAGAACCCTTAAACTGTGTGTGGAGGAAACAAATAGACGCATTCAAAACCTCGATGACAAGTGATCAACCATTGACAATAGAGTCACACAAATGGAGCACAGAATGGAATCAATTCAAGCTACTACTCAACAAGTCACTCTTCTACAAACATAGCTTTCCCATCTTAAAAAGCAAGTGGAAGACCTTGAGAACCGCAAAACGCGGAACAACCTCCATATTTATGGCTTGGCAGAGGGTTTAGAAGTATCCAATACTATTTCATTTTTTCAGTCATTTCTCCCAAAAGTTCTCGGACTTCCTGAATCAGCTATATTGAATATTCAAAAGCACATCGACTAGGGCATAGTCTATGTTGCATCTTCCTCTCCAAACCAAGAGGTGTCATCCTCTAATTTTTTTATATACTGACTTATTGAAAGTCATACAAGTGGCTAAACTTAAAGGTTGAATATTTTGCCTAGGATCTTACTTGTTCTTTTCCCAACACTTTGCCAAGACTATGGCAGACAAAAGAAAGAAATTTCTAGATATGCGACCAGCACTTTGGAACATCAGCGCCAAATTTGCACTATTTCATCCTTGTCTTTTTAAAGTAACTTTTAAAAACAAGACTACAACCTTGTCTTTTCCTCCATACAGTGTAACCATTTTGTAGAGCTGCCAACACGCTTTGTGTGTTACCACCGCCCGCTGCATAGACCAAACAATACTCGTTGCGGCCATATTGCCACAACGGCAATAAAGTCTGCTGCACATGTGTACCTTACATGCACATGGAATTCCTAGGAGCAGAGCATGGCAGCCTCATGGGTCCTCTCAACCCCACACCGAATATGTGTTTAGAATCTTTGGAAGCAGCGCACGTTAGCCTCACTGCTCCTGGGAGTGCCACAAGCAGTCGTCACTCCCCAATGTCAGGAGCAGCACATGTCAGCCTAGTGCCGGGTTAGGTACCTCGCAATTGCCTCACAATGACTGATGCTGTTCCACAGCTATGCCCAGAACCGCATGCAAACTTCAGTTGCTATGTAACGCTTTGGCTACATTGAAAAATGCACAACTCCCTTGGCAACATGCTTCACATTCCAATGCCAATGGACTCGGCCCTCTTCAAGAACAACGGCACAGTCGTGCATGTCTGAATGCTTGCATCCTCCCAATGGATTAACATGAGGAGGGGGCCCCAAACATGCCTTTAAAGTTACTCATAGTAGCGACAGGACAGTAATGAAGCACTATCACTGCCCTTTGAGTGTTTTGCCTCGAACACTCACTGCAGCTCCTTTAAAGTTACTCACAGTGGTGGCAGGACTGTAATGAAGCACTATCACTGCCTTTCAAGTGTCTTGTCTCCTACACTCACTGCAGGTACAATCTTCACTTGCTGCTGGTATGCTCTCCCCGATCCATCCTGCAAACATGAACAAATGCAGTACAATCCAACTGTACACCTTGTAGACACTGGTTACAATCCAACTGCACACCTAGTATGTTTCACAGCGTACCTTGAAGTCAAACAGGTCACACACCCTCCAACTTCCTTTGATTTCAGGCTTCCAGGTACAAAAGACTCTGATTGGGACTTCAGTGCCTTTCTCTTTTTGTTCCTCTTTTCTTCTTACACTTAAAACTCTCTTCCTCTTTATTCCTTGTAGAATTTATCTTCCTCTTCAATCTGCTTTCATTCGTAGGTTAGTTTCCAGATGTCACCAGTGTTACAAATGAAGATAGCTCCTTAGTAGGCAGGTCAGATATGTTATAAGATGATGGTTTATTAAAGAAGTTAACTCTTAGTTACAGGTTTCAGGTTATAAGTTAAATGTATGTGCCTATGCATGCGCCCCACCTGGAGCAGCATCGTACTGCTCAGCCCACTCTCTCCAACTGACACTCTACCAAACCAGGCACTCATCAGCACTGTATTACAAAACACACACTGGCTGAACAGCAGGTAACAGGGAAACTAGAGAACTAACTAACTAACTCTGGAACACCATCATTGCAAGAATACACATTTTTCTCTCCCACACAACTATCCCAATCTAGAATAGATTATTTGTTTGTTCCAAATCTCTAGCATAACACATTATACATTCAGATATTGGTTCTATACTGATCTCAGATCATGCCCCTGTAACGTTCTATTTAGCTTTTCTTTATGTCACTAGTGGTAACAGAAGATGGAGTTTTAATAAATCCCTGTTGTTTGACACTATTTTTACTTCAAAATTGGAATCATTTATTACTGAAATCTTTACTCTCAACTCCTTCTCTGACCTCTCTCTTCATATTAACTGGGACGCATTTAAAGCTTCTGCCAGAGATTTTGTTATCTCCTATGTTTCGAAGGGGAGGAAACTGAACTTTCAAAAAGCACTAGAAATCTTGAAGCGTATTAAACATCTGAAACTCTTTACACCACTACTAATTCCAATATTTATCTAAATAAAATAAATAAAGAAAAGTTCCAATATAACAAACTCTCTACAGAAAATGTTGCTTCCTACTTTCTTAAACGAAGTGCTAAATATTATGAAGGCCAAAACAAAGTGGGGAAATTATTAGCTACTTCCCTTAAAATTAAAAAGGAACACACTAAAATAGATTGTATCCTAAGGGCAGACTCGTCTCCTGTGTTTAAAGATACAGATATCTTAAATGAATTCATTTATCCAAATCTGGATGACATACAACATTGTTTGTCCTCTATTCATAAAGACTTTGACACTTCCATGGATTTCTCCCTATTGGAAACAGATATCTCCTCTAAAGATATTGCTGAGGCAAAGACCTTTGTTAAAACAAAAGCCCCTTGATCGGATTGTTTTCCCATTGAATTTTATTTAAATTTTTCCAAATGTTTAATCCTAAAACTTCATGAATTCTTCTCACATTTTATTTCCACGAAATCATCTAGCAGCACTTTTCAAAAGCCCTAATTTGCAGAGGTGACCCACAATTCTGTAAAATTATAGACCGATCTCTCCAGTAAATTCTCACTACAAAATCTTTGCCAATATTTTTGCCCTCCGTCTTGATCTCTTTTTATCACTTCTCATAGGTAAGGAACAATCATTAGCCGCTATTTCTCCAGACGCTGAAAAAGCTTTTGATCGCATGGACTGGGCATTTATTTTTCACACTCTTTTGTGGTTTGGTTTCAGTCCCAAATTTATTTCCTTGATATCCCCTATACATACTGCCCCAAAAGCCTTAATTTTCGCAAACAGTCTAATTTATTCCTCTTTATTTTTACATAGAGGTGTATGACAGGGCTGTCCTCTTCCCCCACTTCTTTTCATTCTTCCATTACAATCTTTCTTACCAAAATCCAACAAAATCCTAATATATTTGGTTTTCAAAGTAAAGATAAACATACTAAAATGTTATCAAACCGACTCTTCACTACCAGTTTTCCTAACAGAATTCAAATCTTTTGCAGAACTCTGTGGTTATGAATTGAATCCAGATAAATGTGAAATTCTTCGACTTAACATCTTATGGTTCAAACAAGATTTTATCAAATCAAATTTGCTTAGAATCCTCATAAAATTAAATATCTGGGTCTTTGGTTTACATCTTCTACTAACCAAACAATGGGGAATATTAATCACGGTGCTGCAAGCAATTGAGCAGTCCCGTACTGTGTCATTTAAAAAATGCAGGGATGTGCCATATTCACAAGAATACAGCGCACCCCTGTGTTTTCCCTTTCGCTGGCGCTAGAAAAGCTGCCTAGCACCAATACAGACACGCTTGTGCCATGGTGTACGGGTGCCTGCGTTGCAGGGATGAATGTTTATATGCAGGAAGGGACACCTTCCTGCACGTAAACAATCATTAAAGGTGGTTTGCTCCTTCTATGTGTGCTGCAGAACGCAGCACACACAGAAAGAGCAAAAAATGAAGAGGAATAAAGGTATTTCTCCTTGTTGCGCCACTCTAACGCCTGCTTTTCAATGGCATTAGTTTTTGGCGCTGCCTCAGATTTACAGAAAAGCAATGTGTGTTGCGGTGGAACACCCACAGCAACACCCATTGCATGCCCCTTTGATGCAGAAAACTGCATGAAAGGGTACAATATTTACAATGCGGCATTAAGCCATGCAAAGTGGCTTAGCGCCACATTGTAAATATGAAGCAGGGCATTGCGCACCCGGAATGTCATAAAAAGTGACGCTCCGGTGGTGCAATGCCCTTGTAAATATGCCCAATATCTTTAAACCTAACTAACGTTACAACCAACTTAACTAGTTTACCCACTAGATAACATCCTTTTTATCTGTCTTGGTGGGGTAGGCTTGTTACTATCAAGATGATGCTTGCACCCATTATTCTTTTTACCATAGCTGAAATTCCTCTTACCATTTCTGTTCATCTCTTTAATAAAACTTTACTCTATACTTTCATCCTTTCTATGGAATAAGAAAAAAACTTGCATGTTTCTTCTTAAGCATAAACATATTAAATATCATGGTGATGTGAATTTTCCAGACTTCCAATCTTACCACACTTCTTTACTATTTAAACAATCTTCCAAATGCTTATCGGATTCTGCTACAGAGTTCTCTCCCCTTTGGAAATATATTGAATAACATTTTCTATCCCTTTTCTCTTTTAAAGAACTTTTATCCTTAAACCAGAAGACACATTTCATGTCCTCCAATATTCACAAAACTACCTATAAATGTCTCAGACCAATACTCTTTTCCCATCTCTCAGATAAAGAACGATTTCTTCAATCCTCTATTTGGTTTTCTTTGGATTCACTAACTTCTTTCAAATGACGCTTTTATTACATTTCCTCAAGTGCAACTACTATACAGTATCCTGAAAACATACTGTAACAAATGTATTATTTTATTACAAGCCATCACTCACACTTTAACTACACTGACATCACATATTCCTACCCCAATTTATGATACTCACCTTACCCCTCTACTTTCCAAGTCCCCAACTGCTTCATCCATCTACAAACTACTTACTAAGACCCTGGACAACAGAAATAAGTTGGAAATTGAAATGCAATGGAAAAAAAGGTTTCCAAACTTCATGGCCTATCAAACTTTGGAATCAAACATGGTTGAAATTGTGAAAAGCATCACGATCTGCTAACACAATGCAAACTCTATTTTTTATTTCTAATAGACTTATGATTACCCAGCTACTTTTCGCAAGATGAATCCAGAATCCTTATCCATCTGTTGGTCATTTAGGGGCCGATTCCGATCTCGGTCGGAGGTGCACCCAATACCATTCGTTCTGGAAAAAAGCCATGCGAATGCCTGTTTCCCGACCGATCCGTACAGCACACCGAACGAGTAAGTACGATGCGCACAACAGCACAGAATCCGGCCGAGCCGTACTCACCCAATCCAGGTCCTGTACTCCGACCGAGGCGAATCCGGAAACGCAGAATCGAGTCGCACGGAAGGGAAAATGCAGCTCCGTCCGGCCGAACAAGTACGATGCGCTTCCCGTACGCGCCAAACCCGTCACTACGCACGGCACGTCAAAGCATCCGGGAGAGGCGCACATAAGCTCCGATTCGCGCCACAACACAATACACGGCTACGAGACGAACACGCCAGCGATGAGGACGACGCGAAGCGACGAGGACGACGCGAAGCAACGAGAAGGACGAACGACACGAACCAACCATGAATCCCTTCGTCCCGATCATACCAATATTCTACATTTACTACCGGAACAGGCACGGACGCGTACGGCGCAGAAGGTAAGTCAGACACCAACCACAAAACACATACAACATGTACACGACACATCACACACACACAGAGGGATGCAGAATATACTTACACCAGCAACAGCAGCACCATAGGGGCGGGATGCCCATCACCAATGCCACATATGCACACAGGGGCCTGAATGCGCACCACCACCCCTACCCAGGGGGCTGGATGCCTACCACTACTACCACCCTCACCCAGGGGGGCTGGATGCCTACCACTACTACCACCCTTAGCCAGGGGGCTGGATGCCTACCACTACTACCACCCACACCCAGGGGGGGCTGGATGCCTACCTCCACCCTTAGCCAGGGGGGGCTGGATGCCTACCACCACCCTTAGCCAGGGGGGGCTGGATGCCTACCACTACTACCACCCTCAGCCAGGGGGCTGGATGCCTACCACTACTACCACCCTCACCCAGGGGGCTGGATGCCTACCACTGCTACCACCCTTAGCCAGGGGGCTGGATGCCTACTACCACCCTCACCCAGGGGGGCTGGATGCCTACCACTACTACCACCCTTAGCCAGGGGGCTGGATGCCTACCACTACTACCACCCTCACCCAGGGGGGCTGGATGCCTACCACTACTACCACCCTAAGCCAGGGGGGCTGGATGCATACCACCACCCTTAGCCAGGGGGCTGGATGCCTACCACTACTACCACCCTTAGCCAGGGGGCTGGATGCCTACCACTACTACCACCCTCACCCAGGGGGCTGGATGCCTACCACTACTACCACCCTTAGCCAGGGGGGGCTGGATGCCTACCACTACTACCACCCTCACCCAGCGGGGGCTGGATGCCTACCACTACTACCACCCTTAGCCAGGGGGGGCTGGATGCCTACCACTACTTCCACCCTCACCCAGGGGGGCTGGATGCCTACCACTACTACCACCCTCACCCAGGGGGGGCTGGATGCCTACCACCACTACCACCCCCACTCATAGGATGGACAATGCATGACACAACCAGCACACCACAACCTAGGGAATGCAAGAAAAAGACATCCCCCCAACACCATGACAAGCGTGTGTAGACTGTGTCAAATGCCTACAACACCGAACATGACTTTGAACATACAATGTGACCCCCTAGCACATGTGCCACACATATATGTGTGTGGCCCCCACAATGCAAGCAGGCCATGACCATTGTGTCAATGGGGCCCAAACCCCCATCATCACAGTGACCAAAAGGTAAGTGTGGGGTCCATAGCTGAAGCACCTTTTGAACATTGTGGCAATGGGGTCTAAACCCCCATCATCACTGTGACCAAAAGGTAAGTGTGGGGTCCATAGCTGAAGCACCTTTTGAACATTGTGGCAATGGGGTCTAAACCCCCATCATCACAGTGACCAAAAGGTAAGTGTGGGGTCCATAGCTGAAGCACCTTTTGAACATTGTGGCAATGGGGTCCAAACCCCCATCATCACTGTGACCAAAAGGTAAGTGTGGGGTCCATAGCTGAAGCACATTTTGAACAATGTGGCAATGGGGTCTAAACCCCCATCATCACAGTGACCAAAAGGTAAGTGTGGGGTCCATAGCTGAAGCACCTTTTGAACATTGTGGCAATGGGGTCTAAACCCCCATCATCACAGTGACCAAAAGGTAAGTGTTGACAAAGAAAGAGCTGCAACTGCCAAACTGCATGGATGATTCCTGGTCACACAACAAAAAAACACATCAGTGGCAAAGTAGTGTATGTGTCCCATTGCAACATAAATTGGGTGAGCCAAATACTGCAGTGCAAATAAGACATACCTTTGGCCATGTGCAGACAAACAACACCCATGGGGGCTGACACTGTCAACATTCATCAATGACACAATGACAGAAGTGACCATCAGAATGCAGACCCACATATTTGCACCAATGGGCACACCAATGCAGATACCCTGTGGAGACTGCAGATGTGAGGTGAACAGATACCATACCATGGCAGCAATGGGACACACAAACCATGATCATTGTGCTGACCGATGACCTAGGAGTCCCAGGGACAGCAGGGAAACCCACCAAACTACATACAGCCAATGGCACACCCAAGATATGCCAATGCAGTGGTGCAGATGCACAAACACAAACAGGCAGACCCACACTGCACATCATACACAACAGGTGAGGGGGGTGCCAGTGTCCCCAGGCAACCACACAACACATGAGGAGACCTGAATACCAATCATACAGATGTGCATACAGTGCCACACAAAGGTAACTCATGGATCCAAATCCCCTATGTGGGCAAGCAGGCATTGTCAGATGAGAGGGAGCACAAATCACACATGTCACACAGGCACGTAGGAACAGCAACTGACACAGCAAGACACAGACACACCACAGCACCACCCCCAGGGCCCCCACAATGTGGTGACCCTGGGCTGCATTACAATCCCACTGTGATGACAAAGCTAAATGTGGTTCACACTGTGAACCACAGTCATGTGTCCTGAGCAACAAACTACCATCACACCTACACAAGCACAAATCAATCAGCATGGCCAGTAAGCCAAGGCCAACATGGAGGCAGGGGCCTAGCCGGGCAACAACTCTCATCTGCACACACTCAACACCACACCCCTCAACCTCCAACAATGTGCAGCAGTGAAGCACACATGCACTGGTGACATTGCACATGCACCCATGACTATTCCAGGGTGGTGGGTGGGAACCAAGGTGCAGAAACACATCACACATGGCGCACTCAACAAGACTCCTGAATGTCTGACACACTGCACACTACGCTGTACATGGACATGACGGCAATACCACACCAACCAATGGGATCCCAGCCACAGTCACACACCAATGAAGAAGCCAAGGTCACCCACAAAGAACACACATAGACAACAACCAACATTGCAGCCCGGACCCTGAGGAGTGCCAGCAGTCACACACACAACGTGTCACAATCACTGAAAGATAACACAAACTGGAATTCACATGACAGGGGCAAACAACAAGTGCCAAGGGGAAACCTGACTGTGACCCATCTGCGTCTGCACACAAACTCAGCCCTGACAGCAAACACACCTATGGGTGACACCCTGATGACCAGTAATGTGCCATGCACCCACATCACAGAGAACCCAGGGAGAAGACTTTGGGGGAACATAGGTCAACTCAGCAAGCATCACAAACAGGTACAACACTAGGGAACACAGCATGCACAGCTAAACGGAAGTGAACACACAGACATGCACATACAACACACACCTTGGGCGCAGGCAATGTCACAGGAGTACACACTGCCATGAGGGGACTCCACTCCTGTGTGAGGAAAGCTGTGCCATATGTTGCCTCAGTAGGGCCCCATCATGTCAGCTGAGCACTTGGTCACACAATCAACAATTAGCACCAAATGAGGGCTCCCGTCACATCAGCCTGGTCATGGAAGTGCCAACGGAATCATCAGCACAGATCCAGCACACTTGTATAGCAATGTTGCACTGACTACATGGATGAGTCCTTCCCCATTGATGCCCAAACCTGCATGTCCAGTGGAGATGGCCACACGGTCAGGGAAGTAGACGAATTGAACAATGGCAGGCACAACAGATGTGCAGGGGTGGAAGCCACAGATGTGAAATAGCTAATCTAAGTAGGAAATCCCATTGCCAAATACTGAACACATGACACCCTCAGATGCTGCTATGGATGACATGGATACACCACAGGATAGGACACATTCCCCCTGGACCACATGGGTTCCTGCACAGTAACACTTCATTATCATGAGACTAAATATCACCATCACTGCAGCAAGGGCATGGTTAGCATCATCAACAACATGTACATCAGAAGCATAAGCACTAGAGAACAGAAAGTTGCTTTATTCAGCATATGTGTGGAATGAAAACAAAGTCCAGGAAAAACACAAAGGCCAATGGCCAGTCCATTGTCAAAGTCCAAACTTGGTGACAGTGGCAGATGTCACCCTACGCATGCCTGCACAAAACCAGGGACAATCCACTAGGAGGGGCAACCGGGGGGCAGGCCAGGCACCGCAGGGACAGGATCAGGGCTCACCAGGAGGAAGCAGGGAAGGGGTGGTGGGTGCTGGAGAGCCACTGACAACTGCAGTGGAGGTGTCTGACATGGTGTGTGCCGGCACAACTGGGGGGCATGACTCAGATGTTGTGGGTGCCGGCACGACTGCAGTGGACCCTGCAGATGGAGTGGACAGGTCCGCCACTGCAGTGCCCAAGTCAGACAGGGTGGTAGTGGACTCCACTGCAGTGCCTACCACCAGGGGAGGAGAATGGGGAACAGGCAAGGTGGGCTGGACAGAGGGGGAGGACACCCTCACCACATCAGTGGCACAGACAAGCGCAGCGGGGGTGTGGTGCCGGGAGAGCAAGTGGCAGGGGAGAAGGCCCGATCCTCTTGGGGATGGTATATCTGTGGGTGGGGGAACCTGGGGCAGGGTGTGGTGGGGGCACCTGTGGAGTGGGGGCCTGAGGGATGGAGGAAGGAGACCTGGTGCCTGAGCTGCAGGGTGGCGGCGGGGTCTTGCTCTTACGACTCCGGGGGACTTGCGTGTGGGGGTCTCAGTCTGTCTGCGCCTGGGGAGGGTGTCCGGGGGCGAGGGGCACTCTGCTCCGTGTGGGTAGGCTTCCTCTTCCCCCTGGATGCTGGAGCAGCTGGATCGGAGGGAAGAGGCCGAGGTCACTGAGGAAGAGGCGCTGGGTCTTTGGGGTTGCAGGTGAGGCAAGGGAGGGTGTTTTGGAGGGAGAGGCAACTGAGGACTGCGCAGTGCTCGTGGATGCGTGTGTGTGTTCCAGGGCCCCATCCCCTGTGAGTCTGGTTTCAGTCCCCTGACTGTGCGTGCGTGTGCGTTTTGTTTGTGGCGTGTGTGTCTGTGTGCTGGATGTGTGTGTGCTGGTGTGTGACTGTGCCGGTGTGTGTGTGCTTGGGACTGGTAAGGTGCTGGGGAGTGTGGATGGAGCAGAGGCAGGAGGGGTGAGGGACTGTCTGAGGAGGGACACTGCTGCCGTCAGGGAGGAGTCCATGGACCTATTGCCCCTCTGTAGGTCAGACATGCCCGATGAGATGCCCTCCATGAACGACACCAGCTGAGTCAACAGAGCGGTGTGCGCATGGAGGACACTCAGCATGGCTGTCTGCCCTACATGGAGCTGGCAAAGGAGGTACACAGACTCCTCACTCAGGGCAGCAGGGGACACAGGGGCAGGGGGTGCGGTGCCTGGCCCAAAGGAGACACGCTCCCGAACATGGGAGCCTCCACGGACCTGGGGAATGGGAGCCGATGGGAGGGCGGTGGTGGTGCTGGTGGTGGCGGGGACAGCAACACTAGCTGGGGTGTGGTGGCTGCTGACACTCGCCTCCATAAGGGAGTCATCCTCCGAGTTGCTCTGGTCCTCAGCTGAGGTGGATGGTGCTGAGGACTCCTCGGTGTGGCTCCCCTCGCCCTCCGTGCCACTGGGTCCCTCCGACCACTCCTCGGCTGCTGACCCAGACTGGCTCTCCGGCTCCTCCTGGTCCGTGGAGCTGTCCCCTTCCGTGGCCGTGGATGTATCTGCAAACAATGGGGAAACAGACAGACATCAGTCACCTGCACCAAACGCACACACCACTGTGAGCACAGCACATTACAGAGCAAGCCCTGGCATCATTAGTTGTACATTGCTAAAAGTGCCCTAACTGAACAGGAGAAGCCAATTGTCAGTCTGATGCCAACCATGGCACTCACATCCCACATGGCCTTGCACCCATCTGTCTGGTGTCTGTTGGATTGCAACACCCCAGTGTGGACACATGCACCAACTACACAGTAGTTGGACAGTGCAGAGGACACGGTGTAGCATGTGGACATGCACACATCACAACTCTTGCCACTGAGTCAGTACAGGTTTCCGGATGAAAGGGATGCCCAGAGTCAAATAGGAAATGCATGTGATGCATACCAGCGACAGACACCATGATGCACCCATGTCCTGATAGCCATCGCCACAATGGTGTGCATGTAGCACATGTCACTCCCCTGCAGGATCACCAATAAGTAGACACATGCCATGGCGGAGGCATGACTGCTAAGTCATACATCACTGTCTCAGTGATGTATGACTTGGCAGCCAGACAACAACACTCTGCCCTGTGTCACAATAGTAGGTCATGGGGAATGCAAGTCCTGGAGCTGCACAAGTGCACATGTACATCCCCCACACAACACATCATCTTAACCCTCATCTGTCCAGGTCATACCGATTGGACATATGGGAGACCTGTGACACTACCCTCTGAACCTGAGCCTCTCACAATCTGCTGTGAATGGGGAACAGCTGCCTGAACTTCACATTCGCATACCCCAGTCTGCACGGGCAGCTGATCAAACACCTATGTGACACACAAGTATCGTCTCCTATGGTCACATCTCCAGTGGCATGCTGAGCCCCTACCAAGAAACACCCCAGCAGTCCTGGCAACTAATCCACAGCACACTGACACAGAGGCAGACACCTGAGGGGTCAAATCACTGCGCACAATGTGTCAGCTGATACACGGGAGTGGGAGTACAGAGTGCATTGCATGGCCTGGAGTAGGCATGACTGTCCTGCCCCACATGAATGAGGGATGAGCCCTGGACAGTGGATAGCTGGCTATGTATGTGTGACACACGTAATCTGCATACTCCTGGGGCCCAAACATTGTTCCCACCCGCTGCATGGGCGTGTGCCACATACCCCAGGCACATGTGGTGGCTCAGCTCAGCAAGTGGACCGCATATCAAAGCAACACGCAGATTACATGTCCGAACACAGGCGTTGTGTGAACAATGGTCCCACCCATGATGCCCACAACAGAGTTAGGGAAACAGATGCTGTCCCCCACCTTTAGTGAAGCAAACTGCAAGGACACAGTCCCAAGTGACACAATTCCCTGAATGTAAGGGCCACACCTGGGTATCAGATGAGGAGTGGGCAGTGCACAATAGAGGGACATGGCTCCTGGACAACATGACTGCTGCACTGTGGCAGTTGAACCAGGCCAGAGGAGGGCACAAAGCATGTAATACAGAGTTCACAGTGCAGTCTTTGACTCAACCCCTCCTTGCTGCTGTCTGGCCTTCAGCTGCCCATCCAGGTCTGGAAACACCACCGCCAGGATCTGGAGCATGTGGGGGGTCAGGGTCCGTGTTCCGTCCCTCCTGCGAGGAGGCAACAGCTTCAGCTGGACCCGTGCAATCCTCCGGGTCCAGCCCCGAAGGTCCTGCCACCTCTTCTGGCAGTTGCGGATCCGGCGCTTGTAGACCCCCACGGACCGGACAGCCCGGACGATGTCCTTCCAGATCTCCTGCTTCCGATGGGCATTAACCTGTCAGGATGACAATGTGAAAAGGCCATTACTACACATGCAACATATCCGTGCATGACACAGTTGTATATACATGTCTCAATCACAGGGGCACATGATGTACACAGGCAGTGCAAAGCTGCCCATGGACAGTTTGCCAGACGTCACTACATGGTATCATTGCATGGGAAGTAAAACCTTGTTCAAATGCACTGTCACTGCACCATACCTGTCCAGTGCATGTCACTACACACTATGGGGGGTGACAACTACTCAGTGAGCCTGCTAGCCAGTGGCGTGCAGACTTTCAGCCTTGCTAGTCAGACAAAATGCACATTCAGAAAGGCAGTGCACAGAACACTCACCTGCTCCCCTGGTGTCCCATACAGCTTGCTGTACTGTGGAAGTAGGCTGTCCAGCAGGGCCTGGTTCTCCTCAAGGCTGAAGGCTGGGGCTCTCTCCACAGTACGTGCCATTGCAGGGTCCAGAGGGGCAGAGACAGCAGCAGTGCAGTGGCAGATGTCGTCCTGGAGCATGTAGTGCAGGCAAGTGAGCTCTCAGGGGAACAGCCAACAATATATATGTGCTGGAGAGGCAGATACTGTCCCTTGTGTCCAAAGTGATAGGTCCAAGTCGTTTGCATCTTCTGAATCTGGCCAATCCATGGAATAGCAGCACCAATACACGCCCACAGCATCCTTCAAATCTTCAACTTCATGACATACATGATTTTGCAACATTGTTGTGGGTGACCAACTGAATTTCCAGCAACCGACTCGTTCGAAATTCGAAAACGCGTCCGTTGCCAGGCAAGGCCATTGTCAATGGGTGCGCACCGATCGGTCCATTGCAGTACAACGCGTACAGGGGTACAACGCGTACCCGCACACATTGAATGCAATGGGCCGGCCAGGGCACCGATCGGTCCATTGCAGATCAACGCGTACAGGGGTACAACGCGTACCCGCACACATTGAATGCAATGGGCCGGCCGGGGGCACCGATCGGTCCATTGCAGTACAACGCGTACAGGGGTACAACACGTACCCGCACACATTGAATGCAATGGGCCGGCCGGGGCACCGATCGGTCCATTGCAGTACAACGCGTACAGGGGTACAACGCGTACCGCGCACATTGAATGCAATGGGCCGGCCGGGGCACCGATCGGTCCATTGCTGATCAACGCGTACAGGGGTACAACGCGTACCCGCACACATTGAATGCAATGGGCCGGCCGGGGGCACCGATCGGTCCATTGCAGTACTACGCGTACAGGGGTACAACGCGTACCCGCACACATTGAATGCAATGGGCCGGCCAAGGGCACCGATCGGTCCATTGCTGATCAACGCGTACAGGGGTACAACGCGTACCCGCACACATTGAATGCAGTGGGCCGGCCGGGGGCACCGATCGGTCCATTGCAGTACAACGCGTACAGGGGTACAACGCGTACCCGCACACATTGAATGCAATGGGCCGGCCGGGGGCACCGATCGGTCCATTGCTGATCAACGCGTACATGGGTACAACGCGTACCCGCACACATTGAATGCAATGGGCCGGCCGGGGGCACCGATCGGTCCATTGCAGATCAACGCGTACAGGGGTACAACGCATACCCGCACACATTGAATGCAATGGGCCGGCCGGGGGCACCGATCGGTCCATTGCAGTACAACGCATCCCTGTACAAGTGACTGGCATATGTCACCATGCCTGTCTCAGATGGACATATGCCAGCCACAGATAGCTCCCAGGGAGTGAGGGGCACACCTACAACACGACAGCCTGTCCAAACTGTATCATACGGCATGTAAGGCTGCATTTCCTATTGTGTGTATGTTGGTGTACATGTTGTCCTGTGGGTGTCACCTGGGGGCAGCCACCCCCAGGCTGTGCACGTGTTCATGGGGACAGGATCCTGGGTGTTATGTGTACATGACCACTGTGATGTGCAACTGTTCATATCTGTGCATGTGCCATGGTCACATTTCACGGTGGTGTATGTGTATGTCATGTCACATACCCCTTGAGTCCCATGTGGGACGGTATGTTTGAGCCAGGGTGTCCCAGTGGCACAATAGTGATGGTCCTCCACAGTCCGTGTGCATGTAGTGTTTACAATGTCTCTGATTTCATGTGCACAATGGGAGACAGTCTCCACATCCACGTTGTGTGTGCATGGACTTTGATGTTGTGCGTGTGTGTGTCACAGATGTCCATGTCTGTCCTGCCGTGGCAAGTGGGACCACTACCTGTGGGGGTCATGGTTGTTTTGCTGTGGTGTATACATGATACTCCATGTAATGCCAGTGTCCATGTGGCAATACAGGGTCCCTGGGAATGTACCTGTCGTTGAGCTGTGATGCCTGGGGCACATCTGTCCTCACATGTCACTGTGGGGGTGATTGTGACACGGCAGCAGGAGATGGGAACTGTGACACGGCCTCATGATATCCAATGGGTCAACCTGGGACTAATTGATGCCACTTGTTGGACCGTGATGACAGATGTTGGCCATGTATGTACCATACATGTCCTTACGGAACTGCACACTTCATGTAGTTGTGCCTCATAATGATGTATGTTGGGATATTGAGTGTGTTCAATGCCGCATATGTGGGCTGACTGACAATCTTGCTTACTTCTCCTCTGCACTGCAGGGCTCCTGCTGTCCATCGACCATTCCCAGACCTGGCAACGATGGTGGAACGGGACAGCATCCGACGGTACCGCTTCACCAGGCAGCTGATTGAGGATTTGGCAGTGCAGTTGGCCCCACATTTGCAGCCTGGCCGGCCGAATCCTACAGCGCTGACCCCCAAGGTGAAGGTGATGGCAGCCCTACACTTCTTTGCCACCGGTACCTTCCAACATACTGTGGCGACTGCTGGTGGGATGTCACAGACCATGTTGAGCTGTGTGCTCCGCGATGTTTTGGCGGCAATGTTGCTATTCCTGAACCGGTACATCTATTTCCCTAGACTGCGACGACTCACTGACGTGAAGAGTGACTTTTATGCCCTGGGGAGGATGCCGCATGTCATTGGCTCCATTGATGGGACACATGTGGCTTTGGTACCACCACAGGCCCAGGAGCAGGCCTACAGGAACCGCAAGCACTACCACTCGGTCAATGCACTGGTGGTGTGTCTTGCAGATATGACCATCATACATGTGTGTGCCCGTTTCCCTAGTTCAGCACACAATGCCTTTGTGATGAGGAGTAGTCGCATCCCCAGGATGATGGCACAGATGCAGAACCAGCGTGCCTGGCTTGTCGGTGTGTACTGACTTTGTGCCATTGTGTGTGATCTGATCTGTAGTATTCCGCCCACTTTTCCAAGTCAGCTAATGTGCACTTGTCTGTCCGTAGGTGACTCGGGATACCCCAACATGCCGTGGTTGCTGACACCCCTCAGGAACCCTGTGACACCAGCCCAGATGCGCTACAATGAGGCACATGGTCGGACCAGGAGAGTGATTGAGCGGACATTTGGTCTCCTGAAGAGCCGCTTCCGCTGCCTGGACAAGACCGGAGGGTCCCTCCCATATGCCCCTGCGAAAGTGTGCAAGATTATCATCGTCTGCTGCATGCTCCACAACCTGGCAGTGCGGAAGGAGTTGCCTCTCATCCAGGATGACAATGACCAACATCCGCCACCTGTGGAGGATCCTGGCCTGGACCACGATGCCAGTGACGATGATGATGATGATGATGATGAGGGTGATGTCCGCACACAGCTCATCACCAACTTCTTTAGCTGAATGTGAGTATCCTGAGGTGTCATGTCAATGATGTGAGTTGGCATGATATGTGTAGGTGGTGCTCTGGTGCTGTTGGAGTGTGTCCATGGGCTACTTGACTGGATGTGTGTTGCGATGTGTGCTTACAGGTGGGCTGTACTCCCCAACAGTGTTGACATGCTAACTTGGTTCTGGTTGGGTATCTTGTAACATGTATTGTGCATGAGTTTTGCTGTTCTGTCCTGTTCTCCATTGCTTTTGACTGTGTGTCATTTCTGTCCTTCACAGGGTACTTTCAGATTCGTTTGGTCAACTGTGTCCACCAACGACGTGATTGCACTTCCAGGGTGGTAGCTGTTGTGTCCCTACAGGTGATGTGCGCCACACCCATGGACTTCCTTCCGTCTACAGTTGTTGACTGTGTGCCCGCTGCCAGGTGGGATTACCTTGCATCTGTAGTGGTTACGACATGTTGCAACTGTGTAATAAACCTGTGCTTCACTTTGTGATGTGCGTTGTCTGTGGTCACACATTTGACTGCCATTTGCTTACTGCACCTGTGGGCTACTTGACTACAACTGGGAATGGGTGTGGTGTCTGTGCATTGCACCGTCTTCCCTGGCAACATCAGTGTAGGCAATGAGTCAGATGGCCTAGGTGTGTATGTGTTGTGTAGCCCTGGTGGTGTGTCTCACTCATATGTGTCACGTTGCCTTTACTCACATGCCTGTGTTGTACTTGCTGTTGCAGTTCGCATACACAGTGTAATTTTGCAGTTCATCATCCCCATAACAGCACCCACGTTGGAATCACAACAGAGGCAAGTATGGTGTATTAGTGTGTTTATTGTGATACATTTGTGTGAATAGTGCATAGGATGGGTAGTGCTGTACATAAATCTTGCAATCAGAAGTTCCTAGGTGAATTGAAAGTCCTGGTAGACAAAATCCCCAGTATCGGGGCCACAGTTGTCTGAGACATTGGTCCAACTTGTACTCCCCATGCAATGTGTGGGAGAAGTGTTGCCGTCAACAGGGTGAACAGTCTGTGCACAAAGGTGAACATCCAGAACAGGTTCAGGCTTCCTGGGAGTTGCGCTTGGTCATCGGCCTCTCACTTGCCCCTCTTCGGACGACCCCTCTTCTTGGGGGGGCCCCTCAAGTACAGGCTGCTGCGGTGCAGGGGACTCTCCGCCAGAGTCATCCTCCCTCCCTGTGGCAGTTGCAGTTTGGGCAGCACCAGATGTTGTTGGCACACAGGGATGTGTGGACTGGTTGCTGTTCATCTGGCGGAGGCATTGTAAAATGTCCCTGTGCACCGCCGTCATCTCATGCAGTGCATCCCACTTGGACTCCACGCGGGACATGTGTGAGTCCACGCGGGACATGTGTGACTCCACGTGGGACATGTGAGAGTCCAAGCGGGCATGATGGGCAGCCTGCTGCTGTTTCATGTCTCTGAGGAGCCCCACTACCTGGCTGAGGTCTCCGGTGCTGGACTGGTACGCATCAGCTATGCGTACCAGTTGTGGGTCATCATGCACACCAGCAACCTCTGCAAGCAGCGACCTCTGTCTCCCACCCCTCCCACCACCCCTGCTGACATGTGCAGTGCGTGCAGTGGCATGCACAGATGACCCTTGTCCACCTTGGGGGTTGGTGGTGGTGGTGGTGTCCATGGCCCCAGGTTGGTCCAGGGTCCCTGTGCTGGTGTTGCTCCTTGTTCTGTCCATGTCGGCAGGGATGGTATTTGTGGTGACAGTCGATGGAGGGGTGGGTGCAGGGGGTGCAGCTGGTGGTCCTGCTGGTGCTGCAGCTGGTGGTCCTGCTGGTGCTGCATGTAGACTTGCACCGGATGTGCCAGGTTGGTCTTCTTCGTCCGAGGAGGGCAGAGGCTGTACGACACCAGTGAGCTCCGCATCCTCTTGAGCCTGGGACTGGGACTCCTCAGCGTCTGCTGCTGTGTCCCCATCATCACCTGTTTTTGGGAGACACACACAATGTATGTTATGTTTCTGCAGGCATCAATGGTTGACACACCTGACAGTTGTGACTGTGCCTCTGGGTGCGGGCCTGTACATTGCATTGTCCTAAGTCGTCACAGTCAGGGGTTGATTTTGGTGTGGCACATTGTCCTGCATTATTTGGGCATTTCTATGTATTTGTTGGGGTGTGAACATGGTCTGCATTGGTTGTATTTGGTTGACAGCCGGCCCTCCTTCCCTCCCACCCAGCCAGTCAGTTATCCCACCATGGACTGTGCTTGCATTGCAGGGAGTGGAAGTTGTCTCTCAGGATGTCAGTCAGTGGTGTCCTGCTGTTTGTTGGTGCACAGTTCCCAGCATGCCCTTGTGCTCCCCACGACACAGCAACAGTGTCAGACATCTTTGATGGGCCTTTCCACTCTCTGTGGGATGTGCATGCGTGAGTGTGAGCTTGCTGGGCCATGTGGTGGGGGATGTAGAACTGTGACTACGACTCCCATCATGCTATTGCCTCCACCCCCTTCCCAGCATGCCCATGCTTCCTTCCTTTTGACTCTGCTTCCCTGTGGGGTGGGCTGGCTGTGCTGACAGGATGGCTGGGAGTGTTGTCCTGGCAGTTGTTTGGCTAAAAGTCCCAAGAGTGTCCCTGTGCTTCACACAACATAACCCAGGGTGGTGGTTCTTTGTGGGATCTTGAGTTAGGATGGGAGGGATTGCATTCTACCAGGTGGGTTCTGTGGAGTTTGTGTTGAGGGGGTGTGTGAGGGGAGGTGCTTGTGACTATGGTCAGTGCTGCAAGTCCTCCTTCCCACCCAGCCAGCCAGATATCCCACCATGGAACATGCTTGCATTGCAGGGAGTGGAAGTTGTCTCTCAGGATGTCAGTCAGTGGTGTCCTGCTGTTTGTTGGTGCACAGTTCCCAGCAGGGCCTTGTGCTCCCCGCAGCAGTGCCAGTGTCAGCCATCTTGTGAGTCCTTCTCCACTCCCTGTGATGTGAGCATGGTTCAGGGTGGTGTTGATGGGACAGTTGTGGGGGTGACCAATATCTGTGACTGCCACTCCCATCATGCTATTGCCTCCACCCCACTTGCCAGCATTCCCATACTTACTTGCTTTTGTGGGGAGTTCAGTGTGTGTGGGTGTGAGGGCAATGGCAAGATGGCTGACAGTGGTGTCCTGCTGTTGGTTGGTGTGCAGTTCCCAGCATGCCCTTGTGCTCCCCACAGCAGTTGCCAGTGTCAGCCATCTTGTGAGTCCTTCTCCACTCCTTGTGATGTGAGCATGGTTCAGGGTGGTGTTGATGGGCCAGTTGTGAGGGTGACCAATATCTGTGACTGCCACTCCCATCATGCTATTGCCTCCACCCCACTTCCCAGCATTCCCATACTTACTTGCTTTTGTGGGGAGTTCAGTATGTGTGGGTGTGAGAGCAATGGCAAGATGGCTGACAGTGGTGTCCTGCTGTTGGTTGGTGTGCAGTTCCCAGCATGCCCTTGTGCTCCCCACGACACAGCAACAGTGTCCGACATCTTTGATGGGCCTTTCCACTCTCTGTGGGATGTGCATGCGTGAGTGTGAACTTGCTGGGCCATGTGGTGGGGGATGTAGAGCTGTGACTATGACTCCCATCATGCTATTGCCTCCACCCCCCTTCCCAGCATGCCCATGCTTCCTTCCTTTTGACTCTGCTTCCCTGTGGGGTGGGCTGGCTGTGCTGACAGGATGGCTGGGAGTGTTGTCCTGGCAGTTGTTTGGCTAAAAGTCCCAAGAGTGTCCCTGTGCTTCACACAACATAACCCAGGGTGGTGGTTCTTTGTGGGATCTTGAGTTAGGATGGGAGGCATTGAATTCTACCAGGTGGGTTCTGTGGAGTTTGTGTTGAGGGGGTGTGTGAGGGGAGGTGCTTGTGACTATGGTCAGTGCTGCAAGTCCTCCTTCCCACCCAGCCAGCCAGATATCCCACCATGGAACGTGCTTGCATTGCAGGGAGTGGAAGTTGTCTCTCAGGATGTCAGTCAGTGGTGTCCTGCTGTTTGTTGGTGCACAGTTCCCAGCAGGGCCTTGTGCTCCCCGCAGCAGTAGCCAGTGTCAGCCATCTTGTGAGTCCTTCTCCATTCCCTGTGATGTGAGCATGGTTCAGGGTGGTGTTGATGGGACAGTTGTGGGGGTGACCAATATCTGTGACTGCCACTCCCATCATGCTATTGCCTCCACCCCACTTGCCAGCATTCCCATACTTACTTGCTTTTGTGGGGAGTTCAGTGTGTGTGGGTGTGAGGGCAATGGCAAGATGGCTGACAGTGGTGTCCTGCTGTTGGTTGGTGTGCAGTTCCCAGCATGCCCTTGTGCTCCCCACAGCAGTTGCCAGTGTCAGCCATCTTGTGAGTCCTTCTCCACTCCTTGTGATGTGAGCATGGTTCAGGGTGGTGTTGATGGGCCAGTTGTGAGGGTGACCAATATCTGTGACTGCCACTCCCATCATGCTATTGCCTCCACCCCACTTCCCAGCATTCCCATACTTACTTGCTTTTGTGGGGAGTTCAGTATGTGTGGGTGTGAGAGCAATGGCAAGATGGCTGACAGTGGTGTCCTGCTGTTGGTTGGTGTGCAGTTCCCAGCATGCCCTTGTGCTCCCCACGACACAGCAACAGTGTCAGACATCTTTGATGGGCCTTTCCACTCTCTGTGGGATGTGCATGCGTGAGTGTGAGCTTGCTGGGCCATGTGGTGGGGGATGTAGAGCTGTGACTACGACTCCCATCATGCTATTGCCTCCACCCCCTTCCCAGCATGCCCATGCTTCCTTCCTTTTGACTCTGCTTCCCTGTGGGGTGGGCTGGCTGTGCTGACAGGATGGCTGGGAGTGTTGTCCTGGCAGTTGTTTGGCTAAAAGTCCCAAGAGTGTCCCTGTGCTTCATACAACATAACCCAGGGTGGTGGTTCTTTGTGGGATCTTGAGTTAGGATGGGAGGCATTGCATTCTACCAGGTGGGTTCTGTGGAGTTTGTGTTGAGGGGGTGTGTGAGGGGAGGTGCTTGTGACTATGGTCAGTGCTGCAAGTCCTCCTTCCCACCCAGCCAGCCAGATATCCCACCATGGAACGTGCTTGCATTGCAGGGAGTGGAAGTTGTCTCTCAGGATGTCAGTCAGTGGTGTCCTGCTGTTTGTTGGTGCACAGTTCCCAGCAGGGCCTTGTGCTCCCCACAGCAGTTGCCAGTGTCAGCCATCTTGTGAGTCCTTCTCCACTCCCTGTGATGTGCGCATGGTTCATGGTGGTGTTGATGGGACAGTTGTGGGGGGCAATATGTGTGACTGCGACTCCCATGATGCTATTGGCTACACTGACTTGGCCAGCATACACAGAATTCCTTCCTTTCAGTGGTCTTCACTGTGTGTTGGTGTTGTTGTGGTGGCTACATGTCTGGATGTGTTTGTTAGTTCTATTTGTGCCACTGCCTAGCTGTAGTTGTAGTTGTGTTTGTACATGTGATGGCACGGTTGGATGTAACTTTTTTGATGGCATGTGTTGTGTTTATCTGACTGACATACACATTTTGGGATGATTCTGTTCTGGTTGCTGTGTAATTGCTATGAGTGCATGGTTTGACTCTCCCCTTGACAGTGATGTGTGTGTGTTTTGTGGCAGAATATTGTGTACATTTGTTGTGTACTCAGCAGGCTCTGGGATGTTCTCTAGTCCATATACGCTCACTGGCGGAAGGATGGCCCGCACCTTCTCCTCCCAGGGCCTGAGGTATACTGGCTTGGCAGGAGGGCCACTGCCGGTGTATTGGCTCAGGAGGTAGTCTTTCTTGAGCAGCTCCCGGACCCTCCTGCGCACGTCATACCACCTGTTCTGGATGTCGGTCTTTGTGCGCAGACATGGTGATTGTGCGTTCACCCTGTTGATGATCCTCTCCCACATCTTGGTTTTCTGGGAGATGGGGGTCTGTTGGACCAGTGCGCCAAACAGCTGTGGCTCTACCCTGAGGATCTCGTCTACCAGGACTTCCAATTCACAATCTAGGAACTTGTGATTCTTCTTGGGGGGCATGGTCATGGGTGGTGATGGTGAGTGATGTGTGTGTTGGTGTGCAGGTGAGGGTGTGTGAGTGTGTGTTTTGCTGGGTGTATGTGAGGTAGGTATTTGTTGGTGTGCTGATGGTGTGTGGCTTGTGTGAGGGATGAGCTGTGGGTGTGTGGTTGCTGTCTTTTGGGTGCTGGCAGTGGAATGGCATTTGCAAAGGATCATGGTTGTGATTTGTGTCCTTTATATGGGTGGAGTTGTGGGTGTGTCTTTGTTCTCTGTCCCCACCCCCCAGTATTTATTGGCTTTGTAATTGCTTGTTTGGCCTTTTTTTGTGTGATTTTTCCTTTGTACTGTCTGTGCATGTTGGAAACGTTGTTGTGACCGAGTCGGACCCTGCATTTGTCTCGTACGGTGTTCTCCGTTTCGTTCACGCTGTGTTTGTGCAGTTTTCTATGCTGCGTACGCGTCGGTCGCGGTGTTTTGTGTTGCTTCGGCTCGGTTTTGTATGCGTGTCGGTCGTGCGGCTTGTCCTCCGTCCGACTCGGTCGTGGTTTTCGCGCTTTGCATCGTACTTTGCGGTTTGGAGTTCGCGTGTACGTTTCGGTCGGATTTGTTCCGGGTGCGTGTCGGTCGGTTCGATTCGCGTGTTTTTCCGGCCGGATTGCTGTTTTCCGTGCGGCTCGGTCGTTCGGCTTGGGTTCTGTACATGTCGGTCGGATTTTGCACGCTTTGCATCGTACTTGGCGTGTCGGGCGCCACAGGTACGTGTCGGTCGGTATAATTTCCGGCTCCGAGTCGGTCGGTGCTTTTTCCGGCCCGAATCGGAATCGACCCCTTAGTGTTACCTCTTCAGATTTATACCATATTCCCTTCTCCTGCCCATCAGCACAACTGTTTTTCCTGAAAGTCTTTCAGATATTTGGCGAAATAGTACTTGTAAAATTGTTATATTTGATTTAATAATTGCAGTTGCCTTTCAGCAAATTACTAAACACTGAAAAAATACCTCAGAACTTTCTTTTCAAGCTTGGTGGTACAGCATTTGTTATAAACATAGACTTGACAGAGCATATGTCATCCCCATTTCACTTGTTAATAAAACAGACACTATTTGGTCACTAGTTGCCATTTTTTTGGACAGTTCAGATCGAAACTCTATCCCCCACCAGCCTCTACTAGAAGAAGTACCTAAACCTCTATGTATTGTATTATTGTTCTCCCTCAATTGTGATATGCTTATAATTTTGCTGATGATATGTTGATATTGACTATCTATTTCTACACTTATCCTCCCACTCTCCTCACTTTTACTCTCATAAGATACTGTTTGCATGTATCACACTTCCTCTGACTCTTATCGCTCTCTTTTTTCTTCTCTCACTCGTGTTTAATGATTATCTATATGCAACTTATTTTGAATCAATTAGTTATTGTGTTTATTTATACATCTCTTGTTGTTATCGTTATTACTACAATTATGTAACCCTTGTTGCAATCTTGTTTGATAAACTTCTTCTTTAAACTTAAGGGTATATTTTTGTTGAAGGCAGGGGTTTCATACCAGAGAGCATCAGAACTACATAGTTATGAAAACCTGAAAACCTCCTCTTATGCTATTCAGACTGTTGGCAAAAAATGAGAGTGATAAGAGTAAATAATTTGTGCACTAAGCTGCCAACAAAGTATATGCATAATATAAGTCTTTGAAGGCAAGTAACATTCTGCAGAGGTGCCTCTGTGCCAGTATTCAGGGCAATACATGTTGTTGCCCCAACCCAATCTATCGGACTTCTGATCAATGCAGGTGGTATGGCATTGACCAATTGGCAGTGATGGTCTGCTATGTAGAGGGACAAGCAAAGTGACCCGCACAGAATGACCGAACACAGAAACAAGAGGGAGCATATTGAGGAACCCTAGTGTCATTTAACTACATGTCCCTGGCTCACTCTTGACCCTTTTCCTGTTATTAACCAGTGCCCACCAGCCCTAAGCTGAAACCCTGACATTGGTGCTACAGCTAGTGTACTGTGTCTCTGGGACATAGACAGGTGTCATTATAGATAGTGCTGCACTATGATTTCCCTTGATTCCACACCCTAACAGGGCAGAACGTGGTGAAGAAATCCAGACTGACACTTGCAAAAGAGAGGGGAAAACAGGATGGGATG
Source organism: Calotriton arnoldi (assembly GCA_963921515.1). Classification (NCBI taxonomy): domain Eukaryota; kingdom Metazoa; phylum Chordata; class Amphibia; order Caudata; family Salamandridae; genus Calotriton; species Calotriton arnoldi. Next base: position 135,990 of record CAWUFW010002952.1, read on the forward strand.
GAGATTTGGTGTGTCTCTCAGCCTGTTTTGGTTTCTTCTTGTACGCATGTTTGCTTGTGTCTGTATGTGTTTATTTAATTTTTATTAAATTATATCTCAGTTATTGAAACCTGTCCATCTCCATATGTCAGCAATCAGTGTCAGCATAAGGAAGGCATCAATCAGGAGATTTCCTAGAGACTGATTCACAAAGAGCCTCCACAGTTGATGGCTGAGTCTCCTCAGTCGTGGCAGTCTCAGCACTCGTGGTGGAATCTCTGCAATGAGAAACTGCACTGCGGAAATTTCACCACGAGTGCGGAGGCTTTTCCACGACTGTGGAGCCTCCGACATGACCCTGGAGGCTCTTTGTGAATCGAGCCCCTAGTGTTTACAGCATAAGTCTAATTATTTTCTCAATCAGACCAGCATCTTCCCTACAAAACATTTGATCATTTCTCCAAAAGAACAGAACCCTCCATGCAATTGGTCTTCAGGTGCCCATTGAATTGGCCCTGACATTGGCACTTTGCACTGGTGAATCTTTACTTTCATCTGTTCCTTGATATTCTAGTGATGTATGTGAGAAAATGGGTTGCTGGTTGACTGGGGTGTGAGCCCTGGACAAGCACCAGCCACAACCCCTTGCAGAGTGAACCACAAAAAGTCATTAAATTAACCTGTGCTTAACCTTGGCTAGCTTGGCACAAGAAGCAGTCAGGCTTAACTTAGAGACAATGTGTTAAGTATTAATACAGCACACAAACAGTAATAAGGTGAGAACACAACACAAGAAAAATCCCACATCAATTTAGAAAAATGGAGTACATTTTTATTTATCTTAAAATTATTTGACATCAAAATGACAAAAACCCAATAAGTAGAAACAGAGTTATGAATTTTTAAAGATATTAGTGAAAATAGTGCCATAAAGTCCACAGCACCAACTGTGGATATCTGATCATGCCAGACCAGAACAAAGTCACAGGTTCAGGATGACCACAAAGGGGCATCGGCCTGCTACAGGGACCAGTAAGGCCTGCTAAACAAAATACCTTAGGTCCTGGTTGTGGAGCATTACGAGGTTCCTCGCCGAAGATGTGTCTTGCAGTCGATGCCCAAGGAGCTGTGAGGGTGTGATGCGAGAACCTGAGGCGCCATTGAGGCTGCCGTTGACGAGAGATGCAAGGGCCTGCGTCACGAAAGACTCACACAGGCTGAGATTCTGATGCGGCTGCGGGGTCGAAGTGGAGTCCTTTGTGTTGGGAGAACCCTCACAGCAGAGGCGATGAGTTGCTTCTGCTCGGTTTGCGCTGCACAACAGAGTATATGCATCGATTCTGCTGAATTGACAGAGGGGCTGGCAGAGTGCCTTCAGTCCCACTTTCAGGCTCACTTCCAAGGGTCCAGAACTTAGGTGGCACCACTTGGCAGGGTGTACTCACAAATAGCAGAGTCCAGGTGTTGGGTTCAAAGTTGTTGGATCCTTCTGTTCCTGAGGCTCTAGTGAGGAGGCAAGCCGACTAGCCCTTGGAGTCACTTTGCGATCCTGAGTTCAACAGATGCAGGTTCAGTCTTCACTCAGGCAAGAGGGCAGCAGGTAGCAGGTCAGTAGAGCAGCAGTCCTTAGGAGCAGCAGTCCAGCAGAGTGGCAGTACTTTCAGCAGCACAGCAGTCCTTCTTCCTTGCAGAGTATCCACAGGTCCAGAGGTATACTGAAGATTTGGTATCTGTAGTCCTATTTTTATACCCTGGTACCCTCCTTCTGGAAGGTGAGAAAAGCTTCAGGCAGTGGCTTTGAAGTACATAGAATTTCCTGACTCCCCCGCCCTGGCTCCAAGCTGGCTGCAGTAACAGGCCTGTGACATATTTTAAGGTGCTACTTAAGTGGGTGACACAAAAAGTGCTGCAGGCCCACTGGTAGTATTTAATTTATAGGCCCTGGGTAAAAGGTATACCACTCTACAAGAGACTCATAAGTAAATTAAATATGTTAATTTGGAATAAGCCAATTTAGCACAGGTTAGCAGTGGTAAAATGCAGAGTCCTAAGAACAACAAAATAAGTTTAGCAACATAGAGGAGGGGAGGCAAAAGGTTTAGGGGCAGACTATCCTTGGGCTCACAGGTCTAACAATGCATCATGCTGGTGATCCCTTTTTAGTGCATCCTCTCTGCAGCTTAACTCAGACGGTTCTATCCTGCCAGTGGAACCACACCTTACTGCATCCTCCTTGCAAATGACTCCTGTATGATTCAGAGGATTCTGCTTCTCGCCCTTGGTTCCAGTGTAACCTCCATGCAGCTAGACCTGTTGTATTTTGGAGCCCTACTGCTAGTAGTCTGCTGGTGGTCACTCATAATGTTTGACTTTGTTGGATTTGTAACTTACTTATCTAATGCTAATTGTAAAGATTGCTTCCTTTGCTTTTTGTAGTCATCCAGTTTGCCCACTGTGACACATCCCTTCATGTGGTTCTTTGGGTCCTGTTTAGAAACATGCTTTTGGGAGCTCCTCGATCTTGTTGTTTGTCAGTATGTCTTTGGTGGATATTGCCGATACAGATTTAATAGTCAATTGCAAAATGTTCTTACTCTATAGGTGGATAGGTTGTTTTGTTTGGTGAGCGCAGGACTCATTTTCCTGCTGATCTACTAAGTAAAAGTGATATACCTCGAAACATATAATGTTGACATGGTAGTGCCTGTGTTGGAAATAAATTAGCTAGACGAAATGCTATAAAATGTGTGCTCATAACATGAGGTTTCTTCTCCCATGTAGTTTCTGAAGATCATCGATTGACAGAAGCACTTCTATTACTATGTGAAGAAATGCCAGGCAGCACTGAGAACACCTACTTGTATTTAATATACCAATCAGCATGATAGATGCTAAGCAGTCATTGTATGGTGCCCAGTGTGTTCTGAGTCATCTTGGTGCCCACCAAACACCATGTGTATCACTTGGGAATTTTCTGAATTCACCCGTACACTCCTGATTGCCAGTATTCTATTTTGAGTTCTAGATTGAGATACATCACCATAAAAGAGATATACACACCGCTCCCTGTAATTTTTTAATCATCTTTCGTTCTCTATAGATAGGCATGAATGTATTGAAAGTTGTATAATCATGTCAAGCCAGGCTGGACTCAGAATGTCTCCCCCTTGACTATGAAAACATATGGGTGATCTCTAAGGTAGTATTTGAAAATTCACAGGTATCAACAGGCTCATTCTGTAATATGCCTGTGTGCTTTTTCCACTTAAATCATTGATACTAGTTATATTTTGGAGCTCTTATGTCTAACACATGCACACATTTTATTATATATTTAATTTTTAAGTGAACTAATTTGTTGATCCCATACTGTGCAAGGTAATTGCCTTCAGGTGCTTGAGAGCTTCCACATTAGATAAATACAGCAGTAACATATATGTGGACAGAGAGAGGAAAAACAGGAGCATAATAATTCACATTAGATGCAAGAGCAAATTCCAACCCATTTACAAGCCACAGGAGAACTGCATGCTGGATGATAAGTAAACTACATAACACTAGTGAAAGGTACACTACATTGAAATTTTTTTACTTTTATTGTGAGAACCATGGTAGTCCAGAACTGGAAAAGGTGTATATTTGATGATACCCTGAGAGAGATGTAGCATAACAGATTCTGAAGGAAATGTATTACAGAAATGTGGTACCAGCACTGAGAATTTCCTCTCAGCTCTGCTTCTGTTTCATAATCTTGGTATGATAAAGATGTTTTAATGTGTGGGGCAGGGAAAGAGGTATAGTTGGAATTTTATTTCTTTTATCTTGGCTTGAATGTATCTCAGAGCAGATCGTTCAATGAATTTGGAAGGCATAGATTCTTGAAAGCAATTCTTTACCATACTACGAGTCATTGGAGCTTATTCATTTGGCTGCCACAGACTGGCATTTTTTAAAATCCAAATATGAGGTGGTCAGCTGAATTTTGCACATCCTGTAGTCTTTTGATCTGATTTATTAGAAGGCAAACATATAGGTCAGTGAAGGCATGTTGTAACCAACGCCTCTACAACTAAAGGGTGGTTTTCTGATATTATCTGTGGAAGTGTGGTTTAGTAATTCCAGTTAAAAATGCAGGTTGCTCCAATCTATGAATTGATGCTGAGATACATATACCACATGAACAACAGTTATTTTTAGTTTATATGTTGTTGGAAATTTGCCCTTTCTGCGGGGTCACCCAGGATATTGTTTCCTTTCTGCTGAACCCTATTTTTGCTGGCTATTGAAATCTGTGCACTTTACCCCTGCTAAAAATTAGTAAAGTGCTTGTGCTCCTCCTTTCAACATAGTAAAATTGGTTTACCTCTGACTGGCAGATTTAATTTACTAATCAGTCCATAGTATATGATATTGAGTGTACCCAGGGTCTATAGATTGAATGCTATCAGTAGGCTGCAGCAGGAACTCGTGCCTCCCACAGCAGTAACAAAGTAAAGCCTTTCTCCATGCCTACCATTGTAGCCTAGCTGTACAGTTTTAAAACTGGAAATTTGACCCATCAAAATAACCCTTTGTGACATGCCTGAGTTTTACTTTTAAATGTTAATAAGTTACCCCTAAATAGGCCTTTTTTCCAATACGCCAGGGTGCATGGTATTTTAAAGTAGGACATGTAAATGTTTGTTACAGTGACCAGCACCTCAAAGCTATTTTCACAGTAGCAAGGTGGGCTGTCCCATAGGAAAACACTGGGATGCAATGTTAAATACTGAGGGCCGATTCCGATTTCGGCCGGAAGGGCACCGAACGATGGTCGGAGCCCTTCCGACCGAATCGGAACGTGCCGGCCGGATTCCTTTCCGACCGAGCCATTCCGATGGGCTCGGTCGGAAGGAATCCGACTCGGATTATCGGATGGCTTACGACGGGCTCGGAGAGCCCGTCCGCCGTCCGGAAATCCTTCAGTACTCCCCGGCCGCCTCTTCACGACCGAGGAGTACGATGGCAGTATTTCACTGCCTTTTCGTGCCGGTCTTTCCGGCACGAAAAGGCAGTCGGTAACTGTCTTTGGGGGCCCCCAGTAGGGCCCCCATGGGTGCGAGGCCGCCGAATGGCGGCCTGGGGGCACCTATGGTGCCCCTCTGTTGATCCCTGCACCCGGTGGCAGGCACCTTGGGGTGCCGGCCACAGGGTGCAGGGATGAACTGCACCCCTGCTTTTCACAATGCAAGCATGCATTCCGCTCGGAATGCATGCTCCCATTGTGCAGTATACGAGTGCGACCGAACAGGGTTCGGTCGTATCGTACTTGCAGGGCCGTAACCGACGACAGCAGGTCGGTCGGTTACGGCTCCTGGACGATGTCGGACGGACCTGAGTCCGTCCAACATCGGAATCGGCCCCTGATACTGTATCTCAGGAAGGGGAATAGCTACAAAAATAATTAAATACTGAATTTTAGTAGTTGTTACGAATCCAATGCAATGAGTTTTTCTGTTACAAAAAAATAACATTTAGAAAGTTACCTTTGCCATGCCTGAAGTTACTGGAAGCTGAATCTGCATTTTGCTCTCCCACTTCGGTCAGCCAGTATTTAGCATTGAAATAGGCTTGAATGAGGCCTGAACTTGCTTCCAGGAGCCAAAAATAGGTTGATCTGAATGAGCAGAAATGACCCATCTGAAACTGACCAAATATGCAGGGGGGCTGGGAAAGACCTTTTTGAAATAAGGTGTAAAGTCCTGCTTGAATGTCACATTCTACTTGATGGGTCTGCCAGGGATTTTCATATGACACTTGGGGTGTACTTCAAAGAGGACTCCTCTCTCACAGGCAAATGTTACCAGACACTTTGGCAGGGCCCTTCTTTTGTCTCCCCAGCCAGTCAGGCCCCAATCATAGTGGGCCTCTTTCTGACATTACAGTTTCCCAGCCTGTTTGACAGGTATGCTGCGTTTACATATAACAGTCGGGGTGCACTTCAAAGTAGGAAGGTAGAATGCCAAACACTTGTGTATCCCATGTCTAATTGATGAAAACTCAGATTTGTTTCATCACACTTCTGTCTCTGAGGTTGTTGTGGATACAGGGACTGCCTCAACCTGTATTTTGATGTTAGATGTGGGAGGACACTACGATTACCATAATACACTCTCCAAACACCTCCCCAGCACCTTAGTTTAGTGTGGTTGAAGACTTAGGTCATCTTTAAAATGCCCATAGTGTAGACGCGTTAGCCACAGTAACCTTTACCCACTTGATTAGGGCATCCTCAGCGGTCATTCTCATCCACTAGCTTGTGCCAAGCATAAATGAGGCATTTCTAGGAACCCACTTCAGAACACTCCTGGACCTGTAGAAGATCAGAAATGGACTGAACCTGCTGTCTGAGATCTAAAAGAGTGGACCTGCTCTCCCTCTTGTACCCAGGACAAAGAAGTGGATCCCAATTGTCATAAGGCTGACCTCCTGGTAAAGCTACAGGAAGCTGCAAGAGGCCTTTTCATGCAACTGCCCAGCTGGCCAGTTGCAACTGGATCTGGACTCCACCCTCCTGTGAGCCTCTGTCTGATATCCTGTTAGTCTCTAAGTGCCTCCCCTGTAGGACTTTAGTCCACAGTGTGTGAATTGAGATTTTAAGGACCGATATCAGAAGGTACAATCTTAGAAAAGGGCGAATCTGTTTAGTGTATCCTACCCATGCTTCATCGCAGTCAGCGTGAAATTGCACCTAGGTCTTTTTCTACCTCAACCATTGACTATCATTGGCACTTTGTGCTTCTTGACAATATTTCTGCTTAAAACATTTGAAAAATTCATACCTGGTTGCCATTATTGGATTTTTTTTTAACATTTTGGTGTTATTGTGATTATCTAAATTTACTCTATTTCTCTAATTCATTTTGGTATATTTATTATTTTCTATTTCAATTTTATTTCTGTTTTAGTACTACATAAATCCTTAATTGCCTCCAAGTTAAGCTTGTCTGCTCAGTGCCATAGCTACCAGAGTAGTTAAGCTCAGGTTAATTTAGTGACTTGAAGGTTTCATCCTGATAAGGATTTTTATTACTTAGGTGGGTATTTGCCCCCCCTCAACTAATAACCAAGGGGCATATTATCAAGGGCTCTATCGCCGCTTTAGCTGGACTTTTTCCCGCTAAAGCGGCGATAATTCAAACTCCCTATTAGCAAGCTGTCGCTAACTGCTGTTAGCGACAGCTTCTAGGCGATAGCGACCGGGTTGGGTGCCGCTTTGCATGCCAGCGATATTTATCGCTAATGACATGCAAAGTAGGCGTTCCCAACCTAAAAGTGACTGGAAACAGTCGCTAAGGTCGCTATCGCCTATTAGCGAGGCAGGGGAGGTGATTAACGAACCAGCACTAAACACGTTTAGCGCTGGTTTGTTAACGCCTGGTCTAAACCTGACTTAGCCATGTAATCCAATGGGAGGTGGATTACATGGCTAAATCCCCTCGCCCTATCGCCAAGCTAACACTGGTCACAGTGTGAATATCGCTTGTTTTCAAGCGATATTCACACTGTTCTCCAGGGTTTCTATCGCTTTGGAGATAAGCGTTGCTGATAGCACGCTATCTCCGCGATAGAAACCTGCGATAGCCGGCGATAATTATCCTAGCGCTAACTGCGCTTAGCAATAATTATCGCCGGTTATTGCTAATAGGCCCCCAAATTTCTTACAGATGTGACAACCATGGTTTTGAAAAGAAAGTGGGTGAAAGGCAAAGTAAATCCATCTGTTTAAGACGATATTGAGATTTGTTTTTTAAGCCATTCAGATTGAGGCTATTGAGCCCCATACATTCTGAAGACCTTCAGAAATGCCCTCAAACTAATTAGACTCTTATGTCACTCTAACATAGATTTGGGCATCATCAGTGTAAGAATAAAATAGAGGTGATGGTTGTTGAAATGTCCATGAAGCTTTTATGTATGTATTGAATTTTGAATAGGAAGAGGGGAAAGGGAGCCCTGTTGGCTCCTCTGATGACTGGGTTAAGTGAAAAGATTTTCAAGTCTTATTTTTGGCTGAGATTGACAGAAAGACACAGTCTCTGATAGCAGACTGCTATATGGATTTGGGGGCTTTGTTCAATGCAACTGACAGGTCAATGAAGATGAACACTGACAAAGCATTCTCATCAGTTACTTCCAGCATGTTGTCAAAAGTGTGAGTAGAGTGGATACAGTAATGTGATTAGGACAAAAGCCTAACTGGTTGAACATCAGGATAATGTTGTTGCTTTCCAGGTTCTGCAGTTGGGCAACAAACACGTTTGGTGATCAATGAGACTCCAGAAATGGGACAGCTAGAGTTGGGGTCAGCTGGATTTGGAGAAACTTTCCTGAGGAGGAGGTCATCATTGAGCATTTCAAGCGGGTTGGGCCTTCTGGTAATAAGGAGCGGTTAACGAAGGGGTATAAGCAAAGGGTGTAGTTTCCCCTGGTGCAGCAGGTACAGTGCACTAGGACCCAGAGGTATGAGGGCCCCACTGAAGCCTACTTATTACTCTATGCTACAATTGAAACAGCAGCTAGGAGACCTGTATCCTTCCGTCCACTAGGGCCCATGACACACTGGCTACACTGCTAGTTATAAGAGCTCTTAATAGGTGTGTGAGGTTGATTTTTGCTCTTATTTTCTGTTCTTTGTCCACGAAAATTGAACTTAGTTTAGGCATAGTCCTTGGGTGTGTGGTATGGAAGCTAAGGTGTATTCAGAGAGGCAAAGCTTGAAAAACTTTGAATAACTCTCCTGGGCTATTTGCATCTGTTCCACCCTATCTGGAAAGAAAAGATTTTTGGTTTGCTAAATAGCTTTGTTGTAGGAAGTGTGAGCATGTTTTAGGTAGGGAGTCGTGGTGGGATTGGTGCATTTGTGCCATGCTATTTCTCTTTTCTAGCAATCTTGTTTGAAGCCCTTGAAAATGTCAGCAACCAGTAGTTGCTGTCTTCAACCTGATAACTTTTTGATGCATGCTCATTTGTCCACTAATGTATGAATAGACTCGGAGAAGGGTACCTTTAGGTATGGCCCACATCAGAGATAGCTACGATAATGTCCCAAATTTCCAAAGGGCTATACTACAGGAAAGTAAAGCTGCTGCTTATATGGAGAATTCTGCGAAAATCAAGAAAACCTGACATCAGTGTAAAAGAAAGCAACAGCTATGTGGGAACAAGAAAAGGTTAACAACAACTTGAGAGACATATTACAATATCTTCTCTATCATGGTCAGATATAAATGCACAGGATCAAAGGCAACAAATCAAGAGGTACTACTCAATGCAAGAACATTAGTTAGCCAACCCACCGTGTTGCCTCCTGCACGAAGGAATCCTGATAGTAGAAATACATATAATAAAGAATTAAAAGGGTTTTTTCCTATTAAATGTTTTTGCATTTTATCAAGATTAGTACGCAAACATACAAATGCTAAGAACTGTGTATTATTCACATCTAGACTGACCATAGCTAATGCAGGCCTGTGTTTATAATGGTTCACATTTGGGTGCCATCTTGTTTCATATTACGTGAGCATTTTGTTTCTAGGAGAAGCTGATATCCCAATCAATAACGCGATATGTGTTTGTTTTCTTTCTTTCTCTTGTGAAATGTTTTCCTTTACTTGATAACTGTAGAATGCCCTCATTAATTGCAACATTACACCGGCAGAGTCCAGACTGGTCCAATGTATCTCAATTAGTTGTAGATAAATATACGTTTGAAGTTGGAGCTTGGAGCTTGGAGAAGCTATATTGTGAAGAATCCTGAAAAAACTCATGAGCTCTAGGTTGTATATTTATGCTTTAACCTGCTTGGGATGTTTTATGGCAAATAGGTATAGGTGTAGCAAATATTAGAATTGTGTGACTCTAGCTAGTGCAAGGTAGATGAGAGTTGAGGGTGATTCCAGACATGCCTTGTCCAGTGGCGGCTCCTTGAGGGAGTACTGCGAGGCGGTAGGGCGGGGCCGGGGAGGGGCAGGGTGGGGGGTAGTAAACTCCGGAATACGGCCGAACGGATTTGAGTAAATAAATAGATAAATAAAACGAATTACATTGCGCGCTGCATCGCCGATTTGGCGTTGCAGCGCGCGCAATGTAATTCGTTTTATTTATTTATTTATTTACTCAACTCCGTTCGGCCGTATTCCGGAGTTTACTACCCCACACCCTGCCCCTCCCCCGCCCTACCACCCCGCAGCACTCCCTCGAGGAGCCGCCACTGGCCTTGTCCACGTTAGAGAGAGCTTGGAGCAGAGTATGGTGCTTTCTATATGGCAGAACTGATTTGCTTAACTGTTCCTTTTGAGGCATCTTTATAGTAATTCATCCACCTCCTTATATGACTTTGATTGATTTGAACTTCATATTGACTAATGCACTCATTTATTATTAATTGACACTACCTTGATGATTTTGAATCTGTAAACATTTTGCTACACGTTAGTTAAATGTATTGATTTGATGACTAGCCTCAGTTGCTACTTTCAATTCATCAGATAGTGATTTATGGGCTCCAAATGTACACAAACAAAAGTGCTAACAGACGAGTGCTAAGCATAAAACAGGGGATGTTAAGAATGTACAGTTAGATCAATGGGGAGAAAATATGATGGAGAACGGTGCCCCTTGGAGCGTTAACTAAGTTACACTTTACATATTGACACAACAAACTATTGGGCTGGTAGCTTGACTATTTGATTGTGTCCAACCTTAGAAGAAGCGAGGGCAATTTGCTGTTTTAATAGAGGATCTTTTTTGCAAGTTGTGCACAAAGCGAACTTTTACGTAAAACAATGTTACACCAGTGAGTTTTTAAAAGTACTATTAGTGAGGAGGTCACCCGAAGGACTCAGGGGTCATTTCTCGGTTAGCATATGCAGCATAGCAGAAATAGGCCATTTGTGATTGGGAGCACCGCGAACCCAGCCCTTCTGACAGACTCTAATCGAGCCTATTATCAGGTTATTAAGCGAAAGTAGGAATAACTTCTGAACAAAGATTTATTGAGTGAGATGAAACCTTGGGCATATTCTTTTGCTTAGCAACTTGCTCTTCAAATCTGTCTGCAAGGGGTGTTCTCACAATTGTTTTAACAACAGCAGTTTGCCCAAGTAAACTACTTCCTGGAAGTAAGAAACACAGCTAGTTTACAAAATAGGTTTGAGTCATGGGCAAACCAAGCTTTCACGGGCAGTATAGACGGCTCCACTTTACCTTAGAATCAGAGGGGAGCTCTAAACTGCCTCTCTTTGTGTCCTGGGCTCCATTTAGATTTAATAAAGGGTATAATACATGTAAAAGGAGTTGCCTGGCTAAGTCCTGTTTACTTCGAATGTTCCAGAAGGCTTGGCTGCTAGAGCTTCGCCACATTAGTTTCTTTCTCGCATATTCTATTTCCGCGTTGTGCTGCTCTTAAAAATATCACCAGGGAACTTGCCTTGTTAGACGCCTAACAATATTGATGGCAAGCAGACATGTTAGAATATTTTTTCTAACCATAATGTCTGTTTTTATATTAATATAACCTGTATTAGGGGTCGACCATCCGTAAATGGCTTTCCGGTTACTTGTTAAATGGTCATTTTACTAGGATAGACCAACCAGAGGCACTTTTACAAGGGCCAAGAAAGAGGCGAAGAATCATCACCTAATAATTTATGACTGGGCTCATAATTGATGCTAAAATGCCTAGACCAGTTAGTAACCACTTGCCACCTGCATTTTGATTGAGGTGTGATGACTGGGGACATTGGCCTCTTAGTCATGTCCCAGAGTCAACTGCAATCATAGATAAAGGAAGGTACATAAAATCTCAGTTAGATGAGGTAATACTCTGTCTGGTGAGTTTCAGTGTTTCAGTTGACAAGATTTAGGCTTATAAAGCCATGGTGGATGTGCTGCCTATAGAGCTATTTTAAGATCTAATAAAAAATGTGTATCTGCAATACCGCTCGTGATAAAAAAGAAAATAAACACTTTTCTGATATAAAAAGAAAAGAAACACTTTTCTGACCTGGAGTGTCTCTAAGTAAGAAAAAAACCTATGTCAGAACTTATAATATTTGTATATGGCATGGAGACTGAGAGACTGGGATGTCATAAAAATAAGCATCACAAATATAATGCTCTTATTACACTGAAGTAATATGGCAGGACATAGCACATGAGAGCAAATGGAGTAGGCTTAAAATTCGGGCATTTCCCACCACTCTATTTATTCGCAAAGAGACCTAGGACGTCTCATAAGGATGCCCTTATATCCAAAATCATAATTTGTGAGGGGGATGAAACACACAGGAAAGCTAGCCTGATTTACATCATACATTTTCTTCAAAAACACGCAGAGTGCCTGGTCCGGACAGGCTCCCTAACAAAGTAAATAAAATGACTCCAGACCTCTGGGTAGCTTTATAATTACCAAAATTTACATCTGCTGCAAAGTGTGATAAAAAAAAAAACATTTCCCCTGTTATGGTCCTCCTTTAAACCTATGAACAAGCGTGTGATAAAATGCTCTAAGGGTGAATCGATACATTTCTCTTTTGAATACTGAAGATAGGATTTTTTGTGAGCACTCTGCTTCAATGTCTTGAGGTAAAAGTTAAGAATCGATACCACATTTTCCATCAGAAGAGGTAAGATTTCACCCTGACGCTGGCACGGGCCATCAGGTGGAAGACGCAGGTGGAAGACGTGCCAACTCGTATGATTCTACTGTGTGTTATACAATGTCGACACACTTCACAAGATTACCTGGTTATAGGCTAATATCACACAGTAAGCAACTGATGAGCTGCAAACCCTTTCACAGAGTGGTTTCCAGCTCATCCGTGGGGGCTTTGAAGCACTGAAATCCATTACAGTTTACACATCCTTTCTGGAGCACACGCAGAGGTGGCTTCTGTTGACAGCTTTTTATGTTTTTAACCATGGTAGGAGTGGCCGCTCCTTTGCCAGGCTCTGCTCCTTATTGTTCTCAACTGCAGCTTTAGCAGCGATGGCTTTAACCCCTGTGCCATCACTAGGGCAGGCCCCATCAATGTCCCTCCAATGTACACCATGGGTGATGGTTGAAAGCCCTGTCCTTTTCAACAGGTACCATCCCATCTGAGGGCCTCCTACTCCCCCACATAGGGGCAGATTTACAAGCCCCTTGCGCCTCCTTGCGCCGCCATTGCGTCACTTTTTTTGACGCAACGGCGGCGCAAACTATGCGGCCTATTTATAACGTGACGCATCTAGGGAGATGCGTCACGTTGTAAAGCCCTGCGTTACATTATACCTGCGTCAGGTATAATGTATGCAGGGTGGGTGTTTCCACGCAGGAAGGCCTCGTAAAAGTGACGCAGTGAAATCTACAAGATTTCACTGCGCCACTTTTAGGACGAAGCAGGCGTAAGGAGTGAAGCAGTACAGTAGGTATAGGCCTCAAAATACATTGCTGGAGTTGCGTCATGCTTGCGACACAACTCCAGCAATGCGTGACTTTTGGGCCAACAGATGCGTCAGAATTTCTGATGCATCTGTTAATCCTTGCGCCATGGAGCACTGCCAAGGACATTTGACTCTGGCGCAAGGAAACTGACGCATCTATGCAGATGAGTCAGTTCCTTGTAAATCTGCCCCCTAGTGTTTTTTTCTGAAGTAGGCAGGTCTGAGGTGTTCTTTCTGAGCACGTTTAAGGGCAGTATATTTGTCTTTCTTATGGACTTTTATGCAGGACATGACAAGGTGGATTGGTGTAAATGACTTAAAATATTGGGCCACAGGATTTCCACAATCATTGCTTTATTTAGTGAGAGTTTTGCATTTGTCCAAATAAGAAAGGTTCAGCTGGGCAGAAGAGGAGCCAAGACAGATTAAATTAACATCAGGGACAGCATAACGCAAGGCTGCATCCTTGCAACTCAGCTCTTTGCTTTGTTCATGGCTGAACTTCCAAATATTTTGACACTCATGAAGACATTTTCCCTTAAAGTTTTGGACAGATAGTTCAGTTTTTTTTTGTTCCTGCAGAACACTCCATTTTCTAGGCTGCTATTGGTACGCAGCAACAGCTCAACAACTTTGCTATCTTCTGAATAATAGTAACAACTAAGATTACAGTCTTTAGGGGAACAGGGAATTCTTTTAGTTGAACGTTGGTCAACTGTAGACTTTCTGCTGCCTGTGAATACAAATACTTGGATGAACTGCTTGCAAACAATTTGAGCTGGAAATGTCACAGGCAAAGACCGGTCTTCGAATATTTAATCACCTATATGTAGAATTCTCTTTTAAACTGTCAGTGAATTATGTAGGCAAGGCATAGTATTTATAGTGTTGGATTACTTGTTACTTGTTACAATATTCAGGGGAATGCCAGAAAACATCTCTTCTTCTTTGTACTTCTGCTAGAATTGAAGGAATCTACTTGGAATCTGGCTTCAACTGAAGGCCCCTGCTTGCAGGTCATATATAAAAATAACAATAACTGGAAAGTGGTAAAAATGCTTATTTTACAACATGCTAGAGAGATGTTACCTTTGTGTTTCGTCACTGCCGTATAGAAATATGGCTTCTGATATGTGACATTCTAAGACAATGTCTGATCTCCATTCACTAGATAATGGTCATAGCTACTTGGGAGGGAAGACATCTTTGAAGTTTCTCAGGTAAAGTAGGTCTGAATTTCTAACTATCAGATATTTTACTTTAATTCCAGGCAAACGTAATCATCTCTTGTTAATTACTGGGCTGGGCCTTGACCCATGTCAAATCTTGAAAAGTCATTCAAGTATTCAAGAAGACTTCTGTTTGCTCATACCTCCAAATCATTTGCTTGCCCCATACTACATAGAGTTGGAACTTTATATCAATACTCCTTGTTTTGAAAATATATTATTGAATTTAAAAAAAAGCTTTTTATATTTCCAAGAGAATTGCGATATAGATTGACCCATAACACGTACCTTTTTATTTAAGTATAATACACTACACATAAATGATTGCTTTGCTGTGGTTTGTTTTTATTTGATGCATTTTAATTTGCTACAGGGGATTTAAAACACTTGGTAACTATATTTTAATGAAGATTAGCTTGCCTAATTCATTTTTGTTTGACTTCACTGTCTTGCACATCAGGTTTATGTCAGCTTCCAGAAGAGGCTGTGGTTGGGCACTCATTTTGAAGTTGGAAATGTTGGCTTCAATGGAGGATTTAAATAAGGGTGTAGACATTTTTTCTATTAACTAGAAGACAAGGGGGCATATTCTCGACTCATCGGCGATTTATCGGCACTTTAGCGCCGCAAAAGTGGCGATCGATTTTTCACCCTATTCACAAGCTGGTGCAAACTGCCGACATCGCCAGTTTTCCTGCGATAGCTACCGCAAAAAACATCGCCACGGATGAGTGCGACAACGAACGCTAATTGTATGCATAGTAGGCGTTCCCGTGCAAAAACACACGAAAACACCACTTCGCGCGATTCTCAACGACCAGTCAGTTCTGCGATGCGAACCAAGAACAGGCGATAAGGCGCGTTAGCTGCAGGGATTTAACACCTGCCTTTAACTGGTGCTAAGCAGGACGACTACCTGCAGTATGAAAGGCAGCCCAGCCCAGAGCCACAACTGAAGACCCACAGATGCCATGGAGCCAATGAACATGCAGCTCGGAGACCCAAGAGGGCCACAACACCCACCGCCACCACCCAGGACCCCCCCCTCTGGACCCCCGCCGGACTACCACCGAGGCAGCGTAGGACAAGACAGCGGACCTTCCGTAAACGGCATGGCCCCTCAGCCACACAAGTGCAGAATGGGGGGAGAGGTGGGTACCAAGTATGTGTGAAGGAGGCAACTCACCCATGAAGAAGAATGTACACAATGCCAAGTGTGGCGGTGATGTGCTGGACAGACCTCAGAATGCAGAGCACAGACATGTCCATGTGGACATATACTGCTGGGGTTTGTAGTGCTGTGGACAGTGGATGCAAACATGTTACCTCAGGCAGTGGGTAAGACCTTGGACATGTAGCTTTGTCCCCCCCCCTGTAAGCGTAATCCCAGTGGGCTGGGCCGGCGTACGTCAGTCCAGCGCAGCGGTGTGTAGAATTAGCCCCGGGCTCAGGGCGTGGTTCAGTTCTGGCCTTGACAAGGAAGTCACCAATGCGTGTGTCTCTGTTGTAGTGTCGGCGCCACCCGGCCAGCAATTGACAATGTTGCAATGTAGCATGCACCCGGAGGGCGGTCTCGCACGAGCGGAGAAATGAAGGAGCGCATGACCGCTCGGGGTCTTGGCTCATACATGCCAAGTGTTGTGTCTTTCTGCATTGCCGCAGCATAAGCCAAATGCCTAGCCTTAGTCGCAGCACGAGTTCAGCCAGGCATGAACTCTACATCTGTGTCCGCACTATCCTTACCATAGGCCTACACTCACATGGCCGCCCACCTTCAACGGCCAACATCACAGTGTCGTTGTCAGGCTTGTGGACATGCGCAGACAGGCATGACAATGGTGTGCCGTTGGAGTGCAAGTGATGCAATCGCGCAGCGCACACAAGTAAATAGGCTCGGGGGGAGGGAGGAGCAGCTGTGAGGCAACGTAACACACAGTGATGCCGCTCATTTGCCACATGCAAGTCATATCAAACATGGATCCCAAAGTTGCACACATCCCACCCCACACCCAACAAGCCACATCACACATCATGAATGCAAGCAGCTGACAAACTGACATTAGGGATGATAGCTCCTTTGTCTGAACTATCAGGCGGAAGCACATCTGCACATCCGACCTCGGAATTGCATGTGCCCGGCACCCCCTGACAGATACGATAGCAGTTGAAGACGACTCCCACACTACGCACAGCCCGACTACAGACCAACATATACACACACAGAAGTCCTTGCTCGGAGTTATCTTGCATGGAATGGCCTTCACACTTACTCCCACACCATCCCAGGCGTACAACTGTTGCACACTTAAACAACTCATTGATCCGAGCTGTGGCATTTCATTCACAGAACTGGCGCAGGTCAGAACAGTGCCGCTTCAACCAGAGCCACTAACGCAATGGCAGACCATCCCGGACACATGCACAACCCCTGTCACGTGGAACTGTACCGTGCACGTATGCTGCATTTACTGGGGGCACTGCCATTGGTAGTGCTGCAGATCAGTTACCGGCTGAGCTTCCGCCTTGCCAACGTCACCTGCGTGCAGCCTGTGTTGCATTGTCGCTCATGTATATTCGAGTGGTCCATGGATGTCTGCCTATCCACCAGGACGGTAGCCGAACTGGATTTCGACATGTGTGTGCGCCCCCTGTTGGCCCACGTCCATGAGTGTCACCGTGACACCCGTCTATGGGATGCCTGGATACTTGGCATACATGCTGGCAGCTGGACCTGGGAGATTGCAGAACTCCTTGTGTGCAGTGACCACATTGAGCCACTCCCCTATTGGGCTGTAGTGCTAATTGGTGAAAGGGGGTGGACGCAGCACATCTGTCCGGACCTGCTAATGGTTAGCCTCGCTGTCCTGTTCGATGAAGTCGACAACGTCCTCATGTTGGAAATGATTGCCTACGAAGCTGCACTCGCTTTCATGGACGTGTAACTACTTACCTGCAGACACAACAGTTTGGGACACATTGCACATGTCCCGACACCTTGTTGGGACTTGGGGTTCTGGTCACATCTCCCACGACGACAGTGGACATGGCTGTATTTGCCTGGACTCCGAATACATGAGCGGACAACTACGCGGGTAAACACACACCTGTGATTGGTGCGGCACCCCCCCGGAGTGGACAGCGGCACTTGGCAACGTTCCACGTTCTGACATACTGCTGCATTGGTCTGCATGTTGTGGCACTTATCTTGGCCGTACTGACACGCATATGCTAATAAAGTCTACGCACCTTCACTTGTATTCAACTGTGATGAGTATTGATTTGTATGACAATGTGTGTCTCACTGCCTATCTGGGTCACGGCCATACATGCATTACTACACCATCAGGGATGTTGGGTTGTACTAGTACATCATCATCTCTCAGTTTCCAGCTATGCCACATGCGAATGACCATTTTCCACACACAAGCGGCAGCAGTTGTGTCCTCTGTTCTGTTGTGCTGGTGTTGCTGTTTGTTCAACATTGTTGTAAATGTTGCGGTGCTCTGGATCTTATGTGTGTGTGCTGCATTGTAGGTGAGTTGCCCCTTCAGCTCTGATTTGGCTGGCCCTTATCCCTTTCAGGCGGTGTGGCTTTCACTTCTATGCTTATGCAGTGCTGTGATGTGGCAGACTTGGGTAAATTGGGCTCTTGGTGGGAGTTGTGACTCTTGGCCATGGTTTGTCCGCAGATGTGCTCTACTTAATTGTGCAAGTGTGCCATTGTGCCCATCTCCCCCGTCCCCCCAGTCCCTGGTGGTTACTCACCCTGTTGCTGTTGTGTCGGGTCATGTTGAGCAGTGTCCGGTCCCCCAACTCCTGCCACCGTCTCCCCACTGATGACTGTGGTCACCATTTCCTCCATCTCATCCAGCTCCTCCTGTGGCGCTGGACTCCCACCTCCAGTCTGCATTGCTGCCTTCTGGTTGTCTGCGAGTTTCTGCTTGGTCTTGCGCTTCACATCATTCCAGCGCCTCTTGACCTCGTCCATTGTCCTCCTCAGCACTCCGACTGCATTCGCCTTGTCCACGATGGACTGCCATATTCCATTTTTTGTTGCCAATGACACAGTAGAGGTGACGAACAGTTGTTGATGGTGTTCTATCACCTCCGTGATCAGGATCCTGTTTTTCTGCGGACTGAACCGCGTCTTCCTCTTCTTCTTGTCCTTGCCCTTCCCTGACCCCGAGGTCCCAGGCTGGTCCTCTGGGGGGCTTGTGGGGTTCTGGTCGTCCTCTGTACCTGGTCCGGCTGCCTCCATTGTGCTTCGCTGTGGTTTGGTTTTTGTTTGTTTTTTTTTTCTTCTGCTTTTGTAGTGGTTTTTCGCGCCTGATGTGTGTGAATTGCAGGCCTGGCGCTGCTTTTCGCTGTTTGTCTTATCGCGGATGGGCCCATCGCAACTTTCTTTGTGTTTGGATTTTTTTTGCCGTCCCGGTTCTGTTATCGCGGACATTTGCTGCGTTATCGGGGTACTATTACATGTTACCGCCGTGTTGAGAATGCCACGTTGACACAGAGTTATTTTCCCGCGATAGACGGCGATATGGAAACTTGCGTTAATCTATTTTGGTGATGTTTATCGCACGTTCTTGAGAATATCCCCCAATGGGTTTGATAGTGCTTCCGTTAAGTGGTATAACAAGTGTGCTTGTGCCCTATCAAGTAAAGAAAGTGAGCCCATCATTCCTTGGTTTGGTAATAAAACACAGCTATAATAAGAGGGTAGCGGAGTTCTCATAACCGTGGGCCCTAGTGCCACTACACATGTTGCACTATTAACAGGCAAACCCATGCTTCTTTTGGAGTTTGCATGGGAAACCAATAGTAAAACAGCAGACTTTGAGATCACTGTGATTTTTTGACCAGCTGAACATGATAAGGAAGTAGTTGCGAACCTGAAAACCTTGTGCAAAGAGCCTGTTAGTTAGATTTGCATGTCTAGGATGTTACAGAGGTCAAGTAATTGTTTTGTATTTGGTGGGGAGAGGGAAAGCAGATATTGAACCTCCTGATATAGAGATGAGTAGATGTGAAGAAGAGTACTGAGTAGAGCTGAAAAATGCTCCATAAAATCCTCTGATGGGTCTTGGGGATTATAGCAGATGAGAATCTAGGCCCAGATTTACTAGGAGTTCATGCAAAGCAGGGCAGCAAGCAAAGTGAACTGGAGAGCACTGAACGATGCCATGTCTACAAAGAAATTTGCACAGTTCTGGTCTCTCCACCCTCTGGCACACTTTGTGCAGCCATTCACCAATTCAGGCACCCATGCAGCATAGTGCAAGGGTATCTGCATTTGGTATAGACAGTTTTTGTGCAGTAAATGATCCCTTCCTGCATACCAAACTATGCTTTAAGGCTATGTATGTGTGTTGCAGAATGCAGCACACATGCAAAGCAGAATAAACAATAAGAAATAAGGATATTTCTCTTCATTATGCCAGCGACAGGTAGGCGCAGGAATTTGGCATACATCCATGTCTACTAGTCTTTGTGTCAAAATCCATGGGTGAATGCCTATGCAACACCCATGGAATGTCTCCCTGATGCTAAGTAATGCAAAATTGTGCACAGCCCTTGTTGAGTCTTATTTGATCAGTTTAGCCACTGGATGACCCTAGGACCAGAAATGCTGCAGCTAAAACCCTTTCCTGTCAACACCGCATCCCCAACTACCAGCCTTGCTAAACTTTCATCCACAATGCATTCAGACATTACAGAATCGAGGGGCATCACTGGAGATGACTTCCTTCATTGACTACTACACCTCCTCTCCATTCTGCCTAGAATGCAATTTTATGCTGCGCTATGCTTTACTCTGTGATGCTACAATGCACTATATACTATAGACTGTAATACGATTATGCAACACTGTAATATGACTTTTGGTACACTACATTTTGTTATTACACAATATGGGCTATGATTTAATACTATGTGCAAAACTATGCTCCAACCTTTATGTTACTGCACCTGGATGAGGGTGAAGATTGGCGACAGCCAGCAGGTTTTCCGTTAAAAATCAACTTCAATAGGGCTGAAACAGGGGTGTGTCCTATCCCCTTTGCTGTTTAATTTATTAATTTCGAATTTTTCTAGAAATTTGGCGCTTCTAAACTCACATCCTCAATAGCTTGGTGGGAAATTACTTTCCAACATGATGTATGCTGATGAAGTGATTTTATTAGCAAGACTCAAATAGGCCTACAGTGTCTGATTTACAAGCTACACAACTATACAGTCCCCAACGAATTGGAAATTAATATAAATAAAACACAAAACAATGGTAGTCATCAAAAAAATTACTAAGCGGGGATATGGTTCTTTAACAACACTTGTATTGAAGGGACCAGAGAATATAAATACTTAGGTCTAATTATTGACTGCAAAGGATAATTTCACGCACATAAACAGTACATTCATGTGAAGGCCTATGGCTTATTAGCATCGTTTATTACCTTGTATAAAACTGTTAGGGGCCAATTACTGGATCCAATAGTGAAAGTCATCAACGCTAAATTGTTCCCAACCATTAACTATGGATGTGAAGCCTGGTGAGGAAGAGAAGCACTTATTCTAGACAAGATTGTTACAAATACATAGTAATTGCTTTTTCGTCTGCCAAGATGTGCTTCACCTACTGAGGTCTGATTGAAGTTTGGTGTGGTTAATCAAGTTATCACAAGCCAAGGGGCCTTTTCAATCTTTTGTCATAAACTTAGGTCGACAA
The DNA here is from genome assembly GCA_963921515.1 of Calotriton arnoldi. Taxonomy (NCBI): domain Eukaryota; kingdom Metazoa; phylum Chordata; class Amphibia; order Caudata; family Salamandridae; genus Calotriton; species Calotriton arnoldi. The sequence goes on from CAWUFW010002952.1 coordinate 157,392, forward strand.
AATTAGATTAGTTAAACCTTCTACTTTGGCCGAATTGTCACAAAAGGATGCTGACACTCCTGCTTGTCTTTAGATGGAAAGAGCCTTGACCAAACTAGAAGTGTGAGAACTTTGGAGTGCAACGGTCATGTTACAAGTTTTTAAGAAATACATCAATAGGAGTATGCGAACATTGCCACGTTCTCAGTATCAGATGATTTTTACTAGACGGCCCCACGCATGGATGGGTGTAAACAGTTACACAGCATTGCGTGCCCAACTGTACTTCTCAGTGGGATATTTGAATCATATAAAACATAAACTCATGCAATACTGCCTAGGCTACGTGCCGGCCAATGTCCAACCTTGAAGAGGGGCCAAAGAAGGGGATAAGATATTATTCAGACAATGTAAAAAAATTGACCTTTAGCTAACCCACCTAGTTTGGATTTGTCCGGGCCTCCTGAGGGAATGGCGGATTCTGCTAAGGCAACTGTTCAATCGCAGGCATAAACAAACATGCCAACAAGCATTAAATCTGAATTATCTTATTTCAAATGCATGTCTGATGAAATGTTTGATTCTGGCAGAAAATAAACTAATGATCTTAATATTCGAGCGTGGAATCATAATTTTGACTATATCTAGGCCTGGGTGGAGTTTGCGGATTTGCAGTATGCGAATGCAATGGGAACGCAGAGTGCGTTCTCGCATTCCAAATCACGTGCGCAAGGCACCACGCGGTTCTCATGTGTGTTCTTTCATTCCAAATCATGCGCGAACGACACCACGCGGTCCGCATGGGCATGACCATCTTGTTTTTCTGCTCTCTGTTATGGTGCTGGGTCTAAAATGTAATCTCTCTTTCATCTGTGTAATGCTCCCCCTTTAAAACGAATCTATCCCTCATTATTATTTTTTATATTAGTGTGTGTCTTTGTGTTTGTGTATTTTACGTTTTTGGGAACTTTTTTTGTGTGTTTTTTTGTTTATTTCCCCTTACTTGAACTTCCTTATTTCTTTTTTCTTTCCTTTCCTTTCCCTTCCTTTTCCTATTTTTTTTTTAGCCCACCCAGCGCTATGGCAGAGGCAGGGTGGCTACGCTGCAGGTGGCGCTGCCTCCAAGATGGGCAGCCCCGGGCGATCTTTGGAGAGGTGGAGGTGGCAGCACTGTTTTTTTGTGCAGTGTCACCTCCTTTCCATGCCGGCAGCAGGCTCGATAGCGGATACTCCCTGCGGGAGCGTCAGCGGTGCTGGGGGCCAGTGTGCCAGTGAACATGAGGCACCAGCCAGGTTCAGTACACCGCCCAGCAGCTGACGCTCCGCTAGACGGATATCCTGGTCTGGGAACAGGACCTGCTCGACCTGCTAGGCGTCGAGATTCCGGGGCTCAGTGAGTAATAGTAATTTATTTGTTGTGTTTGTGTTCTACAATGCTAACATTTTGTTTCCGAATATCATGCTGCTCACACTCAGACTAGTTACGTTTAGTTTATGTTGGAATATTATTGTGTGATCCAGTTTCTAGTTTCTGCTAGGCAGGTGCTCAGTGCTACCTAATCGTACTCATCATTGGCATTCGCTTTGGCTGATCAATTAAGGAGCCATTGCGGACTGTTCTTCTGTCACTATAGTGTATCAGTGGTTAGCGCTTTCTCCTTGTGACTTTGTTTATGTAGCTTGTACATCTTCTTCATTTCTTAGATCAGCACCCAAGGGCAAGAAGAAGGATGCTGTTGAGGGTTTAGGAGAAGCTGGTCAGGAGGCGCCAACCACCAGTGCCGTTGCCGAGGGCTCTGCTGATCCCAGTAAGTCCTATTATTTATTATTATTATTTCCCTAATGTTGGGTTTTAGGATTGTTGTGGGCTTGGGGAAGAATATTGGGGTATTGGAATGTTGGTGCTGGGTTCCAGGATGAGAGTTGTTACCTGGAGGCTGGTATTGCTGGTGAGAAATAAAGTTTCTCTGACAACCTTACCTGCTATCTCCCTTCCATATGGCAATGAGGATGGGATCGTGCAAAGCACAATGGATTGAATTTTTGTTTAATTCCTGTTATCCCTACATTATCTTTCTTTTTACCTTATATTATATGGATTTCTTTTTTGGTAGCTGACTCTTTCCGGGCTCTCTACTCTAGTCTCTAGATCACTTATCTTCTGCTTTGTTGTTAATCTTTCCCTCTCTCCTATATATCTTATGATACTGTAAGACTAAGAATAACACATTTTGGCACTCTACTGTCTAGCGCAGGGGTCTCCAAACTTTTCTTTAACAAGAGCTACTTATGTGCAAAAACAATTATCCTGAGCTACAAATATTAGTGTTGCAATAGTGAACACATCATACAAGATTACATCTGTGGCCACACTATGCTAGATTACCAGCAATCATCATCTTAGTGCATCAGGCAGTTGCCAGTAGCAATGTGAAAAACAGTTTTTGTCAGTCTGGAATGCCTGCAGCCATAGTTGCTACTCTCGTGCCACCAAGGTAATAATATACATAAAAAGTCTCTCCATTGCTACATGATTTATCATTTAAATATTAGCTTTAAAAATATTTTGGAAACCCAACCATTTCCCTCTAAATATCTTATGAGTTTTAACAATGCACCCATTTTCATCTTGAATACACACTTTTCAATTTTGTTACAAATATTTTCAGCCAAGTAAAAGCTTTTTCCCTAAGCATCGACTTATGAGTTCTGAAAAATACACGCTTTTCAATTTTGGTATGCATTTATCGATTTAGCCAAATAAAAGCTTGTAATTTAGTAAGCTGAGCATCGCCCAGGAGAGATATTCACAGGTAGCTGGAGAGCTACCAGTAGCTTACGAGCTACTTGTTGGAGAAGCCTGGTCTAGCGTGAAGAATGCAGGCCCAAGGAAGCTAGTATTATAAATAATATTCACCATGTATGTTTGTTGAGAGAAGGCTTTCTTTTTCCTGCTCATGCTCTAACAGTTGAGTTCATAAGAGAGTGGCCATGGTCATCATGGACCACCCCCTCCAATGTAGTGTGCTACTGTCTCATTCATACAGTATACCAGCAGTTTTCCATGACAGTGCAGCATGGCTGGAAAAAATGTATGCGGTCCCACTTCCATTGTATTTGCCAACTAACACTGTATGTCTTTCATTGTCCATTATTACAACCCTGGCTTGTCTAACTTTGTGAACCGATCAAACGCCAAGAGTGATATTTTTGTTAGAAGATACTGATATGCTAACTGAACTGTAGTGATGTATTGCAGTTGTATTTGGGGTGGCAAATCTGGCATCTAAAATATGTATAATGCTTTATTCTAGCCACACAGAACACCAGTGATGCCGGCTCAAGTGCCGCTGCAGGAGGACATGAGTCAGTTGGTGGGGGAGAGTGGCAGCAGGGACGGGCACTGGTAAGTCACATAATTGCTTGCAATTACTATACTCACTAGCTAGTACCAGGGCATCATCAACACATGACTGTGACGCCCTCCCCCCAGCTTTACCAGCCGCAGCGGTGGTTAAGTTATTATGGCCTCTTTTTTCTTCAACTCACCAAAAGCTCACATAATGAGCCTTGATGGCTTGAGAGAAACATGAAAGAATGGAAGGTTAAAAGAAAGGATATGGTATGTGAGTGAAAGGGTGGGTGGGTGGGTGAAAGGGTGCATGGGTGGGTAAATGGATTAATGGGTGAAAGGATGGTTAGAAGAAAGGGTGGATAATTGAATGGATGGATAATGGATTGGAAATTTTGGTGAAAGACTGGATGAGAGAAAGTAAAGCTTAATCATGGTGGCTATGTGTGAATTAGAATGAAAGGATGAATGAATATTTGGATTGTTTGGATGAATAAGCAAGGCAGCTCTTCTCATGAGGAGCATGCTGCTCACCTACTTTGCTTACTTTGTTTATTTAGGGTTACCAGCTCTGGACCGAGATCCATAATGCCCTCTCCTAGTTCTTCTTTTAATTTTTTATTTTGGTGGGAGGGACTTGTTGCGGCTGGGTGAAGAGGGTGGGAAGGGAGTTGGGAGTGGACCGGGTTTGCCTTTCTTTGGACATTTGGGACATTGGGGCTTGGGTCAGTTTACTTTGTTTGGGAGAGGAGTGGGCATGTTGTGTGGGTGGAGAGGGTAGATATCTTAGCAAAAAACCAAGGGGAATTTATAGTTTATCTAAATGTATGTCTGAAGTAGTTTGTTTTACTTTTACTTTGCACTGCTGCATTCAGTTTTTATGCAGCCTGTTTATGTGCTTGTAAGGGTGAGTGTACTGCTTAGTTACAGAGTTATACCTCTCTAACTATCTTGACCATTAGGGTGCTGCCATGACCTACATTGTCTACAACAACGTAGATAAACAATGGTAGCAGTTAGTTACTTAACTGGTTCAGTAGTCTCACCTGAATATAGATGAAGCAATACCAGGGAAGGTATCACAACTTCACAAACGAGGTCCCACTTCCAATTCCAACCAGGTGAACTCTAACTGTAGGATTAATCAACAGAATGATTATCCATCGCAGGCAACTTAATGGAAATAAAAAGACTGAGAAAGTGGGTTATATATTAAAGCTTTCCAAAGAATTAACACCAGAGGACTACACATTGATGACACAACAAGAATTCCTGATAGTGATAAAATAACAAAAAATAATTTGGCTAATGGGGAGCTAGTAGTAACTTAGTTGCAAAATCCTTGAGTCATGAAAAATGGACTCAAAGTCTGGAGTGGACAAGCTTAGGTTAAGTTTTTACGGTTATGCAACAGAACGAGGCCTGAAATTATGATGCTGATGACTGATGTTCTTTGTTCTATATCTAAAATATGGATCACTTTTCATGCATACGTGGTTAAATGGGGTCAGTGTGGGCTATTGCTTAGAAGAACCTGCAGTAAGTTTGTGTTGCTTTCACCACACCCGCCCCACCAAGTGTGTGATCCATTGATAGTGTAAATTAAGCCACAACTCAATAAAACACACAGCCAGTGGAAGAGGGTTAAGGGTTGGATGAATGGATGGTAAAGGGGATTTGGGGAAAGGTTTGACAAAGACAAACACTGCACAAGGACAACATTCATCTGGGCACTGAGCACCACATCATTTGTCCTCAATCTGTTATGGAAGGACTCAAAGAAAGGAGTATGACAGAGTACAGATAAATGCATTGCAAACAGTCCTTCTGCCCCCAAGACCCAAGTTAGCAGATATGTCTATGTTCTAACTTCTAGGTTGGGGAGTGAAGCCACCCACCCAGTTCTCAAAATATGATTGGTAAAAGAAAAATTATACTGTATTGCAAAATTAGATGGTTCATCTGCATTCTCCTTGAGAATGCCCAATCTTAGGTGCCTGTCTGGACTGGTCCTATAGGTAAGCAGGAGCGTTGAGCTCAGCTTTCACCTTTCGTTCATGCAGGAGACTAGAAGGCCTATGGACTGTAAAACAGAAACTGTATTTTAGAGTCAGGGAGAAGGAAAGAAGGAAGGTAAGCTTCAAAAAGAGTGTATCAAGAAGACTTTGAGGCAGAGCAAAAAAAACAAGAGGGGGGCTCAGAGTTTTACTTTTGCCACAAGACCAACACACACACACACACACACACACACACACACACACAGCAGCATTTCATAAATAAACGCACCTCTCTCTATGCCACATAGCTGAATACTAGCCCTCAGACTCTTGGTTTACCTTTGAACTGAAGTTGATAACTTCTTGCTTCTAGCTGTTGATGAGGGAGTCCCGCAGCTACCGCCCTGAGTTCTTCCATCCTCCTCCTGACTCTCTGAGTAACTCCGTCCCAGACCAGTCATCATCATCACCCGAGCAAGATAGACATGTAGTGCACTGCTGTTAAAGAAACAGAATTGCAGTATTTTGCATAGGTTTTTGTTTGTTAACTAAAATGATTGTTCTGGTCTCTGAAGAACCAGAAAAAGGAGAGGACCCTACAATTAAATCTGGCTAAGTAAGAAAGGACTAATCACCTCCAGGGAAAAACATGATCGCCCATCACTCAGGCCCCAAACATTGCAAATCAATAATCATCTGAAGAAATGTCCCGTATTACAGTTCAACACACCCTCGCACACTGTCAGCCACCACATCAATCATCACTCACCGTCGCTCGATAATCTGATCACTTATTGGTGCAGTGGTTACCTGTTCCAATCCAAGCATGGTGGTGGGTACACTATCTCCCCTTTGATGCAAGCAACAGATTGGAATTTGGAAGTTTTGTTAATCAAACGACTAGAGCAGCTATCATAGATGATGAAAACAACAGAAGAGTCAAAGGAGTGGACCATACAGGTTAATTCATTTTCACTAAGTAAGTTTGTAAAGGCCAATCACCTACAGGGAAAAAATGATTGCCCATCACACAGGCCCCAAACATGGCAAATCAATCATCTCATTCAAATTCCCACATTACAGTTCAACACCCTCCCTCACTGTCTGCCGCCACATGAATCATCAATGATCATCATCATCACTCACACAATCACTCACTCACTGTTGCAACAGTTATAGTTACCTCTTCCAATCCAAGCATGAGTAGTTTAGGTATTAGGTATTCATCTTTGAGGCAGGCAACACATTGGAATTTGGTATTGGCAGGCACTCTTGTAAATCAACGATCTTCTGAGGCAGACCTTCTAGTGCTAAGTGATGAAAAAGGGATTGGCAATAGGCATGCGAGGGGGGCAGGCATTGTCCCCAATGTCATGAAGAAATTGTGAAGGATTCTTCAATGCACACTGGTCCAACTGCAATCCGGCAATATATGTGACTAAAGAAATGGTGGGGCAGCATAAATCTGACTGAAAAATAATAATTGTTCCACTAGCTCCTTTTTTTTTCTTTTTTGTGCAAAGATAGAATTTCAACAAGAAATAATTTAAAAGTTCTATAGGGGCACTGGCATACTTAGTCTGGGAAGTAGAGTTTGACCTCAAACTCATTTGGTTCACCCTGAAGGTAATCAGTTAACACATTTGATTCAATTTCGGACAAATCACCCTCCTCCTCCTCCAGTGCTGGTTTTAGAACGGTGTTATTGTGTGGTATAAAAAGTTAATTCATGTTGATCATAGTTAATCTCTCCACAATTTGAGGTGAGAGACTGTAACAACTGCACCAGCTGCCCTGAACACACTCTCAGCCGACACACTGGTGACAGAACAAACCAGATACATTATTGCCAACCTGCTGAGCTCTGGCCATTGGCGCATCTTCCCATACCAACACATCAATGGATTTTGATCCACATAGACCTCTTTTGGATCATCCAGATACTCCCGGAACATTCTTTGGATGGTCATTGGTGTTGCCACTTGCTCAACCTGTTTTGCCATTGCCTCTGCACTGAACTTGAGCCCTGCCAATTGAAACCAATACAATGCGGAGGTTGGGTCTGGTCCTTCTGTCGCTGTTGTTGCTGGTGTTCTGGTTGATGGTGTTGTTGGCTGCAGTGAGACAATACTGCCCTCTTTGGAAGTTGAAGGCAGCACCCTAGAACTGCGGGTTGGGACTCAAAGTTCCAGCCATTCTTCTTCCAAGTCTCTGGCTTGCTCTAAAATACACCTCTAGTATTTTAAAACATCCCCTTCAGAAAAAGGAATGAAAGTGGGCAGAAATGTTATGTACCGTGGATCAAGTAGTGTGGCACAGATGTACTTTTTGGACGCGATGATGTCATGTTGCAGCCTTGTATTACAAGCCAAGTGAAGGATTATGGTCTCAACCAAGGCATGTGCTTCTGTGTTTTCATTCTCACCTGCCAGGGCAAACCTTTCTGAGTCCTTGTTTACCTCGTCCTGTAGGAGATGCAACAATGGGATAGCTTGGCCCATTGTACTGTCCTCCTTGCTAATTTCCTGTGTGAAAACCTCAAAAGGGGGTAGCATCTGTGTCAGGCATTTGACTAGACTCCATTTGTCTGCATCCCTGGTCAAAGCTTTCCCAACTGTATCCCCTCCTCTTAGAATGACATAGACATTCTGGTTGTACAGCTCAAACAGAAGTTGCAACATGTAATAGGTCGAGGCTGATATGGGTGATTCTGCTGCCGCACTGCTGGGGACTGGGCTGCTTTGCGTGAAGATGTCACCCTCTTCTATCTCGTCATCACCTTCCACCATGATTGGACTTGTAGCTGATGTTTCCTGGCTCTCCACACCACCACGAACATGTTCAGCAATTTATTTAAGGTGCTCCACCCACTTGATTGTGTGGAGTTTTTTCATATGGGTTGTTTGGCCTCCAGTGCCATAATTTGTACCAGGCTTACCTCAATGAACACTCGTGCTGCAAATGCTTCATACTGCAATGTGCTCCTCCTCATTGCTAAAGGTAATAAAGTCCCAAACTGGGGAGGAGTACTTTTCTACTGTGCCACTGCCAATGCCTTAAGAAGAACTAAAGGTAGGTGGGCATGTTGTCGATTGCCTCTCTGCTTCTCCTGAGATTGGTGCAGCTCTCAGCTGGGGCGTTGCAAATATGGGAGCTGGTGGCAGTGCTACCTGTGCCACATCCCTCGGAGCAGGTTGAATAGCAATATCAGACTCCTCTGTGTCACCACCACCATGACTGCCTCGTCCTCCTCCTCATCATCCCCTTCCATATGTCTAAGCTTTTCAGGAGTTTTTCTTTTCCCTTGCCTCTCCTGTTGGCTCCTGGATTCTGCTGGGTTCTAGTCCATGTCCCTATCATCATCATCAGAAGTGGTGCTTGGAGACAGTGATGGAGGAGTACCCTTCATTTTCCTTGCCAGAGATCTGGGAGTCAATAATTTTAAAAGAGGAGCTTCTTGCTCGGAAGGAAGCTCAACCGCCTGTTCTACTCCAACTGTCCACTTTGCTCTGTTTCCTGAAATGATTGTGTACTACTTGCGAAAGGGACATATCCAATTCACAGTCACTACTCGTCAGCGTAAACATGATTGCAGTGGCTGCCTCACTGGCAGACATGGTCCAGGGCTTAGATTGTGGGGGTGGTACTGTTGATGCAGGAGTGCTGCTCTCAGCTTGCTTGCCAGAGGCCGTCGCGGCAGGCACAAGTTTGCCAAAAAAGGTTCTGGTCAGCGTGCCAGTGGTGGAAATCTGCTTCTTCTCCTCCCCACTTGCCACTTTCTTGGGAGCACCTTTCTTTGGGGCAATTCTGTAGCTGTCAGTTGGCAGTGGCACTTAGCTTCACAAGTGGAAGAGCTGTCTGTGTTGCGTAGTCAGTTACGCGTCACGTCATGCACAGGCCTTCTGTCTGGCAGTACTGTGGGTGATGTCTCTTCTCTTGTGCACCTAAAAGCAAACAAGCAAAAACTACATCAGTGAAATGTGGCATTGTTGCATTTCAATTAGTAGTACAAACAAACAATGTCATTTAGTGTTGTTACTTAAGCTATTATAAATAAATAACAATATAGTGTATCCATTCGTAAAACCACATCATCATAAACTTTCATGGTGTACACTCAGGAAGGATAAGAAAGAGCAACGACAACAACATACAGATGGAACTGTTTGCTTTATGTGCATCAAGTTGGGATGTGGCACTCAGGGAGGTGCAGGTGACAATGGAATAATCCTTAGACAATATATGCTGTTGTGCACCTATAGCAGACATGAGGTTGATGCCGTATGTTAGGAAAATGGGGAAAAAACTAAACAAAAAAATCCCAAAACAAAAAAAATAAACTAAAAATGTATTTTAAATAAAAAGTAAAATAAAAAAAATTAAATAAAAAAATTAAATTCAAAACAATTAAAACAATTGAAATTAAATAATTAACATAAAAAAATCCAAATTAAAAATAAAATAAAACAAAAAATATTAAAAAACCTAAAATTAAAAAAATTAAAAGATTTTTTTTTTAATAAAAAGTGAAATTATCCTCAAGCATATAATTTATTAAACTGCTATCTCCACCATCCATGCAAGCCTATGGTAAAGGGCCACACTGGCTGGATGCACAAAATGGCTGCCAGACAGTGCCACATTGTCAACAACAACAACACTGAGCAAGAAGGCATGGGGAACAAAGAGAAAACATGCAGGCCTATGGCAAAAGCACACTGGCTGCCTGCATAAGATGGCCACCAGCTACATTGTCACAACAGCAAGCAAGAAGGCATGGGGAACAAAGAAAACATGCAGGCCTATGACAAAAGCACACTGGTTGCCTACACAAAATGTCCACCGACTACATGGTGAAACAGCAAGCAAGGAGGCATGGCCACAACAAAGAAGACATGCAGTCCTATGGCAAAAGCACATTTGCTGCCTACACAAAATGGCCGCCTGCCACATGGTCACAACAACAAGCAAGAAGGCATGGGGAACAAAGAAGACATGCAGGCCGATGGCAAAAGCACAACTGGCTGCCTAAACAAAATGACTATCGACCACATGGTGAAACAGCAAGCAAGGAGCCATGGCCACCACAAAGAAGTTATGCAGGCCCATGGTAAAAGCACACTGGTTGCCTACACAAAATGGCTGCCAGCCACATGGTCACAGCAAGAAGCAAGAAGGCATGGGGAACAAATAACAACTACAGGCCTAAGGGCACTGACTATACAAAATGGCCCCTGACCACATGACATGGGAAACAAAGGCAAATGGTGACCTATGTCAAACACACTCACACACTGGCCAGACAAAGGAGACATGGATTGGTAACACAGAAAAAAAAGCATTAATTCAGCAATCCCAAAAATGAGAATTAACTGGGCTAAGAAATTTTACAACAATGCACATATTTCAAAGACATCAAATATAATTACCCCACCTATACACTGTTTGCTGAAAACAATGTGAAATACCCCGACAAAAACACATTTTGCAATTCAATCCAATGTTATCCATGGCCTAAATGATGTTTCAATTCAACAGACACCCCAGAAACAGTTGTTTCATGCACCCATGAATATTACTGGGCCTACTGGCTGAAACGCCCATTGGCAGACTAGGCCACATAGTGAATTAAATCAATATTGCAAACATATTAAAAAACATGGAGAAAATATACTGAACTGTGCAACATTTTTCCTTTACAAAAGAAGAAAAATGACATGCTAAAAATAACTAGGCCCCTAATGAAACTACAGGCCACCCACCACAATAATTTTTAAAAATCGAATAAAAGTACAAATGAATCCAGGTGCATACCCCCAATCAAACAAACAACACCCTTATACACCAGTTTTTCAACTTACTTGTGAAATCTCAAATACAAAGTACTTAAATCCAATGGCATATATGCAGCAGACAAGGAGAGTGATCTTTCCAGCTTCAAATCCCAATAAAAGGTGACCAGGAAAGTAACAAAGCACTGGTACGAGCCTGCTAGACAGGAACAGAAAGTTGGAATCTCTGGGGCACTTCCTTCCTGTTGGGAAAAACGTTTTTTTTAAAAGGCGTCTTGCACAAAAAAAAACCAACTCCAATGGCCAGATAGAGAAGAAAATCGGGGTATCACCCATCATCAGCCAGGTTAGCTTGAATCCAGTGGCACAGTGAGCATGGGAACCCGAATGGGCATACCCTTGCCCACTTAGGGCGAACATAGCAAACACAACATGATAATGGATTGAGTGCTGAAATCTTTCAAATACTTACTCCCAGTCAAGAGACTCAGATTAAATCCATTGTTCTTTTCTCACCATCCCACCCCAATTTAGACCCAGCCGTATGCAAATCAGTCAAAATGCCAGGGCAGGTCCTCCCTGGACCGAAAACAAGGTTCCTGGGACCAGTTTCGGGGTATCACCCCTCATCAGCAAGACTAGCTTGAATCCAGTGGCACAGCAGGCAAGGGACCCACAACTGGGCATACCGTTACGCGGTTATGCGGCATGACACGCGTACTGGCACAACGCGTCTAACCTAGAAGACCCTTATCTATCTCTGAGTGTATGAATAAGCCAACATGTAGAGCTTAGATGATATATAGAGCTCAGAGGATACCAAAGATGTCTGTAACAGGCATGACACATTGACGAAGTAAGCTTCTAGGGGATGGGATACCATGTTAATAAGATTTTAACGTTCATATCTCATTCCCTAGTGTGTGACTACAGGGTCCACCCACCTTTAAGTCTCTATGATGCTATAGACAACACCATTTAATGTAGGTTGAATGACCCTATTATTGAGGTTTGCCTCATGTAATGGATGTACTACACTGCCAAAGATTAGTATCAAGATTACGAGGGATCTTGAACCATTTTCCCTCCTTAAAGCACTTTGATATACACTGCATACATTGTGTACGGTTGCTACTGAATAATTTATACACTTCACAAATACGTCTACCAATGAATACTCTTCATGTTACTTGTTTAATTATGTCCTCTTGCCTTGATCATTACAGATGAACCCACAGCACATTATCCTGTGTTGAGCATAACAGAGATCATAAGTTATGAAACAATTTCACAGATTCACAAGTATTATTACTCATGTTTATACTTATGTATGATAAACACATGATAAAGGAGATCTATCGGTCCTGAAGAAAGCCATTTGACCCTGAGCAGCATTTAATAATATGCCTGAAACATGTAGACCAAGATGTGAGAAATCATAAGAGTCTTGCTTCACATCTAGCCTTGTCTTTTAACCTTCCCTAAGGTTCCCATTTTAACAAGCTTGATCCCTGATAAAGAACAGCCAGGTCTGCTGCAAATCAGGTGTTGAAGCACACCCTGATTCACTAGGCGTCTCGGGTGGGAACCCTATGATGAAGCATGCCAGTAACGGATGTTAAAGGGTGAGGGTTCTTCTAAAAACTTAGGGGCCGATTCCGATTTGGGCCGGAAATCTCTCCGACCGAGCCGGACCCGGAGAGATTTCCGACCGAATCGGACCGATGCAGCCCGACCGAACGAGTACGATGCATCCGTATGCTATTGGACTCGAGGTGGTCGGACTCCCATTGAAGTCAATGGGACCCGGTCGTACAACGCGTACGCGGGCTCCCATTGCCTCAATGGGTGCGAGGCGAACAAGGGCGCCCCCTACGGCGGGTACACAGCGAAGCGACTCGCACCGTACATGCACAGGTAGGGGGGACCCATGGGTCCCCCCTGTGTGCGACTCGCACGGCTACGCATACAGGGGGGTCTGACACGGACCCCCGAAGTACGTCTCCGACTGCTCTTTCTAGCCGGGCGGCGCGTGTCGGTCGGACTGCTCGCGGCGCGCATCGTACTTACCCGGCCGGGGAACGTCTCCATTGCGCGGTGCGAGTCGTGTCCGAGCGAGTCAGTCGGTGCGGTTCGATCCGGGAACGAGTCGGTCGGAGCGGTTTGGACGCCCGAACGAGTCGGTCGGCGATTTCGCATCGTACTCGCTCGTCCGGACGCGCGTACGAATCGGTCGGGAAATAGGGCTCCGAATCGGATCCGGTTATGCCGAATCCGATTCGGAGCCTTACGGCCGAGATCGGAATCGGCCCCTTAGTAGGAGTTCCCATTCAACTGATCAAGGGATCTTTCAGGACAAAGGTATCAGGCTCTCTCTTGTTGATTGTCTGACATTATATTACTTCAGCCCCTGGAATTTCTCACCTGCCAACTCTCTCCCACCTAGCTTCCTATTTCTCATCTCCTTTGTCAACTGCCCTTTCCTGCCTCTTCTATTTTCCCTCTCTCCCTTCATCAGCATTATCAACTTCCTCTTGTCCAGCCACTAAAATCAGCATTCTCTTTTCCCCTGTGCCTTTAAATTTCTTCTTTTCTCCCTCCTCTGATTGTCATCTCTGAGCCTTCTATCATCATGTCCATCTTCTGTTTTCTTAATCTCTACTTCCTCCCCTTAATCTTCTCTTTCTCCTATCTTTTGCACCAACCGGACCCTATTTTTCCCCTTCCTATCTATGCAATGCTCTCTTGCCTCTTAAACCTCCTTTTCAATATTCCTTAATGAATGTACGCCATCTCTTCTGGTCTATCTTTCCCCCATGTTTACCTGCACTCTTTCATCCTGCATATTCTTTCTTCAACCCTTTCTCTACCTCTGCCATCTCACTCTACTCATCTTTCTTAATTTCCCTTCTTCTCCTGTCACGTCTGCTCTCTGCTGCCCCTAACATATCCTTCCTTAATGTTTTCTCCTTCTGTGTTCTCTGATTGTTCATTTACTTTCCCTCCATTTCCATTCTAGAGCTCCCTCCTTTGCTATTCATGACCCTACTGCTCTTTTTCCCAACTCTCTGCCTTGCTCTCCACAGTCTCATCGCCTGACTTTCCGCACCAGCCATCTTTTCCTCTTCCCTTATTCCTCCCCATCCAGTTTACCCTCTACCTCTTTGCCTCTTCCAATCATATTTTACATCTCCAGTCCTTGTCTAGTTTCTACTCTCTAATTTCTCTCCCTCACCGGGATGGTTTCCATCATATACCTCCCTTTCTCTCCATTCACCACTCCCCTCTCTTCATTCACTCTTGCCTTTCATTTTTCAATCTCTTTTCTGTTCCTACCTCTTTCTTTCTGTCTCTCTCCAACACTCTCTCATTACCCCTCCTGTGCCTCACCCCCCATTATCACCACTTTCCTAAAGGTCCCTGCCCCCTCATTTCAGTATCTCTTCTCTATAATGAGTTCCTCTTCCATTGTTCATTTACTATCCTCTTGTCTTGCCTCTAGCTTCTCTTTTACTTCTCCCCATCTCACCGTCACTCATCTTCTCCGTCGTTATTTTCTTCTCTCCTCCTCTTCTAATCTCCCTACTCACCTCATCCATTCTCTCTAATCTTTCTCCTTTTTCTTGTCTACTAATTTCCTCTTCAACCACTTGCTGTCCTTTCCCTTTGATTCTGTTCTCCCAAGCATGTCCCTTCACATTATTCTAACCTCTTGGTCTTTTTTAATCTCATCTACTTCTCTATCTACCACCCTCCATACTCATTCATTCTCCATCCTGTTTTTCTTGACTTCCATTCCATTTTCCTCTCCGTTTTCCCTCTCATATATATATTTTCATCCCTGGCTTCTTCCCTCCTTATCCTCTCCATGCCTGTTCTTTCTAACGTCCCTACTCTCCTCCACACCCTCAATTTTCCTGTGATCTACCCCCTTCTATCCCTGCCTATTAACCTTAATCATCATCACCCCTCAAATCCTCTCTTTCCATTCTCTCGCTCACTTTCTTCTGCCTTTCCTCTCTTTCCTTGATCAATAGGTCTGTTCTTTATGCCCCTCTTTCTCGTATATACACCCCTCCTGTTATATATTCTTCTTTCCACCCACAGATCATTCTAGACACTATAGGTCTATAATTCTGCAGATGCTTATGTTCTGCAAGCTCTCAGCTTGTAAATACCCACTTGATACCCTGGCATTTCCAATGCTTCACCACTAACGTCTAAATGCACAGCATTCAAATCACTCCCACAGGTAATCCCAATTCATTATAGCAGATGACACTTATCACTCTGCATTACAAGCAACAAAACAAACCATTCCTAGTGTTGCACCTGGAAACACACTATACATTATAGCTACACGGAACAACATGTCCTAGTTATCTAATGAACCTTTTCTTCAGAACCTCTGGCTACTCCAAAAACATCCTGCTAATTCAGGTTTTATCACACCATGAACACTCAATAGAACTTAAAACTTAAGACTGCTCTCCACACTACTCTATATTGGAACTAAAGCTACTATACTAACTAAGGGGCTGATTACGATGGCAGGCGGACTTGATCCAGCCGTCATCGTAGCGGTGTTTGGAACCGACCACCATGCATGCAGCGGTCCCGCCTACCCAATTAGGATGGGACCGCCACCTCTGTGGTCTGATTCCGCACCGTTAACATTGCAGCAGTGGCTGCTGACAGCAGCACTGCCGCGATGTCTAAAAGAGCAAGTTGTGCATTTCACTGCACTACGTGGCAGGCACTACACTGTGCCTGCCACATGGTGCAGTGAAATGCAGGGGGGTACCATGGGTACCCCCCAGTGCACCCGCATCTCCCCCTAACACAAGGGGGGCCCGCAACGGGCCCCCAAACCCAATCCCCACCAGCTTTCCATGGCGGCATCGCCGCCATGGAAAGGCCTCCTAAAACCCACATCCTAATATGGCGGACGGTGCCTGCTAGGCATTGACACCATATTAGTGGCCCTGCTCCGTCCGCCAGGCAATCGGTGCGATTGCCACCGGCGGAAAAGCGGCGGACGGACTTTCCGTCCGCCGCGATACCCACCGCCATCCTAATATGGCGGTGGGTAAATCTCAGTTTGATGGCGGAACGATCGCCACCGCCGGGGATCGTTCCGCCATTGTAATGAGCCCCTAAGTCCCTTTCAAAACATTCCTAGAGCCAGGTAAAATGGACTGAATTGTTCAGAGGTATTGGCTAGGTTGAGAAATCTAATAGGTTTTCTTGCACTATTTTAACACTATCTAGTCTTCAAAAGGACATATTAGCCATTTGTGATTCCAGTGTGACGGATTACTGAAGGTTAGTTGCTGACTCATTGGTAAATTTTCTGGTTAGTCAGGAGATACGGTGCTTCTTCACTTTTTAGAATGTCCTTGTCCATTTTGGTATTGTGGTAGTGCGCACTGGATTTACAGGTAGAATAAAGCCATTCATTTTTGTATGAGTAATGTGGTGTATTAAACATTGTCATTTCTATATGTGTCTGTGTTTGAATTGCAGTCTGTTTATAGTGTATATGGTCATTTGTATGTGCACAAGTGTGGATACAATCTGATAAATGAATTCGGTTTGGTAGGTGGATGTTTCCATTTAATTGTCTCAGTATCAAATTTACCTCCTTCTCTAGTTCCATTTAGGTGCAGGGACACCCATGGGGAAATAAAAATATGCCAGCAGATACATTGTGAACGAAAAAAAGGAAATATCACCCAGCTGCATCTGTGGTCCGGTTCAAGAAAGCAGCCTACGTGTGAAGGCTCTGGGCCATTAGAGAAAAAATTGCATCTGTAGGAGGACAGGAGCACAACAAGAACAGCAGTGCCACTACTTGCTAGTTTTCTTTTAAATAAATATGGTTTGAGAAGAGATACCGGGCACCTGAGGCTGTATAATACATAGTGCCTCAGTGGCACCAGGTCATGGGCACAAGCTTTGTGTGTCCCCAGGGCACTACAGTAGTATAGAATCAACCACAGATGCTTGTACAGCCCCATCTGTAATACTGATAGCGCTGGTGCACATGTAGCACCAGCGCTATTTGAGAGGGCATTCCCTCATTTGGAGGGCAGCATGATCTCATGCAAATAAGGGTTTACCATTGCCACTGTGCCCTCGCCCTATTATGGTTGCGGGTGCAGAGGCAAACAGACCCTTAGGATTGGGACAGACCCTGACAGGATAGAATCAGATTTTTAACCAATCAAATACCATTTTTGTTACAATTTCTCATTTATAACGATATAATGAAATATTGTTCATGTTTTGTCCTGTTCTTTCCCCATACAAAAGAGTACAACCCTGTATTTCATTTACAGTTGTCAATAAACAGTTTTCTAAGTAAAAACAAAGAACCTTTGCAAGCTACCTGTCTAAAAATAAACATGTCATTAAAAAATATCATACAGATAACGAGTAATATAGGCCTATATGGCCATCTGAATAACAATATTCGACCATATTGCACAGTTACTTTTTATATTTCCTCTCTCAGCCCCGATGCACACAGACAAAGCAGTCATACTGGCGCTCATCACAGAGTCTGGTCTTTGGTCAGGCCTTGTAATGCAACCCTCCTGCTGCAAGGCGAAAGGCCATGCACATTGAGTTGTTTAGATTAGGGATACTTCATAACAATAAATAACAGTAAATGCCATGAACAGTGCATTGTGGGACAAGTTAGATTTTGTGGATCTAACTTCAAAATTGGCCATTTTCAGGACCTTAAGGTTTTATTTCATAACCTTAACTTTAACTGTGTTATTTCAGTGATGGCACATAGGTATGTGGCATATATATATGCTACCATTTTAAACAATCTCCCCAGCCCTTCAGTTATATTATACAGCAGTAATTATATTGCTTTTCAAACATTTCATTTACTTTCTTGTTATGTATTCTTTTCACTTTCAATTTAATTATTTGTTAACACATTTCTGGTCCCAGGAATGTAATAAAAACTGAACCATTCAGTGGACAATACTTCTGATTATCCTCCATTTGACAGCATCCTGATGCATGCATTATTAGAACATGTCAAATATGGGAACAAATCTCCTACTTATCAAACTAAATTCAAGAAGTAAACAACAATAGGAAAAAATCAATAAACAATTTAGAGTTTATGTTATTTTAAGAGGAAAGGGAAAGGAGATTGATTATTTGGGATGTCAACACTGTGTGCACTTTCGAATACATTCTGTAAATAATGGCACATTCAAATGAAATGTCATGATGCACAGAAGGATTGGGAAAAGTATTTAAAGG
This sequence comes from Calotriton arnoldi, assembly GCA_963921515.1. Classification (NCBI taxonomy): domain Eukaryota; kingdom Metazoa; phylum Chordata; class Amphibia; order Caudata; family Salamandridae; genus Calotriton; species Calotriton arnoldi. The sequence continues at coordinate 175,802 of CAWUFW010002952.1, forward strand.
GTGAATTGTGTACATTTAATTCGAAGTTTGGCAAAACCTAACGTTAGAGTCAGGGAACCTATGATATATGTAACTTTTAACAATGACCATTGAGGGGCATATTTCTGGAGGAGTTGCATTGCCCTTGCGCTATGCATGGGGCGCAAGTGTGACGCAACCTAGCTTGATAAATCTAGAGTAAAGCAATGCAGCACAAATCACTATGTTGTGTTACTCTGCCCCAGGGAGGTGTTCCATGGATGGAGCATGCGAGTTTCTATGCATGCACCCATGGATTTTGGTGCATTCCCAGACTTACCATTACTGATAAACCTGGGAATGCGTCAAAATGCTACGACTCCCCAGGTGAGGCGTAACGAGGAGAAATATTTTTATTTCTCCTCATTGCTTCCTTTTTCTATGTGTGCTGCATTCACCTTCCTGCACAAAAACAATCCTGCTTACAATACAGACACCCTTGCACCATGATGCAAGGGTGCCTGCGTTGGTGCTGGGCAGCACATTGTGCGCATTGCTGGGAAATGACAGGAATGCGCTGTCTATTGTTAAGTACTTTCCCTATCACGCAGCGCAGTGCAGCAAGGTGACTTGCTGCGCTGTACTGCGTGATTATTTGTTAAATATGCCCCTTCGTCTTTATGTGCAGTGCTCAGGTGAAACTCCAATGACCAAGAATGGTTCGGACTCAGGATATCCTTCTTAAAAAGCGTTTTCTAAATTTTCGAGAGCATAGTAACATATATCACAGCCTAATCCAGTTTGATCATTTAACTTGGAAGTACAACGCCCCCAAAAAAGGAAATAGTGTGACAGTTAATTTCACTAAAATGGTGGAGAGTATCAGTGATGACTGTGCTGACACCAAAATCACCCTTGGCATACACATGAATTGTGGGAATTGTTTTGTGGAAGTCACTTTTAGCGGGCTGAGCAAAGTCCATTGGTCTGACAGCCTACACCACCATATTTGCTCGGACTACAGATGTACACTGCTAGAACAACAATTGGGTGCTGGCTATGTATGACCCTAATTAAGATACGGAGAACTTACGCAGACAGCCATTGGAACCTTGCAAGTTTGCCCCTAATGGGAGTGTGAAACTGTTCCTTTCGTAAATGAGGTCCGATTTACAAAAAAATACTGGACGTGAAATTTGCCAGAATGAATAAGAAACAGGGCAAATTGATAAATGTCTGTGCCAAGAAGGAGACAGGAAATTGTGGCACTGCACGGCAGAATCACAATGTCAATCAATGTCTGGGCACTCTACAAACAGTTTATGAAGTATTGCTGTCTGCGATCTGCTTGCTACAAAGCTAGCTCTTTGTAAAATAAACTGTCAATATAGCATTTGCTGCAAAATAACGGTCTTGGAAGCACTACAGAATGTGTCTCTCCAGCGCCTTCTCATTTTGAAACACTTTATTATCTGGAAGAATTGAGGGTTGATGTACTAAAGTTGCATTTTCTGAATTTGCAAGTTTTACCTAATGACAATTTCTAAAATCTACTAAGACTATTTCTTAAAATAGCATATCTTTATGAATTGCTATTTCACCTTCGGATTTCCTATTAACCAATCAGTAAAATTCCCATTTCTAATTAACGAATTACAATTCCCAATTGCTTAATAGCGAAAATCACATTGTAGTGACTGGTGATCCCACAATTAGGAAGTGAGGGAGTGCTTTCACTTTTAGGCAACGAGTGCAGGAGAGAAGACTATCAGAGTGTGGCAGGAGTTCTTTGATACATGAAAATGATTTCACCAGAACAACAAATAGAGGAAGTGGTGCAGGTAAGGAAGCCCAAGTTTAGTGAGGAAGGGCTGTGTATATTAGTCAAAGGGTGTGTGGCTCCCAAAGATCAGCTCTGTGGCAAGTTTTCATTCACAATCCCTAATGCAAGCAAATGAAAAATATGGAGCAGCCTTCAGGGGCCATATTACAATAAGTGCCCCGGGGGCGCAACAGGCATTTGCGCATCTTTGGGGCACTTTGGAATTACAGAATGGGGGTGCAGACACTTGTGCGCCCCCATCAGTAATTCCGATAGCGCTGGCGCACTTAAAGCGCCAGTGCTACCATCAGTTCCCATAAATTCCCTTTGTCTGAGGGCGCAGAGGCAAAAAAGCTCTCAGGGAACGCATTCAAAGTGCTCCACCTTCTAGGTGGCGCACTGTGAGTGCGCCCCCTGAGAGCAGCCCTCTGGACGGGAAAAAGTGGGTCCTATATACCCCCCAGTCATCCCCTTTAAAAGTGCAGGCGGAATGCCGCCTGCACTGTGAAAACATGGAGACATGAATGCTCTGCCCTGGGGCAGCGCGAGTTCACGGCTGCCCTGGGGGCAGCACATACACCATAATGGGGCGCATTGTCATTGTTTGTGCCCGGCGCACCTTTTAAAACATGCGCCGGGCACAAACAATGACAATGCGTAATATGCCCCAGGAGTGCGTAACTGCTCTTGGGGTGACCTCCAGGAGTGTGGATGAAATTAATAAAAGATGGCATAATTTACACTCATGTAACAAGGAGAACATGGCCATCCGTCAAAAGGAGGTAAGTGGCACTGGAGATGGCCCAACAACAGAGCCCCTAGCTGCTCAACTAGAAAGCATATTGTTAGAAATGGGATCTCTAGTTGGCAAGGGCGTGCACCTTTGTCCAAGTAGGGACCCTTCTTCCTAGTCAGGGTAAGGGAGTTACACTCCTAAAATAACCCCTGCTCACCCCCTTGGTAGCTTGGCACGAGCAGTCAGGCTTATTCTAGAGGCAGTGTGTAAAGCATTTGCACATAACCAACAGTAATACAGTGTAAGCACTACAAACGGACACCACACCATTTTGGAAAAATAACCAATATTTTTATATACTCAAGACAAGACCAATTACGACAAAAATCCACAATACTATACTTTAAAGATGAATGCTTGATAAGGTAACTTCTTCTTTGCAGGAATAACACAAAAGCAAAGTTCGTACGAGTCGGTAGCCCCGTCCGGGTCTACCGCGATGCTGAATTACACAGAGTCCAACAGTTCCAGCCGACCGCGTCGCTACGGGCCAGCAGAGTAGTGAACAGACTCGGTCACAGTACCTTTCTCGTTGTGGCTGGTACAGAGTGTACGAGCCGGTCGGCGTTCGTCGCGGTTGCGGTGCAAGACGGAGCGATGCAAGGTGCGGTGTCCCTCGATGCGGTGCAGGCAGCGGCTCGTTGAGCGTCGTGCAGACGGAGTCGGTGAGTCCAAGGCGTGCGGTGCAGGGCGAGACGGTGTACGATGCAGTGCTGACAGGTTGCGATGCAGGCGACCAAGCCGGAGTGCGGGAGCTGGCATCGGACAGCGGTGCGAGTCGGAGCGGTGCGTCGCAAACGTGTGAGCGGTGCCCCAAATGCGATGCGGTCACGACTGTTGAGCCAGTTGCAGCGTCCGCGTCGGTCGGGTCCGGCTGGTTCAGTGAAGCGATGCGATGCGAACTGCGGTGCCCACAGGTCACGGTGCAAGCAGCGGCTCGGTGTTGACGGCGTCGGACGTCGCCTACGGTGAGAACAGGGTTGCGATGCGAAGCGGGGCGATGCGGTCTGCGGTGCAAACAGGTCACCGGTCAGGGATGGATTCGGTTGACGGAGTCGGTTGCAGTTCCCTTCCTCTGTGGCAACTGAAACAGCGTTCCAGAAGCGGTACCCAGAGGCTTGTGAAGTCTTTGCAGTCCCTGAGACTTCTTAACAGGAGGCCAGCTCGGTTTCAGGCCCTTGGAGATACTCAGCACAAGTTTGTAGAAAGTTCAGTTCTTTCACTGCCCAAGACAGAAGCAGCAACTGCAGGCCAACCCAACAAAGCAGTCACTCAGCAAAGGGGCAGTACTCCTCCTAGCAGCTCTCCAGCTCTTCGTCTTGACAGGTTCCTTGATTGCAGCGAGATCTAAATTCATGGGGTCAGGGCCCCAATATTTCTATCCCAAATTCCTTTGTTCTCTGAAGGCAGAGAGGCCTTTGCCTAGTCCAAACCAGTTCTGTAGCACTTTGTTGACAAGTCTCCGTCCCTTCTTTCAGCGAGTAGGCCAGGGACATCAGACGCACCACAGGAGGTGGAGCCAGCATTGTGGAGGGAAGGCACTGTCCTATTCAGGGCCCAGGTGCAACTCCTCCCACCCATCTACATGTAGATCTTGCTATTCAGCCCTGTGCTGACTCACCCTGTCTCCTGGCATCCCCCAGCCCCTGTCACTCACACTCCAGACAAGGAATACACAACCTCGCAGAGGCAGGCTTGGATGGTTAGACAAGAAAATACCCACTTTCTAAAAGTGGTATTTTCAAACACAGAATGTTAAAACCAACTTCACTAAAAGATGCATTTTATCATTCTGAGTCCAGGCATGCTAAACTCGAATTTCTACCGTGTTCCCTGGGTCAGTTAGGATTATAAGCTGTAATAATCAAAACTGCCCATTCTGGCCTATGGGGAACAGGTAGCCTTGCAATAGTGAAAAACGAAATAGGCTGTAATTCACTACTAGGGCATGCCTCACACACCAGGGCATGCCCTACCTTTACATACAATGCACCCTGCCCACAGGGGTACCTTGGGCCTACCTTAGGGGTGACTAACATGTAGAAAAGGGAAGGTTTAGGGACTGGTAAGTGTGTGCACTTGCCAAGTCGACATGGCAGCCCCAGGCTGCACACAGGCTCTGCAATGGCAGGCCAGAGTTACACTTTACGGGCTGTTTGCGTGGGTGGCACAATCCAGTGCTGCAGCCCACCAACAGCATTTGATTTATAGGCCCTGGCACTCGCAGTGCACTTTACTAGGGACTGACACGTAAATCAAATAGGCCAATCATGGAAACACCAATCCATAACACATTTTACACAGAGAGCATATGCACTTTAGCACTGATTAGCAGTGGTAAAGTGCCCAGAGTCCTAAAACCAATACACACAGGATCAAAAACAAGAGGCCAAAAAGCAAAATGTCTGGGGGTAAACCCGCTGAAAAAGCCAAGTCTAACACAACCCCCTCCCAGCCTAAAGCCAGGGTAGACTAATCAATCCCTTGATGGACTTCCCTGCTTGGGGCGATAGAACATAGAACTGGCCCACAACAGCGGGGTCACGTTCTGGTTCTACGCCTTTCTAAACCCAGTTGGATCCCTCTGTCCTCACTCTCAGGGCCCACTAAGCTGACCCATGGGGTACCCTTCTCTTCACCTGTGAACCCCATCTGTGCAGCGCCTAAACTTACTTTGCTCACAGATGTGTCCCAACAGGCTGACAGTGCCCACATGGCCAACACAGTGGTGTGGCCCAGACCACCCCCGGGGTGTGACTCCGGTCCCCCTCTCAGGGGCAACGCTGTCCACCAGGACAGTAAGCCACAGTGGCTACCGACAGTTGTCAGTGGGGAGACCCAGGCCTTATGCCTCTCAGGGCTCTCTAACCTCTGTGGCGTCAGAGAGTGGGGGACGGTAGCCCCAGGTGCCTGGCACCCTTGGTCCACTCTTCTCCCTCCTGTCAGGTCAGGTATGACATCCTGACACTGACCCACCAACCCCGGGCCTGTACCCGGCAGCTGGACCGGATACTGGGGTGGCCTCCCCCACACCCGGTCCTCCTCCCTGGGGCTCTGTACCCTCCCACCTGGAGCGGTACCCCCAAAAGACAAACTAGTAGGGGCACTGTTAGCAGTCGCCCCTTCCTCCAGGTCAGGGGGGACACCCTGAACCGGGTCCTTCAACCCAGGGTATGTGCCCTTAGGTTGAACCTGTGCCTGGCAACCCAGGACTTCCGGGGGAGTACACCAACCCTCCCCAAGGGAAACACACTCCTCATGAGTCGTGCGAGAGTCTGCCTGGTGCAGGTTTCCAGCCTCCTGTCCACCTGACAGAGCATGAAGACCCCCCAGGCCAGAAGTGGCCTCACCAGGCTCAGTCCTGGGGTGCTCTGACCTCAGAGCGGGCAACCCCTGACCCACTGGTCCTTCCACTGGGGATAGCGCCCCCCCCTCACCCTTTTCTCTGGACTCATGCCCCCTCCCAACTGGAGCGGGGCTGCCAGACACCGGAACCGGTGGGATGCTCTTTACAGCAGTCCCCCCCAGTTCCTTAGACACTAGGGGATCACCCTCAAGGGATGGCCAGGACTAGGCCCTAGGCCATCCAGATGTCTCTGGTCTTTGCCAACTAACAGAGTGGGGGGCAGTAACCCCTGGTACATAGTAACCATACTCCACTCTTACTCTCATCAGTGCAGTTCTAAAGAACCACTGATCCTCCAACCTAGGGTCTGCACCCTCGGGTTCACCAGAGGTCTCGGGCGAGGCTCTCCTCCCCTTACCTCTCCTTCTGGGGTCCGGCCCTCTCCTCCCAGGAGAAGCACCCCCAGAACCAAAAACTGTCAGGATGCTGGAACCAGACCTCCTACACAATTCTTCCACCAGTTCAGGGCCTTGACCCTGCAACTGATTCACCACCCTTGGATCTAAACCCTCAGGTTGAACCGGGGTCAGAGGCGAGGACTCCCTCCCTCTGCACCCCCTTCCAGAGTTCTGTACCCTCCCACCTGGAGTGGTACCCCTAGAAGACAAACCGGTCAGGACACTGCTTACAGTCGTCCTTCCCTCCAGGTCAGGCAGGACCTGAACCTGGCCTCCCAACCCAGGGACTGAACCCTGCAGCTGAGCACCTGCCTGGCGCACCAGGACTTCCTTGGGAGCACGCATACACCCCCTGAGGGCAACACCTGACTCATGTGTTGCGTGACAGTCTGCCTGGCGCAGATCTCCCGACCACTGTCCACCTGACAGTGCGCAAAGATCCCCCAGGACAGAAGTGGTGTCACCATGGTCACTGCTAGGAGGCTCAGCCCTTCTGGCTGGCCTATGACTCACTGGTTCTCCCACTGGGGAACACATCCCCCTCTCACCCCTCACTCTGGACTTCTGCACCCTCCCAACTGGAGCGGTACTGCCAGACACCAGAACCACTGGAGCTCTGTTTACAGAGGCTCCAGGTTCTCCTGTCAGTAGGAGATCTCCCTCAACGGACGGCCTACCAGTACAGTCTAGGCTCCCCACCTGGGGTTCCCTCCTGGAACCACCCAGGCTCCGGGACCGGGTTTTGGGCACCTTGGGCCGCAGCCCATTCTCACTCCTTCTCCGCAGAGACAGGACGTGAGTCCCTACACCCTTCCCATGACACCGGGACCTATCTGGGCTATTACAAACCTTTCCCACCACTCTTGGTTGGGAAATACCTAAGCCACTTCCTCCAGGATCACCCCCAGATGCTTCTCCAGACCCTCTGGAATCCACCAAAAGGTCGGCCTCCAGTGCAAGCTCCCTGGGGTCAGAGAACTCACACTCCACTGGGTGTTGGCATAGCTCTGGAAAACAGGGACTTAAAATATGCTCTCCAACAATTGAATCACACAGCCCCACACAGGTGTTAACCAAACTACCCTTTACCCAACCATCCAGTGCCTCAGAAAAGTACCCCACAACATTCTCACAAGACTGGCGAGACAGTGTCTGACTGTTGCTGTCCCTCACCCCATACTCTTCTGGCTGGTCTTCATACTCACTTACCAGGGCTTCTACCATGGGGGAACCCCTCTCCCTGCACCTCTCATCTAGAGTCAGTAGAGTGTCCCTCCCACTACCAGGAATATGATCCCCTGTGCCAGTTCCCCAATCCACCTCAGGGACACTGAGCACCACTGGAGTTACCTCACAATCCTGAACCCCTTGGTGTATGTCAACCCCCTCCTTGAAGTAGGGCCCCAAATCTGTGTGTGTGTCTACCTCATCCTCAGTACTGGACACTACACTTTTGCTGCCACCATCTGGGCTGGACAAAGCCCTACCGGCTTCCCAATCTAGCTCCAGCTCTCTCATTTTAAGCTCATGATCTAGTATCATTTTCCTTTCCTCCATGGCTATTCTTTTCTCTTCCCTCTCACTTTCTATTCTGAGTTTCTCCAATTCAAACCTCCTTACTTCCCGCATGTCCTCCAGCTCCTCTGGGGACAAACTACTGCTGCCTGACCTGGCGGGTTCCCCCTCACCCAAAAGCACATCCACCCTGGAAATAGGCTCCTCCACCTCCTCACTGAGATTACCAGGCTGCCCACTGGCATGTCTGGCTGCTACCCAGGCCCTCAGCGCCTTCTGTAGCTCCTCCTTCCTTGTGAGGCCTTTAATTTGGACCTTCAGGTTTTTACAAATCGCTCTTAGCTCCTTTACGGCGTAGGATTCCAACCTATCCTCCTCAAAGATAACTTCCAGAGATGCAACGGATGATGCAGTTGATTCAGGCATGACAAAAGTAGTGAGTTGAAAACTGGCAAGATCAAAAATAGGCCAAAAGAAAAAGAACCAGTATGTGGTACGTAATGGTCTGCGATATGGTAGTAGTGCACACCAATCACTGTAAGTCAAGTGCAAACACAAGTCCTATCCTCACCGCTGACAACCAATGTTAGAAATGGGATCTCTAGTTGGCAAGGGCTTGCACCTTTGTCCAAGTAGGGACCCTTCTTCCTAGTCAGGGTAAGGGAGTTACACTCCTAAAATAACCCCTGCTCACATCCTTGGTAGCTTGGCACGAGCAGTCAGGCTTATTCTAGAGGCAGTGTGTAAAGCATTTGCACATAACCAACAGTAATACAGTGTAAGCACTACAAACGGACACCACACCAGTTTAAAAAAATAACCAATATTTTTATATACTCAAGACAAGACCAATTATGACAAAAATCCACAATACTATACTTTAAAGATGAATGCTTGATAAGGTAACTTCTTCTTTGCAGGAATAACACAAAAGCAAAGTTCGTACGAGTCGGTAGCCCCGTCCGGGTCTACCGCGATGCTGAATTACAGAGTCCAACAGTTCCAGCCAACCGCATCGCTACGGGCCAGCAGAGTCGTGAACAGACTCGGTCACAGTACCTTTCTCGTTGTGGCTGGTACGGAGTGTACGAGCCGGTCGGCGTTCGTCGCGGTTGCGGTGCAAGACGGAGCGATGCAAGGTGCGGTGTCCCTTGATGCGGTGCAGGCAGCAGCTCGATGAGCGTCGTGCAGACGGAGTCGGTGAGTCCAAGGCGTGCGGTGCAGGGCGAGATGGTGTACGATGCGGTGCTGACAGGTTGCGATGCAGGCGACCAAGCCGGAGTGCGGGAGCTGGCGTCGTACAGCGGTGCGAGTCGGAGCGGTGCGTCGCAAACGTGCGAGCGGTGCCCCAAATGCGATGCGGTCACGACTGTTGAGCCAGTTGCAGCATCCGCGTCGGTCGGGTCCAGCTGGTTCAGTGAAGCGATGCGAACTGCGGTGCCCACAGGTCACGGTGCAAGCAGCGGCTCGGTGTTGACGGCGTCGGACGTCGCCTACGGTGAGAACAGGGTTGCGATGCGAAGCGGGGCGATGCGGTCTGCGGTGCAAACAGGTCACCGGTCAGGGATGGATTCGGTTGACGGAGTCGGTTGCAGTTCCCTTCCTCTGTGGCAACTGAAACAGCGTTCCAGAAGCGGTACCCAGAGGCTTGTGAAGTCTTTGCAGTCCCTGAGACTTCTTAACAGGAGGCCAGCTCGGTTTCAGGCCCTTGGAGATACTCAGCACAAGTTTGTAGAAAGTTCAGTTCTTTCACTGCCCAAGACAGAAGCAGCAACTGCAGGCCAACCCAACAAAGCAGTCGCTCAGCAAAGGGGCAGTACTCCTCCTAGCAGCTCTCCAGCTCTTCGTCTTGACAGGTTCCTTGATTCCAGCGAGATCTAAATTCATGGGGTCAGGGCCCCAATATTTCTATCCCAAATTCCTTTGTTCTCTGAAGGCAGAGAGGCCTTTGCCTAGTCCAAACCAGTTCTGTAGCACTTTGTTGACAAGTCTCCGTCCCTTCTTTCAGCGAGTAGGCCAGGGACATCAGACACACCACAGGAGGTGGAGCCAGCATTGTGGAGGGAAGGCACTGTCCTATTCAGGGCCCAGGTGCAACTCCTCCCACCCATCTACATGTAGATCTTGCTATTCAGCCCTGTGCTGACTCACCCTGTCTCCTGGCATCCCCCAGCCCCTGTCACTCACACTCCAGACAAGGAATACACAACCTCGCAGAGGCAGGCTTGGATGGTTAGACAAGAAAATACCCACTTTCTAAAAGTGGTATTTTCAAACACAGAATGTTAAAACCAACTTCACTAAAAGAGGCATTTTATCATTCTGAGTCCAGGCATGCTAAACTCGAATTTCTACCGTGTTCCCTGGGTCAGTTAGGATTATAAGCTGTAATAATCAAAACTGCCCATTCTGGCCTATGGGGAACAGGTAGCCTTGCAATAGTGAAAAACTAAATAGGCTGTAATTCACTACTAGGGCATGCCTCACACACCAGGGCATGCCCTACCTTTACAGACAATGCACCCTGCCCACAGGGGTACCTTGGGCCTACCTTAGGGGTGACTAACATGTAGAAAAGGGAAGGTTTAGGGACTGGCAAGTGTGTGCACTTGCCAAGTCGACATGGCAGCCCCAGGCTGCACACAGGCTCTGCAATGGCAGGCCAGAGTTACACTTTACGGGCTGTTTGCGTGGGTGGCACAATCCAGTGCTGCAGCCCACCAACAGCATTTGATTTATAGGCCCTGGCACTCGCAGTGCACTTTACTAGGGACTGACACATAAATCAAATAGGCCAATCATGGAAACACCAATCCATAACACATTTTACACAGAGAGCATATGCACTTTAGCACTGATTAGCAGTGGTAAAGTGCCCAGAGTCCTAAAACCAACACACACAGGGTCAAAAACAGGAGGCCAAAAAGCAAAACGTCTGGGGGTAAACCCGCTGAAAAAGCCAACTCTAACACATATTACCAGGGTCGGACTGGCCATAGCGGGCACCGGGCATTTCCCCAGTGGGCCGCCAGGGTTGGGGGCTGATTTTGGGCCCCTGGGGGCCGATTTTGTTACACGGCCGTTTTGCAGCATAGCTGCAATATCGGCCGCTGTAACGAAATCGGCAGAAACCGGCCCTGGTAAACAGCTCAGCCGCACCCCCAAACCCCTGGGGGGCTGGCCAAGCACTTTGCCAGGGCCGGTTTTGGGTCCCAGTCCTGCCCTGCATATTACAGCCTGAAGTAGTTTCTGGAGTTTCCAACATCAACAATCTTTACCAATGCAGCCCACACATGGATATGTAAAAGTGACATATTTATTTAAGTACCATAGAGGAATGGTAAATGCCAAACACATGTTTTAGTGTGTTTGTAGTTGATTTTGAAAAGAAATAAATATGAAAATAAAATCCATAACTGAAGATAATATTGCCAGAATATTGCATTATTGGAATTGAGGTATGTGATTACCAGTAGACAAAAGGAGCAGAAGGAAGTACGTCACTAGCTACAGCATTGCCTCTATACCTAGTAGAGAGACAGATGAAAAAAAGCATAGACTAAGGGGCCGATTAAGATCTCGTTTGGAATGCATTCCTATCGAATCGGTTCCGGAATGCTTTCCGAACGAGTCGACCGTGAGCTGCCAAAACGACAGAGTACGATGTATTGCATGTAAACTCCCACGGGCTCGTTCGGAGTTCAATCCGTCTGACCGATTCGTCCGGAAACAAACCCGATGCGACCGACTCGTTCGTAAATGCAGAAATATAGCATTCCGGGCAGCATTCAGACTCGGTTTACCCCGCAAACAGATGATGATGCATATGACGCGGTTTTTGAATCGTGCCGGTTTGTGTCACAAAAGGCAACTGGAAAATGTCAAAAAAAATCAAAACAAGCATTGGCAACACAATTTTTTTTTTTTAAATATTAGCCACACCCACCAATCCACCTATATAAAGGGCCAAACAGATGACCATGATCCTTCACACCAACTGAACTGCTGAGAGGACACAGACATAGCCACAGATTCACTGCTCTCTGCCTCATACACTCACACTTCACCGACCACACAACTTGCACACATTTTGTTTGTGCAAAAGTATACTTTTAAACACACACTCTTTTACTTATTCACACTCACCCTCACCTTCACACTCACCCTCACCTCCATCTTCACCCTCACCCTCACCCTCACCATGCCCCAGAAGAAGCAGCCAAGGTTCACAGAGAAGGAGTTGGAAGTGTTTGTAGATGAAATAGTCAGAGTAGAGCAACAGTTATTTGGGAACCTAGTCCAACAGACCCCCCTATCCCAGGGAAATAGGATGTGGGACATGTTAGTCAACAAGGTGAATGCTCAAGCTCCTTCCCTGCGCACAATGGATGATATTAGGAACAGGTACTACGATGTGCGAAGGAGGGTAAAGAAACTGATGTCAAGAGAACACGCCCAAAGTCAGCAGACTGGCCATGGTCCTCCTGTACCACCCATGCACTTCACTTCCTGGGAGGAGAAGGTGCATGCCATCCTTTCGCCGGAGGGTGTCTATGGAATACCAGGAACACCAGAGTCTGGTGAGTACCTACTCAACTGTCCACTAATGTTACTAATTACACATCCACAGACATCACTGTCAAGGATACAGTGATACAAATGACTGTTATCAAAGGTATAAAAATCTAGAGTAAATGAGCATGTGATGTGTATGCCACGAGAAGCCGGCCCTTACCTCCTTCCCTCAAATTACTGTTCAACAAACCAAAGAGCTCCTAATGGGCCTTAAATCCGGTGCACCATCAGATCCCTGTATGCCCTCCATACTTAAATTGAGTCCTACAGCTCCTAATAGGCCTTAAATCCGGTGCACCATCAGATCCCTGTATGCCCTCCATACTTAAATTGGTTCCTGACCCTGTAGCTAACTTCCTGTGCAAGGTTATCAACAACAGTCTCCTATCCAGGAATTACCCGGCTACTTGGAAGAAGGCTATGTCTCACCACTCCTAAAAAAAACAACGCTGACCCCTCTGAGTTGAAAAACTATTGTCCTATCTCCCTTCTTCCCGCCTCAGCCAAAATTGTAGAGAAATTCATCAACATTATACAGATGAATCATGTTGAGTCGCAGGAGTGCTTAGACCTCTCTCAGAATGGGTTTCATGCCGGTCACAGCACAAAGTCTGCCCTTATTGCAGCCACTGACCATATCCACATGCAGGTGGATCAGGGAGGATCAGCAGTGTTGATCATGCTTGACTTGTCGGCAGCTTTAGATACCGTCTCCCCGACATGCATGGATCAGCGTCTGCAGGAAGTGGGAGTAATGGGAAAAGCCCTACAGCTCCACCATTCTTTCATGTCGGGGAGAACAAATATCGTTAGCTGCTGAGGTTTTAGAGTTAGGGCTTTCAGCCTTCGATGTGGGGTCCCTCAGGGCTCCTCACTGAGCCCTACCCTATTTAACTTTATGTGACCCCCCTGGCTGAGCTAGTGAGATCATTTGGTTTAAAGGTGAACTCTTATGCGGATCACACGCAAATCATTGTCTCCATCTCTAATAATTTGCAATTGGTTGCGGACAAATTCAACCATTGCATGGCAAGCATTATCCGCTGGATGAAGGGCACCTCCCTGAAGATTAACGCTGATAAAACCGAGATACAGTTTTTTGGCTCACAGAACTCCATCTGGTCAAGTGCCTGGTGGGCAGCAGACTGTGGTCCCCTTCCTGTCCTAGCCAAGACAGCTAAAAATCTAGGGGTCATTCTCGCCGAGGGTCTGACCTTTGATGCTCAGGTCAACCGCACTGTCAGCACCTGTTTCTATATCTTAAAGATCCTTAGAAGGGTGTTACAGTTTATCCCGTCTGAATTGCATTGGTCCACCATCATTGCACTTATCACCTCCCGGCTGGACTACTGCAATGCTTTCTACCTCATCATCAATGCGTCCTCTCTGACCAAGCTTCAGGTTGTTCAGAAACCAGCAGCAAGGCTGATCTTGAACATCTCAAAGCAACAATCTGCCAGGGAGGGGATTCATGCCCTGCACTGGCTTCCCATTAAGCAACAGATCTCCTTCAAGGTTCTGAGCACGGTATATAAAGCTGTGCATAGTAATGGCTCATTGCAGTTGAAAACCATGTTCCAATGGTATACCCCCAGGAGAGTCCTGCGATCCTCCTCCCAGAAAAAATTGATCTTTCCAAGATACCACAGGGCCAGGTGGGGCGAGCGCTGCTTCTCGGTTGCGGCCACCAAACCCTGGAACTCCCTGCCTTCCCCCATTTCCAATGTGGAATCTCTACCGGCTTTTAGAAAGCTGCTGAAAACATGGCTTTTTTCATCCCAGTTGGCTGTCTTACGCTTCTCTCCTTACCTCCATCTGCCTAGCGCCTTGACACCCCCGGGTATAAGTGTGCTTTATAAATTTTATCTATCCTATCCTATGTTGACAAACAACATACCTGCAATGAAATGAAAAATGTAACAATTTCCTAACATGTACATATGCATTCACAGCAAGGCTTTGTGCTCCAAACACCAGTCACCAGCGTCAGCCATCTTGCCAGCACACTTTCACTCAGTCACAGGAAAGCTGAGTCACAGGAAGGATGGTTGGGATGGCTGGAAAGATGGGTGTGGGCACAGGCCTGATGGGAGTTGTAGTCACAGCAAACACTCCTCCTCACACCCATCCCAAATAGCTCATCCAGGCCTATAGCTACCTGGCAATGTGGGGAAGTGTACTTGCAAGATGACTGTCACTGCTACATGGTGTTGATCTTGAAGCCAAATACCATCATGGCCATGTGCTACAAACGCCAGGCCCCAGTGTCAGACATCTTGCTAGTACATTTCCATTCACTCTCAGGGACTGCATAGTTCTAGGTGTGGTGTTTGGGCTGGCTGGGAAGGTGTGTGGAGGACAGAGCATTATGGGAGTTGTAATCAGTGCAAATACTCCTCCTCCCACATAGCCCAACCAGCCCACCTGGAAAAGTGCTTCCTTCACAGTGAGTGGAAAAGTACTGGCAAGATGTCTGACACTGGGGGCTGGTGTGAGGAGCACAAGGCCTTGCTGGGAGTTGTGGACAAATAGGCACCAGTAATCAGTGTCAAACCTCTTGCAAGTGCATTCCCACTCACTGTCAGGGAAGCTGAGTTACAGGTAGGCTTTTGGTGCTGGCTGGGAAGGTGTGTGGGGGACAAGGCCTGATGGGAGTTTTAGCCATTGAAAATAATCATCCTCACACCCAGGCCAGAGAAGTCCTCTGGCCCTATGCTTACCGCACAGTGAGGGGAAGTGTACTGGCAAGGTGGCTGGCACTGCTGCATGGTGTTGAACTTGAAGCCAACTCACATCAAGGCCCTGTACACAAAACACCATGCAACAGTGTCAGTCATCTTGCTAGTACACTTCCATTCACTGTCATCTAGCCATAGATGCCCCAGTTTGACTGGGTGTGGGTAGGAGTGTTTGCCCTGACTACATCTTCCATCAGGCTCTGTCCTACACACACCTTCCTACACACCCCAAATAGCTTACTGGAGACTCTGCTTCCCTGACAGTGAGTGGCAATGTGCTGCTAAGATGGCTGAAACTGCTGCATGGTGTTTGGAGCAGAAGGCCTTGATGGGTGTTGCAGTCAAGTCAAACAACAGGCACCAGTGTCAGACATCTTGAATGTAAAGTTCTACTAACTGGCAGGTAAGCATTGTTCATGGTGGCCTATTTGGGCTGGGTGGAAGGGGGGGTGTTAGCCCTGACTACATCATCCCAGCAGGCCCTGTCCTACACACACTATTCCCACCCAGCACAAACAGCACACATGGAACTCTGCTTACCTGACACTGAGTGGAAATCTACTGACAATATGGATGATACTGTGGAAGGGTGTTTGGAACACAAGGCCATGATGGGAGTTGTAGTGAACTCTGACAACAGGCCCCAGTGTCAGACATCTTGACAGTACACTTCCCACTCACTTTCAGGAAACCATAGTTAAAGTTGGTCTGTATGTACTGGCTGGTAAGGTGTGTGGAGGACAGGGCCTGCTATGAGTTGGAGTAATAGTAAACACTCCTACCCACACCCAAAACAACCAGTTCATCTGGGCCTCTGGCTATCTGACAGTGAAGGGAAGTACACTAGCAAGATGGCTGACACTGTTGCATGGTGTTTTGTGCAGAAGGCCTTGTTGGGAGTTGCCTTCAAGTTTAACATCATGCAGCAGTGTCAGCCTCCTTGCTAGTACACTTCCTCTCACTGACAGTTAGCCATCGTCTCAGAGGAGTTAGCTGGGCTGGGTGGGAGGAAGAGTATTTGGAAAGGCTACAACTCACATCAGGCCCTGTCAAACATACACCTTACCACCCAGCACAAACAGGCTAACAAGAACTAAGCTTACCCACAGTGTGTCCAAATTTACTAGCTGGATGCATTTCACAGGTCACTGGTGTCTGACTTTGCCACAACTACCAACAGGGCCTTGTGCTCCAAACACCAGGCACCATTGTCAGCCCTCTTTGTTAGTACATATCCACCCACTCTCATGGAAAGCATCGTTCCAGGGGTGGGGTTTTTGCATGTTGGAATGTGTGTATGTGTGTGCATGTAGTACAGGGCCTGATGGGAGATCTGGCCATTGAAAACACTCCTCCTCCCACACATCCATACAGGCCCACTATGAACCATGCTTATCTGACAGTAAGTGTGAATGTTGCAACAAAATGCCTGAGCTTGGTGAATGGTTTTTGGAGCACAAGGCACTGATGGGAGGTGGTCCAAAGGCAGACACCTTTCCCCAATCTCAGACATCTTGCAAGTATATTGCCACTCAATGTTGGGAAAGCATACTTCAAGGTCAGATGGTTGGGCTGGGTGGGATGGTGTCTGTAGGACTGATGGGAGTCGGAATAACAGCAAACACTCCTCCACACACATAGCACAACCACTCCATCGGGGGATGTCTACCTCACAGTGAGTTGATGTGTACAACCAAGATGTCAGACACTGTGGACTGATGTCTGAAACTATCACAACTATCACATTTACCTCTGTGCTATAAACACCAGCGACAAACATCTTGCAAGTACACTTACCAGCATTGTCTGGACAACACTCTTCCTAGTGGCCTGGTGGGGCTGGGTGGGAGGAGGGGTGTAAGTTTCACTATTAGAACATAAGCACTCCAACCTCTGTTCATCAAGGGTCTTTGACACAAAATGGCATAAAGCGGAGTTTGTGAACTCATCTGTCTATGGAGGCAACGGACAAAATACATGATCTGTGTAGGCACAAAGCTAAGCAGTAACACATTGTGCTACTCACAGCTATTCCCATGTGTATAATGAGATGAGAACAAGAAGCACATCACTCACAACAATCCAAAAAATATCTGGAAAAAATACCAGACTGTAGCTAACCACACCAATGTGATTGCTAAAGACATGGACTAAGCCCAGTACACAGACCTAAAAAATAACTACATTGGGAGAGAAAGAGTATGTATGTCACCGTGAAAGTACAGATGTGGAAAACACCAACACACCTGTGTCATTCACAGGGTGTCACAAACCAGTCAATGTCTTTGGACATGTAATGTCAACTAAACACAACATGCCCATGTATGCACAGAGCTGGACATACTCATCAATCCCCATCTTGTCCAAATTACATTGTTCTCCAGAAACATAGGCCAGCATCATGGCTGAAGGAGACCAATCTATGTACATAAACCCATCATTAGGTTCAGTAGCCAATGTAATGGGTATGATTTGAGGGGCTGTGGACATTCACATCAATCATTGTGTCTTTTATGTTCCCACAGGGCAAGCTGGGAACACCTCTGGAACAAACCAGGACAGCCAGTCCGAGACTCTGGTCGACCCTGAGCTCTCCGGCGTTGAGGTCTCTCAAAAATCTTCGGACGACGAGCTGGCCCATCAGGTGTGGGTCAGCCCTCAGCACCAGCAGCAGTAACATCAGCATCCTCTGTGACCACTCCCGCCTCAGCTGACAACACCCAGCTGACCCCTACCCTCATGGACACACCAGCTCGAGCCACCACCGACAGCACAGCAACACGGGGCACTCTGGAGTTGACGGACAACAACACCACTGTCAATGAGGAAGGAGGCTCAGTGTTTACCAACTGGTCCTGCTCGGGTGGGTAGGGGTGGTGGGAGGGGCTTTGGGGACCTGCACCATCATGCAGCTAGTGCTGCTGATGAAGATCACCCACACCTATCCAGAATCCTCCACGCATATGAGGGTTGCATCGGAGATTTTGGCCAGGTAGTTGGGATCCTCAGGACCATGCAACAGCAGCAGGCAGCCCACTATGAGAAAATGGACATGTACATTAACAAAATTGATGACCTGACTGCGGTGCACAGTGACATTCTCACCTGCCTCCGCCACTTTGAACTTTGGACTCAAATAACTGTGGATTTACTTCTGAAGACTCCATCTACAAACACAACCAACTCCTCTCTGTACTTTGGTTTTTATGTTTTGTTTGAGCACTCCCCCATTCTGTGAATTTTTATCATTACATCATGCACTAATATAAATGACTTTGCACAAAATACTTGCTCAAGGCGTGACTTTGAAACACAAATGTAGAGATTGAAATGACGCACAAAATCACAAAGAAGAAAGTGTCAACAACATTGGATAAGAAATCACTTCAGAAATGTTAACTACTGGCTTGGGAGTAAATGTAACCTGTCACAGCATGATAGATAGACACAACCAGGTTATCACACAACTCATAGTACATGGTACTGATCCAATTTAAGTCTACTGTCTGCAAAGATATCACCATTTGCAAGCATAAACAACAATCATTTTCAGCAAACCAGATCATCATGGAATATGTTTTGTTTCAGAATAACCTTTGGATGTGTGCAAACAGACAAGGCACACCTCCATATGGAGCACAGGTTTATTCTACTGATACAACCTTGCACCTTAACCCAAAGTCTAATCACATCGCACAGTAACAAAATGCTCACAAGTAAAAAGAAATGACCATCAGTTCAGAAGGAAGTGCATGCCAGCGATTTCCACAGCTGTTTAATGTTGGAGTATGGCACTGTATTATGGGTCTGGTGAGGTCACAACTCTGCAGTTAACATGGCAAAGTATCCTGGTAAGGAGAAACATAGACTCAGGAATGATGTTGCTTAATGTTGCCAACTGTCTCAACTAAAGCATACAAATGTCAGTGTGTACACAAGCTAGTATTGAGTGTAGCATTGTACATGTCACCTGCAAAATTTGATTAAGCAACTCAGTACAAACCTCATGATAGATTAACATACACTCAGCAGCATACATACACATTGGACAACAGCAACACACAAACAAACATTTTGGGGTTGACACCTCTCATTGAATACTTACATTCAGGTGAAGAAGTTGCGGATATGTTGTTGTCGAAAATCCCCAACATCATCCTCATCATCACTAGCATCATGTCCCAAACCTGAATACCTTACTGGCGGCTGCTGGTCTCTGTCATCCAGTATAAGTGGAATTTCCTTCCGGATTACAAGGTTGTGGAGCATGCATGCAGCTGTGATTATCTCACACACCTTCAAGGGGCCATATTGTAGTGCTCCTCCTGTGCGATCCAGACACCGGAACCTTGTTTTCAAGACACCAAATGTACATTCAACCACTCGCCTGGTACGACCCTGTGCCTCATTGAACCGCATTTCTGCATGGGTGACTGGGTTGCGCAGAGGGGTCAGCAATCAGGGAAGGTTGGGGTATCCAGAGTCACCTACATAGAACACTGAAAAAGTTCAGTTGTCTGACAACAGAGCACTATCTGACATGCAATCAACACACACTACAACATACACATGAAACATCACCTATCAACCATCCAGGCACGGTCAAGTTGCAGCTGAGAAATCATATGGGGGATGACGCTGTTCCTCAGGATGTAAGCATCATGTGCCGAGCCTGGGAAACGTGCACAGACATGGGAGATCGACATGTCTGCCAAACACACTACCTGGACATTGATGGAGTGGAAGGGCTTCCTGTTGCGGTAGACCTGTTCATTGGCCTGTGGTGGTACCAAGGCAACATGGGTTCCATCAATTGCTCCGATGACGTGGGGTATGTGTCCCAAGGTGTATAATTCGCCCTTGACGTCAGATAAGTCTTCTGGTATGGGGAACTTGATGTACTGTTCCAGGCAATGAAGCAATGCCTCCAACACATCGGGCAGGACATGGCTGAACATCGTCTGTGATATTCCACCAGATGTTGCCACAGTATACTGGAAAGAGCGAGTAGCAAATAAATGTAAGGCAGCCATAACCTTCACCTTGGGGGTCAGTGCAGTCGGATATGTGCGACCAGCATCAAATCTGGTGTCAACTGGTTAGCCAACTGTTCAATTATTGTCCTGGTGAAACAGTATTTTCGAATTTGGTCACGTTCCTCCATGGTCTGAATGTCTGGGATGTGCCTGTAGACTGGTGGTCATCTTCGATACCTATGTGTAGAGTGTAAACACAATTGTTGTTAGATACAAATATACAAGATAACATGCATCAACACAAACAGAACATGAAATTTGAGCACAAAATATAGTACAGAACATTTATAATACATGTTTAAATGAATACGGTTGATCTTAGATACATATCACAGCATTACGACCCTTGCCAGATCTGTTACCACGATATGGTCACACAGCAATTTGAGTGTCACAGTGACAAATTCACTAGTGTCCGTCACCGTTCATGTCAATCAAGCATCACGTACTAAACAAATCAACACAAAATAATCAGAGATATAGGTGTGTGAGAACAATTACATGCTTAAAATGTACCCACATAAGGATCAAGAATTGACAGACATGTGGGACACCACATACATACAGCGTCCCACTCTGAAAATTACGCACACTACTGTTCAGGATGGACAATGTCAGGTCAGCATCACACATACAATTACATACACAAACCATTAACTATGTTGGAGTTGCATATACGATGCCTTCATACACTTGAGTCTGGGACAACAAAGATACACTGGTAAATCACAGAACAAACACATCATTTGTTTGGGTGCCTATTGTCATGGTTTACTCATTCAAATGTAAATGCTTTAACCATGAATCACACACAAATTATTTATAGTCAGAAATCACACTGATTGCACACTGGGTCACAGACTCGCCTTATGCCATGAATATGTTAAAATATGGACTTGTACATCCCCATGAAGTCATTGGCACTGTGATCAAGCCTAGAAGGGTAAATGGAAATCTTATGAAAATTGTTGGTATTAGCCACAATTTCAGTTTGTCATGTGCCCCTCAAAGTTAGCTCCTCATGGCTGTGTGAGCTATGCATATAAAGGTCCATTTCAGCTTGAAAATTCTAACTGCACACAGGTAAAGCTCAAAACATACAACAATCACAGAAGTAGCTGCCCTGCTAAATGATCATTCAAAGGATGCGGTAGCAGCATCCGAACAGAATCTGTCACAACCATTGGCTGAAAGTTAATATGGTGACAGACGCGGTGAGTATTCAAAGGACACAGTAGCCGCATCCGAACCGAATCGGTCACAGCCATTGGCTGTTGGTTATTATGGTGACAGACGCGGGTGAGTATTCAAAGGACGTGGTAGCAGCATCCAAAATGAATCGGTCACAGCCATTGGATGTTGGTTGTTATGGTGACAGATGAGCGTTTTGATTCCTATCGTCATCGCGTGGAAACTGACTCCGTAACCTCCCATCACCAATGTATCAAAGTCAATCGCGGTCCGATGATGAGTTTTTGAATGTCGCAGTAGGCGTGTCATTTGCAAGCAATGTAATGCATTGAGCCGATTCGGATAATGCGACAGAAGCGAACTTATCACTTTGGCTGCATGGATTTGAGACCACCTCTGCTGTTTAGATATAAGTCCATCCTTTCCCTAGAGACTTCACTTGCCTGCACTGCCTGCATCATTCCTGCACCTCCCCATCTCTCTGCTGCTGTGTCCACATCCTCTGGGAGCTACTATGGCAGGTACAGTGGACAGGGCCCCATCTTTCAGTGAGGAGATGAACCAGGCCCTGTTGGACACCCTCCTGCTACTGTACAGCCAGCTCTATGGCAAACCAGAAGAGCAGGTGAGTGATGATCACACTGTATTTTTATTGGGCATGTGCAATGACCATGCTATACTACCATTAGGAATCTCATTGGCAAGCATGTAAAATGTTATCTGTAAGTTTAAAAGTGTGTAGATAACTGTTCTGCGCAGGTACACTGCTGTAGAAGTGTGTGTACTGGGGTGAACATCTCATGGGACGGAATCATCATTGAACCCAGGAAAACTGCACAGAATGCCATATGCCTAGCCCTTAGACATTGTTGCCAAACTGACCATGAACAGTGTGTACAGGTGTCTGACTCAGAAGCATGTTGCATGTGCTCTAAGGTTCTGTCACCATGTCATTCTTACAGGTCAACACCCATGAAAAGGCCAGGATGTGGAGGACCATTGCCAAGAAGGTGCACTCCGTGGGGTTGGAGCTTCGGCGCGTCTGTCATTGCCACAAGAGTTGGCAGGACCTTCGTGGCTGGGCCAAGAAGATCGCTGAGGTCCAGCTGGGCCTGTCATGTCCAGGCAAGAGGGGTGGGCGCTGAACACTGTCCCCCCACATGCTACGCATCCTAGCGGTGGTCTTCCCTGACCTGGATGGGCACTTGAAAGCCAGACAGCAGCAAGGAAGGGGTGAGTATGTGCTTTTTCGCACACCTTTGTGAAACATGCATGTTATAGTACCTTAGCCTGCTGCCCCATTTACTGGTTGTAAGTCAGCCAAACCCACTTATCCGTTTTGTAAGATGCATATACACAGGGATCAAGTGATGCCCGGTTATGCCCCTTTCATCAGGGAGATGTGAGTCAGTTATGTTCAGGGAAGTGACTGTAGTGTCATGCTAATGTGATCACCACAAATCACAGAAACATGTGCCTGGAGATAACCTTCTGGAGTAATGCAAAAGCCCAACATGTGCCAGCACACTGACTTATGTATGACCTGTTCTCAGTTTGGTTTCCACAAATGTGCGAGGCATGTTGTTATTGGACAAACAAGTGTGAAGAGGCCATGCTATACATCCCTGCAGCAGGTGACATCAAGATTGAGGCATTGGTGAGTTTTGCATGCTCATTGTGCCATTGTTAGGTCCCAGCCGTGCTGCTGAGTGTTATAAAATGTATCCCATGGGCCAATTACAGGTATGCTAACTCTGGTCATCTGCCACACTGGCCTGTCACATGATTGTGTGGAAGATTTCATTCTCTCCATTCAAAGGAGTGAGTCCATGTGTCTGACTCTGTAACAGTGACAACACATGCCATTCACTGACAAACACAGGTGGTCACTGGTTGAAACATGGGTAAAAATGTGAGGTCTGATGTTTGATACACATTCACAACAGTTTCCATGTGTTTAAATGCTGTTGGCTATACATACTTGCGGCTTTATAAACCATGTGTATGATGCATCACTGTCAGCCTGAGAGGTGTAAAATATGCATCATCTTGAAGTGAATCAACAAAATGAGATGGGAAAGAAGACCAATCTAAGCGATAGGAAGTGTCAATATGTCTAATGGAAGTGAGGGACATTCAGACTTGGGCCATACAAATGGGGACCTCTGCAGTCTAGACATAATTGGTACACAATGTTGACTGGACTCATGAAGAATGGAAGTTCAGTACTGATAGTCTCTACAGACAGTGCACCCAGACAGGCCATTTGCATGGTGTTCTACCAGAAGCATTGTGAAGATGCAGTCATCAGACTTGGAAGTGTGTTGACCATTGTTCACATCTGAAAATGGTGAGCTGTTTACAATGTGCACAACATTCTGATTCATCCTCATGACACTGAGCATAGATGACACAAGACAGTGGGCCACGTGCCTCTCACCCTAGCTATGACTACTACCCTGGTGAATCCTCAGAGTCACATGTGTGACCGGACAGTAGAGTACCTATGTTACCGGACAAATGAGCACAATCACTGTTATCCGAGGTGGTCCAAACTGTTCCAGGTTTTTAACTTTTGCGTGAGAGAGTTATAAATGAATCGGTCTTGATAAAGATGGCTATATAAAGGCACCATCGAAACGCGTTGACGCTTTACAAAAGGAACACAATCTGTGAGGAAACTGGGACCACTGAATGCTCATTTAATGTATGGTATCGGGTCTCAGCCTTTAAATGAAATTATCACGGATGTGGGCCGTCTAATGACATAGTCTTTTGTCTTTTACATGTACTCTCTTTGTTTTTCATGTGATTTCTGTTCTTAATGATAATTTGTATGTAATTTCTGTGTTTCTTGATGATATTCTGATGTTACAGAAATACTGTTCACTCATGTACTGTTAAGCTTATGCTTTTTTAACTTTAATCTGGAACTATTTGAGAAATAAATCGATATTTTTTTTTTAAATTACTGTTTTTACTTTTCCAGCAAAAGGCTTTGGGCGTGGAATTATACTGCTCCCTCTATGTATGCGGACAGGTTGAATGCTTGTGAGTGTGTTGCATAACAGGATATGCAGATATTAGTATTAGACTAGTGGTTTTTCCAAAGGAAACACGTTCTGTTGACATGACTGTTTAGCACCCTATTCCTTTGGTAAAAGGGGTCCCTCTCTATTTTTTACAGTACACTCAGTTCCATAAGTGTTTGCATTCTCTAAATTTTGGTACCTCTGATCTTGTTCTGCAAGGGTAGCCCTTCTGTGTGTCCATGAGGGCTCCCATTGTGCCCATTAAATACTGCCCTAGGGCCTGATGGTAATATGTGTTTGTTGAAGGTCTCCTTGATATTTCCATAGATTTTTGGACAGTGTTTCAGTGCCAAATGTGGACAAAGCAGACTTCATTCTGCACATGTCTTTCATCCTCACAAGATGTGCCCATATCCCCTGGCTTGAGGATCACTATGTGAATTGTGTTGGTGAGCCACAGATTGAGCCACCCCCCAGCATCCTCACCCGTGCTGGCAGCTTACCTTGCACAATGAGCTGTACACTAGACACACCAACACTGTTTGAAGCTCCTACGTCCTGAGACTCATGCGTGCTTCTACTACTATGCAGGATACAATCTGCACATTCAAAATGGGATTATTAATTTGCGGCACACACTACAGCCTGAGGAGCTAGATGCTGAATTGCTGAGAATGACATTCTCCAAAGATGACCGCAGACACATACAGATTGGGAATTGTGTGCAGTGGCACCAGTCCACACATGGTGACTGTATCCTATATTGTTGTTGGCCTATGCTTCTTTCAAATCCAAGATGTATTTTGTCTACAAATATTTCCATGACGACTGTGACACAACCACGTCTGTGTTGTTGTATTTGGAGACACTGAAATCAGTACTGAGTGGCTGGGTCTGTGGACATGTGTGTTGTCTGGGCCAATATCCACTGGGCTTTACTGTACACAGACGCATCACAATATCATACTATTGTGAGTTCATTGTAGTTCTGTTGCCCTGTGATGTTTCAGTATGTGTTGTGGTGGAGTCATGCATTCACTTTGTGGTACATATGTATGTGTGGTTATGGCAATTCATGTTCCACAGTGAAATGTGTGTTTCCCCTAGTATTTAGCGTGCTAACTGTACCTTCCTGATGATGACATTCCCTTATTGTACATACACGACATGTGATAGACCCATGTTCGGATTGGGATCACAATTATGCTCAGGACCTCTGAAAGTTTTTGGCACACAATCTGTGATCATCTCTTTTATTCTGGCCTCTGTGCTTTTACCTGTCTAGTGTTTTTGCAAAAAAGGCACACTGCTGCTGATCAAGGGAGTGGTGTGTAGGTCAGACTGTCCAGATGTGACTTGCCTCCATGCAAGGACACTGCATACAATGCAACCTCCCTGCACCTGCCATGACCTGAAAGTGATGGTTGTGTGGGGGAGATGACACTACCTCTGTCAAGGCATGTAAGGCAGTGCATCAAGGTGAATATGCTCCAAAGGCTGTCCCCCAGCCTAAATTTACAGCACAGATGGTGATCCGAGAAAATCCTGGCACCCCATTGCAGTGGTGTGGTAGGGACTGTGTGAGTGAGTCAGTCTCTTGGTGTGGTTTACGAAGGCCCCAAAACCATGGCCCACAGGTGACCGTGGTGCACCAGCCGATGAACCAATGCCCAATTGCCAGCAGGGCCAATCCATGCTGAACAGTTTCTGATTGGACTCAACACCCAGAGGGCTCTATGGGCTTTGCCCCTCCGTCGTTTGTGTCAGCCCAGGCTGAGACAGCTTCCCCACACACACAGACAGTCCGTCCTTGAGCTGCTGTAGGGGCTGGTCTGTCTTGTTTGCGCATCAGCCCCCCAGTATTTCACAGGTTTTTAAGGGACCATTTAGACGATGATGAGGCTTTCTTTGTGTTTTAACGGTTCCTAGAGCACTTGCATCTCCACTCTGCCCATTCCTCAAAGTTGGAAGTTACTTTTGCTGCAACAGTATGGGAATGCATTTCATGGAACATGACTTTTGTGTTTGTTTATTTAGACATTCCTGCAGCATGTACTCCACCTGTAGGTATTGAGGCACTTTGCATGTGCACCAGTTACATTGTTCAGGTACACATTGCCGGGGGCATTTTCCCACAAACCCCAGATTTGCATCTACATTACTGGGGGTATTTGCCCCCAAAACCCCAGATTGGCTCAAAATAGCTGGGGTATTTGCCCCACAACCCACGATTAGCCTATACATTGCTGGAGGTATTTGCCCCACAATCACCAATTAGCCTCTACATTGCTGGGGGGTTTGCCCCCCCAAACCCCAGATTTGCATCTACATTGCTGGGGGTTTTGCCCCCAAACCCAAGATTTGCATCTACATGACTGGGGGTTTTGCCCCCCAAACCCCAAATTGGATCAACATTGCTTGGGGTATTTTCCCCCACAATCCCCAATTTGCCTATACATTGCTGGAGAAATTTGCCACCCAAACCTCAGATTGGCTCAACATTGTTGGGGGTATTTGCCACCCAAACCCCTGATTGGCTCAACATTACTGGGGTATTTGCCACCCAAACACCAGATTGGCTCAACATTGTTGGGGGTATTTGCCACCCAAACACCAGATTGGCTCCACATTGCTGGGGGTATTTGCTCCACAATCCCCAATTTGCCTATACATTGCTTGGGGTATTTGCCAACCAAACACCAGATTGGCTCAACATTGCTGGGGGTATTTGCCAACCAAACCCCAGATTGGCTCAACATTGCTGGGGGTATTTGCCCCACAATCCACAATTTGCCTATACATTGATGAGTGGATTTTCCCCCAACCCCATTTTTAACTCTGCATTGCTGGGAGTGTTAGAACTCCACCTCACAATTTTGGCTGGACACTACTGGGAGTATTAACCCCCCAGCCCCCTCTTTGTGCCTGAATTGCTGGAACTATTGCCCCCCCTTGTCTCTACATTGCTGTGAGTAGTCCCCCCGCCCCAAATTTAACTGTAGTTTCGCCCCTGCTTTCTCTTGTATTGTCTTACGCGGGGTAGTTATGTTATTCTGTATGGGTAGGTGTCTAACTTACCGTCTGCGATGACCGCGTCGATTGGGGTTGTAGTATTACTCGTAGATATAGAGTAAAGGGATGACATGCACGATGGGATATATGGCTGCACCGTCTCGTTCGCTGGATTCGTGTTGTGGTGTGATTCGAAGCAGAAATACTTCCCTTTCGGATGCTCTGATGTGTTGGCTGTGTCAGCCGATTCGGCGCATGGGAAGTACGCATCGTACTTGGGCGTCAGAATCGGACTGGGAAAATGCCTAGAGACGACTCCATTCTGCGTATCCGGAGGCTTCTCATTCGGAAAATGAAGACGGAATCGGAGTGACCGAGTCATTCGGTAAGTAAAGGATTTTGGGCATCGTACTTCGTTGTTTGTAGGAACCGGATCCCAGTACAAGTCGGTTGGAAGTTTTGACTTTGGACGGCTCTGGGATGGCCTTCCTAACGACATCGAAATCGGGCCCTAAATGTTTAAAATCACAAAAAACATCAGAAAACAAATTCTACACCTCATAGTCTGTAGCAACATATTTCTAGAATCCCAACAGTCATACAGAAACTGCTTCATGGGCAGAGGTTAGGAGTCAGACCTAGTCCCATCTTTAGTCACAATGTTGGTTTCTGCATCCCATGGAGGGTTTAATGCTGGCTTTGTAGCGACAACAAGCAACAGCAAAGCCGGCAATGGAAACCAAAATAGAATTGGTGGCAGGATTTTTGCACCAGGGTTTCCAAAATTTTCATCAGGGCATGGAAGCTGTTACAGAGCCCATGACAGTATTATGCACACCTTTAAATTACAACATTCTTATTCAAAAGTGATGCTCTTGCCATCTTCTAGAGAGGATTGACTGGCACATATGATTTGTCAATAATTTAACAAATGTCACCTGTATGCTCTCCAGAAGCATGAAATAAATCAATGTAGCCTACATATCATAAAAGAATTGAGTCACATAGCCAAAGTCCTCTACGTTTTGCAACACTAAATGCATGTAGTGGAGATTCAAGTCATGTATCTGTTGAAACTGAGAAGGTGTCTAGTATTAGTGGTATTTTTCTCCTGCTTACAAACTCGATGGAGCAGAAGGAACAGAAGTGACTAGGATGTTTAACAACAAGTTTGAAGCAACAGAAATTGATGAGGCTTATTCACAAACTGCACTTTGTAGTTTTTTTGGGGTATTAGAATAGTACTACAAAAGTACTACAAAATGCTGTTCACAAACTATGTGCAGGTGTCTCAACCTTCACCTGTCCTATCTTGTCTGTGCAGAGATCTTCCCTACCACAGACTTTTTCACTGTTATCTATACTTTATCATAGGGAGACTCCACAGTCAGGGCGGAGATCTCTGTATGGTAAAGTATAGGGTAAAAGAAAAAGGTTTTTTAAACTGAAAATTATTAGTAAGAATATTTTGTGTTAAATGTATTATTCTAAAGTAACTTTATATAATTTTTTTAATGCAGATCAAAGTAGAAAATTACTATATAATACTTTATATTTTTATTTTAAATGTATTTTAGTTGGAATATATTTAATTATAATTATGTTTTGAAGTTTAAATTGAAAAATCCCATCCAAAGGAAAAAAAACATTTGTATTCTGTATTAATAATTATTAAATGTGATGTACAGAATTCATTAAAGTTCTTTATTTACATTTGAATGAAAATGTATGTTACATTATTTTTAATACAACATTTATTAAGATAACATAAAAAACATTTTATTTTTAGATGATTTTTAAACATTACATTAAAAGTATTGCTGCTTTTAACTATTTAAGATAACAAGTTATTTTAACATTATTTCCTATGAGATTTTATTTTGAGTCCCCAGCTTCATTATTTTCTATGGGAGAGTGTTGCAATATCAGTGGTTGATCATGGTTGGTGCTGCTTCTTTTTGGCAGTAGTAACTTTACACTCACAAATTTGGCTCAACCCCTATTTGAGGGGGAGGGATCATGTATGTCTTCACTTTGGAGTAAATTTACACTTGGATCTTGTGACAGGCCCAAATAGTAAAGTGTACGAGTAAATTTGCTATGAGTAAATCTACATGTGTAGATTGACCTTTATGAATAGGACCCCATGTTTGTTTAGTATTATTGCTAACAATAGTATTTCAGTTTGTATTGCTATCCATTTGAAACTATCACAGTTAATGTATAATGATCTTATTTCGTTATAATATTTTTGACATTATATCTGTGAAGAAACAGAAATAAAAAATCTGTTAAAGCAGTCTACATTTTTCTCCCTTTTCTCTTACAATGCTACCTAATGCAGTCCTGTTTGCACTTCTCCACAGAGTAGAGGTAGCTCTTCTTCATCAATCGAATAATCATTATGTAGGGTGTACGAAATTGGGCTTTTGATTGAGGGGGTTGTAGACCCTTCTCAAGCAACAACTACAATCCCTGTCAGGGTGAACCAGAGAAGTCATTAAATTAACCTGTGTGTAACCCTCTGGTAGATTGACACAAAGCAGTCAGGCTTAACTTAGAGGCAATGTGTAAAACATTTATGCAGCACACAAACAGCAATAAAGTAAAAACACAACGTAAGAAAAATCCAAAGCCAATTTAGAAAAATAGAGTAAATTATAATAAATAGAGTAATACTAGAACAACAAAAGTCCAATCAGTAGACTAGAGACATTCAATTTTGAAGTTTTTAGTGGAAATGGAGCCTAACAGTACAAAGCGCCACCCATGGTCATCTGGTCACACTAGATCGGGGGAAAATCAAAAGTTCAGGTCAACCTTGATGGAGAGTGGATCAGATACAGGGAGCAGGTTAGTCTTTCTGAAGGGTTACTGTGGTGTTCTCAAGTGTTCTCAAGCTGGGTATGGTAGATGCTTTGTAAGCTACTAGTTCCAGAACCTGGAACAGTGGGGTTGGTTGCCAAGCGCTGCTTGAATGTCTTGCGGCAGTTGCTCCTGGCTTGCTGCTGGATGGGGTCTACATCCGTACTTTCCTGTAATAAACCACGTCTCCCCACTTAAGTGCCTCCTCCTACTCATTTCTTCGAGGCTCACCTCTTCATTTTGGCGACGACCTACAACTCACGCAACTTCAACAAGGATAGACGCCAACAGCACTTCCGTATGTTCACGGAGACAAACCCGCAACTGAAGCGACCGACAACCAACGGAGCATTCTAGAGATCTTCACGGACTTCTTCACCGTCTAATTAAGAAGAAAACGCAACCGGAACAACTCTTCACCACCCGCTTTGCCAAGCAAGGAGTCAAGTAAGGAGTAAAGCGAAGCCAAGTCAAGTAAGGAGTAAAGGGGGGGGAAGGAGGATTCCTACCGGACATTGCAGCCTCTTTCACCTGTAGTCTGCATAAAACCGGGGCCGTGGTGGTGACAGTTTATTCCGTCCCGTGGTGGTGGCAGTTTCGTCCATTTTCACGAGAGACCTCTCTCGTGCTGCGTTGCGGTGAATTGCATGCAGGCGTGCGCCTCCCCAGCCTGTCCTGCCTGACCTTCGACGACGCAACGTGACGCACTGGAACGCTGCGTGCGTGCGTCCATTTTCTTTTCAATCTCATTGTTGCAAGTCAGTGCCACGTAACCAAGCAACCATATACGCCGGTGCGCACGGCCCTCTTTCAGCGCATCATTTCACACAGCTGTTGGTAACGCGCTGATGCGCACAGCTTTCACCTATGCCTTTAAATAATTCATGTTGCGCTGATGCGCACAGCCTCTTCCTCTGACTCTGAGTAATCCTGTCCACAATGTTGATTTATTTCTGAGTTGGAGTACAGTTATCCACAAATGGCAGTGCACAGATGATTACCACACGCTGATGCACACAGCTTCGTTCTTTTCTCTACAATTTGTGCACTAGTTTTCAATTGTACGCTGGTGTATGCACATGGTACTCTCCTTAAAAGATTGTTTGTGTTAAAGTGGTAACGCGTATGTTTCTTAACAAATTGGTTGGTTCACACAGGCAATTGACCCAGACAATTCACTAGTGTTAAGAACCCCATATTTAAGCTTCCTATAATGCAGAATGTTCCGGCACCCCCGTTTTTCATTTCTTTGCCAGGAGTCCCTCCTATCTTGTGGCAGAAATGGAAAAAGGTCTTCAATCACTACGCACGTGTATGTGGGACCTCTCTAAGTGCCGAGAGGAAATCTTCTCTTCTTATGCATTGTTTAGGGTCTGAGGGACAGGAAGTATTTGAACACCTTCCAGACCTCGCGGATAGTGAAGCAGCCTCCCTCAATGAGTATGAAATTTGTCTTAAAAAACTTGACCTTCACTATCTACCCAAAGTCAGCACTGTGCTAGAGCGATGGAACTTTGGAAGGAGGATGCAAAGGGAAAATGAATCCGTTGAGCAATATGTCACAACTTTACGCAAGTTGGCGTCAACTTGCAGCTTTGGGGCAAACCTGGAGGAACGTCTCAGGGATCAGTTTATGTTAGGGTGTGCGCAAGATAAGACAAGGGATTCTCTTTGGCAGAAAGATAATCCCTCGCTGCATGAAGTCATCACTATAGCCAAGAGTCATGAACACTCTAAAGCGTGTATTGATACTATAAAGAAAGACACAAGTCTGGTGAAAGGTGATCAAAGTGATGTTAAAGTTGTGGCGGAGAAGTCAGTTAAACCTAAGGGTCATGTTGATCAAAGGCAATATATTCAACCTCAGAGGTTCACTTATGACAATCATAAAGCCAACCAAAAACCATGGGCTAGGAAACAATTCGATGGGAAGTGCTATAGGTGTGGGGACTCAGGTCACATGGCAGATTACAAATATTGCCCGGGAAGGAAAGCATCGTGCAAGCTCTGTGGGAAGAAGGGTCATTTTTCCAAATGTTGCAACTCTGGTAACCTTAATGTCAACAAGTCTGTGAAAGAAGTCGACTTTGATGTTTATGACTCTGATGAGTTTGTTATTAGTCAAGTCAAGGGAAAGGAACCTGATGGTCCCTATGAAGATGTTATGATAAACGATGCTGTGGTCAATATGCTGTTTGACTCGGGGCTAAAATTATGTTGGTTCCAAAGGTGTTCTATGTTGAGCACCTACATGGCAAGGTTGTTCTTGAGAAACCCGACATTAGGCCCAAAGGTTATGGAGGGGTTCCGATAGATCTTTTTGGGTACTTTTGGGGTGTGATAAATTACAAAGGGAGAGTGGTTTCAGGAAAGATCTATGTATCTATGAAAGGGGACTCTCTCATTAGTTGGCTTCACCAAAGGGACCTTAACGTTTTTCTAGATCCCAACGAAGTTCCGCAAGTCCGTCTAAAAGAAGTTCCCTCTGTAAAAGTGGTCAATAGCTTTGAAAATGATTTGGTTAAGGAATTTCCTGCTGTGTTTGCAAATGAGTTAGGATGTTGTAAGTATTATGTACACAAGATAAAACTAAAAGAGAATGTCGTTCCCAAGGTTGCTAAAGTCAGATCTGTACCTCTCTTAGTGAGAGATAATATGAAAAAGGAATTAGACAAACTACTTGCTAAGGGTGTGATTGAAGAGGTGGAAGCGACAGAGTGGGTCTCTCCGGTTGTCATGGCACGGAAGGCCAACGGAGAGGACTAAACAGATCTGTAGTTGTGGATCATTTCCCATTACCCAACATCGCTGAGATGTTGTGTTCCCTGGAAGGGGCCAGGCACTTCTCCTCGCTAGATCTGAGCTCCGCATATCACCAGGTGAAGCTGCATTCTTCTTCCCAAGACTACACGGCGTTTGTCACACCGTTTGGCACCTTTAGGTTTCTGAGGATGCCTTTTGGCCTTATCTCTGCAGCGTCTGTGTTTCAGAGGGTGATGGAAGGCATTCTCAGAGACTTGGGTGGGGTGAAGGTCTACCAAGACGATGTGCTAGTTTTCGGAGGTGATACAGGCGAACATAATCTGAGATTGAGAGCAGTCTTGAGTAAGCTAGAGAAAGCTGGTCTGACTTTACGGGCCGATAAATGCAGATTTAATGTTCTAGAAATTGAATATCTTGGGCACACTGTTTCAGGTGAAGGAATTAGGCCAAAGCAGTCTCTTGTGAATTGTATTCTTGGTCTGCGTTCACCTTCCTGTAAAGATGAGCTCATAACATTTTTGGGTATGGCGGAGTTTTACCACAAGTTCATTCAAGACTTTGCAGGAAAGACTTCTTCTATGAGACTGTTGTTGAAGAAAGGGTCAGAGTTTTCATGGTCGGAGAACTGTGAGAAGGAGTTCATCGGTATAAAGGATGAACTCAATCGTGCCACCTTCCTCAGTAGTTTCGACCCATCCAAACCTTCTACTCTTATGACGGACGCAAGCGCCACTGGGTTAGGAGCTGTGCTCTTACAGAAAACAGGTGGTGTAGAAAGGACGATTCTGTTCGTCAGCAGACCTTTAAGGGGTGCAGAGTGTAACTACTCTGTAATTGAGAAGGAGGCGTTGGCTGTATTTTGGGCTGTACGCAAGTTACGAAAATTTTTGTGGGGGAAGAAGTTCACTATTTTATCTGATCATAAACCACTCAAAGAGGTGTTCACAAAGAAGGGAATAGATTTTGTGTCACACAGAATTCGTAAGTGGGTGGTAGCGCTGCAAGAATTTGATTTTGATCTTTTGTATATACCTGGTTCCAACAATGTTCTTGCAGATTGCTTGTCAAGGTTGGGGGGTAATGAAGTTGACCCTGTTGAAGAGTTTAACAATTTTGGAGGAGAAGATTTAGAAGAAGATGTCAATGTATGTACAATTAGTGAAGGTGTCGTTTCAGAGTCTGAATGGAAAGAGCACCTTTTGGATGATGTGGTCTTGCAAAAGGTGATTGTTATGGTTAAGGACGGGTGGTGCGAAAAGAAAGACTGCGAGGTTGACTTGAGAGGTTTTTGGCATGTCAAAGAAGATTTGGCTGTTGTTGATGGTGTGCTTATGCGTGGGAGCAAGCTCATTCCCCCACTGGCCCTGAGAGAAAAGTTGGTGGGGAGTGTCCACGCTTCACACATGGGTATAGCAAAGACTAAGGAAAGAGTCAGAGAAGGGTTTTGGTGGCCCGCCATGGATGTTTCAATAGAGAGACTGGTGCATGAGTGTGCTGAGTGTGCCAATTGTGATAAGTCTTACAAGTGCAGAACTCAACCAATGGTGGTGAGAGAACTAGCTGTTGCCCCGTGGTCTGACATCTCCTTAGACATTTTAGGTCCCATTAATCTGAAGTCACAGACTCGTTACCTCTTTGTGTGTATTGACATGTTTTCACGGTGGCCAGAGATAAAGATTGTTAATTCGGTTGAATCTGATGTTGTTATCAATTTCCTAGATGAGCTGTTTGAGCGTGAAGGGTTTCCTTCGACTGTGCTATCCGACAACGGTGTGCAGTTTACTTCCCATTCGGTGGAGGAATTTTTGTCTGCGAGGGGCATTAAGCACAAAACAACCTCTCTTTATCATCCACAAAGTAACGGCGTGGTTGAGAGGTTTAACCGAGTACTCAAGGAAGCTATACAGCAAGCAAGGTCGTGTGGCGTGTGCTGGGAGGCGGCGGTAAAAAAAAAAAAAGTGAGAGAGTATCGTTTCACTCCACACTCCTCTACGGGGGTGACTCCTTTTCGCCTTTTTAAAGGGAGGATAGCCAATGTGGAAGTAACTCCAGGATGGATCTCTGGCAAAAGAGCTTTGGTGGATGAGAAGTTTGATTGTGTGGATGGGTGGAAGGACAAGGAACGTACTGGTATGATGAAAAGAAAAATTAGCTATGATCTAAGGAAGGCCGTGAAAAGTACCGTTGTTGCTGTTGGTGACTGGGTCAAGATCAGGTTACCAAAGAAAACATCTGGGATATCTAAATACAGTCGACCATTTCAGGTGGTCAAGGTGTTTAGAAATGCGGTGAGGACGAGTGATCACAAAATTTGGAATTTGGAAAGGGTTGTTAAATGTGGGACAACTTCCTTTAAGGACGTTTCTCCATGTTCAGGAGAAAGTGATCTTCAATTATCTGGATGCAGTTCGAGGCCTGTACGGTTGAAACGGGTCCCTCTTCGTCTCCAAGATTGAGACGTGTAAGCTTTCATCTTTTGCTTGTTGTTATCATTATCAAATGTTTCTGTGATGTATAATGTTCAGTTTTGTTTATGAAGGGGGAGGTGATGTGGTGTTCTCAAGTGTTCTCAAGCTGGGTATGGTAGATGCTTTGTAAGCTACTAGTTCCAGAACCTGGAACAGTGGGGTTGGTTGCCAAGCGCTGCTTGAATGTCTTGCGGCAGTTGCTCCTGGCTTGCTGCTGGATGGGGTCTACATCCGTACTTTCCTGTAATAAACCACGTCTCCCCACTTAAGTGCCTCCTCCTACTCATTTCTTCGAGGCTCACCTCTTCAGTAACCTTCTCAAGTCCAACGCAAAGAGTTCCATCCGCATTGAAAGAGGCTGAGCCAAGGAGGCTTTTGGTGCAAAGAGCAGGTTGAGTATCGCTGTTGGTCGCTGTTGTAGCATGAAGATTGGGTCGTCGCTGGAGCTTGTGCATAAGCAGTTATCACAGGCTGTTTTTGCTGTAGAGTGAAGTGCAGGTCTTGTGCTGCCTGTCATCATGGACGGTTGCTGTCATGCCAAAAAGCTGGTCTCAATGGAGCTTCATGTTGGTGGTCCTTGCGGGCGGTAGAGAACGGGCCCAATCGTGGTCGTGGGGAGCCCAAACATCATGGTTTTCACCTTTTCTTCTTGAAGGAGTTTACATTGATGCCAGCCAAGGGTCCAGCACCTGGGGGGCATCTCTTTGGAATCAGGACTCTCTCCAGCAGAGGCTAGCAACAGGGCTCAGGCAGCTCCAGTTGCTGCTGGTCAGCTAGGCAGTTTCATGGAGGCCTCTGAAGCTTGTTATGTCTCAATAGCTCAGGCAGGAGGTCTGCCACCTGGCCCTTCGTATCCCTCTGGGTAGCCTGGGAGCAAGGCGAATAGGCCCAGTTTTTCTTCTTCAGAGAGCAAGGCAGTCCTTCAAGCAGCAGGGCAGTCCTCTGGCAGCAGGACAGTCCTGCTTCTCAAACTTCCAGAGGTCTAGGAGTGTTCTGAAGAGTGGCTCTGGTGGTAGAATATATTTCTACATGGTTCCAGCTAGCCTTTGTATGGGGGGACTCCTTGTCCTACCCCCACAACTGTTTCTGGAAAGTTCTTCCCCTGGTTAAGGCTCCAAACTTTCTGGGGTGACAAAATGCAGGGCAGGCCTATTGTTAGGTTCCTTTGTGTGTGCTGTAGGCAAAGCCTTTTGAAGTGTAAGTGGGGCTGGATACTGCCCCTCCCCAGTCATCCTGCCAGGATGGCCATCCTGTCCACACCTAAGCAACCTTTGTGTCACTGTCTAGAAGTAATAAACAAACGCCAGCAGCAGAGCCATTCACAGTCATGTGGCCCAGAACACTGGCAGAAGGCCCATTTGGTTGGGACAAGAAAATGCCAACTTTCTAAAAGTGGCATTTTCAAAATAATACCTTAAAATCAAACCCATTAAAGAGGATTTTAAATTACGATTAATCTGAGTATAAACCAAATATTTCTATCTGCTGTCTATCTGAAGTTAGTCAGTCATTGGAAGAGGTATGCTTTGCAACAGTGAAAAACAACTTTAGATGCTTTTCACTACCAGGACATGTAAATCTTAAGTACAGATGTCCTATTATTTAGATACAATCACCCCGCCCTATGAGCCTTTAGGACCTATGTTGTGTTTCAACATCATATAGGGCCTCATTACGATGTCGGTCGGAAAAGACTCCGACCGACTCCTTGTCAGAATAGTTTCCGACCGACTCGAGGGAGTCCGACCGACCGATTACGTTTCTCGTTCGGTCGGACTCCCATTGACTTCCATGGGAGCCTATGTTCCGACTGACAACACAGACTCCTATTTAAGAAAGGGGTGGTTGCGGAAAATCTTGCACCCTGTGGTGGGCACCCCATGGTGCCTGCCACACTGTGCATGGTTGCAAAGAAGGGTCCCATGGGTACCCCCACAGGCCCTAACCAGAAGCCTACGGGTGAATGGGGGCCTGCTACGGGCCCCCAAAGTAAGTTTCCGACAGCTGTTCCGTGTCGGACAAACCAATTCAGAAATGCTGTCTGAATTCGACATCGTAATGCTTAGGTCAGAAACGCGGTCCATAGACCTGCACGATTCGGCTGAGACCGACTCTGAGTCTCCGAATGCTGGTCGGAACCGAGTAGGAAAGAGCAAACGGTTAACTTCCATCGTAATCGGTCGGTCGGAAATGTTTCTGAGTGCGTTGGAAAAAGAGGTTTCGACACGGGTTAGCTAAATCCAAATGCTGTTCAGAGCCTTTCCGACCGACATCGTAAGTAGGCCCATAGTTGTACTCATTCTTTAATTGCCTAATGAAATTCCACTTGTTATGGTATCTCCCTCTTCCCCCCTCCCTTTTTACCTTGTGTTCCATTCTGCCAAGAACGTTGATTCTGTCGCGGTTATGACATTTGGCTTGGGACTAACCTGAAGGTCCTGTGGGCTATGGATTTGGCATAGAATAAAGAGCACTCTTCTTAATATAAACCGGTGTTATATGAAATTATTTCACTGGCGACATGGTTGCGCAGAGGACAATGAGCTCAACATCCCCTCTGATGTCATGACCCACTTCAGGAGACTGTGCAGCGTTACGGCATTTTACATAAAACGTGAGCTGCATGTGTTATGGTGTAATCAACTGAAGGCTCCGGTACAGTAGCGTCTTCCGACGGTGTTGATTCAGGAAGTATGGACCGTCGTTGACCCAGCAGGAAGCGGTGCACGACTTCGGTGGGTGAAGTACTTTGCGTTGGAGCCTCGAGGTCTCAGACGTCAACAGTTCAGCATGGGGTAGTATCTCTCAGTTTTTTCCATGAGATACCCTGGAGGTGTGAGGAGAACAATGCTGAGCCTATGTAGCTAACTGGAAAGGACACACCTATGACAGGAACAGGAAGGAATTGATGAGGTACTGTTGGTCATATGACATTTTCGTGAAGTAGCATTTGTTTTGTGCCACCGTAGTAGTTGTAATTGATCCGTGTATGCTTTTAGCCTCTATGGTGCTGTAACAGTAAGTATGCTTGTGGTGCGAGTCTCGACGTTCTATAGCAAGTGTTCCATCTCTTTCAGTGCTCCCTTCCTTCGGTCAGCCAGGTGCGGCAGTGTGGAAGTTTGAGACATTCTGCACTATTCCCGGGTTCCTCCCTTCAATAACGTTATATTAACCATTGTGTGTTTGAGTCAGCAGCAGGAGGTCATACAGCAGAAATTAACAGAATTTAATTTTTTATTTAAGTGACTGGATTCTAGTTATACAGCATCAGTGGGGTGAGGGCTTGAGTTATTAACCTTTTTCTTCCACAGGTACAAGTTCCTAATTACTGTTTACTGTTTACGTTTTTAGAGTATATTCGCCTTGTGTTAAGTGTAAAGTGGGTACATCAGCTAGCCGTAGTGCATTGCAGTGCAGGTTTCAGTCAATCTATCAAAGGAAAGGTTTAGTCAAGCTGAGTATATTCATTTTAGCATGCATTCCATATAGCATAATGGCAGCTGCAAGTATGAATCAACCTCCTCCATTTCTTTCTGATGTTGGTGAACCCATTATGACAATGAAATTGTGGATAAAGCTATTTGAATCGTATCTTATTGCGATTGGAGGTAGTGGTTTCTCAGCAGTAAGGAAGAAGCATATTTTATTACATAATTTAGGCACTTAAGGAAGAAAAGTTTTTGAGAGTCTGAAGAAAGTGAGGATGATACCGAAGATGGTGATGTGTATCCAGGTGCCATCAAGAAATTAGAGATAGAGTTTGCTAAACAGCTAAATGTCGTACTGGACAGACACAATTTTTTTTAAAGAATCCAGGGAAGAAATGAGAAGGTAGGAAATTATATTGCCATTTTACGTGGGTTAGCGGACACGTGTGAGTTTGAGGAGTTACCTGATTTCCTAATAAGGGATCAGTTAGTACGTTGCACTAACAACAAAAAAATACAATAGAAATCATTGGTTGGTAATCCAAATTTAAAAAATGGCATTGATATTGCAAAGATTGTTGAACACACTGCTGAATGCATCAGAGAGATGTGAGTGTCTAGCGAGCCAGTAGTTAATGAAATTTGTGAAGAGCAAAAGAGTGTGTTTGTGATAAAGAAAAAAAATGAACAAGTTAAGGACTTTGGGAAGAAAAGTACAACCAGGAACACAGACTAAAGTGTTTTAGGTGCGGCAGTATGGGGCACCTAGCTAACAATGGGAATTGCTTAGCCAGAACAGCATTATGCAGGAAGTACAATCGCAAGGGACATTTTGCATGGGTATGTAAAGATTTGAGCAGTAGAACTGTGATCAACGTCGAAGTTGTGGAAGAAGAGAGGGGAAGATATGTACTCCAGGTATCAGAGGATAAGAAGAGCATTGAGTTCCCTAAGTGTGAAATCAATTTAGATGGTCAGAAGATAATGGTTTATGCTGATTCATGTTCACCCTTTACCTTTATAAATAGTGAAACCTACCATGCAAATTTTCAGCAAAATATTGTTCCTTTGCAGATACCTTATGTAACCCCTGTAGGTCATAATAAAGACCCTATACCTCTAGAAGGAATGGTAACCACGAGGATTACATTCAAAGATAGCAGTACAGTTGGAAAAGTATATGAAGCAAAGCAGGGATCCAATCTTTTAGGTTGGGCGCATAAAAAGGATTTGGGAATCAAACTGGACTCCCACAGCTGAGGTGACTGTTTTGCTGGTTGGATGATCAGTATGTGGCAATGAAATAGCTGGATGAGTTCCCAGAAGTATTACGGACAGGTTGGTGTGTCTGAGGGAGTTCCAACACAGAATTAGATTGAAAGATAATGT
This sequence comes from Calotriton arnoldi, assembly GCA_963921515.1. Lineage (NCBI taxonomy): Eukaryota > Metazoa > Chordata > Amphibia > Caudata > Salamandridae > Calotriton > Calotriton arnoldi. The sequence continues at coordinate 216,194 of CAWUFW010002952.1, forward strand.
GAAACCCATTGCACACAAATGCAGGACTATTCCTTTTATGATGAAGGAATCCCTCAGACTGGAGTTGGAGAAATTAAGTAAACAAGGTGTGATTGATCCTATTGAGAGTATAGAATGGGTTGCTCCCATTGTTATTACGTCAAAATCTAATAGTAAGGCCATTCGGTTATGTATTGATTTGAGAAAACTTAACACAAGCATTTGGGTGAATAGGCATCCCTTACCAAATATTAATGAGATGTTAAGCTCTGTAATAGATTTATCATCTGCATACCATCAGGTGGAGTTGCACCCAAAGAGTAGACCTTTAACATCCTTTATAACTCCTTTTAGTACTTATAGATATTGCAGAATGCCTTTTGGGCTTGCTTCCGCTGCTGCAGTTTTTCAGAGAGTGATGCAGCTGATTTTATCAGGGGTGGGTCATGTTCTGTGTTTCTAGGATGATTTGTTATTATTTGAAAACACAGAGGAAGATCACAACATTACTCTTAGGAATGTTTTGACAAAACTTAAGGCGGCAGGTTTGATGTTAAAAAAAAGAGAAATGCCAGATAGGGGTCAGGTCGGTCACCTATTTGGGACATGTAATATCCAAGGAAGGGATAAAACCTAAAGTGGATTTGGTGGAAGCAATCAGGTTAGCTCCTATTCCAACCAGTAAGGAGGAAATAAAATCGTTCTTAGGACTTTCGGAATATTATTACAAATTTGTGAAAAATTTTGCGAATATCACTTATCATTTGAGAAACTTACTAAAGAAACATGAGAAATTTGTTTGGTGTGAAGAATGTGAAGAGGCATTTTGTAAACTTGAAGATGAGATTGCAAATGCACCTCATTTAGGTCACTTTGATACAAGGAAACACACAATACTCACCACTGATGCTAGTACTAAAAGAAATACGTGCTACCCTTAGTCAGGTGGTAGAGGGTGAAGAAAGAATTGTAGCGTTCGCTTCCAGGGCATTGTCGGAAGCAGAATCTAGGTATTTTGTTGTCGAAAGAGAAGCATTAGAGTGTCTATGGGCAGTGCGGCATTTTAGGTTCTTTGTGTGGGGTATATCATTCACATTAAGAACTGATCACAAGCCCTTGGTTCCCTCGTTCTCTGTGAAAAACATTGAAAGGACTACGCCTAGAATATCTTGATTGTTCGTGGGTTTAGAAGGTTTTAATTTCAAAATTATGTACATTCCTGGAATAAAAAACCTAGCAGCAGACGGTTTGTCTAGGCTTCCCTTACCTGACACGGGAAATGGTGGCTGTAAAGTAGAAGATTTTGTGGTTGCATCCATCATCGAGGGTTTGACTAGACAGGAATGGGAAGATGGAGTGAAAGCTGATTTGGTGATTAACAGAATAAAGGATTGTATTCTGAAGGGATGGCCTATATAAATGTGCCGATTTGAAAGAGGATGAAAAGGGATTTTGGGAAGTACGTAATGAGTTATATATCCTTGAGCAGAATTTGTTTAGAGGAAACAACAAATTAATACCACCAGCTGGACTGCGTAAGAAACTCATTTCTCTGGCTCATGAAGGACATCTAGGTTGTAGCTTAACCAAAAGCAAAACGAGACTCCATTATTGGTGGCTTTGTATGGATTCTATGATTGAGAGAAGAATAAGAGAGTGTGTGAGCTGTGCTTACAGTGACAAAAGCAAATGTGTTATTATGGGACCCATCTCAGCGGTGAAGTAATTCCGATACCATGGAACAAAGTAGCATTGGGTATCATAGGCCAATAAATTGTAGGTGTTTAGGGGGAAGGTTCATATTGACACTAGTTGATTATCACTCAAAGTGGGTGGTAATCAAGATTGTGGACAATGTCAACACCAGTACTGTCATTGCATTTTTACATGGTGTTTTCCACAACACGGGTATACCACAGACGCTAGTAACAGACAATGGTGTTCAATTTACTTCCGTGCAAATGAAGGAATTTTTGGACAGTCACTCAGTAAAACATCTACAAACTGCTCTTTATTGTCCAAGAGCAAATGATTTGGTTGAGCGCATGAATCACCTAATAAAAGAATGCATTCAACTCAATAGTAGTGATGGATCAAGCTTGAAAAAAGCTTTCGATGACATGATTTGGTCCTATCATTTCACACCTCATTCAGTGACAGGGATTTCACAGTTTAAATCCTTAAAAGGAAGGAATCCTGGTACTAATTTAAGCCCACAATGGTTGGTAGGTAGCAGTGTAAAACGTATAGACAGGGTGAAAGTCATGCAAAAAATCCATGACCACCAAAGGAAGTATGTGAGAAATGACAACAGTAAAGTGTGTGGAAAATTGGTAAATTGGAAGATTGGGGATGCAGTGAGGGTGAAGATGCCTAGAATGGTGCGTTCTAAATCATCACAATTCTCTGCACCTAGAAGAGTCTGCAAAATAATGAAGAATGTTGTGGTTTTGGACGATGGCCAAACGTGGAGCATAGACAGGATTGTAAAGGACAATAGTGAGAATATTGATGAGGATGAGAGTAGTTATGATTCTCAGTTTACTGATGCCCCCACTTCCAGCATATAAAATATTTTTTACGTGAGTCCCACATAAAACCTACTTGCCACAATGACTATGTTATGGACTAATGCAGATCTTTTAAATTGCATATAAAATTCAAGGTATATTTTTTTTATCCCATACTTTAATTGTATGCTAACAGTTCTATGCAAACATTTGCATATAAACATTTTTCCCTCCTTTGGATTGTTTGGTATCAGGAAAAGATTTGTTATTCTCCTAATTCCTTAATCCTGCCTTAGGAAGGAGATGTGCTGTGTTTCAACATCATATAGTTGTACTCATTCTTTAATTGTCAAATGCAATTTCACTTGTTTTGGTCTCTCCCCCCTCCTTCCTTTTTACCTTGTTACATTCTGCCAAGAACGTTGATTCTGTGGAGGTTGTGATGCTTGTCTTGGGACTAACCTGCGGCTCCTGTGGGCTATGGATGAGGCGTAGAATAAAGAGCGCTCTTATTAATATAAACCGCGTTATATGAAATTATTTCAACCTACCTTAAGGGTGATATAAGTATTAAAAAGGAAGGATTAGGCCTGGAAAATTGTTAGGGGAAATGGCAGGTTAAAACTGCTCACACAGCATGCAGTGGCAGGCCAGAGATGTGTTTTACAGCCCTTCTTTTAGTGGGCGGCACAATGAGTGCTGCTGCCCACTTGTAGCATTTAAATTACAGGCCCTGGGAACTGGTTAATGGCAGTACCATTTATTTGGGACTTGCAGGCACATTAAATGGGCTAATTAGATGCAGTCCAAATTTACCATGGTTGGAGGAGAGCTCACAGGCGCTTTAACACTGGTTAGCAGTGGTAAAGTGCACAGAGTCCGAAAGCAAACAAAAACAAATTTAGCAAACAGGAGGTGTGAAGGCAAAAGGTTTGGGGGAATACCACACCAAGGAAGTCAGGTCTAACAGTGCCCTTCGCTTCAAGGATTACTCTCAGTATGCCAGTGACAGTATTTTGTCACAGATGTCTGTCATGTTAAGAATTGCCTCCAGTATAGCAGCACAAGTGTTTTGCCCTGCCTGACTCAATAAAACAATAATTACCTTCAGTACAACAGGGCCAACCACTAACTTGTAAGCATTGCATCACATTCTCATACATAGTCACACACTCACATTCATTCTTTCACTCACTCCCACTCATTCATTCTCATTCACACTCTCGCACTCACACTTTCCTATACTCCCTGATGCTCCCTTTTAATTATCCCTCTCACACTTTTGCATTCACTCATAATCTCAAACACTCATTCTCACTCACTCATACCTACTGACATTCAACCACATTCAATCTCACTCACTGTCACTGACTCTCACTCACTTTCACTCCCACATAGATGCTTACTTATATAGAAACACATGTTCACACTCTCTCTCAGACAGACACAGACTCACCTGCAAGCTCCGTACTCAATATATATTTAAAACTATTTTTGTGAATTTATATTTTGTACATTTGTAACCATCACTCTGAGTAACTAGTAGTTATACGCTTTGTCGTCTCTACCATGTTACCTGGAATGTCTGATCTAATGTACTTTGCTCATTTGTAAAGTGCTCTGACACCTCTGGGTAAAGTACGGGCTATATAAAAACACATAAATAATTGACAGAGAAGGTAAGCCTTGCCTTGATCAAAGCCAGACAAAATTGGGAAACTTTGCCCAGATTTAGGAAGGGCCTTGCTAGATGTTCTAGATGTTAAAATTCTGTCTCCCAATAATATTTTCTATAAATGGTTATATAGATTATCCAAATTGGGCAGCCAAGAGCTAAACCAAGTCTAGAGGAAATTCTAGCAGGAATGGTTTAGAACTACAGTCTGCTATTCAGCTATTTCAATGCATATCATTTCTGCCTTTGTTGGAAAAAGTCAGCATCTATATTTTCATAATTGCCTGGACCAAAATCCAATTAGTTCTTTCAGCATAGGCATAATTTATATTCTTCTAAGTGTTATAAATTTACTGTAAATGATTAGGGTCAAAATGCAATAATTACCGATAAGAACTGACAAAATGTATTAACATAACTGTATCCTAGTAAACACATCTTCATAGGGGGCCCTCCTTCTGATGGCGGAACTGCTGGTCATGCTTGTTGTGTAACTCCGTGGAAGCTCAACATGGATCTCCACAGGTTTACATGGCCTGTCTCCTTGAACACATGTATTGCCACTAGATCATTCTGCACTATGGTTACCTGGCTTATGGGCAAAAAACACACTCAAAACAGTCCCTCTTCTTTTGGTGGTAAGCAGCATGTGGCATATACACCTCTGCAGCTGCAAGGTCTTGATTGTCTCACTCGGCTTGCTCCTCTGCATGGGGGTTAAATCACGCAGCAGGCTGTGGGTGATCCCAACACCAGTGAGATCCCTTGTCATCCAACAAGGAGTTAGTCCCCCTCAAAGTACTGAGGGGATCCAAGGTGCTGAAGAAGAACATACACAGAGACAGAGATAAAGATAGAGAGGCTTAGTTCTGACATAGATGGAGAAATGAAAAGGTTGATAAAAGCTGGCATCCTGGCTAAGAAAGCTCAAGGCAAAGAGTAAGCATTCAGCATCAGAGGTGACTTGAGGCACGCTTGCTACAATGGAGTAATTGTATGATAAGGGAGATACTGTGAGATAGTATGAGACTGATATTGAATATCGTGTAACAAGCCTAAATAACCTGCATACCAATATAGTAGTAACATGAGCAAATCACTGTTTCTTGACTATTGTTACTATCAGTAATAATCAATAAGAATGACTATCATTGAACCTATTTACTGCTAATAATCGTTGTTCTCAAATTCACAACAATATCATTTTTCTCTCTCAACCTGGACCTGCACCAGTGCAGCAAAGAAAGTTCAGAGTATAGCCTTCTCCAAGGAGCAGCGATGAGATGGAGTTGTGATTTGGATATTGGGGGGGCATCAAGTCGTGAGAAGATGAACATCAGTAGACATCACATCAATACAAAGTAGCTGGAAAAAATGAGGCAGAGAATCTCTGGATAAAGTTGTTGGCTAAGAATCAAAACACAGAGAGGCAGAGAATTGGTGCTGAGAGATTATTTCAATCTGGCCCCTCACACTTAAACCAATTTACAAGACAATCAGGGAAATGATATATGATGTCACAAAGCCCATATGAGACACCAACCATCAATGCTGGGGGTATATTTAAAACAATTTCAGTTTTGTATCTTACAAATACCTCAAATAGTGACCTCAATATAACAAACAGAATTTTGTCTAAATCAATAAATGAAAGACGGTGTGATTTAAAACCAAGTGCTCACCCAAGTGAACATCAAACGTGTCAGCTAAAGATAAGACACAGTAACAAAGAAGAGGTGAATAAATTAAGGATGAATGAAAGCACACCTTTAGTGGTCCACACTCAGGTCCACCAGGAAGATGGCTATTTCAATCAGACCAGTCAGCCGACTTTCCCCCCTCTAAATGCACATAGAATTGAAGCTTAGAGTGACAACAGAGTATACTCAACAGAAGATGACAACACAGGTAAAACAGTAAAACATGCAGGGACCCACTCTCCACTGGATCTGCTCCTTCTTAATGGATAGAACACAAGGTGTTATTCTGACACCTTACTCCTCGAAAGGCTGCAAACTTATCTGCAGAGTGCCTCAAGATTCATTGCTCAGCCCCAGTCTCTTAAACACATACATCATCCCTCTGGCCAACGTCATCTACGCACATAACTTCAACTTCCTCTCTCATGCCGATGACACGCAGCTCATAGTCTCCCTCTCAGACAGACCCTCAACACAAGAAACAGGCCAACTGCCTGCATGACGGAAGTTGCTAACTGGATGAAAGCAAATTGTCTCAGGCTTAACATTGACCTACCCCGGGCAGAGCAGGCGGAGTTGCTCTACGCAGAGCTCCACGGAGTTGGGCAAAAACTCAGTGGAGCTCCGCGCCTCCACCCCCCCTCAATAAATATTTCGTGTAGGACTGCGCGTGCATGCGCAGTCCTACCATGACGTACGTCTGACGTAGGGGATTCTGCAGGAACATGGCGAGGAGGGCAGCCCGGAGACGCCGCGATAAAGGTAAGTGTATTTCATTAACCTTAATTTTCATTTTTATTATATAAAATATTTATTGGGGGGTGGAGGCAGGAGGGTCCGGGGCTGAACTCCGCTCTGCTGCGAAGTTGGAAGTTTTGCATGAACTTCGAGATCTCCGCCGAGTATGCAAAAATCCGCAAGCTCCGCCAGCGGAGCGGAGTTCCTGCCCAGGGTTAACATTGACAAGACAGAAGTAGTGATCTTTGGCAAGAAATACCTCACCATGGCACTCCAACTGGTGGCTGGCCAAACTCGGACCCACACCCACACCCAGCACCCATGCCAGGAACTTCGGAATATTCAGCAACAACCTGGACATAACCATGCAAGTCAGTGCCTTCACTGCATCCTGATTCCACACCCTGAAGATGCTGAGGAAGATCTTTAAATGGCTCCCAAGCAGCACTAGAAATACTGTCACTGACCCCCCTAGTCACTAGCAAGTTGGACTATAGGATCACCCTACATACTGAGATCAACAAACAACTCACTAGTAGACTCGGCAGCCAGACGCATACACAACTTCCCATACAGAACTCACATCATACCACACCTTAGGAAGCACCACTGGCTCCCAATGCACAAACACGCTCATTTGAGATCCCTCAGACACATATTCAAGGCACTATACAACTTAGGGCCCACATACCTGAAAAGTTGCATCTCGTTCCACCAACCACCCAGACACCTATGCTCTGCAGGACTCCTACTCACACACATCTCACGCACACACAAAACCAGATCAGAAGGTCGGGGCGTTTTCATAAATTGTCTCTAATGCATGCAAAGGTCTCCCACTCTACATCAGAGCCTCCTCTTCTGTTCTTGAGCTCCACCAGAATCTTAAGATCTGGCTTTTCAATTAAGAAACCTACCATAGGCAGGGCTTAGCACACACACCTGCACACACACCTACTCAGTACCAGGATACCCTTGTGGGTGATACATTTTAAACAACATGAGATGAAGTAAACACTGAGCATAATAAAATCCACAACGTCAGTGAGTTATAGCACGAAAAGACACTTACACAGGGTAAAATAGGAATCATGCATACTCTAGAGTCTATGATCTCAATGATGCCAGTCTTTGCTGATGCCCTGATGCACCAGTCAAGAAAAATTATGTTCAAATAGATATTTTGCATAAGATGGGGTAGTATTTAACAATTTAGATAACAAACTTGACAATATATCTGACAGACAAGATGCTGCAACTAACCTCTTACAGTCAGGCAATGACTCAAATTGGGGAGAACTCTGTTTTGCCAGCAATCAGAGACAAATTAGGTACCCTGCCAATCATTATGAATGTGATGTTGAATGAACGGCAAAGAAACGTTCAAAGCTATTTGAACACCTCTTAAAACAACAACAACCAAATCTACAGGGATCAAATTTACTAAACTACTTAGTGGAGAGGGCAAAAGGCTCAGGTAAAGTTTTTCAGAATACGAGCCACAGTGCAAACTGGAGCACCAATGCTGACACAGAAGTTGATCTAGTTATAAAATCAACTACCACCAACATTGAGCTAAAAAATACAAACAAAAGAAAAGAAACAGGAGGTAACAGGTCAAGACACCAGTCATTGTCAGAACTAGCAGAACACAGAGATCCTATTTGAAAAGCCATTAACAAGCAAGCACAAAGCCAAATGTAAACAACCAGATCATAAGGTGTTCCCAATATTGCCCCAATAGATTACAACAGTGTAATAAAATAAAAAATAATGCCTCAGGGGGTGGTCTTACTGAACAAGGAGCTACACAAGCCACTCTTAGTTCTAGTGGGGTGAGGGAGACAAACATACAGGGAAGAGCAAATTAGATCAATCACACAAAATGGAAACAACATAAAGAAAGTGCATTTAGAGATGGAGAATCAGTTCTGCATCTAGCCAACATCAAGACTCGAAATCATAGAAGTAGCATCTTTAGACCTTTGCAGTTAGCTGCCATATGATAAAAATCAAATTCTGCCAAAATTGTTTGGTCAGAATAACAAAAACGTACCTAGACAAGGTTGGTCATAGACCTGTAAACCAAAATTGTGGAAAGCACATGAAATACAACAACTAGAGGCTAACAGGAATTGGGCTACTTCAATGTAAAATCATGGTAATTGCTGCCTATTTAAAAGGGCAATATTTAAGCAATTAAATCCAACCATAACAGCCATTTTTCCTCCAAGGAAAGTCTCCTTATAAGATCATTTTGTGGAATATTGCAGGAATAGCAAAATTATTAAAAAAATAAGGCTATTTTGGACTACATCACTTTACAATGCAGTCTATCTCTAGGTAACCTTGACCTCGTTTATAACTTGTGCACCTCCATACAGTGTCTTCAGCTTACAAGCCACACTACATTAACTATAACTTGCGATTTAACGATTCACTGCTTATACACTTTCATATTACATCACTTATACTAAGTAAAATCATAGCATTCATAATAAGATTATTACATCACAAATGTCATTATCTGTGAGAACCCTGTGCATGACACAGTGGTGAGTTATAGTTCTTGTAGAGTGGTGAGCGAGTTAACAACACTGTGTATGGAAGTGCAAGAGTTATAGTAATTTGAAGGTGGTGCGTACATTACATATTTAAGGGGTAACTATAATTTTGCTACCTTTTGGTGTTCACAAAGGAAAACTTAGACCAAAAGTCTAACTTTACTACTTTTCGGTATTCACAAAGTTAAACTTAGACCAAAGTCTAACTTTACTCCTTTTCGGTATTCATAAAGGTAAGCTACTACTACTAAAGTTCGACTTTTGGTCTAAGTTTACCTTTGTGAATACCGAAAAGTAGTAAAGTTAGACTTTTGGTCTAAGTTTACCTTTGTGAATACCGAAATGTAGTAAACGTACAAAAAAGTGTAAGTTTATCTTTGTGAATAATGGCCCATAGTGTGTAAATTATGAATTTAAAGTATAATTATAACTTTAGAATTTCTCATGCTTGTGTAGTTTAAGTTTGGTTTGTATAGAAATAAATAAAGTTTTCCTAAATATAACTAAGCTTTAAGCTTTGGTTTCTTTCATTGAATTGGTATGTTTTTTTGAATTTTTGAAAAATGTTTTTGTAATATATCACAAAGTAAATCCATCATTGTTTTTCTTTTTATACAGTGGCTTGGTATGGCATAGAGTAGTGTGGCAAACAGTAGTGTGTCATAGATTAGAGTGGTGTAGAGTAAAGTGGCATAGGGTTGAGTGGGGTAGAGTGAAGTGGGGTACAGTAGAGTGGCGAAGAGTGGAGTGGCATACAGTAGAGTGGCGTAGAGTGGAGTGGAGTGCTCTACCGTAGAGTGGCATACAGTGGAGTGGCATACACTGGAATGGCATACAGTTGAGTGGCGCATGGTTGAGTGGCATAGATTGAAATAGCGTAGAGTGGGGTGGCATTTAGTGGAGTTGAGTAGAGTGGACTGCTTTAGATCAGAATAGCTTAGAGTGTAGCGGTGTGGCGTGGAGTGCAGTGGCATAGAGTCGAATTGTAAAGAGTGGAGTGTCGAAGAGTGGCATAGAGTTGAGACGAGTAGAGTGGAATAGTGTGGAGTGGAGTGGTGTACAGTAGAGTGGCATATAGTGGGGTTGCAAAGAATCGAATAGAATAGAGTGCCAAGGTATAGAGTAGAATAGCACAGTGTAGAGTGGTATAGAGTGGAGTGGCATGGAGTGGCATAGAGTGGAATGGCATACAATGGAGTGGTGTAGAGTAGAATGGCATAGAGTCAAGTGCCATAGAGTAGCGTAAAATAAAGTGGAGTAGCAGAAAGTGGAATAGCATAGAGTGGAGTGTAGTAGGGCAGAGTGGCATAAAGTGGAGTAGCTTAGAGTGGAATAGCATGGAGTAGAGTTTCATAGAGTATAGTGGGATAGAGTGGAATAGTGTAGCGTGGAGTGACATAGAGGGGCATAGAGTCAAGTGGCGTAGACTGGAATAGGATAGAGTGGAGTGGCATACGGTAGAGTGGCATACAGTGAAGTTGCATAGAATCAAATTGTAGAGTGGAATAGCATAGCGTGGAGTGGTGTACAGTGGAACAGCATACAGTGGAGTGGCACAGAGTATAGTGACGTAGAGTAGAGTGGAGTGGCATAGAGTAAAATGGCATAAAGTGGAGCGGCATAGAGTGGAATAGCATAAAGTGGAGAGTAGACTGGAGTGGCGTAGAGTGGAATAGTGCACAGTAGAGTGGTGTAGAGTGGAGCAGTGTGGAGTGGGTTGTGTACAGTAGAGTGGCATAGAGTGGATTTGGGTAGAGTTGAATACCATAGAGTGGAGTGGTATAGAATGGCGTGGCGTAGAGTAGAGTGGCGTAGAGGGAGGTGGCATAAAGTGGAATTGCAAAGAGTGAGTGGCATAGAATGGAGTGGTGTAGAGTGGAGTGGTGTAGAGTAGAATAGTGTACAGCGGAGTGGCATAGAGTGGAGTGACAGAGTGGAATAGAATAGAGTAGAGTGGCATAGAGTGTATTAGCATACAGTGTAATAGCGTAGAGTGCAGTGGTGCAGAGTGCAGTGGAGTGGCGTATAGTGAAGTGGCGTACAGTGTCATGCCATAGAGTGTTGTGGCAGAGCGTGGAATGGCATTGAGTTGAGTGTGGTAGAGTGGAATGGTATAGATTGGAATGGTGTAGAGTGGAGTGAAATAGAGATGAGAGGCGTAAAGTGGAGTGGCGTGGAGTGGCGCAGAGTGGAATGGCATACAGTGGAGTGGGTTAGAGTGGAGTCACGGAGAGTGCAATAGCATGGAGTGGTGTACTATTGAGTATGTAGAATGGGGTGGCGTAGAGTAGAATGTCTTATCATAGTGTCTTGTAGAGTGTAGTTTAAGCAATCATATGGGTAAAATGGCTGAATGCACGTAGCTGAAATTTTGCAAAAATATAGAATATGGGGTATAAGCAGTTTTTGGTAGTAGTTCTAAATTGGTTCAGTCGTTTTAAAGTTATAGGACCTGATTCAAAAAGATTCACAATAGTAAACTTACACTTTTACGTAAGTTAATGACTGTTTGCTATTCACAACAAATTTTACGAGTAGCATCTTTATGACTGCAGAGTCTTCGCATACAAAAAGATAGGACAGTTCTAAATATTTATGAGTGGAGACTCCGCAGTCGTAAGGATACTACTAGTAAAATAGCTTTGTGAATAGCAACCAATCATAAAGTTACACAAAAGTATAAACTTACTATTGTGAATCAGGCCGGTAATGCACAAAAACGTAGTGATGTATTGTGCCACGATATCCAGCGGTATTTTCACTGTATATTGCAGTACACTGAGATGCCAAAACAGTATATGATTGGGTAATGCAAGTCCTTACAACATTAAAAGGCACCAATATTTTTTAGAACACACTGAATTCTAGGGTTTAAGTGTAAATGTAGTGTACTACTGTTTTACAAGGGATGTGTCAGTCTATCTAAGTGTGTAAAGGTAAGTAAAAAAGTTGTTTGGGCTCGTTTTACTTTCACTGAATTAGTATTCGGTGGATATCTCAGCCCCCCCACCACTGATTCTAACGGGAGAGGTATAATTGGAAAGAGGGGAATCACCTGTTTCCAATGGTACCTCTGCCCAGTGGATCCTTGCTTGGGGATCGCCACAGGCGAGTGATCCCCAAGCAGGGATCCACCCACTAGACACCAGGGATGGGGGAACAGCCCCTTGGTCAAGTGCTTGTGCTCCCCCTTGATTATTTTGCTATTTAAGTCTTTCTGCCCCCGGGGGGCAGAAAGCCCACTAGACACCAGGGATTATTCATTTTATGTGTTTTTAGGGGTAGAGGGTTCCGCAGCATGAGCATGGCCAAGCCCCCATCCCAAATAAAAGGCGAAACAGTTTTAATGCTTCCACAAGACACCAGGGATTTTTTGAAACTATAGGGGTGGGGTCTGCCCACAATATTCATGTCCATGTCCCCACCCCAAGTGAATAGGGCAAGAGTCTTTCTGCCCCCCGGACAGATAGGTTAATTACCCCAGATTTGCTCCCCAGGGGGGCAGAAAGCCCACCAGAAGCCAGGGATTTTTTTTAAATATAACGTTGGAGGCTGCCCAGCATGGGCATGGTTATGCCCCCCCCCAAGTAAATGGGAAAAGTATTTCTGCCCCCGGGGGTTATATGAGGGAAATTACCCCAATCTGCCCCAGGGGGGGCAGAAAGCCCACTAGATGCCAGGGAATTAAAAAAATAACATATAGATGTGAGGGCTTCCTATCATGGGCATGGCAATGCCCCCATCCCAACTAAATGGTACAGCAGTCTATCTGTCCCCCTTGGGAGGCAGAAAGATGTTATTATCCCCGATTTGCCCCCATGAAGCAGAAAGCCCACTAGAAGCCAGGGATTTTTTTTCAAATATAGGGGTGGGGGTTGGCCATCATGGGAATGGCAATGCCCCAACCCCAGTAAATGGGGCAACTGTGTTTCTGCCCCCTTTGGGGCAGATCAGCTAGTTAGCCTCGATCTGCCCCCAGAGGGGCAGAAAGCCCACTGTATGGCAGCAATATATTTTTTTAATAAAATAATGGGGTGAGTCTTTCCCAGCCTAACATCAGGCCCCAACGCCACCGCTAAAACCTTAACAGTCTTTCTGCAACCCTGTGGACTATAGCATCCCATCCCAATGGCAAGGAAGAGGACATATAATTATTTTGGGTGTTGTTTTTAAATGTGGACCAGGAGAGTTTTTATAACTCCCAGTATCATTCCCACTTGCCATGGTGAATGGCTCCACTGCCTTCACCATGCACTGCTAATTACCCCTCATATTACATCACTCATGACATCTTCTATGGCATCATTGATAATATCACTGCAACATTTGCAGTGAAATTACTGATGAGAAAAGTGTTCATGGTGGGGGCGAGAATTATAGTTACCTTAGGGCACGAGTTATAGTTACTTGAGATAACTATAACTGCTGAATTTCTTTGGTTTTGTATGTATAAAATCTGAACCTAACTATAACGTCCCTGTAACCTGTAACTGGCTTTTTAAAAATAGAATAATGCAATCCCATTGTATGATGAAATGCTGGTAGATGAGAAAGGACTACCGGTATCCTAAGTGTATACTTTACTGATGGCAGCCATGTTGGGGTGCTTTTTTGCATATTGTCCCAGATGCCAGCATTGAAAAGGGCATAATGGCGAAAGGCGTTTCCTTGAAATAAATGGATTTGAATTGACCCAGTGAAAGTGCCCCGTGTTCACCAAGCACACACATGTACAACTGTCACAAATGGCCAAATTCTTTCTTTGAGGCCCAGTACCACAGATGGTCACCATGTGGCTGGTATTTTCACCACTGTTGCGCCCGGGATAGAAAGAATTATATCAAGAAAGGACACAATAAGTCAATGATAGAAAGTAGTATACCAGAGCCACGATTATGCACCAGAGAGATGCAATTTTTCTAAGAAGGTCCACAAGATGTGAAGATTGTTCTCTTTTTCCCAGAGAAAGCCAAAATGTCATCATGAATTCCCACAACAAAACAAATGAATCAACCCGTATTTTGTGAGGGATTGACAGAATAACAACCTTAATCTCCACAGTAAATCACAGATGGGTACATATTATTCATTATCCTTACAGGAAGCCAACATGAATGCCCACTTCGATGCCTAAGATAGGGTCCTCTTTTGAGTATGACACCCTGCATGCTCACTGTGTCTCATGGATGGTTCTCTATCATGCCTGTGATAGCTGAATGCCACAATATGTCATATATAGGCACTTATTTTGGCTTAGATAGCCAGAATGCTACCATGAATTCTGAAAGTATGTTATTGATGGGCACCTCTAATGCCTGGGATAGGCGGAAAGTCACTCTCTTACCCTGTAATATGTTTAAGATGGCACCCTAGTATTACGTCATGACTAACGGTTAGCTGATTGTTCAGCCTCAGCTTCTGGAAGCACATGCCTGCCGTCAGTACGACACAGGCAAGCTCAGTAAAAAAGGAAAGCACCCTCCCTCCTCATGTCTGTAGCTTTCTGAGCAATGGTCTGCTGCTCTTGAATTATTCATTCAGCAGTGGGAGGGCATCAGACCAGACTCTCAATCTCCTCTTCTTCCTGGTCTGGTCGGGCATCACACATAAACATAAACATTGACTGGGAACCTACTACACAACCCCGCGATAGGATTAGTTGCTGATTTCATTGCCGCACGCTTGCGTAGTGCAAATATGATCTGGTCACTGGTGATGGGAAGAAAAGAAATTCTCAAATGTGTTTGTCCAGGCATACTCTTTTGAGCTCATTTTCAATAATTCATATGCTTCTAGAATATGAAGAATATATTGGTCTACACAGAAATGGTGTGTTAAATTTGTCAATCAAAGCTTCGCAACCAATGCATTATAAAATCTCTCTCTCTTCTTTTTATGCAAATTAATACTTTACTTTAAAAATGCATTGGACTGTTAACTACTGCCCTTTAGCATTAAACTATTTCAACCTTCAACAAGTTGAAATATTGCATACCAATGACAGCTACTCTTGAGAGATGTCAGCTAAAGGAGCATAGGGTTTAATAATACATTGTAATGCAGGCTCCTTAATAAGGAAACCTAGAACTTTTTCACAGCAGACATTCTAAAATATTTAGAAGCTTTTATGATAATGAGGCGAAGAACAGATTGCTTCGGATGTTACATTATGTACTGGGTTTCAACCATCAGTGTAGTAAACATTGTATTTTTAGCTACGCAGGTTTTAAAATGGAACTCAGATAGACTTTGAGTCAGTTAGTAAAATTGTGATGCTTTTCCAAATGTTATTTTAAATAGTAAAATGAGAAGTCAGCAGTTTAAAAAACAGACAAATGCAGTTGGCTTAAATAAATTCACCTATGTGTCAAAACAGTATAGAACATTGTTAGAGAATAAAATGCAAAGTGGCTAGTTCACAAAAGCATTTACACAGGAATGCTCAAACACTGCTGCATGCCATTGTGAACCAGCCCTGGAACATCCAACTCACTATTAGCAAAAGTGCAAAGTGGGCATAGTTCTTTCTATTTGTACTACTTGTGTGTGAATAGTCCCTGAATATTCCCATTTTAGATGTTTTGGGGAAAATTCACAAAGGCATGTAAGTGTACATATAAGTGTACTAAATGAAAACTACTTTATATGCTTCAAAATGCCTTTACGAATAGGCCACAAATGTGTAGAGCACTGGTGAGAGGACATGTAGCACTGGTCCTCTCCACCAGGTCCATCAGAAAGGAAAGGTTGGCACAGAATGACAGATGACTGCTGTACAAGGGACCTATGACCTTGCAGGCCTGCTTCTTGCTATTTCAGATTCTTGCCTGGCTTCCATTTCTCATCTCCGTCTATTTTATTTCTTCCCTATACAAACTGTCCATTCTAATGTCCTTTCCCTATATTTTGACACACTCAAAAGGGATTCACAGTCTGGCATCCTAATATGTCCAGCATGCCCTTTCATTCCTTCAACGATATATAATGCTAATGGTTAATGATCCGAAAACTGATTATAAGTGGGTTGAAATTGTGTGGTGGCACACAAATATATTCCAAAGTAATTTTTATATCAAATGAGCCATAACCTGAAACATTGTGTTCTTGAATAAGTTATCTGCTTCAGCTTTTGTGAACGTTTTGTTTCTAAATGGAAACAGTATGTTAAAGATACACGGAAAACTTGTTGACAACAAAAGTTCCAACTAAATTGGCAAAACCAACTCAATGGTTGGCTTGTACATACAATGATAGCCTCTGCCTCTATGAGGAGGCAGCCAGAACAGACCTAAGAATAATGGTCTGTATCAATAACTGTGCTTGTGAGGACGATGGGCCATTCTGCTCAGTACCATGTTGTAGTCTTATTCCTGTCAGTGTACCATGTTGTAGTCTTATTCCTGTCCCTTTCTATTTTCTTGCACCCATTTTTATCTGCTTATTATTATGAGGTTTTCTATTGTTACGAAGTATGGCACAAATGTATTTGAAGTTTTCATTGGAAGTGGTGGCATCACTCATTCCCTTTGCCTCAAAATATCTGCTTAGTAATGGGTAAACACTGATAACTGCTTGTTCTACAGGACCATGGTTGCAATGTTGTGGGAAATATTTGTCTATGTGATGGGTCTGGCTGGATTCCTCTGTCATCCTGTGATGCAACCATTGCAGAGAATATATTGCCCTATTAACATTAGGCACCTCAAATATGAGGATGAGATTTAGATTTTTTCAATTGCTGTTTGAGGGTGTCGTTGGGTTTCTAATATCCATTTGGAAGTTAATTTTCTTCAAGCTGACAACTTATAGATGTTGCTCCACCATTTCACATTCAGTCATGAGGAATCTGTGCAACATATGGTGGGAACTTTTGCTTAGTGGAATGTTTAGTGCGGTACTGCAGGTAACACAGTTACCTATCATTAAGCGAATCTGCACTGACATGCCTACAGCATTGGTACATTTTGGGGAAGAGTAAGGTTATGCAGTGTAAGCACAACTCCATGTATTTTTGGAATCAAGCATCCACATTTACTGTGTACTGTAGCTCATCGTCCACAGATACTTCACATATAGAGTAAAACATCACTCCACCATCAGCAAGCAGCACACTATTCCACTCTTTAAGCAAGGCTACTGCAGTTACCTTTGTAGGCAAATTGTATCAATTGGGATTCTTCATGCCCTTCACATGTCGCATGACTTTCAATAGTGCATCTGTGGATTGGTGACAGTTTCCTCTGGTACCTTCTTTGCTCCTTCTAAGCAAGATGAACTGTCCTTCATCCTGACATTCTGTTTGATTTGCACACCCTCCTCCTCAAAAGAAAAGACAACACTTTTTATTGAAACATTGAGAAATCCAAACTTATAATTTAGATGGAAAGCCTGATTTAAAACACTTAGAAATATATATCTGGAATAAACTGCAAATTAGAATTATGATACCATTTTACTCTAAGGTGCACCACTGTGATTTATAAAAGGAACAATTTCTCCTCAAAATATCTGCAATTTCAGGAGCAGTAAACACGTCTATCCAAAATCAACTACCTAAAAAAAAAAAAAAACAATTGTGACCAAAACCATGAAAAAGTTAGGGTTCAATGGTAAAGTATAGAAATTCTGGTATAAAAACACGGCAAATCTTGATACAGAAGTATCAAAATATACTTACAAAACATGTTTTAAACTAGAAATAAATACATTTAGGCTATCCTGTTTTAGATATAAACTAGAAATAAATACATTTAGGCTATCCTGTTTTAGATATAAACCTATAAAATTGATAAAATCACTGTCACAGGAAAATAGCTCTCCTCAGTGTAAACAAATAAACAGTGATAAGAACCTGCACAACCACAAACTAAAATGCGCTTCAAAGAGGAACGTGAGAGAAAATTACTTATTTTTATTTCTTTTTGAGGAGGCCAATACGATGTAACTTTGTTATACAGGGTAGCAGCAAGAAAGACTGGTCTAAGATACTTCTTCTTGAGATTTGCTGTAGAGGGATGTCATTAAAATATTGTTTCTTGTTCCTTTTGTTTTGGGGGCTTGGATTAGAGGTGCAGGGTTTTAAGGCATGTTTTAGGTCTGATCTAATTATTTTATACAGTAGAGAATCTGGGAATATTGCAATCCTATTTGATCTTTTGGCAGTGTTTTTTTTCACTGATTGTTGAAATGCTTTACTCATAAGAATCTTGTCCAAGATGTACTATAAACATTTAACCACAGATTCAGAATGGGTAAAACACTTTGATATATCAGCCCCCCTTTTTTAACAAGTAAGGATTGATATTACATCACCTTCCAAACACCCCATGCTTTAAACATTCAATGCAAGGTGTAGTGACAAGTAACCTTGCACGTGGGATGGTGGTACAAAGATCACACAAGGCGTTCTACATACCAATAAAATTCATAGCTTCAATGTGCCCCATTGTTATATGTGATCCCTTCAGCTAACCCTGGCTTTTTACCCAACTGCACTTTACGGCTGGGGATTTTGAGCCCATAATTACAATGTTAACAGCACAATTTAATGTCCCAATATGCAATTTGATGTCTGTTAAAAGATCAGAAATGACGTAAAGTAAGACATTTCCTATGGGGACACTTGGCAGCTATTAGTGTCCACACAATAGCAGCACCACCTTAATGTAATCAGACAGAGAGTGCAGAAAATCAGTGCTGAGAATGCTTAAAGCTTCATGTTTTAGGTACCTTAGAATGCAGGGCTATAAACTAATATTGTGTAATTCAAAATGTTAAAGATTTCACAAGGTACTATGCTTTTGGCAGAGTTGCCTACGACTACAATATATTAATATTCAGTAAGGAGAGGGTAAATAACACCCCCAAACTGTGTCCAGGAATTTGCTTATTAAAACCTTTGAATACAGCACTCTAACTTTTAAAATCTACAAATAGTCTTGTAAACCAGACATAGGGCCTGATTTAGATTTCGACAGACAGGTTATGCCATCACAACGGTGCCGGATATCCCGTCTGCTGAAAATTAAATCCCATAATATCCTATGGGATTTATATTTCGGTGGACGGGATATCCGTCACCGTTGTGGTGGAGTAACCCGTCTGCCGCAATCTAAATCAGGCCCAGAGTCCTGACAGAGTCAGTGTAGGAGGTAATGAGACATGAGAGAGGGCAATATGATGTGAGTGCAAGTGAGAATGCAGCATACAGACTTTCTATGCTTAAAACAGTCCAACATAAGTCAGTTGACAAACTGCCAATGGGAAGACGCTGCATACCCTGCATTACATCTCCTTTAAACTAAATCGGTGCTTTATAACAGTCACTGCAAAAAACACCATGCTTTGTAAACACTAGGAAAACACAGTTGTTGTCTATTTTGGGAGTCATGCAACTGAATAAGCACTGATTTAAAAATAAACACTGTCATTAGGACAGTCTAACTACATTCAAAATTATCAGCAATGAAGAAAATGTGAATCTTTGAATCAAAGTTACAGAGATATAATTTCAAAAGGTCAACAATTTCTGCTAAAAAACTAACATTTTATAAATAAGTATTAAACACCTCTGTTGAATATAACATTGCTGAACAGTGCGTAAAATAAAAACCTTAATGTAAATGTACATGCATTTAAAAAAAACAGGGAACATAAAGGCAAAGGTTTTGAAAAAATAACATATCTCTATAATAGCATAGGAGAAATGTAGCCATAATTCAATTTTTTTTAAAAAAATCAAGTAACTCATCCTAATGTTAGCTGGACAGCCTAGCAATTTAGAATCAAATCTTATGCCAGGGTAACTAGCCTCCTCCCAAATAGTAAAACCTAAGAGAGAAACAGAATTTAAGAGCGTAGGATATCTTACTTAGCATCATATATTAATATACTCATAGCTGCCAAGTTTCCGGTTTGCTTATGTGTGTCATTTGCATAGCTGGAGTGTGGTTATGTGTGACATTTCGTTGCCTTTTGTATGAAACCTTACATCACATTTAATTGTAAGCAGAACAAAGTAGCATTACAATGAGGTTGATTTCAGATTTCATATTTTTGTGCAGTGTAAAGATCTAGAAAGTGTCATAAGCATGTGCAACTCACCTAATGCACTGATGGAGGTTTCTACCGTTACTCTTTCACTTTATTTACTCTTTCAGAAAAAAAAATCTCATTTTCTTAAAGTACTTTAGGGGCATATTATCAAGCGGCAGCGATAATTATCGCTGGCCGCTCTTAGCGAGAAATCATTTATCGCCGGCTATCGCTGGCAATTATCGCCATGCTATCACTGTATCAATAACGCATAGCGCAATGGCGATAATTTCCCAGCGATAGCGGTGTTTTCCATGGAACATCGCTGGTTTTCCAGCGATGTTCCATGGAAAACGGCGATAACCTTGCTGATACGACCCTGTGGTCGTATCAGCATAATCCACCCCCATTGTTAGGTATAGGTAAGTCTGCATTTTTGCAGACGTTAGTTTTTGGCGAAAACCGCGGTTTTTGCCAAAAACTAACGTCTGCAAAAATGCGTGGACCTCCTTGTAAATATCGCGATCTACATTTTGTGATATTTAACAAGGTAGTCCGTCAGGGGTACGCCCAGTGACGCCCACTTTGTATCTCATTAGAGATGCGAAGTTAGGCGTGCTGGAAACGGGCGCTAAGTCAAGGAAACACGCGCTAGCGTGTCCTTGATGATATTGCGATAAAATTATCGCCGCTTTTCGCCCGAAAACGGACGCTAAAGCGGCGATAATGTTATCGCCAGCCCTTGTTAATGTGCCCCTTAGTTTGGTAATGCTGTAGGTCCCTATCAATATAAATCTTAATTAAACACAAACTGTTAGCTTTATCTTTGCCCATCATTTGTTACATAGGAGAGGAAATTACATAAAAAAGTATATGAATGGGTACAATCATGCAGTCCCTGTTATTACATGCTTCTGTAGGCGTTCATGGCTCAGCAGAGGTCTTCTTAAATAACATAATATTCAGACATCAGAATAGAGCTCCTACAAACATAGAGGGCCCAATTCACAAAAGTAAACTTAGACCGGAAGTTCAAGTTTAGACCTGAAGTCTGAGTTTACCTTTGTGAATTGGGTCCTTAGACTTCACGTAAATCACAGACTTCAGGTCTAAACTTAGACTTCTGGTCTAACTTTACCTTTGTGAATTGGGCACTTAGACTTCAGGTCTAAACTTAGACTTCAGGTCTAAGTTTACCTTTGTGTATCGGGTCCAGAGTGTTCACTCCTCACGTATTGCATAGGAAACGACCTGACAAGTTGGTGTGTGTGCTTACAGTGCCATTGAGGTGGCAATGATTCTGGCTTGCTTTAACGTTAGAGTATGATTGTGCATATCTGGAACAAATACATCGCTAGCATGTTTCCCAGGTCCTTTGTATAAGTAGCTCATCTAGTTTTGTTTTGCACTCTGATACTTGCAGTCCTGATTTTATAATAGAACAGAACAGTACTACCATTTACAGAATGCGAAAAAATAAATGGGACAAATGAGCTATTTGCAGGGAACTGGGAAACGTAAGTGCTCCACACATGCTATGCTCACTTGAAAAGCGCAGATGAAACGTGCCTTCTGCGTGGTTGTGCCACAGAGGAAACATGTCAGAAGGGCAATATCAGACTGAGCCACTTAGCATGTGGTGTTGACTCTCCTTGCATGTAAAGTGCCTGTTGGAAATGGGGGTCTCTCGTTGGCAGGTTGTTTCCCTGTCCATGTAGGGACCCTTCTTCCTAGTCAGTATAAGGGAGTTACACTTCTAAAATAACCCCTGCTCACCCCCTTGGTAGCTTGGCATGAGCAGTCAGGCTTATCTCAGAGGCAGCATGTAAAGCATTTGCACATAACATACAGTAATACAGTTGAAACACTACAAAAGGACACCACACCAGTTTTAGAAAAATAACCAATATTTATCTGTGTAAAACAAGACCAAAACGATAAGCATCCAACATGCAGTTATCCAAGAATATCAATAAGCAAAAATAGACTTTAAAAACAGTTCCTTGAAGTTGATTGCTCCATCCAGAGCTATCACAGTGTTGTGAACAAACAAATCCAACAGTTCTGGCCGTCTGTGGCTTTGCAGGCCAGCTACGGTGTCGGGAAAACCCACAAAACAGTACCTTTAGAAATGCAGGGTGTCAGGGACCTTGCAATGAGCTCCAAAGGGCTGGCGTCAGCAGGCGTTGGTTCCGGAGGTCGGTGCAGGGGTCGTCGGGCCCTTGAAGTAACACGCGCTGCAGGTCAAACTCGGGGTGGTTGTAGACGGGAGCGCCGGCGTCGGGCTGTGGTGCGAAGTGCAGCGGTGCGGCGTGCAGTGCCCTCAGATCGCGGTGCAGGCAGCGGCTTGGTGACAGCGTCCAGCTGCATCGGTGAGACTAGGGCTGCAGTGTGAAGTGGGACAGTGGTCATTGCGGTGCTAGCAGGTCACGCTACATGCAGCGTCGTCGTTGAAGCACTGTCATCGGCTGAAAAACTGAAGTCGATGGCGCTGGTGTCGGTGGGCCAAGGCTGCGGTGTGGGGTGGGGCGGTGTATCATGTAACTTACGAGCTGTACCCCCAAACCACGGTGGAGGCAGTGGTGTTGAGGTCAGCTTGGAGTGGCGGCGTCGGTGAGACCAGGGCTGCGGTGCGAAGCAGGACGGTGCTCCGTATTCTCCACAAGCGGTGTCCACAGGTCACAGTGCAGGCAGCGGTGTTGGTGGTGGCATCACAGCGGATACCAGGGCGGCAGTGTGAAGTGAGGCGGTGAGGAGTGCGGTGCCCACAGGTCACGGTGCAAGGAGCAACTCGGTGGCAGCGTTGAACGGCGTTGTCGGTGAGACCAGGGTTGCGGTGCGAAGTGCAGCAGTGCCCTCTGCGGTGACTTCAGGTCAGGGAGCCGGCAGCTGAGTTGGGGACGGTGTCATGTTGATTTTTCCTCTGTGGCAACTGAAACAGCCAGTTCCAGAAGCTGGTACCCTGAGGATCTTGAAGTTTTTGTTGTTACAGAGACTTCTTGAACAGGGGGCAAGCTCTACTTCAAGCCCTTGGAGACACTAAAAAAGAAGTTGCAGAAAGTGCAGTCCATTCTTTCTCGGCCCAAGAAAGAAGCAGCCACTGCAGGCCAACACAGCAAAGCACACAGCAAAGTACTAATCTCTCCTCACAGCTTCTCCAGCTCTTCTTGGCAATTTCCTTGATCCAAAAGAGTTCTAAAGTCCTGGGGTCTTAGCCCCAATATTTGTACCACATTCCCCTTTGAAGTTCTGTGGTGTTGGCACAAACAAAGTTCTCCTGGCACACATAATCCAGTTCTGTCCTGCTCAGGGAAGGTTCACTACAGGAGGTGGAGACAGCATTGTGGAAGGCAGACACAGTCCATCCAGGTGCATGTGGCAACTCCCCCCACCACTCTAGATGCAGGACAGACCCATCAGCCAGACTGTGAGTCACCCAGGAAAGTCAGGACACACCTCAGCCCCCTTTGTGTCCCTGTCTAGTGTGAATGCACAAACCAGCCCCCGTCAGTCTCAAACTAAGACAGCTAATACACAAACAGGCAGAGGCACATGGATGGCTAGACAAGGAAATATCCACTGTCTAAAAGTGGTATTTTCAAACACACAATACAAAAACCATCTTTACTAAAAGATGTATTTTTAAATCCTGAGTTCAGGCATACTAAACTCCACTTTTTTATCAGCTCCCCCTGGCCAGCTATGTTTGTAAAAGTCTTACAAGGCAGCTCACATGTTAACCTATTGGAGAGATAGGTTTTCAACATGGAAAATGAAATGCACAGGGTTTCACTACCAGGACATGCAACAAACACCAGTACATGTCCCACCTTTCTCCCACACTGCAACCTGCCCATAGGGGTACCTTGGGCCTACACTAGAGGTGTCTCATATGGAGGAAGGGGAAAATTAGGGCCTGGCAAGTGGGGGCACTTGCCAGGTCGACACAGCAGTAGAAACTGGGTGCAGACACAGCAGCAGCAGGTCTGAGAACCCTTTGAAAGACTGCTTGTGTGGGTGGCACAATCAGTGCTGCAGGCCCACTAGCAGCATTTGGTTTACCGGCCATGGGCACATAAAGTGCTCTGTGCTAGGGACTTAGCAGTAAATCAAATAAGCCAATCAGGGAAACACCAATCCATAAACACAATGTACAGTAGGAACTGATCAGCAGTATTAAAATGCTCAGAAACACTAAACCAGCAAAAACAATATCCAGAGTACCGCCAAAATGAGGAGGTCAGAAGCAAAAAGACTGGGGAAACACGCCTAAAGATGCCAGGTCTAACAGTCCCACTTTAAACTATCACTGCAGGTACTGCATACAGAGCACTTCCCAATTGGCATTAGTTGTACCTAGAGAAAAATATGGTCCCTTTACATGTGCCACAACGTAGTTCCAGCAGAAAATCTCATTGTAAATCTGGGGTCTGGCTGTGCCGGTAATTGGACCAGAACAACAAGAGGAGTGTGGTTACATAAGTTATGTCTATTTCACTGAGAATGCACTGCAAGATAATGGAAGATGTGACTGTGGCCTCATACAGGCACAGGACGTGGGTCTTACTGCTATTGTAGAACTGGGTATTAGGAGTCTACATGTGCTATTGTCATTTAAAGCATGACCTACGTAAACGTGTGGGATTGGTAGTGCCATGGATTGTTAGGGAACTTCAGCAAAAAGCGAGTTTATTACTCCTGAAAAGGTAGAGTAGTAGGGAGCATATTTGAAAGAAAATTAAAGGACATCTATTCAACAAAAAGAGAAAACTCATTGCAACTGAAAAGTTATTGGTAGAGGTTCAGAGAGTGCTTGTCATAAAAACTCATTTATGCTTTACATTTCCTACCTTACATTAATTCAGAATAGGGTTTCTGATCCTCTTTGCCCCAATACCCCCTCTTGTCCCAGGAATGTCTTTGATTTCACAACTAATTGGCCTGTGGAAGCCCAGGCATAAACTGTGGTCTGTACAGTCTGCCTGAGTGTTTCAATTTGGTTGCCGTCTATTGGACACGTGGCACCCTTGCAATACCACTAGCTGCTATCCAATTCATATTGGTTTCCACTAATGTTGAAGCGTCAAGCCCTGATTGCAACAGTTCTCCAAATGTTCACATGGAGAGACGCTTTTTGATCAGTGAATATACAATTTAGACTCTGGCACATATATAAAGAAAGAAGTGTCTATTTTCCCGGCTGCCAGCCAAATAGTACATCTCAGCTATTTATACGGCAAAAATGTTCATAATCTCTGCTGTTTAGCCGACCATAGACTAAATAGTAGAGATGATGTACAATTTGACCAGCTGCCGAGTAGATAGTGTGAAGCAGGTTTTTATTTAGCCAGCCATAAAGAAAAAAAAACTCCCTGCAATGGTAGTGTGGTGGCCATCTTGAAATGGGGATGCAAAATGTGTGCAGCATTTGAAAGTAAGTACAATAGTTTGGAAAAAGGTAAGTGCTTGAATTAAGCTAAGCTGTTTACAGGTGAAAAAAAACATGAAATCAATTTCGAGTAAAACATTTGTTATGTTAATATTCAAATAAGACGTAGAAATGAAACAGAAGCTTTGGGATATGGCACATAAATTTTGTGATTCAGTCAGGGAGTATTTGGCTGTCAGCAAAGAATAATGAGTATGGTTTTAAAGCATTTTACATAAATGTTTTTTTCACTCATGAGAATACATTGGGGCATATTCTCAAGGAGCCATCGCCGAATTAACGGCACTTTATCTCAGCCAAAGTCGTGATAAATGTACCCCCCCATTCACAAGCCGATGTTAACAGCCCACAGCACCAGTTTACCCGCGATAGCAGCCGCAAAAAACATCGCCACAGAGGACCCTCGCAAATATCGCTAATGAGATGCAGAGTAGGCGTTCCCGTGACAAAAGCCGAGACAACAGCACACCTCAACATTCACAACGACCAGCCACATCCGCGATAAAAACACAAAACCGGCGATAAGACGCGTTAGCACCAGGAAATCTACACCTGCTCTGACCAGGTGTAAAGTCAGACGGCAGCCAGCACCACAAAAGGGAGCACAGCCCAGGGCCACATCCAAAGGGCAACAGATGCCATGGAGCAACTCATCATGCAGCCCGGACACCCAAGAGGGCCACAACACCTACCG
This sequence comes from Calotriton arnoldi, assembly GCA_963921515.1. Lineage (NCBI taxonomy): Eukaryota > Metazoa > Chordata > Amphibia > Caudata > Salamandridae > Calotriton > Calotriton arnoldi. Next base: position 242,537 of record CAWUFW010002952.1, read on the forward strand.
CCACCACCCCAGGACCCCATCCCACACCCAGAACACCCCCCCCCCCCGGGACCACCCCCAACCCCGGACTAAGAAATTGCACACCAACACCACGAATCCCAAAACAAACATCTTGCCTGATGTCACACAAGCAGGAAAATAAACATACATGCGTGGCCAGAAAATGGAGAATCAGTCATACAGCAATGCAACCACCAACACAAAACACCAGACAAACAAAAGCAGAAACAACCCCTAGGATGAGTCCTAGCTGCTCCCACTGGACAATCCGTAGCACACAGCCCGGTAGACCAAATCCAAGAGAAGAAGGTGTGCCATGCGCGCAACAAAGGAAAGAGAGGGAGAGAGCGAGGGAGAGAGTGAGATATCACAAGCAGCGCAAGGCCGCACGGGCACCTGGCTCCACATGCCAACATGTGTGTGTGCATCGCCATCCGTACACCATGAGCCCAAGGCCGTGTCCCAATCTCAGCGCCAAAGCCACATCACATTCCGAAAACGCAAGTAGTAGTCAGACAAACATCAGGGATGAAAGCACCATTGTCCCAATGCAGAAGGCGGGAGGACACCTGCACCTCTGACCTTGGTCCAGAACGCGCCTGGAACACCCTGATAGAGATGCAAAGGCAGATGGGGACGACTTCCACACCACGCTTTCCGCAAATGAACCATCTGACTCATCCACAGCCCACACATAGAAGCCGCTGCCTGTGGTACCCCTGCATGGGATGCCCTTGACACCCACGGAAACAGCAACCCATGCCCCACAACGTTGCACACACATTCGAATCATTGCTCAGAGGTGTGACATATCCTCCACACAACAGCCGCAGTCCAGAAGAGTGCCTGTTCACGAGACGCACCAACGCAATGGCAGGCCATACCGGGCACATGCACAACCCCCGTCACGTGGAACAGTACCGTGCATGTATGCTGCATTTACTGGGCGCACTGCCACTGGCAGTGCTGCGGATCAGTTACAGGCTCAGCTTCCGCATTGCCCATGTCAACTGCGTCCAGCCCTGGTTCCACTGCCGAACATGCACATTCGTGTGTCCCATGGATGTCTGCCTATCCAACACAACAGTTGATGAATTGGACTATGAATTGTGTCTGCGCCCCCTGTTGGATCACGAACAGGAGTGTAACCGAGACAGCCGTGCATGGGATGCCTTGACATACTGCGTATGTATTGATAGTTGTGCATGGGAGATGGCACAATTTCTTGTGTGCAGTGACCACATCGAGGCGCTCCCCTATTGGGCTGTGTTGCGGATCGGTGAGACGGCGTGGGCTGAACACACCTGCCCGGACCACCTAATGGAATGGCTCACCCTGGTGTTCCTTGAACACGAGAACGACATACTATTGGAACACATTGCACATGAAGCTGCACGGGCATTCATGGACGAGTAACTACGTACCTGCAGCCACATCCTATTGCCACCCACAGCACATGGCCCAACAACTTGTTGCACAGTGGGGATTGCTCACATATCCCACCAAAACAGAGGACACGTCTGCCTTCGGTCGGGCTCTGGATGCATGTGCGTGGAATAACGCATGTGCACACACACCTGTGCAAGGCGACGCAGGTCCATGGTCGGAGCAACACAGCGTCGTCTGGCAATGTTGCCAATTCGGACACACTGCTGGGTGAGAGCACACACATGGCGATGTAGCACGACATGTGAACCTGTCGGACCCTCACTCCTGATCACTGTCAGCAGAGCAGACAATCGGCGCACCCCGGAGGCAGAGCACCATGCAGACCCCACGTGCAGTGAGTCGTGCCCCCTCACACGGGGCACTGTGCAGACGCCAAACAACACATGACTCGTTGAGCAAGGCAAGGTGGGCTGTGAGCGTTGCCATCCGTGATGAATCTTGTCCATTTCAGCCCCAACATTATCTGCCCCTCGACATGTACCCATGCTGCGTGTAAGTGTCTTAAGCATGTCCCTGCCTGTTGTGGCTGTTGCCTCGTCCGTACTGACACGCACATGCCAATAAAGCCTATGCCACTCCACTGGTGTCTAACTGTGAGGTGTGTTGTTAAGATTGTCCACTCGTGTGCCACAATGAGCCTCGTCCCAACACAGGGAGGAACTAACTGTCGCATGTGCAATGGGGGTGTGTCCCTTTGGCAAGCTCCGCCTCTGTCAGGCAGACATTGTTTTGGGATAGGTGCTGGACGACATGTGCACTTACATGACACCAGCCATGTGTGTATGGTGTCCAACCTCTGCCCATGTGGAGCAATGTCATACATCACAACAGAATGTGTCCACACAGATGTGTGTAAGTCGGTATGCGACGTGAAGTTCTGCTGTCACACGTAGCGTGGGATACCACTCCTGGCCTGCCACCGTTTTGGTCACTCCTACACACGGCCCTATTCAACACATGGACGTGTGCCTAAGTTGGGGTGTTGTGAGATTGCTGTTGATGTGCAATGGGGTCACAGCTAGTACTCACCTTCACAGTCATCCAATTGGCCATGTGTCTCAGGGATAGACATGCGCATAGATGTCAGTTAGCAGGGTGTACCTTCATGTGCAATCATCGTCCCCACATTCAGCCATACTTCCATACGTGAGTGAACATAGTGATGACACATCTGTGTGATTCAGAATGTTTTATTCACATTCAGGTGATTGACGGAGCTGGAGCTGTAGCTGCCCATCCAAGCCCACAACACATGGAAGCCCAGTGGTGGCCCAACCAGAGTCCTTTGGGGAATGCACAGTGATTGGGAAGAGGGAGAGTGCAGTCCGCAGCAGGATTGCTGTGTGATTGTCCAGCTGTGAAGCAATGGCAGTCCATGTCGGTGTCCGGGTGAATGTCCCAGGGTGTTCCAGAGGTCAGTAGGAGGTATTTCCCAGGGCATGATGCATAGGTCATGACCAGGCAGGGACAGGCCATATGGCGGTGATGGATGCTACTGCCTCCTTCCTCACACAGTAGTTCCCATCCCCTTCTCACTCCCCTGATACGGGTTCTGTGTCCGGTGTGTCCAGTCTGTGTGGCGGGGTGATGGCTGCATGGCTGTGTGCCCCTGACACATCAGACTGCGTAGGTGATGGGGCAGCATCACGGTGTGCCAGGGGCACATCAGGGTTCGGAGCTGTGTGTGTCGATGTTCCTGCTGCAGTCATCTGAGAAGGGCTCAGTGGCAGCAATGGCAAGTTGGAGTACTGCAGGGCATTGCTGTTCCCAGCCACTACTCGCTGGTGTCCAGCAGTGGCAGACATACTTCCGGCCTGCATCTGCTCCATGGTGTCCATTGCCCTCCGCATCCGTGCCAACTCTGTGCTGTCATGGCTGGTGCCTGTCTGACCAGACAGTGCTTGTATTAGACTCATGGCACCAGCGAGGTTAGCCAAGGTCTGTGGCGGAGCATGGTGCGTACAGGGGGTGTCCAATAGGGACTGTACGTGGTCCCTAATGGGACTCAGACCCCCACGTATGGCATCGAGTTTGGCTACCACGAGCTCGAAACCCACCCGCAGCTGATGAGCCAACTCCACCTGGCAACCCAACACACGACGTTGGAATTCCATGTATTGGTCGGGGGGTCCTGGGAGACAGCCGTGGTGGTGTGTGTTTCCTGCGGTGTGGTCTGTGCAGGTGGTGGGGTCACCTCGAGGCAGCTGGCCTGGCCTGCTCCTGGGGGTGGGGTGCAGAGGCTGTCCAGCATCCATTGGAGGTTGTCTTGACATGTGTGCAGGTTGTCCTCTTCATCATCAAAGGTGGGATGTGTGGTGTGCTCTGCAGGGGGTGTTGTTTGTCCCTCTGCAATGTAAAGGGAAGATGCAGGTTAACAGAGTTTCACATGTATGGTGATGATTTGCAGATGTTCACATTCAGACTGCATGCCAATGTACATTGTGACTGTTTTGGGGGAGCTGGCTATTTGATGGCAGTCAGTGTGTTTTTCGACTACATGACGGATGTGTGGTGGTACCCGTACATTATCATCACACAGTGTCAGGCAATGCCAGATGTGGGTGGACAATTACTACGCATGAGAGGAACCTGTTGTGGGCTCTGTCCTGTGGTGCTGGTGTTGCACTTTGTACCACATTGCCTTCATTGCGGATGTCCTGTGATTGCTATGTGTGTGTGCTGCATTGTGGGGGAGTTGCCCCTGCAGCTCTGATTTCGTGTAGCCTTCTCCCTTTGAGGCGGGGTGCCTTTGAATTGTGTGCTTTTCGGGGCCTGATTTGCTTTTGACTTGGGTCATGTGTGCTCGCGGACTGTTTTTGTGGCCTCGTGCATTGTTCGTCTGCTGCGTGTATTGTAAGGCATGGGTTGTGGGTGCACGTGGACACGTCGGAGTGTGACCTGCTCGTTTACGGATGTGATCCGCACTTGGCTACCTCCATGTCGCTTCGTGGGCCATGTCATTTTTTTGGGGCAGCTACCATGCTATCGGATATGCAGTGTTACTTGCATAGTCAGTGTGGGTCACGGAGCTGCTGCTTTGCTGGATTCAGCACATGTGCACGGGTCGGTTGTGATATTGGTGATAGGGGGGCCCTCTGTGCACATTGTGGATGGGGGCCTACTTGGCGTTTCTATGTGTGCTGCAGTGTGCCAAGGCATTCAGGGACATGTTCCACTGTCATTGTGGGTGTGCTGTGTGCTGCGTGTAATTGTGCATGTGTGCCATTGTGCCCATCTCCCCCCATCCCCCCCGTCCCTAGTGGTTACTCACCCTGTTGCTGTTGGGTCAGGTCGTATCTTGCTGTGTCCAGGCCCCCAATCCTGCCACCGTCTCCTCACTGCTGACTGTGGCCACCATTTGCTCCAGCTCATCCAGCTCCTCCTGTGTCGCAGGACTCCCACCTCCAGTCGCCGTTGCTGCCTCCCTGTTGGCAGCGAGCTTATGTTTGGTCTGCCTTTTCAGATCATGCCAGCGCCTCTTGACCTCCTCCAGTGACCTCCTGGACACTCCGACTGCATTGACGTTGGTGACGATGGCCTGCCATATTTCGGTTTGGGTTGCCAGTGCCGCAGTGGAGGTGCCGAACAGTTGTTGATGGTGTTCGGTCACCCCCGTGACGATGATCTGGTCTTCCTGCGGACTGTACCTGGTCTTCCTCTTGTCCTTGCCCTTCCCCGACAGCGGGGTTCCTGGATGGTCCTCCGTAGGGCTAGTGGTGTTCGGCTTGTCCTCTGCACTTGTTCCGGGTGCATCCATGTTGCTACGCAGTTTGAAGTGTTTTTGGTCTTTTTTTTCCCGTTCTTTTATGGTGCTTTTTCCCGCCTGGCGCGTGGGATTTACAGGCCTGTGGCTGGTGTACGCTGATTTCTGTACCGCGATTGGCCTCATCGCATTATTTCTCGCGTTCGCGTTTTGCATTTTTTAGGCGTGGTGTTGATTTTCACACTGGCATTTGACGCGTTATCTGGTGACTATCGCATGGTACCGCCTTGTTGTGAATTCCACGTTGACACAGGGTTATTTTCCCGTGATAGGCTGCGTTATTGAAAGTTGCGTTACGCTACTCTTGCGGTAGTTATCACACGTTCTTGTGAATATACCCCATTGTTTTTTTCATTTTCGTGATGCACTTTTGATGATTTTTTAGGGCTGGGCTGGTCTTGGGCTTCTTATGGAAGGCCTTGTTGCAGATTTAGGCTTCTGTTTGAGGGGATTGTGCTTGCTTAGTATTTCAAATCTGGCAACACAGCAGCAGTCAACAGAAGCAGCAAACAGGGAATGCAGACAGAGAGGTGTATCTGGGCCCCAGAGGGAGAGGCACGTACAGTAGATAATTGGTGTTTGGGGTTACAGTGCTTTAGGGCACTTGCAGGAGGTATATTGAGTGAGACTCTGTAATGGGGCTTCTGTGGAAATGGGAAGTGAAAGCAGGAGACAGGTTAGTAATTCTTCTGGGTAATTCACAGGAGAAGTTTACTCTGCTGCCTGTGAATAAACACACTTGTTCAGACTAGTCACTCAGCAAATTATGTTTAGGGCATTGATGTTTATTAGTCCCATGTCGTTAGTCACCAGCACGTGGTAGTTTTGATTTTTGACATGTGAAGCAGTGTTTTAAGTGAGAACGCTCTTGTCTCTACTGGGCCCTCATTTCTGTACTTGATAGTGCTGTCTCAGCAAATGAAATCAGGAAGCTAAAATAAAAAAATTCTGTGTGACAGACTTAGGGGCTGCACCTGACTAAAGTCATTGTGGAGGGAGGCTGGGGAAGAAAGTAGTAGGAGGGGGAAGATGAAATGTAGAAAAATACAGACCAAGAGGTGGACTACCAGGAGGGCTAGGACAACCAGAGCCATGAGGAGCAGGACAAGAAGAACCAGGCCCAAGGAGACCTAATCGATGAGGACCAGAGTTACCAATGCAAGAAGGAACAAGGAACAAATAGACGACGAGGAACCGGACAATGAAAAACAACACTAGGGGTACTGGGACTAGGGTGAGAAGGATCAAGAGGGTCAGGAGGATGTGGAACAGGGGGATATGTACTCAATGGACAAGTGCCCGAAGGAACAGAAGGACCAGAGGTAGAAGGAACAGAAGGCCACAGACCTAATGATAAGGAGAGCAATTAGGGCCTGTGCGCACTGACCAGAACCAGAAGGACGAGGACAACCAGGGCCAGGAGTAGCAGACTCAAGTAGACAGACCGAAGAAGACCAGTAGCAGGAGGCCAATGGAGAGAAGGACCAGAGACAAGAGGGCCAAGACCACAGATATCAGATCAAGGAGGATCAAGGAGCCAGAAGCATAGGAACCAGGGCCAGGAAGACCACAACCGGAAAGGACTAGGGCTATCAGGCCCTGAGATCCATGATTAGAATGACCAGAGGATTATAAAGGATGGGGAACTCTAGGTCCAGTGGGACCAAGATCAGAAGGTCGAGGAGTGTCAGACTCAGGAGGATCCTAAACCAGTGTTACAAGAACTACATGAACCAGGGTGACCCACAACATAGGAACTAGGAAGATGAGTGCCAGAGGGATGAGGAAGACCAGACCCAATAGGCCCAATACTAGCAGGTGCCCCCTATTTATCACATAATGACCTGGTTTTGCAAGGGGGTTACCTGCGTTTTAGGTCCCAGGTTCGACGGCTGTCTACGGAAGCCTACCAATCCCAGACATTTCTGACACTAGACACCCGGGAGAATCCAGGGAGGTGTGACTTGCATGCATGCCCCTACATTTTCTTACACAGAATCCCCTGCAAACCTCAAATTGAGCTAAAAAATCAAATTTTCCTCACATTTCTGTCTGGGATCACCGTGCCGGCATAAATTTCCTACTACCTGCGCAAATCACTGCATTGCCTTACTCTTCACTTTTCCATAGGTGTTGCAGTAGGTGTTCCCATGCAACACCCATGGATTTTGTCGCTTTCCCAGAAGACCATGTAAACCTGGGGAAGTTCCAAAACCTTATGCCTCCCGAAGTGAGGCATAACAAGGATAAATTACTTTATTTCTCCTCCTTTATTCCTTTTTCCATGTGTGCTGCATTCTATAGCACTGATAGAAAGTGGAAAATGCCTATCAGGATTCTTTTTGTACAGGAAGGTGCACCTTCTCTATTTTTACACCTCCTCGGTTTATCGTAAAGGCTTGATGTGTTCTGCTTGTTCCATTGTTGGACCATGTTTTCTCTATTATTTGCCATCTATTTTGTGCCCATCTGCACTTGTATCTGTTCCGAGATACCTCTTGAGCCTCTGATCCTTGGCTCTATATAACCTACAGAAAGGTCCCTTGCACTCATGTAATTTAGCTTTTCAGACCTTATTGCTTATTTGTTTAGTTTTCTTGGTTGTTGAGATCGATGTTCGATCTTTTCATGCCCCGTCTTTCATGAACATACTGGGCTCCTGTTTGTGCTCTTGCAGCACGGCTGCATGGCACCCATCAGATCTATTTCCCTAACTGCCTAGTTTCTAATAGATCCAGCTGGCTCTAAGTATCTCTGGTATGCCCACTAATCTATTATGACTCATATTATGGTTTTTACCATATACATTAAAGACTTTGGCACCTTAGTATGGGAGGTATTTAATTTCTGCTCCATTCTATCATGGCGCCTTCCAGAACCAGCAGCAGTCTGCTTTTCTTGTCCAACCGCTATCACGGTCAGCTGACTCCGAGTATTTCTGAATAGTATGTATTTTATTCCGCACACGGCAGGTGGTCATTTCATGCTGAGATTCTTCTAGCAGAACGATGTGTTTGAGGATTCGGACTGTCTTTCCCGCTGGCCATTATTGGTAAGCTTTAAACAACCATGTTTTTCCACTCTGGTTAGGCGTGGTTGGGAAGTCTTTTTCTATTCTTCTAACCATACAGGACCTGCCACTCTGTGAGTCCCGGTTTCTTTGGTATCTTTTGGCTCTATATAGGGCCTATCTATTAGACACCTGTTTTATACTTTGGCACGCTGTATTCCTGATCCTTAGTATGGTCTTGAGGCTAAGGGGCATATTAACAACGAGGCGATAGACAATTATCGCCGCTTTAGCGTCCGTTTTCGGACGGAAAGCGGCGATAATTCTATCGCCTAATCAGCAAGGTCACGCTATCGCGTGAATCCCTGCACTATCGCCCTTTCCCCAACGCCCATCCTTGCATCTCTAATGAGATGCAAAGTGGGCGTTACTGGACGTACCCCAGATGGGCTACGTTGTAAATATCGCCGATGTGCACATCGCGATATTTACAAGGCAGCCCACAGGATTATAGCAGACGTTAGATTTTGGCGAAAACGGCCGTTTTCGCCAAAATCTAACGTCTGCTATAATCCCGACTTACCTATGTTAGCCATAGGAGGTGGATTCTGCTGATACGACCCTGTGGGTCGTATCAGCAAGGTTATCGCCCTTTGCAGGGAACATCGCTGGAAAACCAGCGATGTTCCCTGCAAAGCGAGCGATAACATCGCTATCTCTGGAATTTTTATCGCCCTGGAGTAACGCGTTGTTAATAACGCGCTACCAGGGCGATAAATGCCAGAGATAGCCAGCGATAATATAATTATCGCTAAGCACGGCCAGCGATAATTATCGCTGGCCATTGTTAATATGCCCCATAGTTTTTTAACCGATGTTGATATCGCTCCATTTGCCACCTGCTCATTCTTATATGCATGTTTTTGTCTGTAATTAGCGATACACATGCCCACCTCTTCCCACGTGTATAGGCTTTCTGAGGGTCCCCCTCCCGATTCTTATTTAGTTGTTAGATCCATCTGTCATCTTTATCCTTGTCTTCATTTGGTTCATGTCTTGATTTGTTCCCTAGATATATCCGTGAGTAACCTGATGTGGAGCAGACATCCGGGTCCGTGAGTTATCCTATGCTCATGGAGAGACAGATTTAAGCTATCTCTTCTAATAGACGAACTGTGATGCTCACTAACGCCACCTTATATTTCTGCGTAAAGCCGCCTTACCAGCACTGCCAAGGTATTCTATGTTGATCCCCATGTGTGATCTTATGGACCTCTCTTTGTTTTGATATGCCCCCTTGAATAAATTTGGGGTAATTTATATTAATTTTTATTAGGTAAATACAGGAAGACTTTCCTTATGTGGGGTTTCTATTAATTTCCTGTGCATCTCGTCGCATCAGCTCCTTGACTCGTTAAGTCCTCTTTACTAGACAGGTAAGTATTCATTTTGATTCTGCGATCCTTCAGTCCGCCCTTGTAACCTATCGCAGGCCCACATGGAGGTTTCATTTCCATTTCTGAGGATGGGTCAATTGGTCAGATTGCTGACTATATAGCACATACACTTTTTCATTATTATCCACATGGTGTGTCTTAGTTTTCTTTTTATCTTGGGGACTGTACGCTGAGTCACTTTTTGCCTTCTGAGATACATACTCCTGACACTACGGTTCATATATTTTTATCGCACAATCTTTTTCTTCTCCCTGCTTCTTTTTCAATATCTTAAGCACTATATGCCTCTCTCTACACTTCACTTATGTTAGTTTATTTAGCCGTTTCAATTTTTGGAGCCAAGAAACATATCTAAGGATACGTATACCTTTTTTACTACTACAGTACTTATCTACTGTTGCCACCAAGACCCTCTGATCACCTTATGCTTTTAGCGCCCTGAAGAAGGTGCGACCTATATACTGGGTCATCACCGAAACGCGCGTCGGCGCAAGCTCTGGAGACCATCAAGATAGGACAGCTGTATACAGTCATTGTTTCGATAATAATCCAATAGGTTATGGGAGAGAGCACTAACTCAGGACATCAAGATATATTATATTATAATTATCCCAACCGAAGCATTTATTACAATCTTAGGCTCTCCTAAATACTGTATAGGTTCTTGTTCTCCAGACCTTTATATCTTGTGTTGCTTTTAGAATGTGCCTATTGGATGTTGTATGAATGTGGCATGTGTGGAAGTTTTAACTAGAGGTTTTGACATTTTCATTCTTGGTGTCTGTTTTCTATTATTTGTTTCTATCTATTTATATATAAGCATATACAGATGTGACTATATACTATTTAAATTATTTTGTATCTAATATTGACAATAAAAATGACAACATTTATTTTGTTTTCCCATTTTTGGATCTTTGTTTAATATATGTGCATGTACCTCAGCTGCGTTGATTGTCATTGTTGTTTCTTGGCCTCCTTAGGACTCCTAGCGAGCGTTGTCAAGATGGCGAGAGATTCCGCCAACTAAAAATTAATACAGGCAGGATATTTTTGTATTCTCTATTGTGCCTCATTCCCCTGATTTGCCTGCCTATCATTAGTATCTTACAGGGGCTCTCTCCTTTTTGTTTTTGTTTTTGACCGTGGTGCAAGGGTGCCTGTGTTGGCACTAGGTTGTCGGAACGAAACCAGCACTGGGGGAAAGCACAGGAATGCACCTTATTAGATAAATATGTGGCATTCCTGCCCTTTCATTTTGATGTAGGGCAGCGCAGCAAGGTGACTAGCTGCGCTGCCCCACATCAAATCATCATAAATGAGGCCCCTTGTCTTTTCAAGTTCAAAACTGTCCCAATTTGCAATTGTGGGCGACTTTTTAGCTAAATAATTTGCTAATAGGACCACTTTTATTTTGGTGCCTAGGCCGGTTTTCTGTCTCAGTCCATCACTGAACACAACTAGGATCTTTTGTATGATTTGTACTTAACATGTCGTGGAGTTAGCGTTACTAAATTAACTTCACTGGGGAGACATTGGATAAAAAGTGAAATTTGTAATATGTGGTGGACAGCTGCAGGTGGGTTAGCAATAGCACCTAATTTGTGGTTGCAGGTGGTGGGCCCAGCCCCCATTTTTGTGGAATACAACATATTTTTTATTATCATATTTTTGTTAATATTATCATTTTACTAATGATCTGAAGAGAGTTCGAGTATGGCTGAAACTGTAGACACAAGGATGAAGAGAAAGGTAAGGAAAGAGAGACAAGGTGTGAAAGTAGGGAGCCTGCAAGTTTAGTTGAAGTGAAAGGAATGTGCTGGGTGGTGGAAAAAAAGAGCCATGAGGTGGAATCAGCGCTAGGCAACCCTAGTATTCATGAACCCAAGCATTCAGCTGCACCATCCAAGCATTCAGCAGATCTTAAAGAAACTTTGTGTCCCTGTACCTTTAAAAAAAAAAAAAAGGATTGGTCAGGATGCCGATACTATAGTAAGTTTCATCTTCAATATTCAAGCTATCTGATCCCATGAGGAGCCACCCACTGTTCCCTCATAAGGAGTGTGTGCTGTCCTAGTCAAAGTACACTTCTGCATGCACCAATAGGAAAATTGTTTCTTGATCTTCTGGTATAAAGTGATCTGTGAAAAAGAGCTTGGTGACCGATTGACAGATCTTAGTCAGGTTGAAAAAGATGTCATGCAAGTAAAATACGATGGATAGGCAGCCTTTCCATCTCAGAAATTGGTCTTCTTGGAGTGAAGCATGGTTCGCGTCTGTAGCACATATGTTTTTCTTCTAATCTAAGAGCATTCTGTCATTTCACCTTTTGTGTGCAGGAGTTTAGAAAGGATGGGCTAAGTATTTTTATCTTTTGAGTTATGATGGAACTTCCATGATGTTTTCTTGATTAGGGTGAGTTTGCAGCTCAAATTAAGGTTGACACAAGTCTTCGCCGTCTCTAATGTGCGAAGCTACCTTCAATTTCTGGTCCTGGCAGTCCTGGTCGTCCATGCCTGTCTCCTCAAATCAACAAATTGTCACAAGAGAAGACAAGTGAGACATTCCAAGGTTTTGTATTTAAGAGGGGCGATTTAGCAAAACTTCCACGGTGGTGCTCATATGACCAATATACATTTTGCATTATTTGATAACTTGTAATTATGTGTTATTTTGCTCCATTTCATTATAGGGTGGTTAATGCTGTGTTGCAAAAGTACATTTCAAGGTTTCTAATTTCTAAAAGTGTGCAAAACATTGATTTTTACTGAGGCAAAGCAGCAGTGACTGCAGCAAAAAGATATATAGTTGACCAAGGCAAGTGCACTAGAATTTTGTATACGATTTTTAATAATCAATCAAATTAGATTTGTATGTAATGCGTTCTGATCTTCCATTTTTTTAACCACAATCCCATGGTGAATGATGATTTATAAAGAGTCAGAATCATCCGTGTTCGACTTATTGTTGGTAACACAGCCAACACTTGTTCTCCCCCCTACAGCTTGCAAGCCTGGGGCTTTATCAAGGCGTAAATGGTCAAAGTAACGAGAGCCGTAGAAGCAGTGTCGGCATTTGCGGCTGCTATAAGTAGAATTATCACCGGTTAGCCTTGTCGGGCACGTCGAGCCTGCAGTCACAATTCCGGTCCTAGGAAAATCCTATCTCGGTCAAAAGAAACTGAATAAAATAGCATGTTCATGAAATGTGGAGAATGGTCCCAAATATCACCTCCGTCAAAGTAACTACCTCATAGGAATGTATGTAATCTAGCTCCTAGAATGTACAATCTCGAAATTACGTGTTAGGGGAATCTGTATTTTATTTAAGACACAGATGCTGGATTTGGCATAACAATATTTTATTGCACACTTTGCAGAACCTTAGTAGCTGAAACATGACATTTTTAATTATAGAATCAGAACAAATAACACATCTATATCATCCTCCTAACATTCCAAGACTTTTGGCCTATACCTGCAACCTCAGTTTTGTTGTTCTTCTTTCTCACAGTCAAAGAATGCTTTGCAGAACTACAGGTCATCTGACAGAAAAAAGACAAAGCCTAAAGAAATCACGTTTTCATATCTCAGGGAAACTGGCAACACATCAACAAATTAACCCCTTCAAAGGGTGGGCTTGTTGGGATAATGCTTGCATCCTTGCCTTTAATAATATAAAGATTCTCCTAGCACACAACTTGGAGAATCTACATTTTATAGCACAACAGTAAGCTATTATTTCACATGTTCAAAGCTTCTTAACACAACACAAGCTGCATGTTCAACAGGTTTCAAATAGTCTCCAACCATCAAGAAGTCCTCCAAACATCCTCCTACCTGAAATGCTTACAAGCAATAAGTCTACTGGTAGAGTGAGCGCAAATCTTCCTAAATCTACACCTGCCTCATCCATAACCAATCGGACCCACCTAGCTAATTTAGCTGGAGTTATTGGTCTGTGAGGCTTTCCATATGACCAAATCAACAGGCCTTCACAATGAGGTTGAAATGTACACATTCTCTTCTCATACCTCTTTAGACACTCCACTACACACAGTTTTGGCTTAGACTCAAACCATGGATAAATAATAGAGGAGCTCATAGTCTTGTTATGCAATGAAATTACAAGTAACATCCCTTCCGGTAAAATGAAAGTTGGCCCAGATTTACAAACACTTTGCGTTGGGTTTCCATTACTTTTTTTTTAACTCAAACTCAATGCAAAGTGATGTGGTGGGATTTAAAATCCAATGCAAATTACAATTTGTGTTGGATTGTAACTGAAATTAACACAAAGCTCTGCAATGCAAGACCTTGGGCAACTTTGCATCTAGGGGGCGTTTGACGGGTGGTGCATGGGCATTCCCAGGCAACCAACCTTGTGTTTTGACGCAAATCCCTTTCCACAAAGAACTGTAGACAGGGTTTTGCATCAAAGCTGTGTGCCTCATCGAGTCAAGTGTAACAAGTGTAAATGTGTTTATTTCGCCTTGTTACTCCCACTTTGCATGTGTGCTTTATTGTACAGCACACATACGAATTGGGAACAGCCTTGTAGCATAGTTTTTCTACTGGAAGGGACCACTTCCAGCACACAACGTATGCTCCCCACAACTCAGACACCCTTGCACTGTGTCTGTGTTGGTGCATGTTTTCTTAAGGTGGGCCAGCCAAACGAGAGAGCAGAACAGTGCCATATATTAATAGATATGGCGCTGTTGTTCTGTATCCCAGTTCACTCAACACAGCTCAACAACTTTACTTGCTGCCCTGCAATTGCAAGACGTCTTTGAAAATCTGGGTCTTACTATCCACCTCAAAAACACACATATCTGAGACTCTCCTCATAGAAATTAGACTCAACAATGTTGCCAACTTGTAATTTAACTGCTGCAGTGCAAAAGACGAGTTCCCTTCCCACTTTTCAAACAGTACAAAAACAAGGTTATCATCTCAAACAGACTTATACTTCACAATAGGGGGTGTATTTAACTTAATATCTTTTATTATTCAACAAACCAGGGCATCCTTACCAATCAACTTTACATTCACATCATATGGCCTGCTGCCACTGCTGACCTAAAACAATTATACATCATATAATTTAAATCCTTCAAAAAAAGTTCTGATAAATAATTAGCCATCATCAACACAGACATCTCCAAGGGATACAAATCCCTCTCCATACACCAATGAACCCAACTTCGCTTTGCTCCCTGGTATCTCTTACTTGACGCCTATGACTCTCTGAGTAAGCCTGAAGCCTCCTCCAAAAGGCCACTGAACTCTCCACTATCCCTGATATCCTCCATGCAAGAATGTCCAATGTCTCTGACTTTACTAGTGGATGCTCTTCTCCTTCTGGTCCTAAAACCATTACCTGATTAACCAAATCAACCAAGACACCTCCATTGTCAACTCCAGAATCCCTGGAAACCATTTCAGGGACATACAAAAGGGAGTGTTCAACACAATCTTACAACCTTGCCTCCTCACTTGCATCAAAACCCTCTGAATAGGAGAGCAAAAGGCAGAAAAGTGCACACTCTCAGACCCATCCTATCCTGCAGAAAAGAACCTACTGCTTAAGCCTCTATGCCAGGCCTTTAGCTGAAGTAAATCTTGACAGAGCTGTGAACCTTGGCGCAAAGAGGTCCATATTAAATGGACCCCATAATTGACAGAGATTTAAAAACACTCCTGATTCCAACCTCCAATCAATGTAATCCTGCAGGGAATGTGATATTTGATTTGCCAGCTCATTATCTAAACTTGCCAGATGTGTTGCCCTCACATCAACTTTATTTTCCAGGCAGAGATCCTAAATTTCCCTCACTAAATCTGACAGACTCTTCCATCTTCTGACTCCCATTTAGTTGATTCAGTGCACTGCTGAAATATTGTCCATCTTCAATAAGTTTGAACAACTTCCTAACTGCTCCTGAAACTTTGCAGTGCGAAAATGCCTCCTCCATCTGTAGAGTGCTTATATGTATCTCTCCTGTTCTGACCACACGGTTCTGGCTTCAACTGTTCCAAATGAGACATGTAGCTAAAAGTCTTGTATCTGTCGCTAAGATATAATCTGGGGTCATCCCAAAAATCACCCAACCATTCCATGGTTTCAAATTTTGGTACCACCAATTCAACTGTGCCTCTCCCTCCTCTGTCCGAAGCACCTCATTGCCATACCACAACCTTTTGCACACACTTGCTGTTTACCAATGTTTCAACACCATCTATCGTGCCTGGAAAAGAACTCCTGAATTGAAGACGATAGGAACTCTGTTACTCAAGCTAAACCTCTCTAGGAAACAACTTTCATCCTCAATAAACACTTCATCCCTCACCACACGTTTCTGACCATCTGAGATGGTAATATCAATACTGTTTCCACAGTATCCCCCTAGAATAATAAAACAAATTGAAACCTGGCAAGGATCCAGACCCTGTTCACAATAAATCACAAATTTGCAATCGAACATACCACCATGTTCAACTGAGCCACTAGCACTTTCGATCAGGTGTCATAAACAGGAAGTAATCTAAATTCCTTATCTTTTACACCACTCTCTCTCAAAGAAGATCAAGTGGCTGATACCAGACCAAAAGGCAAACACCCAAAATGGTAAAGGCATTCTGCCAATTGAAGCTACTGATAACTCTGACTTTCTACTGCTATGGGGACCGTAAAGTAGGCTTCCTTCAAATCCAACTTCATTAACCAATCATCTTCCTGTGAAATGTCCCAAAGAAGATGGATCTCTTCCATCTTGAAATGGTGGTAAACCACCATACAATTTACTTCTCTTAAATGTATTATGATCCTCCAAACTTTGTTGCTTTTTCCATTAGAAAGATGGTAGCTAGAAAACCTTTCTTTTCCTTCATTCACTTGCACAATCACACCCATTTTCAGCATGAACACCATCTCTCTTTCCACCAGGCATCTCTCTTTTTTGAAGAATTTCAACTCTCATGCCTCTATGATTTAAACAGGGTCCAACTAAAATTCCAAACACATTACATTGAACTGTCCCTAACATCAAGCTGTCCATCTTGAGATTCCTCTACTCCTATTTGAACAATTTCAGCTGTCCTCCCACCTCTCTGTAGATGAACAAAATTTCAATCCTCATACCAACTTAGCTATCTAGATGGCTGCTACATCTTGCCTCGTGACTGGCCACCTCTGCTAGAACTCCTTTTCTGCTGGTTGATTCCAGTCGCTGACTGCAATCCTCAAACGTTGCCTCAGCCTTGAAACTGATAATGAGACCATGACCGGGGAAACATCACCTTCCTCTGCCCTGGCAAAAACCCCACTGCCCCCAAAACTCTGTGCATTTAGTTCTGAGATTTGTCTAGAGCCTAAAAGTAGATACATATTTACCAATACTTTAACAATACCATCTCCAAATAAGTCGCCTTTTTTGCAAGATTTACTCATTTGTGGATTATGTACATGAGTATTATATTCCTCCTCTCCCTCATAAGAGCCGGACTGTCAGCCCCTAAAAACACAAATTGCTCTCTGACTCCACTCTTGAAGTTCCAGTCAACTTCCAATGTTTTACAGTGGGCCTCCTCTGCCATATTCAAGATGTGTGCTAAGGGCCCAAAATATCCAACAGCTTGTCTTGAGACTGGTTTAGTGCATTCTCTAGACCCTTTCGAGGATCATAGCCAAGACAAAACAAGAAACTAATAAGGCCAAGGTTAAAAACAGTGTCGCCTTTTTTCTTACAACCGGTATGGGAAATGCTGCCCTCATAAGAGCTCTTACCTCTTTTTCTAAGGGTCCTCATTTACACTGTCTATATATTTGCCTACGCCAGCCATAGGCCACCAATCAGCACTTCTCAAATGATGAATGGACTCAGAGGATAAAATTTTCTCCCCCTTTGTGTCTCTTACAAATCCTTATTCAGCAGTCGTAACTGCACAGTGTTTATCCAAATCCAAGTCCCATCCACCCCCTTCTGAAAGGTCTAGAATATATTCATCATCAAACTTGCTACCATGGTTCTCAAAGTCAGGCAACATTTGTCCCAAAAAGTAATTGCCTGAGGCTCCTATGAGCCACCTTGGGCAGCCTCTTTTGTGCTTCAGTGAACACCTCTTTTTTTCCTGGTGCACATAGATTCCTCCTACAGCTCCTTAGAGCCATTTCCCAAATCCCCTTCAAATAGTTTTTTCTTTCTTAAGCACTTTCCTCCTACTTTTCACACCATTCTATCACCTCCATCCAGGTACCAGAACTCCTCGTCAGGTCCTTCATTTGCTCTTTGTTTCTCTCCAATGGTAGATTTCCATGCCACTTTAATAGATTCTCGTATCTCTTTATGTATCAACCTCTTACACCATCGTTTTTACCCCCTCACTGCCGCAGTGTTCACCTCGTTTTGGCTCTCTGCCATCAAATACATATAGAAATGAAATATGATCAGAATGTATAAATACTACTTTGCCTCTAATCCCCACTTGGCTATCAAAGCACTTTCTCAACAGTCTGTCAATGATAGTTTAAAAATGACCTAGTCTGAACTCATGCATTTGCGCTCTTGTTCCTCAATAATTTCCAGTGGTATTCAGCCCAACTCAAGATGGCCATCAAACCTCACGAGGCTCCATACTTCTGCCGTCCCTTTTCTATCTCAACATTCGTATTGAAAAGTGTGAATCCTTTACATGCTTGGAGGTCTGAGAGCAGTACAAGCTTCCTCATGCGCACCTCTAACCCTTGCGCCATCAAAGGAGTCTTCTCTCATGCCACCCTCCCCAACCTGTGAGTAAAGGGGCGCCTTCAAACAAACCAGAGGTACGCGAACCCCTCTGTGTGTTTAGGTATTATTTAAAAATAAACAATCTGAACAGTAAGTTGAAAAAGGTTTTAAGAAATTCAAGAATTATATATGAAACATACTAACTAAATAGGTTAAAAATGTGTGTGCTTTTCTTTTTTTAATCGCCCAAGGAGCAAACTAGCTTCACTCATCAAAACTATATAAAACACAAGTAAACACGAAAACATGAAATTCTGTAAATTGGAATTTCTCATTCAGCCATACAAACTTTCTGAAACCCGCTACTCAATCAAAAATTGTTAGAAAAAAATGTATTTAGCTATCTGACATAAGCAATCAAAAGAGGAAGACTTGAAGTGTTGGGTGATAATATTGACTAGGTATCTGTTCTGAATCTGGAATAAATTATGTCAAGTTTTAGCTTTTAAGTGCTGCAGGGAGAGGCAATAAAAGACTGGTATGCATAATGATATTCTCCTGCCTTGCCATAAGGTTCAATTGAACCTTTGCGATTCTACAAACGACTTCCTAGTATCACAAATAAAAATCAATCTACAGATCTAATATTTGTCAGTTTCATCCTGAGCTTAAACTGTAGTTAAATGGAACATGCTACCATGGTCTAATGTGTAGGAAAGTGTATTGTAGAACCAACGTGGACGAACCCACCAAAAAATGTTACCACTTAAGGTGACTCAATGTCCTTTAGCAGAGGACAGACATCCAGTAGATGTATAAGAAGACCCCTCACCCACCAACCTGGTTGGTGGCATGCTTCATCATTGGGGTCCCAACTGGGTTGCCGAATGCAACCCAGCTGTGCTACAACGCCTAATTACAGCGGAGCGGGTTTTGTTTGATGAGTGAGGTGAGTGGTCTGTGAGTCAAGTGTTCAGCGACAGATGAGAGATAAAAATATCACTAAGAAGTGCCCCTATGAAAAAACTTTATTTAAAAGGGGTCTTAGGACATGATTAAAAATGTAGACGGGATATGATGAAGTGAAAATTGTACTTCGATATCCCTTAGGTGTAGGTCAACATGTTTCAGCCTTTTACGCTAATCGTAAGGCTTTCATCAGGACCATGGAGTGAGTAGTGTGGTGGCTGAAAAACTGGAAGCAGCCACGTGTAATATCAGCACACACACTAAAGTGTGCTGTCAGTGTAGTGGGCGTGCCGTACTTACGGACCCAATAGTAGGTTGTAATTTCAACCTTGTTTAAAAGGACTGACAAATCCAGCCAGGGGGGAACCTCCTGTAGTCACACATTTGTCAAGGATGCATTCCCACCGATCAAACCTGTTGTGAACTGGCCTGGATCCCGCAGGTGGGACCGGCGGGATCCAGGCCAGTTGGTTCTACTATTATTTAGGGGAAGAGGACGCAGCCCCAACTCCTTTTTTCTTCACTCTCTTGTTGTTGATTGCATAGGAAAGTGTATTGCCATATTAAAATTTGGCAAATAATTTTTATTATAAATGCTTTCAGGCATCTAAATGTTCTTTTAATAAAAGAAAATATGTCACCAGTCACCCTTAATAATATACTGTAGAGGCTAGTGATGTGAGTGACAGGAGGAATTAGGGGTACAGAAGTCTGAATAGTGCTGTGAGAGGTCTGGCACTGGATGTCAGTGCTTTCTGTCACCTGCCACACTCAGACAGAGAGATGATGAGGAATTGAGAAAATCAGTGAATGAGACCTATCTACCACTGTTATCATGCCATGCCATGCATTATAGGCTTTTAATACCAAGATGAAATGAGAATAGTAGATGACCCGTCTCACGCACTATTACACACACTTGTCCGACACCACACCTTCTGGGTGGTACATGGGGTCTGCAATATAGGCCATAGGTTTAAGGCCTGTAAGAGAACGCCTGCACTTCTGTACCCTCTGATCGTCTGGTTGTCAATAGTGACTGTGAACTATGGGCCAACAGCAGTGGTTATTTTGTGCTAGTGGATCACACCTACACTTATTATAAGGGACCTGGACTCTTTTAGTCCCTCCTATAAGCATAAGTCCGCCTGCCCACCAAATATTTTCTTTTTGACACCCTTTAGGGTTGTGTAAATAGTGCAGAAGCTGCTGCACTTTTTAGCCAACATTAATAGGCAGTCAGTCATTCCCGCCTGTGGCCTCCTACTCCCCTTCAGGAGTTGCTCAGAGTCCTACCTGATTTGACCACATTCCAGCCTCTCCCTCGCCCTTTTGGACTCCACTGCACCTTGGCTGACCTATGTGTTGAGCTGGGTGTTTTGGCAGTCTCATGCAACTCTACTCAGACATGCTGAGCACCAGGTTTAGTCTTACACCAGAACACAACATTGCCATTTCCCCCAGGTGAGTAAGTCTGTAAGAGGCTGAGGGACTGGAGGCTACTGATTACAGTCCTCTTTCTATCCACTTCCTCAAGGCTGGTTTCACTTTCCAAATTGACAGGGTGACAACACCATACCGTTGATAATGATCATTCATTATATGGGAGCTTCCCCCCTTACTAATTTAGAGAAATGTTCTTTAGCAACACAAAAGATGACAGAAGGATATATTTTAGGTTAGGACGCTGAGGCCAGGTTCATCCATAGACATAAATCATGGGTCTCTACGGCTAGCAGGTACCCTTGTCTTTTATCTAGCTATTCGTTATCAGCTCTTTCCTGCCCAGTTCTCCTGGACCCTGAGATGTTACTGTTATTAATGATATCTCTTCACGTCACACAGGAGCACTGCAATTTGCACTCTTTACACTTCCAATATCCCTCCCATTCTTTTTCTCAAACCTGCATGTTCGGTCTGTCTCTTAACATCCCTACCTGCTTTTGGTCTCATCTCTCTTGGTGTGGAATAGCCTCCTCCCTCCCACACTGTTCAGACCTTGGCCACCAGGACATATACACACTTCCAAGACTGTAAGCTGCCAAGATTGACTGCCCTGCTTTTGTGTTTTATTTTAATCCTCCAGCCAGTGCCACTGAGGCCTGCAATGCCTGGTTTTACCCTGGCCCTGCTCACAACGTGTCTCAAAATATGGTGCTGCTATATGCCCAGCTTTGAAAAAAACAGCCTGTGTTACAGATAGTTAAATTGCCAGCAAGTGGAGGAGAGGTAGGAAAATGATGACAAATTGACATTGTGTATAAATAAAACCGAAGTTTGTTTTTGCTTCACTTAAATATGCAACCCAAGGTCACAAACACCGTAAACAGTGGATGTGAAGAGTTCAGGTTGGGTTCTGAACAGCACTTTAAAACTAAAAGAAAAGCTAAATCACGAGCCATTGGGCGTTTCTCTGGAACATGCAGTATGTTAAACAAAAGCAAACTTCACTTTCCCAAACTATCTCTGGTTGAAATCTCCCCTTGTGTAGAGCATTGCTAGCACAGAGGGATTTGACACCTGTATACAGATTATTATTGTCAACGACATGAATTTGACAAGAAGTAGAAAGTCCATCGTCCTATTATGCGGCATACAGACCCCAAGAGCGAAACGCATGCGGTAAGGCATGCTTAATTATGCATCTTCAGAAAATAGTTTCATAGACTGAATTGGAGAAAGAGACAGATTCATTTTCTTGATCTTCTTCATCTGCAGAAATGAGGTGGTAAAGAAATGGTTCTCTCGATTAGGTTTTTATCAGCACATTTTATAAAAATGTAAAGTCTGCCCTTTCACAGCTACTTTTAAATGTTCCATGTTAGACGCAGTTCATTTGGAGCTAATGTGTAGACTGCAGAGCCAACATTTCATGGCTAAACTATATGTGACCATGCCCCAGGCAGAGGAGATAGTAAAGACACCATTTTCAGTAGCTGTCCAAGAATGAGGTGCTTGTCTATTTTTTGGCTGCTATTACATATGAAATGTCATATTGTACATGCCATTTTGCTGACAGGAATGAGATTTTATATTAATATTGAAAATATTATTTTTCACACAGCAAAACAAAGCAACGCGAAGACTTGACAGAATATTTACTAACCCGTGCAAAACCAGCATACCTCAGAACAGAAACAACCTGCACTGCTTTGCATCACACTCATAGCCCAATCCCGGGCTTTGCGTCAAAACGTAATGCCTCCTTGAGGCAGGCATTAACCATAGGAAATATGTTTATTTAAAAATAAAAAATAAAACTCTGCATTGCATGAGTGCGGCATGTAGAGCACACAGCCAATACGGAGGATTCCTCTGAGTTTGTCTAGGCCTAGGAAGTTCCACTGGAAGATGCAAGCAAGCTTCTTTGTGCGCCTCGACAGGGGATGACAACAGCATCAGGTCAATCTTAGAATCTGCTCTATGTCCCCCCCCCCCAGTGCAGCAAAAGTGTTGCTGAATGGCGTTGCAGGTAATATTTGTATATAGGGCCTGCAGTGTGCTTGCATTCTGTCACCACACACCTAAATTACATGCTTAAACTTATTTTAAGACCAAAACTTTAGCTTACTACTCCTTGCATTAACTACTAACTAAGGGGCATATTAACAACGGCCAGCGATAATTATCGCTGGCCGTGCTTAGCGATAATTGTATTATCGCTGGCTATCTCTGGCATTTATCGCCCTGGTAGCGCGTTATTAACAACGCGTTACTCCAGGGCGATAAAAATTCCAGAGATAGCGATGTAATCGCCCTTTTGCGGGGAACATCGCTGGTTTTCCAGCGATGTTCCTGCAAAAGGCGATACTTCTGCTGATACGACCGTATCAGCAGAATCCACCTCCTATGGCTAACATAGGTAAGTCGGGATTATAGCAGACGTTAGATTTTGGCGAACGGCCGTTTTGCCAAAATCTAACGTCTGCTATCCTGTGGGCTGCCTTGTAAATATCGCGATGTGCACATCGGCGATATTTACAACGTAACCCATCTGGGGTACGCCCAGTAACGCCCACTTTGCATCTCATTAGAGATGCAAGGATGGGCGTTGGGGAAAGAGCGATAGTGCAGGGATTCACGCGATAGCGTGACCTTGCTGATTAGGCGGTAGAATTATCGCCGCTTTCCGTCCGAAAACGGACGCTAAAGCGGCGATACTTGTCTATCGCCTCGTTGTTAATATGCCCCTAATTCTGGCTATTATGCTTGAATTTCCACTGTTGTTTATATTTTAGACAGTGATCACGAGAGAGGCCTGTTTGAAGTTTTCCATGTCCATCCCGTCCTCATGGCATGTAAAACACAGCAGAATATTTTCGGTGTGGGAAAACCATCCTGCAGATTCATGGCGGTTTAGCAAATGTAAGTGGAAATTGGGCTGTTAAGAGCATAATTTAAGTAATTTTTTCAAAAATGTCCCCAAACCCTTGATGAAGACGATGGGGTTGCTTACTGTCCTCACTCAGTGAAGTCCGCTTTGAGCACTGTCCATCCAGGCAGTGGGTGGCATCAGTTGTGGAAGTGCCTAAAGGGGAAGAAAGTGACGGATTCAGATTTCTGGGCACCAGTTATTTTTAATGTGTTTTTTTTTTTTTTTTTAAATAAAAGTAAGCACCGGCGATAGCCTCAAAACAGTGTCACTTTAACTTTCTAAACTTGTGCCTATCTGAGTGTGACAAGTTAAACACAGTTAGTCACTTCATAACCTCTCAGCAGGGCAGTGTGGCCTGGAGATATACACAGACTGTGCGAGGGCAACCAGCAATAGCTGTCATTGTTGGCTACTGAACCATTCTCTCCAAGAACCTGACACTTTTGTGCCAGCATCCAAAACCCGTGGATAATGTGGAATGTTGTATCCCCAAATGTACACAAAAAGGATATTGCACGTCATCTCAGCAATTCGTTGACCCTGTAAGGGTCTCAGCCTGCTGCTTTGTGTCTCTCTATAGTCATGGAGCACCTTAGTCACTTGCAACATCGTTATAATGCATACTGAGTTTACCTTATTCCACATATAAATGGTAAGAAATATATCTAATATCTCATCCACAGTCCCTGTACTGTAGAGTACAGATTGCTATGGAAGAATGTTCCTTTTAACACGCTTTATTCAAAATCAAGATGCTCAAAGTATAAAATTGAATTGTTTCTAATTAAAACAAAATCAATGCAGTATCCATGTTTTCAACATCCATTACAAATAATATTCGGCACTTTGCTCTCAATTTGTTTCCAATTTGTAATTACTCCTTCTGCTCTAAAAAGAATGTATAATCGGATAACGGTAATCAATATCTTAAAATTAAATGTTGAACTTATTCCAGAAACTTTCTCCTCAATTCACACGGTTTACCCTATAGACTTTTTGGCTAGTCACTAATTACTTTACAAAAACAAAGACTGCGTAGTTTCACGAACAAAAAGTGCCAGGTAGCTGGCAGCACTAATTGGGTATGAAGCCAACAAACAGCTCATAGAATTCCACTTGCTGAGCAGTAAGTCTTCTCTGAATTATCCAATATATAAATTGTGCCTTTACATGCACGTTTATTTAATAGTGATACTAAATTACATAATGTATGTATTGCTAGTATGATGGTAATACAATGTGTTTCTTCACTATTGATCAAATAGTGTTTTATATGAACTTTGAATATTTACATACGATTGACAATACCGATATCTAGAATGCATACAAGCAGTTCAAGTGAATTTATTACTTACAATAGTACCCATTACAAATGGAATCCTCTCTAATCACTTGAAAGACTCTTTGGGTTCCATTACAGTGCTAGCAGGTTCCTGTGAATATGGTGAATGAATGCTTGCTGTGCCTAGCCTGAGAAGTCATTCTAAACCCTGGAGGTGAGAGTGAATGTTCGCCATGTCTAACATTCCTATTGACCCCATCGAGGGCAGTGCAGCGACACAGCCATAAGGTAGTGGATGACTTTAGATTTCCTATATAGTTACAAGATGTGTGTTGTGCGAATGTGATCGACTGGATGAGTGAGTGTGTGTGTCTGAGACCAACTGGTGAAAGAGCATTTCAGAAGGCTTGAATTCTGCATGGTGGTGGGCAGACAAAGACACCCACTGCTGTAGCACTTTAAGGCTGAGTCTGCAGGCGGGTGCTTATGCTGGAATCATTTAGCTTGATATGGAGTGGTACTTTCACCACTTAATTGCAGTAAAATGATGTGGTGCATACAATCGAGTATGTGGTTATTGTGCTGCCTCAGTTTTTTTCTTGTTGTCCATTAACACAATGCAGGGACTTTAATGTAAATGGTAATGTCTGTTGTTCCTCACATGGAGTCACTTACTTACATGGCTTACCTGCATTGGTTGCTCAGCACACTGCTGACCTCCAAGTATCACATTAAAACCACATCCGTTTGCACTACTACTAGTTATTCCTATCGGGATTTAGAATTGCATCTCACCCTGTGTTGAGCATTGTCACTTAGGGGGACCAAGTGGCCTGAATAACTAAAGTGCTCCCACTAGGAGGTGGACTGGCAACACCCAGGACTGAAGGCATCATCAAATTGTTCTTGCACTGCCTCTCACTGGCAACACATTTTTGCTTGCTCACTAGAAAGTGCACTGTACAAACTTATTGAATATGCGGCTTTTCAGTTAAGACTTAGCTGCATGTAGGAGTAAAACCGTCACACATGGATAGCAGAGAGCTAGGGTATCACGACTGGCCCCCCTATGCTCTTCCTACTGGCCCCATTGCTTGCCCGTGCAGAGCTCACGAATCTCAACTTTCATGCAACCAATCACCTCTGTACCAAACCCATTGGATCAGAGACCTGAATACCCTTGTGAATCAACTCATCCAAAAGAACCAACAAGAAAACTGAGGCAAAGAATCGGATTATTTAGGGTGTCGCCGTGTGCCTCGAATGTAATCACTTTATTCTCCCCTGTGATATGTATGACTTCGGTTTATTCTTTCTAGTCAGCTTTCAAAGGTATTTTATTTTCTACTCAATAAAGATTTTTCTAGACAGAAATCTAAATCAGGCCCTTGATTTTGTAAGGTATCTGAGGAAGTAAACATGACAGCTTACCAGGGAGGACAATAGTCTTGGGGCTGTTTTTAATGTGACTGGTGTAAACAGGAAGACTCTCTTTGGTTGCTTGACTTGAGTCTTTTTATATAAAGTTGGGCATAAAAGAAGAAAAAACGTAGGTGTCCTGGCATGTTTAATATTTGAAGATGTCTGATTGTTGTTGTGATTCTCTTAGTTCAGCAAGGGTCCATTACTCATCTACAACCACTAGTCATGTGAAGAAAAAAAACTAAAGAGAGAGAAAGACAAGAATATTGCAAGAAATCAAAGGGTTAAACAGATGAATACCGAAAGCAAATGAAGAGAAGGATACCGAAACAAACATCAGCAGAGCAGGGATGCACCCTGTATAATTTCTCACAAAATGGCAGATGTTTTACTAGGCAGAGACTCCGCACACAAAAAGATAGGCCTGTCGTAACTTTTTATGTGCGGAGTTCTCTGTCCTGACAGTCGTAAAATTACTATTAATTAGATTTAACTCGCAGTTTGTGGATACTATAAAAATTGTAAACTTACACTAAAAGTGTAAGTTTATCGTTGTGAATCAGGCTTCCTGTGGTTAAAGCTATTTGGAAACCTACGGGGATGTTTACAACAAAATGTCGGAGCGCTGTGTTATGCCAAAATTGGTAACGCCGCGCTACGACATTTTTAAAACGCAGGGATGTGCCGTATTTACAAAAATACGTGTTTCCCCTAGTGCTGGCACAGATAAAGCTGCCTAGCACAGGCACCCTTGTGCCACGTTGCAAGGGTGCCTGCGCTGCAGGGGCGATTGTTTATGTGCAGGAAGGGGCACCTTCCTGCACATAAACAAACTTGAAAGGCGATTTGCTCTTTCTATGTGTGCTGCAGAAGGCAGCACACATGGAAAAGCAAAAAACAAGGAGAAATTAATAATTTCTCCTCGTATCACCAGTCTAAGACCAGGTATTTCCTGGTCTTAGTTTTTGGCGTTGCCTCAGCCTTGTAAATATGGGGCAGCGTCAAAAAGCAGTGTGTGTTGCAGCGGAATACCTACTGCAACACCCATTGCACGCCTCTTTCCCGCTAAGTGAAGCACCACTTTGTAAATAAAGAGAAGGGGATATCACCACCAGAACGTCGCTAAAAGTGACATTCTGGTGGCGATATCCCCTTTTAAATATGCCCCATAGAATCTTAACGTGGGGCTATAGAGGAGTAGGTAATAATCCATGTTACATTATGATCTTCTGCATGATCTGAACACATTTGTGTTTCTCATAATGGCTTACAGGTTATATTGAATTACTTAAGTGTTGAACTTGCCCTCTGGCCACATCCCCTAATGCTTTGTGGGGATTTCAATATCCACTTTGATAGCGATTTTAATCTTAATGCCGATGTACCGTACCAGGGCAGGAAGGTAAGGGTCTTTAAGGTCCTGCAAGGTCTGATGAGAGAACAGGGTCTGGTCGACGGTTGGTATAAGCACAGATCAGCTGATCCAGAATTTTACCTTCTATTCAGCCCCTCATAATAAATTAGTCTGGCTGGACTATTTCTTTTTCTCTGATCAACTGGACGAAATAGTTAAAATGGAGAGCTTCCCAAGGGCCATTTCAGATCATAATTCTCTAGTAGCTGAATTTTCATTGACCGGCGTTACTAGAGTACAGAGGCCTTGGACCTTAGAAAGAAAACTTCTGGGTGATCAACTATATCGTGAACACATGGCTATGTGGATTATGGAATTTTTTTATATTAATAGAGGCTCAGCCTCTGAAATCATAATCTGGGATACTTTTAAAGTAGGGCTTCGAGGGGAGACCCTGAGTTTTTCCATCTCCCGACTGAAAGCATTACAGAATCAAATTGGGAATTGGTTTGAGCAGTTAACAATGGCAGAGCTAGAACTTATGGTGAGAGTAATTGGGGGGCATAACATCGAGGATTGTCAACAGGCAATTGCGATTATTAAATTTAAAATACATCAACATTTTAGAACAGCGGTGGCAGCCAAATATGCACAGTATAGGTCCAAATTATACGAATTGGGGGAGAATACTGGGTGGGTCTTGGCAAATCGTCTGCGACAACGAGAGGTGACTAATCGAATTGGGAAAATCAGAGATCATCTAGACCAAATTCAAGACTCCCCAACATAAGTATTAAATGTATTCAAAAGTATTATGAACAGCTGTATACTGAGGGAGTGTCTTCACCAAGGGGAAATCCTTGGAAGATTTTTTTAGAGATCTAGAAACGTTGGAGGTCACAGATGCACAAAATGAAATCCTTGCATCCCCGATCACTTGGGAAGAGTTGGAGACTGCCTTAACTTCTTTAGCTCTCGGCAAGATTGCATTCCCCTAGAATGTTACAAGGCCTTTTTGAAACCTCTGCGGCAAGAAATGCTGCAAAGTTTTCAACTAGCCCAAAGGGGACATGTCCCTACTTCATGGCAGGAGACAACTATAGTTGTGTTTAAAACAATGGGGAAGCCTGACCTGGCCCCAGCATCATATCAACCTATATCACTTATAAATTGTGATAGTAAGATCTATTCTAAAATACTTGCAGCCAGGTTGGGTAAGGTCATTATCCCTCTGGTTTCACTTCGCCAACACGGGTTCATTCCCGGCAGGGACACGACAGGTCATGTCTGCCAGGTTATCGCCCTTCTTGATTGGGCTCAGGCCACGAAATCACCGCTGGGGGTAGTCCTGTTGGATGGTGAGAAGGAGCTCGACAGGGTCACCTGGCGGTATCTGTGGTCTGTCCTGCAGTGAAAGGAATATGCAAAGAGTTTATTCTGGCGATTAAGGCATATCTTTCACCAAAAGCCATAATTCGCATATCAGGGCAGGATTCAAATGAGCTCAATATTAATAAAGGCATGAGGCAGGGGTATCCGTGCTCTCCTCTGCTCTTCGCTCTTTATATTGACCCCTTTTAAAAAAAAATTGAGCTGAACATTAATATCAAGGCGGTAAAGGTCCAGGACATCTGCGACAAACTTGACTCCTACTTCCACCTGAAGATAAAGAACCTCTACGACAATTTCAACAACCACACACCTGTCCCCGCAGTCAGCCCACCCTGCGGCAATACCAGCCAGACCACCATCTCCGCCTAGACATCGATCACGACCGAGGAAACCACCGCAACGATGAAGGGCATCCACTCCGGGGCCCCCACAGACCCCTGCTCACCCCACATATACCACAGAGCCGCCACCACCATCGCACTCGTATTACAACGGACCATCAACACCACCTTCGAGACCGGCTCCTTCCCCGACGACTGGAAACGCGCAGAAGTCAGGCCCCTGCTCAAGAAGCCCTCAGCAGACCCGATGGGCCTCAAGAACTACCGGCCCATCTCGCTCCTCCCTTTTGCAGTGAAAGTCGCCAAGAAGACCATCAACACAGAGCTGACAAGGTTTATTGAAGAAAACGCCATCCTCGACCCTTCCCAATCCGGATTCCGAAGCAACCACAGCACCGAGACTGCCCTACTCGCCGAAACCGACGACATCCGCACCCTCCTCGACCAAGGCCACACCGCAGCCCTAATTCTACTCGACCTGTCGGCAGCCTTCGACACTGTCTCCCACCGCACTCTAACAGCAAGACTACACGACGCCGGCATACAAGGCACCGCCCTCGACTGGATCAGATCCTTCCTCACCGGCAGGAGCAAAAGGATCAGACTGCCACCCTTCCTCTGCGAACCCACGGAAATCAACTGTGGAGTCCCACAGGGATCATCACTCAGCCCAACCCTCTTCAACATCTACATGGCTCCCCTCGCCGCCATCGTCCGACAGCACGGCCTTAGCCTAATCTCCTACGCCGACGACACCCAGCTCATCCTCTCCCTCACCAAGGACCCCACCACCACCAGACTCCACTTCCAGGAAGGAATGCAGGACGTCGCAGCCTGGAAGAGCAACAGCTGCCTTAAACTCAACTCGGAGAAGACAAAAGTCCTCGTCCTCGGAACCACCCCCTCAGCATGGAACAACACCTGGTGGCCCACTGCCCTCGGCACCCCCCATCCCCCACATACCATGCCAAGAACCTCGGCATCGTTCTCGACTCCTCACTCTCCATGAATTGACAGGTCAACACCGTCACCTCCAGCTGCTTCAACACCCTCTGCATCCTCCGTAAGACTTTCAAATGGATCCCCCCGAGACAAGGAAGACAGTCACCCACGCACTCATTACCAGCAGACTGGACTACGGAAATACCCTCTACGCCGGCATCAACAAATCTCTACTACGCAAACTCCAGACAATTCAGAACACCGCCGCCAGACTCATCCTCGGGGTCCCTCGACATGAACACATCAGCCAACACCTACGCAAGCTCCACTGGCTCCCCGTTGAGAAAAGAGTCACCTTCAAGGTACTCACCTATGCCTACAAATGCCTACACAACACTGGACCCCAATACCTCAACAACAGAATCACCCTCCACGTACCTATATGAAACCTCCGCTCCACCAACCTCCTCTTCGCCAAAAGCCCACGCATCCGCAGAGCCAGAGCAGGGGGAAGATCCTTCTCCTACATCGCAGCCAAGACCTGGAACGAGCTCCCCACCTCATCAGACGTGCCCCCTCCCTGAACACCTTCAGGAAGGCGCTGAAGACCTGGCTCTTCGACTGAAACGGACCTGCTGAACCCCCCCCCCCCGGCGCCTTGAGACCCTCACGGGTGAGTAGTGCGCTTATAATCCCCTGATTGATTGATTGATTGATTTTGACTATAGAGCACTGGCGTATGCGGATGACATCGCAGTGCTTACCGCTGATGTCGTCTCGGCAATCCCAGAGGTAAAGATCCTAGCCGAACAGTTTGGTATCCTATCAGGATATAAGTTAAATATGGAGAAGACACAGATTCTTTGCTCCAGGACTGCCCGATCTCCAGGCCTCCCGGTTGTTCAAGAGGCAACCTATCTGAGTGTAAAGATTACAACTGCCGGAGATAAAATCCCTGATCTGAATATCATCCCAAGAATGGACGATGTGAGTAAAAAACTGGAAAGGCTAGACCATCTACACCTCTCTTTATTTGGGCGAAGTAATGTTATTAAAATGCCAATCCTCCCAAAGCTCTTGTATGTGTTTAGAATGGTTCCTTTAAAATTTTCATTGTCCTTTTTAGTAAAGATGGACAGGATCTGTCAGACATTTCTATGAGGGTACCGTAAACCTAGGAGGGCGGTCAAATGGATGACCCTCCCAAGACAGCAGAGGGGTTGGGCTATTCCCAGTTTTCTTTTTTACTATTGGGCATCTATTCTACAACACTTGGGTATCTTATTAGTTGGGGAGAAGGCTGAAATACCAGTTGAGGCCAGGAGAACTATATATGAAATAGAGATGGGGACTGGAGCCAAGGGTTGCTTGGTCAGGATACTGGAACCCAGTTATTATAAAAAAACTAAATTTAAAATACTGAAAGCTGCTTATAGAGTATGGAGACAGGTACGGAGGAAATTGAAGATCTCAAACTTGAATGCTTATACTCCATCCTTCGCTACGGGTCTACTCCCACCAATTTTTCAGGACCAAGTTACTATAAGATGGGGGAGAAAAGGGATTAGCTCCTTGGGCGATCTGTGTGGAGAAGGGCAACTCTTGTCATTTATGAACCTGCAAGAAAAGTTTGGGGTGGATAAAAGAGATTTTTTTAAATATCTGCAGATACAGAGCTTTCTTGGGGGAAACGAGAATTGGATAGACTTGATATCAGAAAAGATACCCTTGGTGGAGACAGTGAAGGGGTAAGTCCCGGATTGGGAAGATCTACCAAGTTTTAATTCAAGCCTCCCCAGATGACATTGATGCTCAGAACGCGAAATGGAAAAATAGACTTGGAATAGAATCAATAGATATCAAGGATTCATTGGAGTGGGCGAACCAGATGCTGTTTACTGGGAGTCTCCGGAGCCAGCATTTTATGTCTGTTTTCAATCTCTATTACACCCCAGCAAAGGTAGCTAAATGGGATGGAAGGAGGGGAGGGAAATGCAACAGATGCGGTCTACATGCTGCTGATACCATACACATGTTCTAATCTTGCCCCAAAATGGATATCTTTTTACAGGATCTTGAGGCTTTCTTAACTATGGTTTTAGGGTTCCCTGTGTCGATTACCCCAGCTCTTCTAATCCTAGGACTATTAGATAGCTCGGAGATAAACAAAAGAGTAAGGTCAGAGATAGGCTTCTTATTCTTTGCAATGGCTATTGCTCGCCTATGTATTACTTCTCAGTGGCTAAGTCCTGACCCTCCCCCTTTTTCTAACTGGCGATCTAGAATACTGTCTATCTACAATATTGAATCTTCAGTATATAAGTTAAGGGGCCAAATGAAAAAGGAGCTAGGGCAAAAAATCTGGGCCCCAATTGCAAGGCTGGTTAACTAATAATGTTTAGCCTATTTATTACACATGCACTTTTTCTTTCCTATAGATATTAACTTATGAGGCGATTTGAGCTGCTATATTTTGTATATATCGAATGAACTCTGTATTTTGTCTTTTATCTCTCCATATACTTGATGTACTATGTATTATGTATGAGGGAAATGTCATGACGTATTACTTAATCTTTTTGGGGAATTTTGCAAAGGAAAGAAAAAAAAAAATATTGAAAAAAAGAAAATAGCACCTGGCAGGTTAGGCTCAAAAACTCTTACATATCCAGGAATTCCTAAGCAGTTCAACTACATTCACACTGTATAGTGGCTGGGTTAATCTGTACTAATGTTGCTGTGGCATTAGCTAAAACATTATGCATTCAGGCCTCATCTTCTTGTCACATGACCTGAAACTGCATAGGCGTCTGTCAAAAAGGCCAGTAGTTGTAATTCAGAAATATAGAGACCTGTTGCAGTGGTCATGCAGTGAAGTCAGCCAAAAGAATTGCACGTCCCAGCGTCAAAGGACATGCAAAATTAACAAGGTTCTTTGAGAATTTGGAGCATTAGTTGAGGGCAGTGTGTGCCCACCCCAAATAATAACCACAAGCCTTGTGAGGGTGAACCCTAAAAGTCATGAAATTAACCTGAGCTCAATCCCCTGCTAGCTATGGCACAAAGCAGACAGGCTTTACTTTGAGTTAATGTATAAGAATTTATGTAGTACTCAAACAGTAATAAAGTCATAACACAACACAAGAAAAATACCAAACCAATTTTGAAAAATTGAGTATATTTCGATAAATAACACAACATCAAATTGGCAAAATTCCAATGAGTAGAACCAGAGTTATGATTTTTTTTTACATTTAAGGTTCAAAATATACCAAAAAACGTTGTGTCAACCACGGTCATCTGGTTGCGCTTGACGGAGACAAGGGTAAGTTTACGTTTGACTGCGATGGAGCACGGTTTGGATTCAGGGACCAGGAATTAAATAAAAAATCCTCAATGGGGCAAGACAGCAGGCTGTGACTGAAACGGGTTCCAGGTTGTCGGATATCAGCTGAACAAGGTCTTGGTGAAGCCGGTGACTTTGGCCGGAAAGCTCCAAGTGGGACAAATTTAAATTTCGTGCCCAGAGAAGGTCCATCACTGGTCGGATACTTTTCATGCATTCACCCAGTAAAGATTTCTACCTAGACTGTAGCCGTATAGGGCTCCACAAAGTCGAATATCTTCTCTGCAAGGTCCAGCTGAAACAGAATTGCTTCTGTGAAGAGGAACGTTGCAGAGTGTCATGCACTAACCTTGTGCCAAACACGGAGGCGGCACTGGAGCCGATGATGGACCTCCTAACCCACCCAAGGACAATGCAGATCCAGGAACCAAAACCTGATAGTCCACACTGTCCTCCAGGGGCTAAGGTGGGTGGGATAATTTAGGAAAAGAGATACTTGCTGTACCTGATCTGCTCAGCGGCTGTGTGACATGGCATAGCAGGAGTGCTGAGACCTTCTACGTTTGTTAGGTAAATGTGCACTGGACCAGAACCTCTGACTTTGCGATGATGCAGTGCACTGGAAATAACAAGAGGAGGCAATTACCATCAGTACACTAACAAGTCTTTACATACATCGAGCATGCATTAACTTTAGTGACACAAACTTACAAGTTTTATCAGCAGCTTGGTGTGAGAAGTTGGCCTGGTATATGCTGTCCACTAATTATAGTGGGCACCTTGCACCAGTCCAAACAACCCCTTATTGGAGATAGGTTAAAGACAACCTTTATTGAAAGCTATCCTAGTGGTAGCTATGGAGAGCAGCCTTCAGGCTAAGTCTTGAAGGAATGTAAAGCAGCTTGTTTTACCAGTCTATAATCTCTTGAGTGACCAAATGAAAGAGGACCACACCAGGTATATATGTAAAATATATGTATTTAGTCTTAAACACACCCCTCTAGTCTCTTTATGAGGCTAGAGTTCGAAGTACATAAGTTACAAGTCAAATATCAACAGTAATAGCACAAATACACGTTTGAGCCCTAGGGGCGTACCAAACCATATACTAAAATAGTGGTATAAGAACCACAACTGAGCTAGACACAAGGTCTAGAGCCTGTAGAAGTGCTTGGACCACAAGGAACCACCCAAGGTAGGGACACAGGGGACCCACGGGGGACGAGTGCAGTGTGAGAACACAGCCGCGAATCGCTGTTATCTTCTATGGGGAAAGTCGCGGTTGGAATTTTAAAAGGAAAGGACACTTAGAGGAGGACTTGGAGCAAATCCCTTTAGAACTAGGCAGTTCTAGAGTCAATAACCACGGGAGCACCGGAGTACTCGAGTTACCTCACCCAGGGAAGCCGGGTGCATAGGTGTCTTTTGTCGTCGGGTTTCATCGTCGTTTTCAATGGCGATCTGCTGCAGCAGGCTGCTGGCGGCCAAGTCGAAAGTGTCCGGGTGGATCCAAGGGTGGATCGAAGATCTGGAGAACCCGAAAGCAGAGGGGACAGAGTCTGGGTCACTAGCCAGTGACCAGGAAGGCAATGAGCAGATGCCCACCGATGTCGGGTGCTTCAGGTAGGTTGACGGTCGTCTTGACTCTTCAGCCACGAGGTCCAGGAGGCGTCGACGACAACCAGGAGCTGGATTCGATCTCTCCCACGACGTCTGTTGATTGCTACGGTGTCGGCGACCGGATTGGACCCAACAAGCCTTGGCAACGGCAAGTCACGTGGAAACAAAGAAAGGACGTTGATGCAGACCAGCAAGGTCTGGGGGACTCACCCAGCAAGAGTAAGTCAGGGCACGTCTGGAGCAACCAGGAAAGCCCAAGCAGAAGAAGAGTTGCCTTCGGGAGGGCCCACTAGCCAATGGACTAGCGACCGCGAAGGAGCCTCAAGTGGACGCACTTGGAGCTGGCTCACGGGACACTCGTGGAGTTGAGGCCAGTGATCTTCAGTGCAGTCGGTGCTGGAGGCGGGGGCTACTCGGAGCCCAAAGCACAACTTCGTGGGAGACCAGGAAGAGGATGCACTTGCAAAAGTTCTTGGTGTCTAGGGGTCACGGTTCCACATTACCCACGACAGCTACGGGCCTCAGCTCCGCTGGGGACTCAGGGCAGCCTCGGTGAAGTCTGGAAATCCACCTCTGGTGTTGCAAAGACTTCGGCATCCGGCGGGAGCTTCAGTGATGCAGACCGGACAATTGCTTGTTAGGTGCCTGCCAAGCAGGGGAGCCCAAAGCACAATTTCGTGGGAGACCAGGAAGAGGATGCACTTGCAAAAGTTCTTGGTGTCCAGGGGTCACGGTTCCACATTACCCACGACAGCTACGGGCCTCAGCTTTGCTGGGGACTCAGGGCAGCCTCGGGGAAGTCTGGAAATCCACCTCTGGTGTTGCAAAGACTTCGGCGTCCGGTGGGAGCTTCAGTGATGCAGACTGGACAATTGCTTCTTGGGTGCCTGCCAAGCAGGGGAGTCACTCCTTGACCCCAAGGGAGATTTTTCAGTCCTCTAATCTTGAAGTAGAGCGTCAAAGGTCCAGGATTCAGTGTCAGAGTTTCGTCCAGGGTAATCTAAAGTCCTAAGGACTGGGGTCCCATACTTATACTAAGTTAGGGGGTTGGGCATTCTCTGGGGACCCACCTATGGGAGGGTCAGGGAAGAGGGGTGGCTACACCCATTCCCTTTGTCCAGTTTCGCGCCAGAGCAGGGGCTGGAAGCCCCTGAACCGGTTTGAACTGGGGTATGCACAGGGACACCAAATGTGCCCCCAGTGCTGGACTTCAAAGCACTCAGAGAGTGCACCCACCCAGCCCCAATACACATCAGCCTGTCTGGGAGGTGGTTACACCTCCCTGCAACAGGAAACCTATTGTCCAGGCCTCCCCTGCCGGAGTTTCGGTCAGCAGCAGGAGGCCAGACTCGTGTCTGTGGCTGCAGCATCCATTTTGTGATGCCAGGGCTCTGTAAAGTTAATACCGGGTATGCCGGTGTGTACATGTCTCTCCCTCTAGAAGGGTGGAATGCTACCCCCGCCGCCAGAACTGGTGGGGGGGTAGTATTCCAAGATGTTTGACACCAAACACGACATGTTTCCGTGCAGCCATCCCAAAGTTAGCATTTAACGCGAGGTTATAATGCACTTAAGAGTATGTGGTCAGGCTGCACTACAAACAGCATCAGAGAAGGGTCTCCGAACGCTGCAGAGGGGCTCTGCTCATGCAGGGGCACCCTCTCACATAAGAACCAAGCACTCTGCCTTCAGGATTGATAAGGCCTGCCATAGGAGTGACTTATAGGTTTATAGGTGTGTATATATGTAGTGATATAGGTAACCTATATCACAGTAAGGGGTGCATGCACCACCTTACCCAGGCTGCAGTAGCAGACCTGTGGTGTCATTTTGGAGGGCCTTCCAGGGGTGGCACAATACATGCTTCAGCCCCTGGCAGGCCTCTGGGGTACCTATGCCCTGGGTACATAGTATACCATATACTAGGGACTTATAAGGGCACTCCAGATTTCAATCAGAGATGTACCTAAGGTACATGGAGACCATTTTAGAGAGGAAGCAGCTAGGCTGGGGTTCTGGATAGCAGGGCCCCAGCCAGACTAAAGTCAAAATACAGTGAAGCATCAGCAAAAAGTGGGGGTACCCATGTGAAGCAGATCCTACTCTCCTACACTTGGCATGAGAGCAGAAATATCAAAATCACAGATTGGAGTGAGGCACTCCTTGGAATAAACTTGAAATACAGATTAGAGTTATTGGCACTTCCAGGGATAAACTCAAAACATAGGTTGGAGTTACTTGCACCACCCAGGATACACTCAAAGCAAAGGTTGTAGTTACTTGTACTCCTAGGGATACACTCAGAGCAAAGGTTGGAGTTACTTGCACTCTTGGGGATACAATAGAAACCCAGGGAAGGGTACAAGGTTACTGCATATGCCAAAGACTCTGAAGTCCTTTCTCTTGGCACTACTGTTCATCAGAGAAACACAGAACTAAAGTCTTTAATCCTTGTGTGATGACAGATGTAGCCTCAAGGTTGTAGGAAGGGTCCGGAGGATAAATACACAAGAAGCGCTGGAGAAATTCACTGGAAGGAAATGGAGGAAAACTCTATAGTCTTTGAAGATGGGGATACTCAGTCTTGTTTACTACTATAGGAGGTTTAGTCGTGGGGGGTCCTGAGTAGCTGTGCAGGAGGGAGCGAGAAGGAAGATGTCGAGGGAGCTGGTGCCACGGGAACCACTGCTTCAGATGGACCTGAAGGGGACTGGAGTACTTCTTGGTTCCGGCAGGGTTCTTCAGGTGAGTGGGAAGGGTGAAGCTTGTTTCACAGGGAGCGAGGTCAAGCCACGATTCAGGGTTGGATGGGGTTTAAATACCCTCACGATGGCTCAATGGATGTAGCTAGATCACATGCAGCACTTGGGGCACATGGCCATCTGGAAGGTTCTCGAACCTTGGGGAAAACACGTGTTAGTACACTCTCTTTGACCTTACAGAATGGGAAGGTGCAACTTGTTGATCAGAACCAAATAACAGGAAACAAATGTATTGTGTGCGCTCGAACGTGCATAATGGAAACCAACACCAAGGCCCCAGTAACAGCGAGAGCAAGTCTTGCCATTGGCTCACAGGATGAGGGTGGGGGTGGGGGTGGGTGGAACTGTCGGAGTTATACTCCGCGGAATCCCACAGAGTTACATAAAAACTCTACGTGCTTCAGCGGAGTTCCGCCCACCCATAGAAACACAATAACATGTGCACCTTTCAGAACATATTTAAAAAAATAATGTGCGTCGCATTTTTGATGGCAGCAATGAGTAGATTGGTTTTGTGTCTTGAGCGATGCTGGGCTGAGCAGAGCACATGTAAATCACACACAAGGGGAAACGAGCACTAGATGGGGAGATGAGATAAAGCTGCAGGACCAGCTCAGAAAGTGAAAGAATCACAGAAAGAGGAGCGCAGGAAGGTGAACTTGCGCACCACGCGGCCTAAAAAAACCTTATATGAGATTACTGGGTATATAAAAGAAATTAGTTCTGCCATAGGCGGCTGGGTTTATTGGCCTCTTGTATGGCAGCTCACACTGTAAAGGACAGGCTGACTTTGAATCAGCCCTCACCTCCAATCAGCGCTGAGGCAGTAAGCTGTCATGAGAGGAACAAGATGTGCATTTTAACACTTTTAATGAATCCATGTGTCTTCCGCCTGCACACTTGCAGAGTTGACATTGGCACCATCAGACAAGTCCAGCTGCTTCGCTCAGGAATTTTTTTCACAATAAGAAAACAGCCAACGTACATGTGGCCACACAATGTAACATATATTACTGTTGCCCAGATTCTCAACTGCCACCCAAATCCTCACCTCACCAAAAGACACTCCAAAGGAGCACACAATGCTAGCATCATATACACTATGCGGTATGAACTCTGTCAAACACAACAGCAATTTTAATATCACCTGCACTCACCCCCGGTGATGAGGAAGTAGGACACGACCACCAGTGCGTATACGGTCCAGAACTGCTTCTTGAACTTGATGTTGGGGCATTCTAGGACCGCCAACAGGATTCAGTAAAGCAATTCCACCTATCACATAATCTCCCTTGGCTATTATTATTCTCATGACCTGCCGACCAGGAAGTGTATTCGGCAATCCGTTGCCTTCCATCCTCTGAAGTCCAATAAACTAGCTAACAAAAAGAAGTAATGTGCAGGAGGAAGCGAGGAGGAAGATGTCGATGGAGCTGGTGCCATGGGAACCACTGGTTCAGATAGACTTGAAGGAGACTGGAGCCCTTCTCGGTTCCGGCAGGATTCTTCAGGTGAGTGGGAAGGGTGAAGTTTTTTCTGCAGGGAGCGAGGCCAAGCCACGATTCAGGTTTGGGTGGGGTTTATATACCGTCTTGAAGGCTCAATGGAAGTAGCTAGATCACATGCAGCACGTGGTGCAACTGGTTGTCTGGAAGGCTCTTGAATCTTGTGGAAAACAAGTTCGTGCACTCTCTTTGACCTTACAGAATGGGCTGATGCAACTTGTTGATCAGAACCAAACAAAAGGAAATTAATGTATCGTTTTCGCTCGAACGTGCATAATGGAAACCTCACCAAGGCCCCAGTAACAGCGAGCGCAAGGCTTGCCATTGGCTCACATGATTTGGGGAACGCTTGCAGGGATTCAAGCGTAATGGAAATTTCGAGTACTGGGGAAGCATTAGCCATTAGGGTGCTAGGGGAGCATCAGTCATGAGGGCACTGGGGGTATAGCAGTATTGAGGGTGCTGGGGAACCATCAGTCATGAGGATGCTGGGGCAACATCGGTCATGAGGGTGTTGGGGGACATCAGTTATGAGGGATGCTGTGGGCGCATCAGTCATGAGGGAGCTGGGGGACATCAATCATGAGGGATGCTGGGGAAACATCATTCATTAGGGGAACATCAGTTAAGAGTGGTGCTGTGTGCGCATCAGTCATGAAGGTGTTGCAGAAACATCAGTCATGAAGGATGCTGGGAAACATCAATCATGAGCGTGTTGGAGAAACATTGGTCATGAGGGATGCTGGGGGAGCATCAGTGATGTTGGGGAAGCATCAGTCATGATATCATAGCATGCATAGGGTGCCATAGGGTAAAGCAACATGAGCCCTGTGCGCTAGACCACTACGCAGAGGAAGCAAGAGGGGGTTGAAACAGAGAAGAATCAGGAGGGTGTTGTGACATGGAGAAACCTGAATCTTTGGACCAAGCTGCAACACATCTTAATCGGATTGCCATAGCAAGTTAGTCCCAGTCCCCCAATGGTTTCTCAGAGCAAAAGTTCCAGGTTTCAGGAAACTTTAGGAGGAGTACACTTTGACACCAGCCAACAGTCCAGGACCTTGGAAACAACACTTGGGGGTCAGAATTTACCCCAGCAGAGGCAAGCTGCAGGGTCCAGGGCAGGGCCAGTTGGAACGGGTCAGCGGGAAATGCAGAAAAAAGGTCTTTTGAAGCTTGTTGAGTCCCTGTAGCTCAAACAGGTCAGCATTATGACCCTTGGAGGCTGTGGGCGAAGAGGGTTCCATGTTGTATGATAGCCACTGAATTAGGTCTTGGTGAAGCTGGTGCCTTTGGCTGGAAAGATGCAAATAGGAGAAATATGAATTTCTGGCCCAGAGAAGGTCCATCGCTGGCCAGTTACTCTTCATACATCCGCCTGGTGAAGATTTCCACCTTCGTACTGTAGCAGTACAGGGCTCCACAAAGTCGGATACCTTCTCTGTGAGGTCCAGCTGAAACTGATTTGCTGCTTTGGAGAGAAATGTAGTGGAGAAGCCTGAATATTTGGCCCAGTGGCAATGCATCTCCGTTGAATCGCCTTGACAGGTTAGTTCCAGTCCCCCACTGGTTCTCAGAGCAAAAGGTTTCAGGAAACTTTAGGGGGTGTTCAATTTAATACCAGCCAAGGGTCAAGGACCTTGGGGACAGCACTTGGGGGTCAAGGTTCACTCCAGCAGAGTCCAGCAGCAGGGTCCAGGGCAGGTCCAGTTGCAATGTGTCAGCTGGAAATGCAGAAAAAAGGTATTTTAAAGCTTGTTGTGTCCCTGTAGCCGAAACATGAGTTAAGCCTTATGACCCTTGGAGTCTAATTCTTTGTCCTGGGTACAAGAGGGAGAGCAGGTCCAGTCTTCTCAAGTCACAGACAGCAGGTACAGTCCTATTCTGTTCTTTCACAGGTCCAGAAGTTTTCTGAGGAGGGTACTGGAAATGCCCCATTTATGTCTAGTGCCAGCCTGAGGCAGGGGATACTCCTGGCCACTTCCTAAACAATAGGGTAAAAGTTCTCAGGGGTGAAGCTACCCACTATTGAAGCACTTCCTGTGGGTTTTACTGCAAACAATCCCATAGTACACCCTTTCTGCCCAAACCCAACATGGCAGAACCTTTCATCCCATGTGTAGAGCTCCTGTGCCCATCCTAGATGTGTGCCAGGTAAATGAGCATCCCCTTTGCTGTGGTTACTCAAAACCAGTACTGAGTCTAGTGTCTCTCCCACTGGACCTGGTGCCTGGGTGGCTATGGGGACAAAGGTAGGAAGCAGGGCCATTTGCTAGCTACATCTGTCTGTAACAGGGTAGGCTCCTGTGAAGTTAATTAAGTTCCTTGGCACAACCAAGTTGGCCAGCCTGCCAGAGAAACAGAACACCTTCCGACATCCAAGGCATTTGTCTCAGCTCTAGGAGCAAGTTCACAACTTTTATTCGACTATGTGACAGTTGGAAGCTCATGCGAAAGGCCTTCCAAAGGCTTTGGGCAGGTAACAGGCAACGTTTTTAAAAAAAGTACCTGTCATAAAATTACCTCACCAAAGAATTGTGATTGCAATCAATATTTTAAAATGCCAAAGAATATATTCTGTAGCTGCTTCCTAAGCGGAGATAACAATATTACATTTTATATTGTATCTTAATGCTTTCCTAAGGCACATCGAACTCTGCTACAGTGAAAGTAGCCCTTGGGCCTTTTAACAGAGAAAACATGGTTAACATCAAACTTTTACATGTCCTACTCTTAAATGCCATGCATCCTGCCTTAATGGGCGGTAAGGCCTACTTAAGTGTTACCTTATAGTATTTAAAAGGAGGTCTTAGGCCTGTTGACAGGTCAAATTTGCAGTTACAACCTGCACTACTGTGCTACATATTGCAGGCCTGCAGTAATGTTTGTCCTCCTGTCACTGCATTGATTGGCACAATGTGTGCTGCAGCCTACTGGTGACATTTAACTTACAAGCCTTGGATAACCTTTGGGTACCACATACTAGGGACTTATTGGTAATTTAAAAATGCACATTAAGGGGTGTTCCAATTTCATCATATTGAAAGGGGGAACACAGACACTTTACCACTTGTCAGCAGGGGTAAAGTGCAAAATCCTACAGCCAGCAAAAGCAGTCAAGGCAAAATCTTGGGCTGCAACTTCGAGCTACTAC
The DNA here is from genome assembly GCA_963921515.1 of Calotriton arnoldi. NCBI lineage: Eukaryota > Metazoa > Chordata > Amphibia > Caudata > Salamandridae > Calotriton > Calotriton arnoldi. The sequence continues at coordinate 285,408 of CAWUFW010002952.1, forward strand.
TACATTGTGGTCATTACATTGTGGATCACTGCATCACAAGTACCTTTTTAAAATAATTTTGAGGACACCCGAACCCCCACTAAATATAACTACTTTTTCAAATACCTACATTGCCTTTTTTAAAAATAGTTATTATAATTAATATTTATTAATTAATTCTAACTGTAACAAAAGGTGAAAGGGATGTTATAGTTAGGTGAAAATGCCAGTTAAAACATGCCGTTGTGAAGTAACAAAACCACTGAAATACACCAGTTACGTTATCTCAAGTAACTATAACTCGTGCCCTAAGGTATCTATAACTTGCACCCCGCCATGCACAGTCATGTCATCAATGATGTCATTTCAGATGTTGCAGTAATTTAATCAATAATGTCATAGAGCATGTCATGAGTGATGTAATATGTGGAGTAATTTCAGTGCATGCCAAGGGTATGAGTTATAATTACCTTAGGGCATGAGTTATAGTTACTTGAAATAACTATAAATTTCACTGGTTTTGTTAGTTTAAAATGGTATAGTTTAACTGAGTTTTTCACCTAACTGCAACGTCCCTTTAACCTTTGGTTTTTTCATTGAATTCTAAGTTGTTTTTTGTGCAAAGTAAGATATTATTACCTACAACTATAATGTCACTTTAACCTTTGGCACTATCAGTGAATTTCTATGTTTTTTTAAACGTAAAGTAATATTTTTTGCCATACATACCGACATCCTCACACTGTGCACAACTATTTGACTTCCGTGGCATGGAGTTTGCCCAGTGCCAGGCCTGTAGTGTTTTTCACTGATCCTACTACGTGGCAGAAATTTGAGTTTCCCTGCCCGCAAGAGCACGGGCAGTGAAACAAATGTCTGCTCCCACCTGGTAGGAGCATGTTTAAAGATCCTGCTGGTTGGGAGCAGACATGTTTTCCCTGCCTGTGCTCTTGCGGGGAGAGAAACAGTATCCAGGGGGTGGGCTCCCCAGGACACCACAGTGGAGCCAGCCCCGGGGTTTGGGGTCCCTAGGGCTGGTCAAGTTCCGGGGAGTGGGAGCGTGCACCCCCTTCTCCTTTAAGTTAATACATTGGCCCTGGCCCCTTTAACTTTTTATCAGCCCTGGGGAATGGGGTTGCTGGGGCCACAGTGAGGCTCGGGGAGGGGTGTTGCATGCCTTCCTCCCATTTAAAATGATTTTCACTGCCAACCCTGGGCACACTCCAGGGGTTTTATATTTTTAAAGAACAGGAGTCAGATCTTTTGGCTCGACGGATCCTCTGCGGCATGAAATATACAATTATTTTTAGCCTTAACTACTCAAACACTTCTGAACAGTTTACACCTCATCACAAAAGCACACTTTCCGGGCCAAGATCTAGCTTTCTGCTAAATTTGGTCTTTTTTGCCTTGTTTGTGCATGGAAAGCTTCTGGGTGATCTGCCAAGCGAGGGCCGAGAAAAAAGGGGGGTCACAAAACTCAAAATCCCCATGCATTTTCCATAGACTTCTTTAGGCAGGGCTACAGAAAAAACTGCTCAACGGAACTACACCATATTTGTCAGGAATCTAGATATTGGTCCGCAGAAAGGGCTTTTTGTGACTTGGTGTGAATCCATTCAGTTGTTTTTGAGAAATTAAGGTTTAAACTAATTGTATATCTGAACGGCTGAATGAGAGGGACTCTCACGAGAGTCCCTTGAACCTAATTTTAGAAAATAGGGCCCAGGAAGCTTTATGATGTAATTTGAGCTGTCATCAGGGATGTCAAATGATATCAAGAACATGGCATGAGTGATGTAATGTGTGAGATAATAAGCAGTGCATGGTGGGTCGCAACTTATAGTTAACTCTGCTAACTATAACTGGTAACTTTGGATTTTTGAGTTCAAAATGTTAATGTTGTCATTGACAAATTCACCTAACTATAATGCTATAATGTTGCTTTAACCTTTGTATATATATATATATATATATATATGCTTAAACGAAGGTATCCCCCTGTGAGGACGCACTTGAAAAAACAGGCGAACTCTGCACCTTGAAGCAGGATTCTTTATTCTCTCAAACCGGACATCACAGTGCTTGATACTTTGTAGCCCTACGCGTTTCGGAGCTCCTGCTCCTTGCTCACGGGCTCATTTGCGATGTCAGCAGGCTGGAACAGGTGAAAACCGAGTCCGTACATTTTGAAATCTTTAAATAGTCCTCAAGTGGTACACGCCCTCTGGTGGGTTAATTAGTAAAGTCAGCATTCTGGGACTCGTAGTTTCACCGTAAAATAAAATCCTCAAGGGGTCCACCACCTCCCGGGGCAAAATATGCAAATTACTGGCAGGGTAGCCACGCAACTCCCCCGCTGGCATGGGGACCACCACCTCCCTGGCGCACACATTTCTTTTAAAGGAATGTGGGGGAGGCCCTACGGCCTCCCCTGCAGCACCAGGAACTGCCACCTCCCCAGGGCAATATATGCAAATTACTGGCAGGGGAGCCGCGCAGCTCCCACGCTGCCTCAGGGACTGCAACCTCCCAGGGGCACACGTATTTCTTTTAAAGGAATGCAAAGTCCCCCTCAGCTCCAGGGACCGCCACCTCCCCAGATCGAAATATGCAAATTACTGGTGGGGGAACCATGCGGCTCCCCCGCTGCCCTGGGACCACCATGCTAACTACTTGAAAGAGGGAGGCCACGGGCCCCCTCATGGAGCCATACATGGCCCTGTGGACCACCACCTCCCCAGGGCCGCTCACGCCAAGCCATAAAAAGCAGTGCTCCGCTTTGAGCAAGCAAGAGCATTTTGCTCTCGCTTGCTCAAGGTGGAGAACAATTGTTTTTACAGAGAGGGAGCTGCATGTTAGCAGCTCCCTCTCTGTAAAAGCACTGCCGGCAGGGACCACGGGGGCCTTCAGGCTCCCCCCATGGTCCCCATCTGTGGCAAGAGGGTGCCCTGGGTGGGACCAGGGCACCCACAACAGAGGCCGGGCCCCGGAGGTGTGATCCCTGGGGCCGAAATTGGCCCGGGAGGGGGGGCCACATGGCCCCCCTCCCTTCAAAATAAAAGGGGGCAGGTCCCGGGGGGTGGGGTCCCCGGGGCTGAAAATGGCCCAGGAGGGGCCAGGCCTTTTTTGGATGTGGAGGGGGCCGAGCAGCCCCCCTCTCCCGACCGATTTCGGCCCCCTATCCCCTGGGGACCTGCCTTTATTTCTATATTTATAAAAAAAGGTGAATAGGGCTGTGCCTGGCCTTTCACAATGCTGTCTCCACCCCCCTAGAGTATGTATGGAGCCAAGACCAGGCAGGACAAGAACTTGTGCACTACCAAGACAATCCTTTGAAGAATGCTTACTTCAAAAGTCAAAGGGATATAAGTATTGGTCCTAAAACACAAGACTTTTAGAACACTTCTGGATTGAGGACTCTGCCAAGAAGAAAAGAAGTCAGGAGCAGTACTGCCCCTTTGCTGTGTGTTGCTTTACTGGGTTGGCCTGCAGTTGCTGCTTCTGTCTGTGGGTAGTGAGGGAACTGGACTTTGCTGTCTTGATCCTGCTTTCCAAGTTTCTCTAAGGGTTTGTGTGTACTTGCCTCCTTTTGGAAGTCTCAGGGCCGTCAAAGGCACATCTACAGCACCTGGACCCCATTACTGGGAGTCCTGAACATGCGAAGTGGTGCCAATCCCAGTGCTGGGCCACTGGAGGTGTTTGCTGGGCTGTAACTTCAAGAAAAGGATTCCCAATGACATCACTAATGCCACTGCCTGCATCGATGCTGTGATCACCGCTCGCTGGCTGAGCACAGCACTGACCTCAATGACGCCAGAGCCCTGGTCTCACCAATGACGACTCCTCTCGTGAAGTGCACAACGCACCGCCCATGACAACAATGCAGCCCCTACACCGCTGACGTCAGCGCTTCTGACTTCAATCTCACAAAATTCGATCTTCAATGCATGTGACTTCAAGGACTCCCTGACTTCTGCACCGACGTCCGTGACACCTCACTGCTGCACTTCACTGCAAGGTCCTCGAGGCCTCTTCAACTCCAAGGTACTGTGTGTGGGTCATCACCAATGCCATAGCCATCCCTCGACTCCATCAAGTTTGGACTGAACTGTTGTATTTGTTGGTCACGATGCCGCAATAGCCATGGGTGGCGCTATCGCCTTTAAGGAACTGTATTTTTTCTTTATTCTTAAGAAATTCATATCTTTGCTTGTGCATTTTGGATTATTATGGTTTTGGTCTTGTTTTAATTAGATAAATATTGGCTATTTTTCTAAACTGGTGAGGTGTCCATTTTGTAGAGGTTTCACTGTGTTACTGTGTGTGTTTTGTACAAATGCTTTACACATTGCCTCTGTGATCGTGCCAAGCTACCATGGGGGTGAGTAGGGGTTATCCTAGCTCTGTAATCCCCTTACCCTGACTTGAAAGAAGGGTCCCTACTTGGACAGGGTGCAAGCCACTGCCAACTAGTGACCCCCATTTCTAACACTGGTGGTCAGCGGTGAGGATAGTACTACTATATACTACTACTAGAATGCAGACCACTAAGCAACCACATGCTGCTTTTCCATGGTCTTTTACCTTTTTGATGATTGTCTACAATTCTTTGAACTTTCCACAACATCATGCCTGGGTCTGGAAAATCTTCATTTGCATTACTGGAGGTGTTTGTTTAAGGAGGATAGGTTGAATACGTACAATGTGCAGCAATTGCAATCCATCTGCACAAATTCTAGAATCCCCATTAGAGGTCTCACCAGGAAAGAGGAGCTACAAAAGGACTGGGGTAGCAGTTAGAAATGACAGTGGGTATTCAGAGGATCCTATGGTGGAGGCTGGGGAGCAAAAACTGCAGAAGAATGTGTTGTTGACTATGGACCTGCCTGGTGGGGAGGTGCCCCACAGGGCAGGCAGTAGTGTCTCTTCAAGAGGTTTGTCTCCAGAGGAGCTGGAAGACAAACAAACGGCCAGAGTACATGAGTTAGAGCTGGAGAAGCTCAGATTGGAGAATGAAAGGCAAGACAAGGATAAACCCTAGCTATGGTGGAAAGGAGACTGGACATGGAGGAGAAAAAGATGCTTATGGACCATGAGCTAAGTCTGAAGGAATTGGACGTAAAGGCCAAGAGTATGGAGTCCAGTTCAAATGCAGGCAGCATGTTATCTGTTTTAAAGTGTCTTCTTGAAATGTTTTGAGTTGAAATGTTTATAGATTATCACCATGAGGTATGAACTTTGGCTTACATATCTGTCGACTAAATCTGTGATTTGAATCACTGTCATGCAAGTCCCAATCAAATTAATAACTAATACAATTTTTACCGTGTAGAAGTTACAACGTACGCGGCTCCTGTTATGAACGGTTTCCGCATATAGTACAATGTGCGGAATCATTCTGGGCTAAATGGGACTGTCTGGGCACATTTTTGTGTACCTAGTGTTGTCCATACAATGCACGGATACATTTTCTTTAGCTAATGCTTTCTCCTAATTGGAGCCGACACCGCTCTTACATCACTAGCAGTCATGCATTTGGAAGCGGCTGCGAAACTTACACTTTTCTACATTTCTATAAAGCTTACATACCTTTTGAATCCTCGATCATAGCTCCTGTACATATATGGACCTTATAGGTTAAAATGAAATTGGCTAATGATACATTACCCCCAAATAAAATCCTGGGCTTTAAATGAAGGGTCAACCGCCGCCCTCCCAAACCACACTGGTAAATCTTTTACCTTTGATTTTTAGGCAGTTCTTAATCTGTACCTTCTGACATATTTTAACTATTTTCCTTCCTTTGGCGAATATACTCGTTTTCTGACAAAGAACACATAAGAAATGATGAAATACAAGTGAGTTCATTACATTTTTCTTACATATGTTTCTACAGAGCGGTGCCCCCTCCCTGAGCTGTATGCCAGGTTAAGGTGAGGCGATTCCCCGTAGTGTACGGGTAAGACATGGAGATACATTCTATATTTTCGTGTTTGCATGCATCAACATGGTTAGTTCACAGGGTTTTGCATGGAGCAGCACATCTGAACTGCTATGAATTCAATGAATCGAAGAGTAGCAATGTTTGTACTGTTAACTTTTGTTTATTCATTTAATTTTTGTGTAGATACCACCAGTGAATCATCACAGAAGAAATAGATCGTTGGTTTTGTATTCTGTATCGTCCATTGCTTAGAGTTCTTTAGAATTTTTTTTCAATATTTCTACACTTTTCTAACACTTTTTTACGATGTATATTAGTGTGAGAAAAGACTAATATATCGAGCAGCAGCACACCCCAGTCCTGATTAAAGCCACTACATCTCTAAGGAGGGTCAATAGGCTGAAACATGTAAACCTTTTTCTTTTCATCACCAAACTGCAGGTATACATTACCCCTGCTAGTGCTTTTTGTTTTAATCCTGGCCCCAGGACGAGCTAATAAAGTTGTATTACGTACCTGGTAGCTAGTTTTACCTCACTTTCTCACTACTTTAGTTTCTTTTGCGCTGCATACCTCACCCCACCTAGGTTCCCATTGCTGGATTTAGTACATCCAAGACTAGGAACAAAACATCCCTGAGCTCCTCCCTCTCAGAGAGGGGGTTGTAGCCCATGGCGGGACTAGGTTTTCCCGTCAGGAGGAGAATCCCAATGATGAAGCATGCCACCTTTGGTGGGTGAGGGATTTTGTCCTAATAAAGGGATATCCCCAGGGGTTTATGTTAGATGTTGTCTCCCTTATTTTTGTTATCATTTTAGACCCGAAGGTTCTTTGTAGTGTTATGGTAAGGTGTCACCTGGTGTCTGAGGAGCAGGTAATTTCCAATATGTACGACCAAGTAGTTGCAGTGGACAACTCTGAGTGCCAGTACAAGGTGGTGTAGGTTCCCTTTGAATGGGGGGCGTCTTAGGTTTCTTGAGGGTAGCTGTGAATCCATCCATGCCTGTTGATTGTCTGCTGGGTAATGACCTGGAGGATTCCCCTTGGGGTGAGGTGGAACGCCAGTCACACTTGGAGATGGTGGGGTTGCCTGAGTGGGCATGCATGACCACTCGGTCTACGGCAGCTGGTAAGGGTGATCAAAAGGACCTGGAGCCTGAAAGAGTGGCCCAGTTACCTGCCAGACAGAGGAGGGGCAGGGGGTGCTGGAAACCAGCTCCAGAAGTTCCCATCTGGGAGGAGGCTTACCCTGAGGGGGATGTCCTGGAACGTACAGGGGAGCTAGTGGCCGAACTGGGAGACTTGCCTCAGCTGACCCTTTGGCAGCAAGAAGGTGGTCCTACCAGGGAGGAATTCTGTAGGGAGCAGAAGGAATGCCGCACTCCTGTGGGTCTACGGCAGCAGGCTGCAGATCAGGCAGCTGACAAGGAGTCTGGATCACACTGGATTTAATGGGAGAATGGTTTCCTCTACAGTGAGCCTAAGGTTGTGGAGCCGTGTGCTGGTGGTACCCCATCGCTTCGGAGCCTTTCTACTGGGTCTGGCTCATGATGTGCCTTTGGCAGGATATTTGGGGCAGGAAAAGACCTTTGTAATGTAATGTAATGTAATGTCGTCTTATAAAGCGCACTGTCACCCCATAGGTATCGTGGCGCTGAGGTTACATTAGCTCCCCTATTTGCACGTATTACCATAAGGATGACTGTTCTGCATTACACCCTAGGGAAGAGCCAGGTTTTAAGCTTCTTCCTAAAATGTAGGAAATCTTCTATTTGCCTAAGGTTAGGCGGGAGTTCGTTCCATAAACGAACTGCACAGCTAAATGCTCTTCCTCCAAACCTGGTGGTTCTAATTCTGGGTGTGCTAACCAGATGGGCTGTAGAGGATCGGAGGTTCCTTATAGGGGCATACCAGACAAATGTTTCCTGCAGTGGCGCCGGCCCTAGTCCACGCAGAGCCTTGAAGACGATACAGAGTGATTTGAACTGTATCCTCTGTGGTATTGGAAGCCAATGGAGCTCTTCAAGGGACAGAGAGGCAGAAGATCTGCGTGGTTTCTTTAGGGCCAGCTTTGCAGCTATCGTTTGAATTCTTTGAAGTTTCATGATCAGAGAATTAGGGGCGCCCAATATCAGAGCATTACAATAGTCCAGTCGACTCAAAATGACACTTCTCACCACGAGTGCCCTGGCTGTCATTGGTAGCTAGGGAGTATTTTCCGCAGTGCTCTGATAAGGGAAAAGCATGTTCCCATCGTTTTGTTTACGTGGGTTTCTAGGCTCAGCTTGTCGTCAAAAACCACCCCTAAGTTGCGCACTGCCTTGGAGGGTGTAGGGGGCTTATCTAAGTGGGTAGGCCAAAAGTTAGCCAGGAGCGGACGAGGGACTTTCTTGGCCGTACAGTACAGAATTTCTGTTTTTTCTCTGATGAACTGCAGGGAATTATCCGTAAGCCATCTAGCAGTTTTTTGCATTCATTCATGAACACTATGAAGTGGTATAGATTGATTTCCCTCTAGAGACAGAATGAGTTGCGTGTCATCCGCATAATTCACCAAATTGATCTTGTAAGATTTGATAATTGGAATCAATGGACTCATATAAATATTAAATAGGATCGGGATGATTGCCAATCCTTGGGGGACACCATGCTGAAGGGTACCATATTTCGATAGAAAAGGGGGTAGGGCCACTGCTTGCTGTCTATTCGAAAGGTAAGACTGGAACCATTTCAGTGCCGTGCCCTCTACCCCAATTTCTACGAGCCGCCTCAGAAGGATCTTATGATTGACCGTATTGAATGTGGCAGACATGTCCAGTAAGATCAACATAGCCGACTGGCCTCTGTCTGCTCGCATTCTAAGCTCGTCCAGGACTGTTACTAATGCAGTCTCCGTACCGTGACCCGGGCGAAAGCCAAATTGTACGTCTTCCAGCCTTTGGTTAGTTTCTAGAAATTGCGAGAGGGTTTTACTAACCAGGCGCTCTAGAATTTTCACGGGTAAGGTAGAAGGGAAATGGGTCTGTAATTGTTTGGGCACTGGGGATCAAGCGTAGCTTTTTTTAACAGGGGTGTCACAATTGCCTGTTTCCAGCAGGCAGGGACTACCCCACTGCTCAAGGACAGGCAGCAGATCTGACGGAGTTGTGGGGAGAGCACCTCACTGAGCTCCTTCCATACCCTATGAGGGAGGGGGTCCATAGGGGACCCTGAGGCAGTGCTCAGCGCGAGTCTGTGAAATTCTTCCTCTGTAGGGGTTTCGAAGTGATCTAAAATTGTTGGCTTGACTTCGTTTGCCCCTTCCTCCTTCTGACTCCCTGGAGGCAGCTTTGTCGCTCTGGAATCACTTCCACTCTTGTTTTCCTGATCTACTGCAAGACCATTAATTATTTTAGTGATTTTCTCCTCAAAAAAAGTCGCTAGACCATTACATAAGTTTTGGGTCGCAATGATCTTATTTTTTATGCAGTCGGGCTTTGAAAGGTCATTTACTATTTTAAATACACTTCTAGCTTTGTTGGATGCCTCTAAGATGGTGTTGGCATAGTACTCGGCTTTCGCTTTAGCGATTTCCCCTTTATAGTTACCTTGTGTTACCTTCAGGGCTACTTTATCATCTTCCTTATAACATTTTCTCCATTTTCTTTCTGCTTGTTTACTGCTCTTCCTTAGATTTTTTAACTTCTCATTGAACCAAGGGGCTGACGGCTTATGCTTATTCTTTAGTTTTTTTCACCGGGATGATCTGATCAAGAACATTGGTGATCTGATTACAGAATTTCGAATAATTTTCCTCCACTGATTTATTTCCATCAAAGACGTTTTTATCAGTGAATACTGGGGATTGTTTTGTTATATTAAGCAGTTTGTTCCATTCCCTGCCTTGACGATAGTTACCCGTAGCAACAGAGTCTTTGCTCTTTCTAAGGTTGGACACTGAGAATGTAATGAGGAAATGGTCAGCACAGAGGTGAAATTTCTTCCACTTCAGCCACGTTTTCCTCTGAAAAAATTAAATCTAAGATATGGCCACCCTGGTGTGTAGGTTCCTTCACCAACTGCTGCAGATTCACATTCTCACTAGATTGAAGAAGGTCTTTAAGCGCCGGACCTGAGTTCCCGTTAGCCCAAAGATTAAAATCCCCCAGAATAACCATTCTGGAGTGAGTAAGTGATATGTTGTAAAGGATGTCAATAAATGTCTGATGTAGAGGGCTAACTGGACCAGGGAGTCTATAACATACAATGCCGGTAAGCAGATGCCCCTTATGATCCTTCAAGGAGAACCCCATGAGCTCAATGCCCTAGGCTTCATCAATGGTGGTCTGCATGAAATTCCAACTGTCCTTAAAAATTAATCCAACTCCACCTCCTCTCCCATTGGGCCGTGGTTTGTGTAACACCTTATAGCCTGGTGGACATGCCCGCCCCAGTTTGACATCTGAGTCGGGGCGTGTCCATGTTTCTGTTAGAAACAATGCATCCAGGTTGAGGGATTCTAGCAAGAAATATATCTCCTGGTGATGTTTCACCAGGGATCTAGCATTGATTAGTCCGTATTTGAGGCTATCCACTCTAGCTTTCTCCGGGAGTGTCCTCACCTGCGTCGGATTGGTGTAATAGGGAGCAGCACCCCTTCGCTCACCTATCATCAGGAGCTGTTCCCTTGTATATCTATGGCGGGTATTCTCTGTAGAGTGTAATCCTAAACCGGCAGCGTGGCTGGCGCTGTGCACGGCCGGTGCGCAGACGGGTGCAGATGGGCTTGCCTTCGGCGCGCCGGCGGTGCGGCCACGCAGCGGCCGTGCTTTCAGAGCCCCCGGTATTCAGCATCTAGACCGCTGACCGGCTTCCCTTCCCTTAAGTGTTTCTGGTGCTCCTGGAAGTGAGCCAGACCTCTGTGATCCTGATTCCCACCCAGAACTAAGGTGCGAGTGCAAACAGGTATAAATGCTGCTAATCAACCAGTAAGCATTTTTAAAAACCTATGACAAGTTCAGCATTTGCAAATTCATCCAGAACATCAGATTTTTCAAAAGGGCAATAAAAACGGCGATTTCGTAATAAACTAAAAACAGACAGTAGTTTAAAAAACGGGGTAGTAAAATCTCTGTGCAGGGTAAGAGATAAAGAAGAACGTGCAAGTACGTGCAGGTACGACCGTTAGCGAGGGGAGCTAACGGTTTGTCACCCACTTCTTTTGGCCCCAAATGCAAAAGCACTCTGATACTCATTGTAGGGCTTGCCAGACTTGCCAGGCAAGTGGCAGGAGTGGAGGGAGATGGAAGGCTGCACTCCAGCCTCTCCCTGTCGTGAGCACTCCTTTCGAGCAGATGGGCATCGACATTGTGGGGCCACTGTGTCACAATCCCACTCACCTGTAAGCCAGGAGCCGCGGAAACAGAGATAGTCTTACTCCTCACCTCCAGACCAACCCTCCATGCTGAATAAGCAGCATGAGCAGTTTGTCTCGAGGGGAAAAGAAGGTAAAAAGAAACCAAATAGGGAGAAGCGTAGTTTTTGCAAGTCAACGGGGCTCCCTCTGAGAGGACCGATACTGTCCTGGTGGATTACTTTCTTATGGCTAGGACTCCAGGGAACACCATTTTCTATAAAACACAATCACACAAAAAAACAGGTAAGTGAAAAAATAGTAACATAAAATAAGGAGAGATTTTTAAGCTAATCAGGGACCCCTCCCCGCCCCCCATAGAGGCACTCACCGATTTCAAAGCAAGAAGAAAGGCCCCACTTCCCTAATAATGTCCAGGAATAGGGAACAGGAAGATATAAGCGCCAATATTCCTATTAACAGCCATAGGAATACAGTTCCAATATTTCGTAGAAAATTGAATGGTGCCCAAAAAACTCTTTCAAGAGTCTAGGTAAGGATTCCAAAGAAAGTCACCAAACATCCGGTTTAGGAGAAACAGTTGTCACAAAAAACAGAAATGGAAAAAAGCAGGAAACCTAACAAAAAACTAAGCCTTTTTACCCACAGCTGACCATGAGATGTGAAGGGACAAAAAGAAATATAGAAAATACAAATGTTGCTGGCCAATCCCGCCAGGAGGTAGCGAGTAGGAGGAAGTCCATTACTCTGTGGCTGAAGGTTCCAATGTTTTGGTAGAATACTCCTAAACCGGCAAGACAACAGCAAACTGCGATGAGGTTGATCCACGATAGAGCCAATAGCGCCAGGAAGGACTGCCGAGGGAAGAACGGCAAGGACGCCGAGCACACGAACACAGGATACGTGCCGGCCAAGCAAGATACCTTCTCCCGATAGGAGAAAAACATAAAGCCAAGCATTGAGGCAACGGATGATGCACTATTTGTTGCCGCATTCCCGTGTCATGTGATTAGGTAACCAGGAAGTGCTATGCTGTGATCTCGCGAGATTATGCACTTATTGAAGACCAAAGAAATGGAAGGGGGCACACAAGTAGGAACCAAGCGGATTTAGGAAAAATGAAAAGGTAAGAATAGAAAGACTCATTCCATAAGTAAGATGGGCATTCCGTAGGAAGGGGTTGGCTTTAGCCCCCTTGAACTGCTGTATGGCCACCCTGTGATGGGATGTCTTAGTCTGGTGAAGGAAGGCTGGGAGCAAGCTCCTAGGAAGCCCCCCCAGGATGTATTTAGTTACATGCTCGCCTTCATGAACCAGACTGCGCGCTTCAGGAAACTTGCTCAGGCAAACATAGAAGCAAGCCAGAAGGACATGAAATTTTGGTATGACAAGAATGGCACTCTGATTGAGTTTCAACCTGGCCAGAAAGTGTGGGTCATGGCCCCAGTGGAGCCCTGCGCTCTACAGGACAAGTGGTCCCGGCCTTTCGAGGTGGTGGAGCGCAAGAATGATGTCATCTACCTAGTGAACTTGCAGACTCCCAGTAACCCTTTTAAGGTCCTACATGTAAACCGCCTCAAACCTCACTTTAAGAGGTCCGAAGTGACCATGCTCTTGGAAAAAGATGATGGAATGGAAGAGGAGAGTGATCCTCCTCCTGACCTCCTGTTTGCCAAGGAGCAGGATGGGTCTGTGGAGGATGTTAACCTCTCCCCAACACTGACCCTAGAACAGAAGAGTGACTGTCGCCAGCTGCTGGGACAGTTTGCCTCTCTGTTTTTCCTTGACCCCAGGAGTCACCCATTGGTGTACCCACAATGTGGATACTGGTGATAGTCCACCTGTGAAACATAAAATTTACAAGTTGACTGACAAGGTCAAAGCCAGCATCAAGGAAGAGGTTTCCAAGATCCTAGTGTTAGGGGTGATAGAGCCCTCCAACAGTCCTTGGGCCAGATCAGTCTTGGTCCCAAAGGCTACTGCACTCAGTGCCACACCTGAACTACTGATTGCAGTGTTCAGGACCAGTTGGGAGGATCACTTGCATCACCTCTGGGAGTTGTTGAAGGTTCTGAAAAAGGCAGGCTTCACTATCAAGGTTAGTAAGTGAAAGATAAGGCAGGGGTCGGTGGTATACCTGGGGCACCAGGAAGGAAGCAGCCAGGTGGCACCCCTACAACCCAAGATTGACACCATTCTGGCTTGGGAGCCCCCCCAAGACCCAGACTGAGGTGAGAGCCTTTTTAGGTCTCACCGGTTATTACAGGAGATTTGTAAAGGGGTATGGCACCATTGTTGGCCCCTTGACTGAGTTGACTTCCAGGGAGCAGTGCAGGAAAGTGATCTGGATGGAGTCTTATCAGACAGCTTTTGATGCCCTGAAGGAAGCCATGTGCAGAGCGCCTGTGCTTAAGGCGCCCGACTTCTCCAAGGATTTTGTTGTTCAGACAGACACTTCAGAGCATGGTGTGAGGGCAGTTCTAGCACAGCTAAATGAAGAGGGCAGATGGCCTAGACCAACTTGTAGCCTTCATCAGCAGGAGGTTACTTCCCTGGTGAGGTGGAGTGCAATTGAGAGAGAAGCTTTTGCTGTGGTCTAGGCAGTGGCGTCACTAGGGGGGTGCGGGGGGTGCGGACCGCACCGGGTGACACAATCACATGGGGTGGCACCGAGAGGCTCACGGTGTCATCCCATGTGATGGTGTCACCCGCCCCGGTGCGGTCCGCACCCCCCGCACCCCCGGACTCGGGAGTTACCGCACTGGCTGACACCAACCCTAGTGACGCCACTGGGTCTAGGCACTGAAGAAGCTAAGGCCCTACTGACTTCCGGGTTCAGACAGACCACAGGCCCCTCTGATGGTTAAAGCAGATGAGGAATGAGAACCCAAAACTGCTGAGGTGGTCCATCTCTCCACAAGGAATGGACTTTACGGTGGAACACAGCCCTGGTACAAAACACGCCAATGCTGATGGTCTGTCCAAATTCTTCCACCTTAGTAATGAGAACTCCCAGAAGGTTGGGTAGTTCTTCCTACTTTCAGCTGAAGGGGACACATTTTAGATCTGTCATCCTTGGCTTGGTGTCCCCTGTCTTTTTGCCTCTACCTTCTGTATTTGTGACTGTATGCTGCCCTGGTTTGCTGGTTTGGTTTGGTTGCTGGTTTGTGTACTCTGGGCACTTTACCACTGCTAATCAGTGCTAAAGTGCAAGTGCTCCCTGTATAAATTGTGATTATGATTGGTTATGCATGATTGGCATATTTGATTTACTGGTAAGTCCCTAGTAAAGTGCACTATGTGTGCCCAGGGCCTGTAAATCAAATGCTACTGGTGGGCCTGCAGCACTAGTTGTGGCACACACATACACATGAGTAGCCCTCAAACATGTCTCAGGCCTGCCATTGCAGTGTCTGTGAGTGCAGTTTTAAACTGCCATGCCAATCTAGCAAGTGCATCCAACTGCCAGGCCCAAACCTTCCCTTTCACTACATGTAAAGCACCACTGAGGTAGGCCCAAGGCACCCCCCTGGGCAGAGTACAGTGTATGTGAAAGGTAGGACATGTACTACTGGTGTGTTGTACATGTCCTGATAGTGAAATACTGGCAATTTAATTTTTCACAATTGCAAGGACTATCTCTCCCATATGTTATCATTGGAGCTGCCTTGTAACATCTTACAAGTGTAACTTTCAATTGAGAGGGATAGAGATTTGGAATTTGGGTTCCATAAACTCAGGATTCAAAAATACATCTTTTAGTGAAGTTGTTTTTTTAAATTCTGTGTTTAAAAATGACACTTTTAGAAAGTGAGCATTTTCTTGTTTAACCATCCTGTGCCTCTGCCTGCCTGTGGAATCAACATCTGGTTTAGACTGGCAGTTGGGTTGTTTGTGCATTCACTGTAGACAGGCACACAAAGGGAGTTGACGTGTGCCCTGCATAGCCTAATGGTCCATCACCAGGCTGATGGGCCTTCCTGAGCAAGGGTGGTGGGAGGAGTTGTCACATACACCTGAATATGTCTGTGCCTGGCCGATTACAATGCTGTATCTACCCCCCTGGAGTGTGTCTGGAGCCAAGACCAGGCAGGACAGGAACTTTTACACTACAAAGACAATCCTTTGAAGAATGCTTACTGCAAATGCAAAAAGGGGCATAGGTATTGGACCTAAAACCCCAGACTTTTAGAACACTTCTGGATTGAGGACTCTGCCAAGAACAAGAGCTGAAGAGTTGTCAGGAGGATTACTGCCCCTTTGCTGTGTGTTGCTTTGCGGGGTTTGCCTGAAGTTGCTGCTACTGTCTGTGGGTAGTGAAGGAACTTGGCTTTGCTTTTTTGATCCTGCTTTCCAAGTTTCTCCAAGGGCTTGTGTGTGCTTGCCTCCTGTTAGAAGTCTCAGGGCCATCAAAGACTTCATCTACAGCACCTGGACTCCATTGCTGGGAGTCCTCAACCTGCCAAGTGGTGCCAATCCCAGTTCTGGACAATTGGAGGTGTGTGCTGGGCTGTAACTTCAAGAAAAGGATTCCTGACGCCATCACCCCTAAAAAACCGAAACCCTTCTTTCTGAAAAGCAAACCCACCCCTTCCCCTCCCAAACTCAAAAGTTCTGGTAAAAAAAAAGTAAAAAAGCTCTGCTGCCAAAACCCAACCCCCTTCCCTTCCCAAGCCCAAAACCTCCCTACCGACCCCAAACCACCCCCTCTCTTGTAAGATCTAGCAGTGCCTACTCTGCCACATGGATGCCCCTTCTTGAGGAGTTTCCCATGGCAGTCCCTTAGGAGGCAAGTTGTTGTGCCAGCGCACAGGAGTGCAAGAGACACTTATTAACACTCATTTACTTTGGACTGGCAGTTTGCCACTTTATTTTTGAGAGAATTATCTCAGTTTTGCAAATAAATATATTGTTTTAATTTCACCAATGTTTTTGTGTGAATAATGTTAATTCACAATTGTTTGATTCCTAGCAATGTTTCTAACTAAAATGTGAAGTATTTCTTTTTCTTTACCATGGTAGCATGTAATCTTGCTAGATTAGTTAATGTGTAGTTGGTTAAGTGCATACACTGGTTAACATAGTATGTGACGGTCATTTAATGTAGGTGCAGGCTTTCATCCTAGTAAGGGCCACTTGCACCAACTAATTGATGTTGAACATTTGTTTTGTCACATTAGTCTAAATGTGTTACGGTAGGTGTGCTTGTTTGACCTTGATTCCTGCTCAGTCTGAGCACATATGTATTACATCTTATCAAGTATTGTGACTATTGAATTTGGATATGGCACAGGACTTGCAGTAGACAAAGGGTAAAGTTCCATGGATGTATATGTTAGATACTTCCAAATTGGAACTGACATTGATTTTAGTGCTAATGAATAAGTCAATTTGTTCCAGCTTGTGTAGTGCAATTTGTACAGCATGTTACATTGCACTTCTCCCAATGTGTGTTGCATATGTTTTTGATGTTACAGTTTTCTTACTTTTTTAAACACACCAGCTGTATGTATTTTTCTTTTTTGTTTTTTTTTTAATCCTTTTTTTGTGCAAGTGTAAATTTGTTTGAAGGCAGCGTGCACCAAATATTTAAATACAATTTGCTGACTTAGGTGTGTTCCTTTAAAGTTCTTAACTATAAACATTTCAGCCATATGCATTGCACCTTGGTATGTTATTGCTTGTAAGTACGATTTTCTGAAACAAGATTACAGCACTGCAGTTCTGTGTCAATTGAAAAGGTAACAGGTAAAGATGTTGCTTTCTGCCAATTTCATCCATGGTGGTGTTGATTTTCTTTGTCATCGATCAGCAGGATCAGAGGCACCAACTGGTAGATCGGGGTCATGGCTGTCAAGGAGAGTGAACGTGAGTAAAGGTGAGTTTGTGCCTTATATCCATCCCAAACCGCCAACTCAGGTGTGGCAGCTTGACCGCCACAGTCATGTCGGCAGGAAGGCACATCGTGATTGGCCAGGTGGTGAATGTGGAGGTCCGTCCTCTGACAGCCACATTGGCCTCTTGTGCCGTCAACATGGGCAAACATCCCTGGCAGAGTGGGCAGGACTGCGACAGTCTTTACTCCGTCAAACTGCCAGCATTGTAATAGAGCGGGCAGACCACCAGGTAGGAGGGAGGGATGACAGCCACAAAAGCCCACTCCATTGCAGTCTCGCCAACACCAAAATCAGGGCCAAAGTGATACAACAGGCCTCATGCTAACAAATGCACCTTATTGAGGGCATTGGCTAAAGACAAACAACAAAGCATAAACCTACAACTTGGCCCTAGATTAAACATGTGAAGTTGATGTTTGTTGAGGTTTCTGGTCCCCTAGAAGGAAAAAAGAGTGTGCCTCCACCCTGTCCCTATACTAAACATGATAGACGTGTGAGAACTCCTTCCGGATTCCAAGAAAATGCACCAAGATACTTTTTGGGCTTATCATAATGTCCATAGCTTTAGTATAGCTTCTAGTCACCAACTTACATTAGCGAAGCTTCACTTGGTTTGGTCATTAGACTTTCCTCATAGACAATGTGATATTTCATGTCCTTATTTGTCTCCTTTCAAGCCATCATTGTTATTTTCTCATGATTAAGGGCCGTCCAGGTAAAGACAAAAATACTTTTAATATTAAGCAGTAGTAGTAAACTAATACCATAGCTGTGCAGTATTACCAAGTGTTTTGTCTAAAACTCTATTCTTTCTCTCTCTCTCCAGACTCGCAGAGAGACACACACATGGTCACATTTTTGTACATAGACAATGACTCAGACACACAATTCCATTAATACATGATTTAAGAGAGATACAGAAAACCTACACAAAGTAAAAGTCAAAGATACGTTAACACTGACAGAGTCCAAGGCAAAGTCCCAAAGACAGAGAGAGAGAGAGAGAGAGAGAGAGAGGCAAAGGCAAATGGGTATAGAAATGGGGAGACAGTGACCGAGAGAGCGACATTAAGACTTGCACATAAAGCAAAAGGAAGAATATATAAAGTGTCCAGCCAACATGGAATTGTTGAAACCTCATGCATGAGCAGTCATTGGACTGTAGAGGAAACAGGAAGGTGTCTCCACTGCTGAAGGTACACAATTTTTGGTTGTTCACATGTACTTGACTATGTATTTGTGCAGATTAGTGTATGTCTTCATACTAACAAGAGTAAGAATGCACGGTATGTGTTTTCATTATAACAGATGATATCTCTAGTGTAGAGCAGCGCAGCGATGGAGCAGCTTTGCACAGGCACTGGTGGACAACCGGACAGTGAACAGTGTGCTGGAGGCTGTGCACCAGTGGGACTGTACGCTACCTGTGCCCACTTATATTCCTACCACAATGGGGTGTGGGGAGGACATGAACCCAGCATGTGGCACTTGAGCAGAGTGAGGACTCCACCAGCACACTGCAGCAACTGCAACTTCAAGTGACAATAAATGCAAAATAAATCGCTGCCATACATGGCACCGTGAGGTCCAGAAATTGCACTGCTCTTAGAAACACATTGGTCTCCCTTTTTTTTATTTTTTTTTATTGAAAGTACAAAAGACAAATACAAAGATGACAAACCTTTTCAGACATGTGCCTCCTCCCTGCCCTCCCTCCGCCCCCCCCTGACAAAAACAAACAAACATCAGAGTAGACATTGGTTGATGAGTAACCTATCACAGGTATTCAGTGACTAATGTTTCGAAAATCGGAAAATCAGTGGATAAAGGAAGAAAGATGGAGAGAAAAAAAGAGAGATAAAGAAGAGAAGGAAAGAAGGAAAGAATAGCTGGTAAAAGTAGACGTAGCCGTACAGTATGGCTTATAACAATAAAACTTATTTATGGCATCAACAGTATAAATCCAAGAATGTCTCAACTAAGATCAGACGAAATCAGACATTATTGTGGGTACACTAAATATCCCTCAGAATATCCCTCAGAAGAGCGAGAACTATCGCTTAAATGGCTAGAGCCTCTGTTAAGTCTGTCTATCTAAGCCAAGCGGATAACGGTTGCCAGATAACAAGACCCTTTTTTTTTTCCCCTATTGCCCATTTTGGAGAATATAGCCTTTTCCATATTGCAAGTAGAGATCAATCGAGCTAGCCAGTGGGAGAATAATGGGGGGTTGGGGTCTTTCCATGATGAAGTTATACAGAGACGCAGAATGGTCATAGCTACAAAGATAAGTGCGCCTCCGTTCTTTCTGCTGACCTTGTCTTGCATACCTAATAAAATAGTCGGGGGCATTAGTTGAATTTCCTGTGATAGAACTTTACTAAAAAAGTCTTCTATCTGACCCAATAGAGGCGTAAGTTGGGGACAAGTAGCGAACATATGAATCGAGTCCGCGCTGAACTCTGCACACCTAGGACAGAGCGTTCCTGCCCCCGTTCCCCATTTCGCAAGTCTGCCCGGTGTAATATATAGGAAGAAAGCGGTTTTAAAAAATTGTGCCTGCAGTTTAGCTGATAGTAAATCGCTCTTGGCGGATTGCACAGCTTGTTTAAATGTGTTAAAGGAGATATTTAGCTTCTTTTGCCATTTATTGGCAGTGGCAAGCATATCGTCAGGCATCAAACTAACTAACTTAGTATATATGTATCCAATCCTGGGCAGAGTGGAGTTTTGTAATTTATCAATGAGGTCTACTCTAGAGAAGCCAGCTGTCCCCCGGTCTTACGGGATAGAAAGTCTCTTATAGCCATATAATTAAAGGACTGATATTCCCCCAATTGAAATTTAGTTTTCAGAGCACAAAAAGATTTAATACCATCAGTAGTTATCAGGTCACCCATTTTCAGTATGCCTGCACGATGCCATTCAGGTATATAGGAAGCGTTAAATATCGATGGTAAATTAGGGTTATTGTTAAGTGTGGTGTAATAATTTAAGCTACCCAGTCCAAAAGTTTTCCGTATATTGGAGAAGATTTTGTAGGCATTCATTAAGGTCTTAAATCTTACCCGTTTATAATAGCCAAAGGAAAGCTGCTTCCAGAGGCATCCACGGGTCTCTTCCCCCAGAAGCAATTGATAGGGCGATGGTAAGCTTATATCTGGGGTATGTAGATCTTCTTGTAGCAGTTCTGCGCTGTATTGCATAGCCGCAGCCCAATAATAAAGTCTCAAATTAGGTAGCGACCAGCCGCCCCTCTCTCGGGGAAGAGAAAGTAGTTTAAAGGCACGTCTTGGCCGGGAGTATGCCCAGATAAATTGAGAGAAAATATGATCGAATTTCTGTAGCATTGTTTTACTCATCTCCAAAGGAATGGTTCTAAAGAAATCGAGCAGTTTGGGAAAATAAGTCATTTTAATGACATTGCATCGCCCTACAATGGTAAGATGCAAGTTGATTAGCACTTTAAGTGCCCGTTTGGTTTCAGTGGCTAGCGGGGTCAAATTTTTCTCTACTATTACGTCGATATCCGCTATTAAAGTGACCCCCAAATATTTCACAGACTGTACCACCCGGGTGTCTGCCCAGTTGATTTGGTTATTATTGATAATCTGGGTTTTACCTTGGTTAAGGGCATATCCTGATACTTTCCCAAATTTTTTGGCCTCTAGTTCTAGAGCACTAATGGCGCTTACAGGATAAGGGGTGACCACTGCCAGGTCATCGGCATAAGCCATGATTTTAGTGTCTAGCCCAAATCTGCTCACCGCTCTAATAGTTTGATTGTTTTCTATAGCCTTTATAAAAGGATCTATGTATAGGGCGAAGAGCAGAGGTGAGCACGGACAGCCTTGGCGGGTCCACCGTGAGATTTTAATCTGCTCCGTCAGGGTCCCATTAACTAATACATTAGCTGTGGGATTACTATAGAGAGTTTGTATGGCTTGTATTGCTTTCGGTCCAAAGCACATTTTCCACATAACAGCCCAAAGAAATGACCAGGAGACCCGATCAAACGCTTTCTCAGCGTCGAGTAAGATTAATGAGATCGGGTCTCCCGTTACTTGAGCTGCATCCAATAGGGTGATGGCTCTGCGAATATGTTCAGTCGTACTTTTTTTAGGGTTAAACCCATGTTGCCACTGCGAAACCAGAGACTCTATTCTCAATGATAGTCTTGAAGCAAATACTTTGGCATATATCTTGGAGTCGCAATTGATTAGGGTGATTGGTCGGTACGATCCCATCTCTAGAGGAGATTTATCTTTTTGGGAAATATCACTATCTTGGCATTAGACCAAGAATCCGGGGGAGGTGCACCACTAAAGATAGACTCTACCAGTATAATAAGGATGTTTTTAATCTGAGGAGCAAATATTTTATAAAACTCCACCGGTATGTGGTCTGCACCTGTCGCTTTCCCATCCGGAAGACTTTCTAAGGCTTTGGCTATCTCTTCCCATCCGGGAGGTTCCTCAAGTTGGTCATAATCATCGGGACTAAGTACCGCCAGGGTAATCTGGTCTAAATATACCAGACTTTCATCCTCTTTCAGTTTTAATGTCCCTATGTTGTCTTCTGAGTAGAGATTCTGATAGAAATCACAAAATGCATTGCGAATCTTACTTGCATCTTTTGTGATCTCACCAGATCTAAGTTGAATGGACTGAATTTCGCTAGCAGACACCTGTTGTCGAATTCTGAGAGCAAGTTGATGGCCGATGTTATCACCACATTCGTATATTTTTTCCCTAGCAGAAGCCCATTTCTTAGCAATTTTCTCAGCGGTAACCCTCATCGTACAATAGGGCTTTTTCAAAACTCCAATTCGAGGTTTCCCTCCTAAGCCCCAGCCCACTGATGTTTAAAATAAGAGGATTGTGATCCGACATAAATCGTGGGGCCAACTCAATAGAGCGGTTTTGGAGTATTGATGTAGACACTAGAAAATAATCTAGTCTAGCAAGTGAAAGGTGTGGGGCTGAAAAGTATGTGTACCCCGGGTGAGTGGATTTTAGATTAGCCCAGACATCACTAAGCCCATGTGTTTGTATTAAATTGAGTAGGGCCTGGTAAACTTTGGGCTTCCTACCTGTATAAGGCCAATGATCGGTTGCCTTCCAGTTACTGGGTAAATTGATGTTCAGATCCCCAGAGATTACCAGTGGTAGAGGCCAGTGGGCAAGTTCACCCGAGATCCAATTAATGACCCCAGGGTCATCAGTGTTGCTCCCATAAATGGAGCATAGTGTAAAGGCCGAGTTAGGGGGGAGATGACATTCTGCGATAACCCACCTACCCAGAGGATCAGATTTTACCCTGTTGGAAGTCAATGGATGTCTATTTTGAACCAACACTCCAACTCCTCTCGTCTTTACCCCCTGGGAGGTTCCCCCGATGACCCTATACCCCAGTGAGTTTAGTAGGTGCTTCTGAGAGCCTTCCACATGTGTTTCTTGCAGAGTGATAAGTTCAGCTCCTAAAAAACGTAGACCCTGAGCCACTTTCTGCCTTTTCGAGGCATCATTTAGACCACAGATGTTAACGGACACAATTTTTAAGGCACATTGATTATTCATATTATATAACATTTTTTAATTGTTTTTCTCCTAGGTGTATATCCTGTGTCATCATGCAATTGGTATATCCCACAATGTACTAATATTTTACTTGTTTGCACATTTTTTTCCGCTCTCCTTTTTTCTTTTCTTTTATTTTGTGATTTACCCCTCTTTTTTAGTGTTTTGTTTTCATTAGTCAATATCAAATTTACCAGTGTTGTGTACCCCATCACCATCAAATCGTGACCCCGCCCTCCCACCCCCTCCCCCCACAATTAGAGCAATCAGGGAATCCCTGAATGATGGTTGTCAGTTGGGATGCATCGCCGCTAGGCTACGCCCTTAGTTAAACAGGAGGCATTATCTGCCTTATGCCTCAAATTTCTAAGCTTCAAGTGACGAATCATCCAAATTCACAAAAAATCTTTTTCCTGACTCATCGCTCTACACTTTTTCTGCCAGTTTTCCCCCTCTAGACTTTTATTTATTATCTTTTTTTTTTCGCCTTAATCTCCCCCAGGTACTCCCCTGCCTTGACCTCAGACATAAAGATTCGTGTGGACCCATTTATATTAACTTTCAGACTGGCGGGATTCATTAAAAACACTTGAGCACCTAACTGTTGGAATGGGGTGATTAATTGGCGCAGATGCCATCTGCGTTCTACCGTTGTATGGCAGAAGTCAGGTTTGGCAAAAAACATCACCCCATTAGCCCCTTTAGGAGAGTTCAGACGGGCCTGATCATACACAAATTGTCTAAGGAGGAAGTTACCAAAGAACACTAAAAAAGCCCTAGGCTTTCCATCAGAAGGGTTACTGCCATTTCGATTCGGTTTAATGTTGAAGGGGAATCGGTGCGCTCGCTGGATTTCATAATCCCAGTTCCAATTCGTTTGAGTCGGGAAAGCTTCGCGTAGTAGCTGTACGATATAGCGCCTTGGGTCATCGCCTTCAACTCCTTCCGGAATGCCTAGCAGTCGGAGATTGTTCCTACGCTGTCGATTTTCTTGTTCCTCCATTTTTAACCTAACATCTGCCAGACATGCCTCATGAGCCGACCCCTGGTTCTTCAAAGTGGATACCTCTGTTTCTAGGCTCTCAGTGCGACCCTCCACCATGCTGACCCGGTCACTTATGTTGGTACATAGTTTGTTTAATTTTCGCAGGCCCTCCCTGTAGTTTTTTGGCTGCCCCCTTAGCAGCTCGATTGTTGGAGCGAACCTCTTCTTGAAAGCCCTTGATAGAAGCCAAGATTGAGGATAAGGAGGGTTCTGTCATAGGTTCTGTTGCGGTTGCAGATTTAGCATTTTCCCAGATAGATATCTGTTTACTTTCTTCACATGGGGGATAAGACATTTGCGAGTCTGAATAGTCCCATTTGAGTTGGCTCCGTCTCTTAGGAGGGTTTCTATTCTTTGCTTGACGTTGTACCGTCCCTGTGTTTTTAGAAAGATCAATACTCATGTCTTCACTAGAACTGGAACTGATTTGTTCTCCATCAAAGGTGGACAGAGAGCTGTCTGAAACTGAGTAAAAATGTTCACCACTAACCTTTGGAGTCCAAGGGGCTCTGGGGTGAGGATTGGGTTCCCCTCTGAGGATGTAATCTGTAGTGCCTTTTGCTAGATGGTTTAGCCCAATTTCGCTTGCGACCATCGTCTTGGTAGAGTCTGGGTCTAGGGGGCTAACAACATCTTCAGAAAGTGGTGCAGGAGTAAGTAAATCAGCGGGGAATTTTTCCAAGGCCATTAGGCCCTCTGCGCTACTTTGGTCTATAGACTGTTGTTGGACTTGGCCCTTTTTGCAGGGTCATCCCTGAACTTTTTGCCTTCCTCCTATATTTTCTCTGACCTGTTTTTGTTGGTTTTATGACTCTGGGCACTTTACCACTGCTGATCAGTGCTAAAGTGCATATGCTCTCCCCATGATAAATTGTGTTATGGATTAGTGACTCCATGATTGGATGATTGGTTTACTTGTCAGTCCCTAGTACAGTGCACTGCGTGTGCCCAGGGCTTGTAAATCCAATGCTGCTGGTGGGCTTGCAGCACTGGTTGTGCCACCCACAGAAGCAGCTTGTAAATGTGTCTCAGGCCTGCCATTGCAGAGCCTGTGTGCAGCCTAGGGCTGCCATGTCGACTTGGTGAGTACACCCACTTACCAGTCCCTAAACCTTCCCTTTACTGCATGTTGGTCACCCCTAAAGTAGGCCCTAGGGCAGGGTGCATTGTAAGTACAAGGTAGGACATGCCCTGGTGTGTGTGGCATGTCCTAATAGTGAATTACAGCCATTTTCGTTTTTCACTATTGCAAGGCTACCTGTTCTCCATAGGCCAGAATGGGCAGTTTGATTATTACACCTTATAATCCTAACTGACCCAGGGAACATGGTAGAAAAACGAATTTAGTATGCCTGAACTCAGGATGATAAAATACATCTTTTAGTGAAGTTGGTTTTAACATTCTTTGTTTGAAAATACCACTTTTAGAAAGTAGGTATTTTCTTGCCTAAACCATCCAGCTGCCTCTGCTCAGGTTGTGTATTGTATGTCTGGGTTTGTGAGTGACAGGGGCTGGGGGATTCCAGGAGGCAGGGTGAGTCAGCACTAGGCTGAATAGGTCTGCCTGAAGGAGGATGGGTGGGAGGAGTTGCACCTGGGTCTGAATAGGGCTGTGCCTGCCTTCCACAATGCTGGCTCAACCTCCTGCCGGGCGTCTGATGGCTCTGCCCCTCACTCTCAAAGGAAAGAAGGAGTCAGAAAAACAAAGTGCTCCAGGACTGACCAGAACTGGTTTGGACTAGGCAAAGGCCTCTCTGCCTTCAGAGAACAAAGGGAAAAGGTGTATAAAAGGGGACCCAGACCCCTAGGAAATTAGATCACTTCTGGGAAATCAAGAAACCTGTTGCCAAGGAGAAGAACCGGAGAAGCTGAAGGAGGAGTACTGCCCCTGTGCTGTTTTGCTGATTGGGGTTGGCCTGCAGTGGTTGCTTTCTGCCAAGGACAGGAGAAAAGACTTTGCTGTGCTTTGTCATCTTGAAGAAGAGAATCTCCAAGGGCTTGAACTAGAGCTTGCCTCCTGCCTGAAGTCTCAGGGATACAAGACTTCACCAACCAGCTCCCCCTGCATTCCCTTGCTGGGAATTGAAGTGCCTGCTGTTGTGCTGGGCCTTCTGAGAGACTGCGTGTCGCTGGGAGCTGGAAGCGCGACGCAACAACGAGAAGCGTGTCGCCGCCGCAGCCGCGGTCATCGCATCGCCGAAGAAGCGAGACGCCGCTGCCGCTGTCATCATCGCATCGCCGAAGCGCGGCGCATCACCGGAGAAGCGAGACGCTGCCACAGAGGTCATCGTCGCATCGCCGGAGAAGCGCGTCGCAGGGCCTGTCGCGGCTCCAAAGATCATCGAGTCGCCGCACGGCCGTCGGGCGTGCACGCATCACACCAACGTTGTCGCATCGCAACCAAGACGCCATTTTGTCGCATCGTACCGGAGAAGAGTATCGCATCGAGGTGCCATCTTGTCGCATCGCACCGGAAAGCAGTAAGAAACCGACGCATCACCTCCCACACAGTAAGGAAGCGAGCATCAACTCCCCTGCGCAGCAGTAAGGAACCGACGCATCCACTCCCCTGAGTGTAAGGAACCGACGCATCACCTTCCCTGCGACCCTTCTGTTTTCTTTGCGTAACGCATTCAAGGTACATTGAGAGTAAAGTGTCGCATTTACAACCTGAGAGAACTGAACTATTTCATAACCTTTTAAAGCCTATTTTTGAGTACAGTATTGTGGATTTTTGCTATTGGGTCTTGTGATAAGTCTATATAAAGATTACTTATTTTTACATAAACAACCTGTGTGGTGTCCATCTGTAGTGTTTTCACTGTATTACTGTATGTGGTCACAAATGCTTTACACACTGCCTCTGAGATAAGCCTGTCTGCTCGTGCCAAGCTACCAGGGGGTGAGCAGGGGTTATTTTAGGAGTGTTTCCCCCTTATCCTGACTAGAAGCAAGGGTCCCTATTTGGACAAAGGTGCAAACCATTGCCAACTAGAGACCCCCAGTTCTAACATTGGTGGTCAGCGGTGAGGATTTGGACTTGCATTTGTGATTCATATACAGTGATTGGTGTACACTACTAGTGAGTGCAGACCAATACGCGACCACATACCTTTTGATAGGACTTTTTTTCCTTGGAACCTTTATTTTTGTTGAGAACTGCCAATTTTCACCATGAGCAAAAAAGGATCCATTGCACCTGCAGATATTGAATTTGAAGAAGATAGGGTTGATACCTACACTGTGCCAGAACTCAAAGCTGTTTGCAAAAAGTTTAAAATCTCTATGAGAGGCCTCACCAGGAAGGAGGAGTTTCACAAGGCACTGAGAGCCTGGTTGGAAGCACGGAATGCCAGTGGGCAGTCCGAGGAGCCTGTGGAGGAGGCAGAGAATTTAGATGGGCAGCTGGAGGGGCCATTGGGCTTAACTGGGAGGAGAGCGCCTTCCAGGGAGGGCAGCAGTGTTTCTCAAAGGGCCTGTCTCCAGAGGAGCTGGAGGACAGGGACAAAAGCAGGATGCATGAAATGGAGATGGCCAAACTGAAACAGGGAAGCCATGATAGCCTTGAGCACAAGAAATTGGAGTTGGAAAGTAAGAGGTTGGCCATGGAAGAAAGGAAGATGCTTTTAGAGCATGAGAGAATGATGAGGGTGTTGGAGTTCAAAGCCAGGGGCTTAGGGATTCCTCCCTCTGGTGGCAGCAAAATTAAGTTATTCAGTGCTGAGAGAGTAGTGCACACACCCAGAGATGAGGTGCCTGACTTGGAGGGGGTTAACATACACCAGGAGGTTCAAGGACATGAGGTAGCTCCAGTAGTGCGCAGTGTCCCTGAGAGGAATAGGGAAACTGACGCAGGGATTCATGGTCCTAGTGGTGGGAGGGACACTCTACTGACTCTAGATGAGAGGTGCAGGGAGAGGGGTTCCCCATGGTTGAAGTCCTGGTGTGTGAGTGTGAAGACCGCCCAGAAGAGTGTGGGTTGAGTGACAGAGACAGTCAGATACTGTCTTGCCAATCTCAGAAGAGTGGTGTGGGGTACGTGTGCGAGGCACTGGATGGTGAGGTGAAGGATAGTTTGGTTAACCCCTGTGGGGGACTGTGTGATCCAATTTTGGGAGAGCATATTGTAAGTCCCTGTTTTCCAGAGCTATGCCAACACCTGTTGGAGAGTGAGTTCTCTGACCCCAGGGAGCTCACATTGGAGGCAGACCTTTTGGTGGATTCCAGAGGGTCTGAAGAGGCATTGGGGAGTGACCCTAAGAAGAGTGGCTCAGGTGTCTTCCAACCCAGAGTGGTGGGAGAGGTTCAGTGTAGCCCAGCTAGGTCCCGTGGTAATGGGAGGGGTGTAGGGACTCACGTCCTGTCTCAGTGGAGAAGGAGTGAGTGTGGGGCTGCATGTCCCAAGGTGCCCGAAACCCAGTCTCAGAGCCTGGATGGTTCTTTAAGGGAACACCAGGTAGGGAGCCTAGGCTGCCCTGATGGGCCGCCTGTTGAGGAGGATCTCCTAGTGTCTAGAGAACCTGGAGCGTCTGTAAATGGAGCTCCAGTGTTTCCGGTATCTGGCAGTGCCGCTCCACTTGGGAGGGTGCAGAATTCCAGAGTGAGGGGTGAGAGGGGGAGAGAGTCCCCCGTGGAAGAACCAGTGGGTCAGGGACCAGCCAGAAGGGCTGAGTCACCAGTGAATGACCACGGTGACACCACTTCTGTCCTGGGGGATCTTCACGCGCTGTCAGATGGACAGGGGTCGGGAGATCTGCGCCAGGCGGACTGTCACACAACACATGAGAGATGTGTTACCCTCTGGGGGGCATGCGTGCTCCCCAGGAAGTCCTGGTGCGCCAGGCAGATTGTTACACAACTCTAGAGGAGTGTGTTTCCCTTGGGGGTTGGTGTACCCTCCCGGAAGTCCTGGGTTGCCAGGCACAGGTCCAGCCTAAGGGTACAGACCCTGGGTTGGAGGGCCAGGTTCAGGGTGTCCCCCTGACCTGGAGGAAGGGGCAGCTGCTAACAGTGCCCCTACCAGTTTGTCTTCTGGGGGCACCGCTCCAGGTGGGAGGGTGCAGGACCCCAATAAGGGGGCGGGGAAAGGGCAGCCTCCCCCTGGCCTCTACCCAGTCTAAGGGTACAGACCCTATGCTGAAATCCCAGTTGCAGGATAGAACCCCTGAACTGGTGGGCGAATTGTGCAGGACACCTGCCGCAGGTGCCCTGACAATTCTGGAAGGGGGTACCGCTCCAGGTGGGAGGGTACAGAGCCCCAAGGAGGAGGACCAGGTGTGGGAGAGCCCACCCCAGTCTCCTGTCCAGCCGCCGGTTACAGGCCCGGGGCTGGTGGGTCAGTGTCAGGATGTCATACCTGACCTGACGGTTGGGAGAGTGGACAAAGGGTGCCAGGCACCTGGGGCTACTGCCCCCCGCTCTCTGACACCACAGAGGTTGGAGAGCCATGAAAGGCCTGGGGCCTGGCTCTCATCACTGACGGCTGTCAGTGGCCACTGTGGCTTGCTGTCTGTCTGTTGGGACACACCTGTGAGCAAGTTAAGGTTAGGTGCTCCCCAGGTGGTGTCCACAGGTGAGGAGAAGGGTTCCCCATGGGTTAGCTTGGTGGGCCCTGAGAGTATGGACAGAGGGATCCAAATAGGTTCAGATTGGCGTAGAACTGGAGTATGCCCCTGCTGTTGCGGGCCAGGGTCCATGTTCTATCGCCCAAAGCAGAGAAGCCCATCAGGGTAGTGATTGGTCTCCCCTGCGTTTTGGCTGGAAGGGGGTTGTGTTGGACTTGGCCCTTTTTGCAGGGTCATCCCTGAACTTTTTGCCTTCCTCCTATATTTTCTCTGACCTGTTTTTGTTGGTTTTATGACTCTGGGCACTTTACCACTGCTGATCAGTGCTAAAGTGCATCTGCTCTCCCCATGATAAATTGTGTTATGGATTAGTGACTCCATGATTGGATGATTGGTTTACTTGTCAGTCCCTAGTACAGTGCACTGCGTGTGCCCAGGGCTTGTAAATCCAATGCTGCTGGTGGGCTTGCAGCACTGGTTGTGCCACCCACAGAAGCAGCTTGTAAAATGTGTCTCAGGCCTGCCATTGCAGAGCCTGTGTGCAGCCTAGGGCTGCCATGTCGACTTGGTGAGTACACCCACTTACCAGTCCCTAAACCTTCCCTTTACTGCATGTTGGTCACCCCTAAAGTAGGCCCTAGGGCAGGGTGCATTGTAAGTACAAGGTAGGACATGCCCTGGTGTGTGTGGCATGTCCTAATAGTGAATTACAGCCATTTTCGTTTTCACTATTGCAAGGCTACCTGTTCTCCATAGGCCAGAATGGGCAGTTTGATTATTACACCTTATAATCCTAACTGACCCAGGGAACATGGTAGAAAAACGAATTTAGTATGCCTGAACTCAGGATGATAAAATACATCTTTTAGTGAAGTTGGTTTTAACATTCTTTGTTTGAAAATACCACTTTTAGAAAGTAGGTATTTTCTTGCCTAAACCATCCAGCTGCCTCTGCTCAGGTTGTGTATTGTATGTCTGGGTTTGTGAGTGACAGGGGCTGGGGGATTCCAGGAGGCAGGGTGAGTCAGCACTAGGCTGAATAGGTCTGCCTGAAGGAGGATGGGTGGGAGGAGTTGCACCTGGGTCTGAATAGGGCTGTGCCTGCCTTCCACAATGCTGGCTCAACCTCCTGCCGGGCGTCTGATGGCTCTGCCCCTCACTCTCAAAGGAAAGAAGGAGTCAGAAAAACAAAGTGCTCCAGGACTGACCAGAACTGGTTTGGACTAGGCAAAGGCCTCTCTGCCTTCAGAGAACAAAGGGAAAAGGTGTATAAAAAGGGGACCCAGACCCCTAGGAAATTAGATCACTTCTGGGAAATCAAGAAACCTGTTGCCAAGGAGAAGAACCGGAGAAGCTGAAGGAGGAGTACTGCCCCTGTGCTGTTTTGCTGAGTGGGGTTGGCCTGCAGTGGTTACTTTCTGCCAAGGACAGGAGAAAAGACTTTGCTGTGCTTTGTCATCTTGAAGAAGAGAATCTCCAAGGGCTTGAACTAGAGCTTGCCTCCTGCCTGAAGTCTCAGGGATACAAGACTTCACCAACCAGCTCCCCCCTGCATTCCCTTGCTGGGAATTGAAGTGCCTGCTGTTGTGCTGGGCCTTCTGAGAGACTGCGTGTCGCTGGGAGCTGGAAGCGCGACGCAACAACGAGAAGCGTGTCGCCGCCGCAGCCGCGGTCATCGCATCGCCGAAGAAGCGAGACGCCGCTGCCGCTGTCATCATCGCATCGCCGAAGCGCGGCGCATCACCGGAGAAGCGAGACGCTGCCACAGAGGTCATCGTCGCATCGCCGGAGAAGCGCGTCGCAGGGCCTGTCGCGGCTCCAAAGATCATCGAGTCGCCGCACGGCCGTCGGGCGTGCACGCATCACACCAACGTTGTCGCATCGCAACCAAGACGCCATTTTGTCGCATCGTACCGGAGAAGAGTATCGCATCGAGGTGCCATCTTGTCGCATCGCACCGGAAAGCAGTAAGAAACCGACGCATCACCTCCCCACACAGTAAGGAAGCGAGCATCAACTCCCCTGCGCAGCAGTAAGGAACCGACGCATCCACTCCCCTGAGTGTAAGGAACCGACGCATCACCTTCCCTGCGACCCTTCTGTTTTCTTTGCGTAACGCATTCAAGGTACATTGAGAGTAAAGTGTCGCATTTACAACCTGAGAGAACTGAACTATTTCATAACCTTTTAAAGCCTATTTTTGAGTACAGTATTGTGGATTTTTGCTATTGGGTCTTGTGATAAGTCTATATAAAGATTACTTATTTTTACATAAACAACCTGTGTGGTGTCCATCTGTAGTGTTTTCACTGTATTACTGTATGTGGTCACAAATGCTTTACACACTGCCTCTGAGATAAGCCTGTCTGCTCGTGCCAAGCTACCAGGGGGTGAGCAGGGGTTATTTTAGGAGTGTTTCCCCCTTATCCTGACTAGAAGCAAGGGTCCCTATTTGGACAAAGGTGCAAACCATTGCCAACTAGAGACCCCCAGTTCTAACAACTGTTCACCGAGAAATGTCTCCCTTTGTAACAGAGTGCCACTTTCTTGAGACTCCCCCGTGTTATCTCCAGGGTTCAAGTGCTCCCATACGTCCATAAGCAGGTGATCTGGCTCGGGCCCTACGGGGGGTGTGGAGGTTGGGGCGTCTCTCAAAGCAGCGTCAGGATTAGTAGATAATGTCTTAGGTCCTACAAGCATTTCTACAATCGTTGGTTGAGAGCCCTCCTTAGCCCCCCTAACACCCCCACCGCCCCCGGTTTTTCCTGTAGCCCGTTTTAAATAATTGGTTTCCCTTTTACCTTTTGTTAAATTGTCTGGTGCGGCAATCTCTCCTGAAGTGATGCTGTTTGGCGTGGGCTGGGAGACCTTTGGTTTGTTGCTTTTCCCAACTCTGGGGCCCCTGGACGACATTTGCCACTTCTGATGTGGCTTTCTAGTTGTTAAAATATATCCTGAAATGAGCCCCAAGGGAGCCGAGTAGCACAGTAGCAGGAGATGGGAGAAGAAATCAAGCGCTCTTCCTAGCGCGGCGTGTCTTCTGCTTCTCACATATCCCCGTGTTTGAAAGCAAAGCTGTAGCGTTCGTGTCCTGCTCTCTCTCTGATTCAGAGGTAGGAATCCAGGAAGGAGCGCGAGTATCGGTGCAACAATGTAGCAAAAGATCAGGAGATAGATGAAAGAATGTGTCGTTTCTCCCAGCGCAACGTATTTCCCAGAGTTAAAGACAGATTCCAGGCTTCTCTGGGGTTTAAAGCGCAGCAGCTGTACTCGCGTCCTGTTTTCTTTCAGCCTCAACATCTTGAAACAGTCCGCATGGCCGATTGTCGATCTACACAGCATGAGCGGCTGAACGACGAAGAATCAAACTGACACCATCTTGCTCCGGGTTGAAACACATTGGTCTCCCATAGAGCTTGACAAACTGAGACATTCAGAGTGACACTCGCACGTCTGACACACGCAAATATGCACATCAACAGACACACAGACAGTCAGAGACATACACCTAGAGACAAACATCCTACAAGCACAATACACTCAGATACACACTTGATTAGAAAGACACACACCCATAGCAATACACATAGAAATAAAACACCCACAGGCACAGATCACTAGAAAGACACACATGTACACACTCCCAGAGTGACACACACACACCAGGTGACACATACCCAGACAGAGGGACACACACTCATCCCCGGAGATGCCCATTCCACTAAAGATGCATACAAACAATCAGACACACGCAGACACATACACACATTGAGACACACCCATACTTTCTGAGATAAACCAACACTCAGAGTGCATGGGTTTGTGTCTACGTGTGTCAATTCTCACATACGTGAAATCCAACAGAGACTATATTGTATATGCCTACACACCCAGACAATCACACATGACAAAACACCATCATGCATTGTTAGTCACTCACACGTATGATCAGACACTGCAACTTACCTACACAGACCAGACACCTAAGCATGCCAGACTTTAATGAACAACTGATACACGTTCACACCATCAGACATTCATACACTATTGTGCATCCACACTCTTGACATCCATCCATATATGCAAACACCCATACAAACCAAGAGACACACTCACACATCCATATTCAGGCATCCATCCATGCATGCCAGACAGCACATACATCATCACTCTGACAGATGTATGAAAATCCCACAAGTGACACTCTCTTAGGCATCATTAAGCACCCACACATATATTTATTTTGAGTTGGCATTTATGATTAAACATCATCATTTATTATCTAACACTCATACATAACAAACACAAAAGATGATGGACGGAGTGCTGAAAACTTTCCACTACTCACCCCCAGTCACAGATCTGGGTCTAATCCATTGTTCTTTTGCTCACTATGCCATCCCAGTTTGGACCCAGCCATATGCAAATCTGTCTTGACCCTGTTCCTCATGGGAACAGTCTAGCCCGAACTGCCAGGCCAGCTCCTCTCTGGACCGGAAACAAGCATCCTGGGGCTGGTTCCATGTTTCACCCGTCATCAGCTAGGCTAGCTTGAATCTAGTGGCACAGCGAGCAAGGGACCCACGTCTGGGCATACCTTTGGCCCCTTAGGGTGAACACAGCAAACACAACAAGATGATGGATGGAGTGTGAAAACTTTTCAACCACTCACCCCCAGTCACAGATCGGGGTTTAATCCATCATTCTTTTGCTTACTATGCCACCCCAGTTTGGACCCAGCCATATGCAAATCAGTCTTGACCCTGTTCCTCATGGGAACAATCCAGCCCAAACTGCCAGGCCAGGTCCACCCTGGACCGGAAGCAAGCATCCTGGGACCTGTTATTTTTGCTTTTGTCGCCCTAAGTGGGAAGACTGCGCCACAGGATTCAAACTCATCTGGCTGATGAGGGGTGATGCCCCAAAACCGGTCCCAGGATGCTTGTCATACATGCAGATACACCTAGTCAGTCCCACCATCAGTTACCCTTGCAGTCTGCACCATTTTAACCATCAGACAAATACATTAGACCCTTTTGCATTCTACCACCATCATGCATGCAATGAAATACCCTTGTACTCTTCCAGCAAATTATTTACACTATCATACACTCATGTACATAATTATGCAATCAAGGATTTTATCAGTCATTGACATACACAACAATATAATATGCACATCAGATGACACATACACCATATGCCTCCCAAAATATAATACAAATATTCATGAACTCTGTGACATGTACACTATCACATAAACGGTCACACACCCAGAAACTAAACTGATGATCAGACACCACAACTTACCCACCCAGAACATCAGACACCATGCATGATAGTACTCATTCACAATTGGAACTCCCATACACCAGATACTCTCACACACTAAAAGACATTAAAACACATGAGCATACACCCATATACATTGACACACACAGACACCCATGCTCAAACCAAGTACCCATTCATGCCGGACACCCCATTCATCTCCAGACTCTCAAGCATGCATCAGACACCGACATGTGCCACTAGACACTATCCTGTGAATGATGAAACAACCCCATAAAGCATTCTTTTGTATTTATGATCAAACATCATCATACAGGATCAGACACAAATGCACACCATACATAAATGCATACACCACACACTAACATAAATCACGGACAAGCATTCATGAAATCTAACATACACAGGTCATTAGACACTCATACACATTAGACACCCACACATAAAAGACACCCATGTAAAACAGACTTCTTTACAGCTTCTTAAACAGCCATGCAATATGCATATTAGTTGATGGTATCCCTAAGTGACATAGAGGGATGACGGCAGAGTTGAACCTGCACAAGGAAAGTAGCTTTTGGAGCTCAAATCTGCAATGGCAGCATCTATCTCTGGGATCTTCCATATTGTCACAAAGTGAGATTGTAGTATTTTGAGCCTCATAAACCCATGCATACAATCAAACACCAGTGTGCACGGACACCCATACACCTCACTAAACCAGGAATATCATTTGCCACACATGAACATCCTCAATTACCCAGCACGCATAAAAAAACACATTTGCATCTGTCACCCATGCACAATATCAGATACTGATCCATACCACAAGCTACACCTTACACACACAGACTCCCAAGCATTCCATCAGCCACCCACACATACTATCAGACACCCAGCATGCAAACATTCATCCACACATACACAGACAACCAGACATACAATGAAACACTATCACACATTGTCAAAGATCCATGCGCACCGGACATGCCTGTGCACTGTCAGACATTCAAGCACACCATCAGACATGCACAATCATGCATCCACAAATGCTGACAAACCCACTCAAACCAACAGATTCCCCACATGCCATCAAATCACACTTGCATTAGTTCAGCCCGTAGATGCCGGAAAAAGGGTTGCAGTGGTGCTGCAGCACCCCAAAAATAACCATGCTGGAGTTCAGAAGATGATTGAGCACAAAAGATGCCTTTACATTTTGTTTTATTTTGTCACATTTGCTGTGCATTCAAAGACAGAGTTCAAATATCAGGCTATGTCTTCTGACAAATTGCTGCATATTCTTTGAATATGGAGATTGGTGTTTACTTTTCTTTCTCTGACTGCAAAGTTGGACTATTTTGTATAATTAACTATCTGACAATCTTGCTGGGGTACAGGGAGTGTGAAAGAGAAAGCTGCAGGATGTGGGCCTTTTCTAACACACAACAGCATTTTAATAGGTGTAACATAACTGTACAAATATTTCAAAATATATCAGCAGGAAGGAAACCACAAATGAAGCACATTTTTTGTAATTTTAAAGTGTGATGGCGACAGCGATTTTAATAGGATAAAAACAAATCAGAAACTTTACTTGGTGATGTGCAATTGGTAAATATTTTCTGAAAATTGATTCCCACGCATTATTGTTTGTGCGCTATGTAGTGTTATTGGTAAAACAGCATGTCATGCCAATTTTGTGGCCATATCAGTGCAAAATGTGCTATCTGTAAATGACGGTTGCCAACCTCAACGTGCTTTGGTAATATATTTGCGACAGTTTCCTGCAAAGTGCACAACCAGCTATATACCACAACCTTGCCACTCTCCTGCTGAATAGGTGTGACTCATTTGCTCAAATGCTAATTTCTAACTATAACGTCCCTGAAACCTATGGTTTTTTCAGTGAATTTCATAGGTTTTTTAAATGCTAATTTCTAACTATGCCTACAGAGGTAGGACATGTGCAGAAAGAGGAAGAAAGGCGCAAAAAGAAGCAAGAGAAATGCAGAAAGAGGCAACAGAAGTCCAGAATGAGGACGAAAGGTGCAGAAAGAAGCAAGAGATATGTAGAAAGAACAAACAGATGTGCAGAAAGAGGCCTTGTTGCAAAGTCATCCTGTGCCCTGGGCACTCCCAACTTTTTGCCCTGTGTGTGCAGAAAGAGGCAACAGAGGTGCAGAAAGAGGCAACAGAGGTGCAGAAAGTGGAAGAGATAAGCAGAAAGAGGCAAGAGAAGTCCAGAAAAAGAAAGAAAGGTGCAGAAAGAAGCAACAGAAATGCAGAAAGAGGCAAGAGAGGCGCAGAAAGAAGCAAGAGTTGCTTGCACACCATTAGTACCAATTTAACACCCACATTTAGCAATTATTAACAGGTGACCATTCCAGGTTTGCAAAGGGCCTTCCACCATGCTGTAACACTTGTCGCTGCATTTTTGTTAACGTTTGAGCCGTTTCAGCTAGAAACAAGTTTTTTTTTGTTCAAATCTGCAGATTATGCAGCAGATGATGATTATGTGGCAAATGCCGAAAATGTATAATTATGCGAAAATCGGTGCAGCTGAACAGTCGCATAATTCCAGTGGCCCTGCTCATACCTCTGACTAGGTCCAGAAGTGCTCCTCAGTGCTTCCTTCTTTTTTTTGTCTCATAGAGTTTATAGTTTAGCTTCTATGGAAAAGAGGATGACTAAACCTGAGGTTACCACTCCACAACACAGACTACCATACCACATAATTACTCTCCATAACACATAATCCCACTCTATATAATACCTATACACTAAATACCACATACTTTCTATCCAAATAATTTCACTGCACAACATACCACATAATTTCACTACACACAACGTACATCCCCTCCACTCCAAAAAACATTAGTAAAAAACTTTTACATTTACAACGCCAATAGCTCTAACTCTCACAAATGCGAGACCTATTGCATTGCAAATGCTTCTTTAACTACTAGTCGCGTTTGCAGAGTGCTGGAGAAAGGAGGCTGGGCCTCCGACAAGCGCTTAAGAATTCCGCTGTGTAGGACTTACAGGAGGTACCAGGAGGGCTTCTTGGCCGCCAAAGTCTCTCAGGAGTAAAGTGGACTTTATCCCCCAACCAATAGTGTGCCACGGGGCGCGTTTGCAGATGGTGGCGAAAGGGGGGCATGGCCTCCAAAGACCTCTTAGCACTCCCACTGTGTGGGACTTACTGGAGGTAACAGGAGGGGTAGTTGGCCCCCAAGGACATTCTTGGGGGCCAACTTCCCCTCCTATTACCTCCAGTAAGTCCCACACAGCAGGATTGCTAAGTTCTCATAGCAGGCCACGCCCCCTTTCCCCACCACTCTGCAAACGCGCTCCCTGGCGCGCTCTTGGATGGGGATTGAAGTCCCCTTCGCTGCTGGAGGTCCTTAGGGGCCAACTAGCCTACATGTTACCTCCAGAAAGCCCCACACAGTGGGATTGCTGAGAGGTGGTAGCAGGTCATGCCCCCTTTCTCCACCACTCTGAAAACACGCCTCCTGGCGCATTCTGGGTTGGGGGATTAAGTCCCGTTGAATCCTGAGAGTCCCTGGGGGCCAACTAGCCCACCAGGTACCTCCTGTAAGCCCCACACATCTGGATTGCTGAGAGTGGTCGGAGGCCACGCCCCCTTTTTAGACCACTCTTCAAACGTGCCTCCTGGTGCACTGCTGCTTGGGGATGAAGTCCACTTCAGTCCTGAGGTCCTCAGGACACTAGAGGACCTCATCGCCCCACCAGCAGTGCGCCAAGAGGCGTGTTTGCAGAGTGGTGTAAAAAGGCGCGTGGCCTCAGACCACCTCTCAGCAATCCCACTGTGTGGGGCTAAGTGGAGGTTCATGGTGGGCTAGTTGGCCCCCAGGGACTCTCAGGAATCAAGGGGTCTTAATCCCCCAACCCAGAACGCGCCAGGGGGCGCATTTGCAGAGTGGTGCAGGGAGGGGGCGGGGCCTCCGGGAGATGCCGGCTTTTCTTTTCTTTTTGCATTTTTAGATGGGGGCTGTGTGGCCCCCTTCTTTTAGTATTTTTTGGGCCCTGGGGACCCCATCCCCCAGGGCCTGACCCATTTTTTTTTTTTTTTTTCTTTTAAACGGGAAGGGGGCCGCGCGGCCCCACTCCCGAGGCCGATTTCGGCCCCGGGGACCCCATCCCCCGGGGCATGGCCTCGTTTATTTTATATTTTTTAAATTATTTGTAGGGAAAGGGGGCCGCGTGGCCCCCCTTCCCTAGGCTATTTTCGGCCCCAGGGACCCCATCCCCCAGGGCTTGGCCATTTATTTTTTATATTTAATTTTGGAAGGGGGGCCGCGTGGCCCACTTCCCTGAGCCTCTCTTGGCCCCAGGGACCCCATCCCCCGGGGCCTGGCCAGCCTTTCTTTATTTTTAAAACTTTGGAGGGGTGCCACGTGGCCCCTCTCCTGAGGCCGATTATAGCCCCGGGCACCCCATCCCCTGGGGCGGGCCTTCCTTATTTTTTTTTTCTCCCAAAAATTAATTAATTAAAGGGGAGGGGGGCCGCATGGCCCCCCTTCCTTGGGCCACTTTTGGCCCCGGGGACCCCATCCCCCGGGGCCTGGCCTCTTTGATGGGGACCGTGGGGGCAGCCCCGATGCCCCCACGGTCCCTGCCGGCTCCCCGCCTCCTGCGGGAGCCAGCATTGCTTTTGGGCAAGGGGAGCTGCTGACATGCAGCTCCCCTTGCTCAAAAGAAATTCTGCTTTGCTTCATTGAAGCGAGAGCAGGTTTCCTGCTCTCGCTTCAACGAAGCAAAGCAGTGTTTGCTATGGCAGGGCGGGAGCACGGCTCCCGCCCTGCCATAGCAAACAGCAATGTCCCGGGGGTGGGCACCCCTGGATATTGCAGGAGCCAGCCCTGGGGGGTGGCGTTCCCCAGGGCCAAGGAGGGCTCCAGGAGGGGGGCCGCACGGCCCCCCTCCCAACATATGCAAATCCCCGGGGAGGTGGTGGTCCCCAGGGGTCCACAACAGATCCCCGTATTTAAATAATTATTTCCCCGGGGCAGTGTGGGGGGGAGCAGGAGCCCCCCCACACTTTTTAATTTTAATTTAAGCCCCGGGGAGGTGGCAGTCCCCGGGGCTTGGGGGGCCCGTGAGGCCCCCCACATATAATGAGCAATGCCCCAGGGAGGTGGCAGTCCCCGCGGCAGTGTGGGGGGGGGCAGGAGCCCCCCCACACATTTTTTTAACAAGCCCCGGGGAGGTGGCAGTCCCCGGGGCTGCGGGGGGCTGCGTGCCCCCCTCATATAATTAGCATAGCCTCGGGGAGGTGGCGGTCCCCGGGGCTGCGGGGGCCCCTGCGGGCCCCCGCTATATATTTACTTATTGCCCCCGGGACCTGGCCCACCCGGGGGTTTATAGAAAACAAAGTGCGGGAGCCCGCGCTTCGTTTTTTTTTTATTTTCTCGGACGGATTCGCGCACCGAGTGCAAATTCTGCTGATTTTTTTTTTTTTTAAATGATTTTTTGGGCAGGCCTAGGGGGTCAGGGTGTTTCTACCCTGCCCCCTTTTCTTGTTTTTCACCTTTTTTGTACTGTTTTCTTGTGACTCGGTTACCGAGTCACAAGATGGCTGCCAAAACTTCCTGGTTTGGAGTGTTGGCAGCCAATCAGAATGAAGCTTGTGCTCGGGAGGGTTCGCGAATCCTCCTCGGTACTCAGATATCGATATTTTTTATTTTTACATTTCTCAGGAACTACTGAATTGATTTACACCATTTAAAGCAAAGAGTGCACTCTGGACCAAGAGCTACCTCTCTGCCAAATTTGATGTAATTCCGTTCAGCAGTTCGGGCTGTAGCCGCAACAAAAGTTCCTATGGAAATTAACATGGGAAAACGCATTTTGGGACCCCCCTTTTTTCTCAGCCCCCGCCTGACAAATCACCCCGAAACTTTCAAGACAGGAACTGACCGGAGCGGGCCATTAGTTTTGAAAATTTTGCGAACATTCGTCAAACCGCCCCAAAGATATTGGCAAATCAAAAAACGCTTTTCCTATGGAAAATTGGTCCTAACTATAACTACCTACTGGCGACCGCCAGTAGGTAATATATATATATCGTGAGAAAAGCCGTGGGAGGGCTGAAACGCGTTGGTTGAGAAGTTGCCAAGAATAAATTGTGCATAATTTTCAGCTTTGGAGTGCCGCGTCCTTTGTTGTATAAAATTGAATTTAGGGCCAGGATCCGGCCCCTAAGCAGAGCACCAGCTGGTGAGCGCTCCGAAGTGTGAAGGATCACATTGGAGGCAATATATATATATATATTTCATCTTAATACATTTAAAATATAGACAATGATATAATGTTAAATACAAATTTTTATTAATAAGGTTCAATATATATTATATATATATATATATATATATATTATCTACTGGCGGTCGCCAGTAGATAGTTATAGTTAGGACCTATTTTCCATAGGAAATCCGCGACATTCTATTTGAAATAACTCTTGCGTCGGTTGACGAATCTTCGCGAAATTTTCAAACTTTATGGCCCGCTCCGGTCCGCTCCTACCCTGAAAGTCTCAGGGTGATTCGTCAAGCGGGGGCCGAGAAAAAGGGGGTCCCAAAACATGTTTTCCCCATTCATTTTCCCATAGGAAACTTTAGACACGGCTACAGCCCGAACTGCTGAACGGAATTACACCAAATTTGGCAAAGAGGTAGTTCTTGGTTCAGAAAGAACCCTTTTTGTTAAATGGTGTAAATCTGTTCAGTAGTTGCGGAGAAATTTAAAAAATAATAGTCAAAAAATCAATTTCCCATAGGAAACTTTATGCAAGGCTACAGCCCGAACTGCTGAACGGAATTACACCAAATTTGGCTTCTTGGTTCTTGGTTCAGAAAGAACCCTTTTGTTAAATGGTGTAAATCCGTTCAGTAGTTGCTGAGAAAATCAAAAGTAAAAACACATATATATCTGGGCGGAGCCTAACCACACATGTCATCGTGAGATCTGATTGGCTGTCAGCACTTCATCCTGGAATTGCTGGCAGCCATCTTGGGACCAATATAAATGATAGTACCCCATTGAAATGCATTGTAGTGAATCTAAGATTTTGAGGGTTACCAAAAGGAGAACTATAAAGGGTGATAACAGACTTTAGTTACATTAGAATTCATTTGTTGATGGTACCATACTAATTTCAGGAATTGTGGTGTGTTCTAAGGTGATTTTACCCTGTGAAAAACCTTCTGCTGGGATATCATGAATCATGTTTGAGAGAAAACTATTTTCACATGCTTGTCCCATACAGTTTTGGAAGGTGCTCCAGAAGCTAAAATGAGAGCATCTTTTCTGTAAATTCACATTATCTTTCTCAGTCATGTGAGAATAAAGTCTGACATTCTCAGTAAAACATGTACATCCAACAAGGGCAGAGACTGTCAGTTGATTCCTTTGTGTTCTACTGCAGCTTCCCAGAGTGTTCTAAAGAACAACTAGAGTGCTAACAGCCTTACTTATGACAAAAGTATGGCACACCTGAAGCCATCTTGATTGGAATAAACTGGTAACACTTAAAACATTTAATTTAAAAAGGAACAAAATGATGGGGTTCATCTTGTCATAGAAATTATGGTTAGTGCTCTGGAAAGAAAAATTAGGACATGTTTCAAGTGTGATCTCAAATATCTTCCTGTTATATTTCAACAGGAGCAGCCTGTCAGTTGATGCCTTTGTGTTCTACTGCAGCTTCCCAGAGTGTTCTAAAGAACAACTAGAGCGCTAACAGTCTTACTTATGACAAAAGTATGGCACACCTGAAGCCATCTTGATTGGAATAAACTGGTAACACTTAAAACATTTAATTTAAAAAGGAACAAAATGATGGGGTTCATTTTGTCATAGAAATTATGGTTAGTGCTGTAGAAAGAAAAATTAGGACATGTTTCAAGTGTGATCTCAAATATCTTCCTGTTATATTTCAACAGGAGCAGCCTGTCAGTTGATGCCTTT
Source organism: Calotriton arnoldi (assembly GCA_963921515.1). Taxonomy (NCBI): domain Eukaryota; kingdom Metazoa; phylum Chordata; class Amphibia; order Caudata; family Salamandridae; genus Calotriton; species Calotriton arnoldi. The sequence goes on from CAWUFW010002952.1 coordinate 328,062, forward strand.
GTGTTCTACTGCAGCTTCCCAGAGTGTTCTAAAGAACAACTAGAGCGCTAACAGTCTTACTTATGACAAAAGTATGGCACACCTGAAGCCATCTTGATTGGAATAAACTGGTAACACTTAAAACATTTAATTTAAAAAGGAAGAAATGAGGGGGTTCATTTTGCCATAGAAATTATGGTTAGTGCTGTAGAAAGAAAAATTAGGACATGTTTTAAGTGAGATCTCAAATATCTTCCTGTTATATTTCAACAGGAGCAGCCTGTCAGTTGATGCCTTTGTGTTCTACTGCAGCTTCCCAGAGTGTTCTAAAGAACAACTAGAGTGCTAACAGCCTTACTTATGCCAAAAGTATGGCACACCTGAAGCCATCTTGATTGGAATAAACTGGTAACACTTAAAACATTTAATTTAAAAAGGAACAAAATGAGGGGGTTCATTTTGCCATAGAAATTATGGTTAGTGCTGTAGAAAGAAAAATTAGGACATGTTTTAAGTGAGATCTCAAATATCTTCCTGTTATATTTCAACAGGAGCAGCCTGTCAGTTGATGCCTTTGTGTTCTACTGCAGCTTCCCAGAGTGTTCTAAAGAACAACTAGAGTGCTAACAGCCTTACTTATGCCAAAAGTATGGCACACCTGAAGCCATCTTGATTGGAATAAACTGGTAACACTTAAAACATTTAATTTAAAAAGGAACAAAATGAGGGGGTTCATTTTGCCATAGAAATTATGGTTAGTGCTGTAGAAAGAAAAATTAGGACATGTTTTAAGTGAGATCTCAAATCCTCTTCTATTTCATTAGAAAATTCTGACATGCAGACTGAAACAATCACTTTCAATACCAGCAGTAGACTTCCAGTTAACTCCTTGGTGAGCAGTAGCTTTACTACAGTGATCTAATGAACAACTAGAGTGCTAACATTCTGAATTTATGGCAAATGTGTGACACATCTGAATGCCTTCTTGATGGAATCAAAGTAAAAAACTGAAAGCATTTCCTACTGAGGAGACTGCAGTAAATGAGGAAATTAGGAAACTTCATAACAAAGAAGTCTTCCAAGATGGCAACCAGTGAAAAAAGAGCCCAAATGTAGCACAAATATTACCCAGATGTAGCCCACATATAGCCCAATGACAAAAGTGTGCAAAACACTTTTTATTTTTAGTTTTTTTGCAGTTTTATGTAGTGCAGACTGGTCAGGTATTGGAGCGTTGCATCTTAAAACATGACCCCCTACAGTACAAAAACACCACTGCACTACCCTAAACCCTAAAACACTACCACCAGCACGACCCCCTACACTACACAAGCACCACTGCACTATCCTAAACCCTAAAACACTACCCCCAGCATGACCCCCTACACTACACAAACACCACTGCACTACCCTAAACCCTAAAACACTACCCCAACACCACTGCACTAACCTAAATCCTAAAACACTACCCTCAGCACGACCCCCTACACTACCCAAACACCACTGCACTACCCTAAAACATGACCCCCTACACTACACAAACACCACTGCACTACCCTAAACCCTAAAACACTACCCCCAGCACAACCCCCTACACTACACAAGCACCACTGCACTACCCTAAATCCTAAAACACTACCCCCAGCACGACCCCCTACACTACACAAACACCACTGCACTACCTTAAACCCTAAAACACTACCCCCAGCACGACCCCCTACACTACCCAAACACCACTGCACTAACCTACATCCTAAAACACTACCCCCAGCACGACCCCCTACACTACCCAAACACCACTGCACTACCCTAAAAAATTACCCCCTACACTACACAAACACCACTGCAATACCCTAAACCCTAAAACACTAGCCCCAGCATGACCCCTACACTGCCCGAACACCACTGCACTGCCCTAAACCCTGAAACACCAGCCCCTGCACGACCCCCTACACTGCCCGAACACCACTGCACTGCCCTAAACCCTGAAACACCAACCCTAGCACGACCCCCTACACTGCCCGAACACCACTGCACTGCCCTAAACCCTGAAACACCACCCCCTTCACGACCCCCTACACAGCCCGAACACCACTGCACTGCCCTAAACACTGAAACACCACCCCCAGCACGCCCCCTACACTGCCCGAACACCACTGCACTGCCCTAAACCCTGAAACACTACCCCCAGCAAGACCTCCTACACTGCCCAAACACCACTGCACTGCCCTAAACCCTGAAACATCACCCCCAGCAAGACCCCCTACACTGCCCGAACACCACTGCCCTAAACCCTGAAACACCACCCCCAGCACGACCCCCTACACTGCCCGAACACCACTGCACTGCCCTAAACCCTGAAACACCACCCCCAGCACGACCCCCTACACTGCCCGAACACCACTGCACTGCCCTAAACCCTGAAACACCATCCCCAGCACGACCCCTTACACTGCACGAACACCACTGCACTGCCCTAAACCCTGAAACACTACCCCCAGCAAGACCCCCTACACTGCCCGAACACCACTGCACTGCCCTAAACCCTGAAACATCACCCCCAGCAAGACCCCCTACACTGCCCGAACACCACTGCCCTAAACCCTGAAACACCACCCCCAGCAAGACCCCCTACACTGCCCGAACACCACTGCACTGCCCTAAACCCTGAAACACCAGCCCCAGCACGACCCCTACACTGCCCGAATACCACTGCACTGCCCTAAACCCTGAAACACCATCCCCTGCACGACCCCTAAACTGCCCGAACACCACTGCACTGCCCTAAACCCTGAAACACCACCCCCAGCACAACCCCCTACACTGCCCGAACACCACTGCACTGCCCTAAACCCTGAAACACCACCCCCTTCACGATCCCCTACACTGCCCGAACACTACTGCACTGACCTAAACCCTGAAACACCACCCCCAGCACGACCCCCTACACTGCACGAACACCACTGCACTGCCCTAAACCCCGAAACACTACCCCCAGCAAGACCCCCTACACTGCCCGAACACCATTGCACTGCCCTAAACCCTGAAACACCACCCCCTGCATGACCTCCTACACTGCCGGAACACCACTGCACTGCCCTAAACCCTGAAACACCACGCCCAGCACTACCCCCTACACTGCCCGAACACCACTGCACTGCCCTAAACCCTGAAACATCAACCCCAGCAAGACCCCCTACACTGCCTGAACACCACTGCCCTAAACCCTGAAACACCACCCCTACACTGCACGAACACCACTGCACTGCCCTAAACCCTAAAACACTACCCCAGCAGTACCCCCTACACTACCCAAACACCACTGCACTACCCTAAATCACTACCCCCAGCACGACCCCCTACACTACCCAAACACCACTGCACTACCCTAAAACACTACCCCCAGCACGCCCACCTACACTACACAAGCACCACTGCACTACCCTAAACCCTAAAACACTACCCCCAGCACGACCCCCTACACTGCCCGAACACCACTGCACTGCCCTAAACACTGAAACACCAGCCCCTGCACGACCCCCTACACTGCCCGAACACCACTGCACTGCCCTAAACCCTGAAACACCAACCCTAGCACGACCCCCTACACTGCTCGACCACCACTGCACTGCCCTAAACCCTGAAACACCACCCCCTTCACGACCCCCTACACAGCCCGAACACCACTGCACTGCCCTAAACCCTGAAACACCACCCCCAGCACGCCCCCTACACTGCCCGAACACCACTGCACTGCCCTAAACCCTGAAACACTACCCCCAGCAAGACCTCCTACACTGCCCGAACACCACTGCACTGCCCTAAACCCTGAAACATCACCCCCAGCAAGACCCCCTACACTGCCCGAACACCACTGCCCTAAACCCTGAAACACCACCCCCAGCACGACCCCCTACACTGCCCGAACACCACTGCACTGCCCTAAACCCTGAAACACCACCCCCTGCACGACCCCCTACACTGCCCGAACACTACTGCACTGCCCTAAACCCTGAAACACCATCCCCAGCACGACCCCTTACACTGCACGAACACCACTGCACTGCCCTAAACCCTGAAACACTACCCCCAGCAAGACCCCCTACACTGCCCGAACACCACTGCACTGCCCTAAACCCTGAAACATCACCCCCAGCAAGACCCCCTACACTGCCGGAACACCACTGCCCTAAACCCTGAAACACCACGCCCAGCAAGACCCCCTACACTGCCCGAACACCACTGCACTGCCCTAAACCCTGAAACACCAGCCCCAGCACGACCCCTACACTGCCCGAACACCACTGCACTGCCCTAAACCCTGAAACACCATCCCCTGCACGACCCCCTAAACTGCCCGAACACCACTGCACTGCCCTAAACCCTGAAACACCACCCCCAGCACAACCCCCTACACTGCCCGAACACCACTGCACTGCCCTAAACCCCGAAACACTACCCCCAGCAAGACCCCCTACACTGCCCGAACACCACTGCACTGCCCTAAACCCTGAAACACCACGCCCAGCAAGACCCCCTACACTGCCCGAACACCACTGCACTGCCCTAAACCCTGAAACACCAGCCCCAGCACGACCCCTACACTGCCCGAACACCACTGCACTGCCCTAAACCCTGAAACACCACCCCCTGCACGATCCCCTACACTGCCCGAACACTACTGCACTGACCTAAACCCTGAAACACCACCCCCAGCACGACCCCCTACACTGCACGAACACCACTGCACTGCCCTAAACCCCGAAACACTACCCCCAGCAAGACCCCCTACACTGCCCGAACACCACTGCACTGCCCTAAACCCTGAAACACCACCCCCTGCATGACCTCCTACACTGCCGGAACACCACTGCACTGCCCTAAACCCTGAAACACCACACCCAGCACTACCCCCTACACTGCCCGAACACCACTGCACTGCCCTAAACCCTGAAACATCAACCCCAGCAAGACCCCCTACACTGCCTGAACACCACTGCCCTAAACCCTGAAACACCACCCCCTACACTGCACGAACACCACTGCACTGCACTGCCCTAAACCCTGAAACACCACCTCCAGCAAAACCCCCTACACTGCCTGAACACCATTGCTCTGCCCTAAATCCTGAAACACTAGCCCCAGCACGACCCCCTACACTGCCCGAACACCACTGCACTGCCCTAAAGCTGGAAACACCACCCCCATCACGACCCCCTACACTGCCCGAACACCACTGCACTGCCCTAAACCCTGAAACACCAGCCCCAGCATGACCCCCTACACTGCCCGAACACCACTGCACTGCCCTAAACCCTAAAAAACTACCCCAGCAGTACCCCTACACTACTCAAACACCACTGCACTACCCTAAACCCTAAAACACTACCCCAGCAGTACCCCCTACACTACCCAAACACCACTGCACTACCCTAAATCACTACCCCCAGCACGACCCCCTACACTACCCAAACACCACTGCACTACCCTAAAACACTACCCCCAGCACGCCCACCTACACTACACAAGCACCACTGCACTACCCTAAACCCTAAAACACTACCCCCAGCATGACCCCCTACACTGCCCGAACACCACTGCACTGCCCTAAACCCTGAATCACCAGCCCCTGCACGACCCCCTACACTGCCCGAACACCACTGCACTGCCCTAAACCCTGAAACACCAACCCTAGCACGACCCCCTACACTGCTCGAACACCACTGCACTGCCCTAAACCCTGAAACACCACCCCCTTCACGACCCCCTACACTGCCCGAACACCACTGCACTGCCCTAAACCCTGAAACACCACCCCCAGCACTCCCCCTACACTGCCCGAACACCACTGCACTGCCCTAAACCCTGAAACACTACCCCCAGCTAGACCTCCTACACTGCCCGAACACCACTGCACTGCCCTAAACCCTGAAACATCACCCCCAGCAAGACCCCCTACACTGCCCGAACACCACTGCCCTAAACCCTGAAACACCACCCCCAGCACGACCCCCTACACTGCCCGAACACCACTGCACTGCCCTAAACCCTGAAACTCCACCCCCAGCACGACCCCCTACACTGCCCGAACACCACTGCACTGCCCTAAACCCTGAAACACCACCCCCTGCACGACCCCCTACACTGCCCAAACACCACTGCACTGCCCTAAACCCTGAAACACCATCCCCAGCACGACCCCTTACACTGCATGAACACCACTGCACTGCCCTAAACCCTGAAACACTACCCCCAGCAAGACCCCCTACACTGCCCGAACACCACTGCACTGCCCTAAACCCTGAAACATCACCCCCAGCAAGACCCCCTACACTGCCCGAACACCACTGCCCTAAACCCTGAAACACCACCCCCAGCAAGACCCCCTACACTGCCCAAACACCACTGCACTGCCCTAAACCCTGAAACACCAGCCCCAGCACGACCCCTACACTGCCCAAACACCACTGCTCTGCCCTAAACCCTGAAACACCATCCCCTGCACGACCCCCTACACTGCCCAAACACCACTGCACTGCCCTAAACCCTGAAACACCAGCCCCAGCACGACCCCGACACTGCCCGAACACCACTGCACTGCCCTAAACCCTGAAACACCATCCCCTGCACGACCCCCTAAACTGCCCGAACACCACTGCACTGCCCTAAACCCTGAAACACCACCCCCAGCACAACCCCCTACACTGCCCGAACACCACTGCACTGCCCTAAACCCTGAAACACCACCCCCTGCACGATCCCCTACACTGCCCGAACACTACTGCACTGACCTAAACCCTGAAACACCACCCCCAGCACGACCCCCTACACTGCACGAACACCACTGCACTGCCCTAAACCCTGAAACACTGCCCCCAGCAAGACCCCCTACACTGCCCGAACACCACTGCACTGCCCTAAACCCTGAAACATCACCCCCAGCAAGACCCCCTACACTGCCCGAACACCACTGCCCTAAACCCTGAAACACCACCCCCAGCAAGACCCCCTACACTGCCCGAACACCACTGCACTGCCCTAAACCCTGAAACACCAGCCCCAGCACGACCCCTACACTGCCCGAACACCACTGCACTGCCCTAAACCCTGAAACACCATCCCCTGCACGACCCCTAAACTGCCCGAACACCACTGCACTGCCCTAAACCCTGAAACACCACCCCCAGCACAACCCCCTACACTGCCTGAACACCACTGCACTGCCCTAAACCATGAAACACCACCCCCTGCACGATCCCCTACACTGCCCGAACACTACTGCACTGACCTAAACCCTGAAACACCACCCCCAGCACGACCCCCTACACTGCATGAACACCACTGCACTGCCCTAAACCCCGAAACACTACCCCCAGCAAGACCCCCTACACTGCCCGAACACCACTGCACTGCCCTAAACCCTGAAACACCACCCCCTGCATGACCTCCTACACTGCCGGAACACCACTGCACTGCCCTAAACCCTGAAACACCACGCCCAGCACTACCCCCTACACTGCCCGAACACCACTGCACTGCCCTAAACCCTGAAACATCAACCCCAGCAAGACCCCCTACACTGCCTGAACACCACTGCCCTAAACCCTGAAACACCACCCCCTACACTGCACGAACACCACTGCACTGCACTGCCCTAAACCCTGAAACACCACCTCCAGCAAAACTCCCTACACTGCCTGAACACCATTGCTCTGCCCTAAATCCTGAAACACTAGCCCCAGCACGACCCCCTACACTGCCCGAACACCACTGCACTGCCCTAAACCTGGAAACACCACCCCCAGCACGACCCCCTACACTGCCCGAACACCACTGCACTGCCCTAAACCCTGAAACACCAGCCCCAGCATGACCCCCTACACTGCCCGAACACCACTGCACTGCCCTAAACCCTAAAAAACTACCCCCAGCAGTACCCCTACACTACCCAATCACCACTGCACTACCCTAAACCCTAAAACACTACCCCCAGCACGACCCCCTACACTACCCAAACACCACTGCACTACCCTAAAACACTACCCCCAGCACGACCCCCTACACTACACAAGCACCACTGCACTACCCTAAACCCTAAAACACTACCCCCAGCACGACCCCCTACACTGCCCGAACACCACTGCACTGCCCTAAACCCTGAAACACCAGCCCCTGCACGACCCCCTACACTGCCCGAACACCACTGCACTGCCCTAAACCCTGAAACACCAACCCTAGCACGACCCCCTACACTGCTCGAACACCACTGCACTGCCCTAAACCCTGAAACACCACCCCCTTCACGACCCCCTACACTGCCCGAACACCACTGCACTGCCCTAAACCCTGAAACACCACCCCCAGCACGCCCCCTACACTGCCCGAACACCACTGCACTGCCCTAAACCCTGAAACACTACCCCCAGCAAGACCTCCTACACTGCCCGAACACCACTGCACTGCCCTAAACCCTGAAACATCACCCCCAGCAAGACCCCCTACACTGCCCGAACACCACTGCCCTAAACCCTGAAACACCACCCCCAGCACGACCCCCTACACTGCCCGAACACCACTGCACTGCCCTAAACCCTGAAACTCCACCCCCAGCACGACCCCTACACTGCCCGAACACCACTGCACTGCCCTAAACCCTGAAACACCACCCCTGCACGACCCCCTACACTGCCCAAACACCACTGCACTGCCCTAAACCCTGAAACACCATCCCCAGCACGACCCCTTACACTGCACGAACACCACTGCACTGCCCTAAACACTGAAACACTACCCCCAGCAAGACCCCCTACACTGCCCGAACACCACTGCACTGCCCTAAACGCTGAAACATCACCCCCAGCAAGACCCCCTACACTGCCCGAACACCACTGCCCTAAACCCTGAAACACCACCCCCAGCAAGACCCCCTACACTGCCCAAACACCACTGCACTGCCCTAAACCCTGAAACACCAGCCCCAGCACGACCCCTACACTGCCCGAACACCACTGCACTGCCCTAAACCCTGAAACACCATCCCCTGCACGACCCCTAAACTGCCCGAACACCACTGCGCTGCCCTAAACACTGAAACACCACCCCTAGCACGACCCCCTACACTGCTCGAACACCACTGCACTTTCCTAAACCCTGAAACACCACCCCTGCACGATCCCCTACACTGCCCGAACACTACTGCACTGCCCTAAACCCTGAAACACCACCCCCAGCACGACCCCCTACACTGCACGAACACCACTGCACTGCCCTAAACCCCGAAACACTACCCCCGGCAAGACCCCCTACACTGCCCGAACACCACTGCACTGCCCTAAACCCTGAAACACCACCCCCTGCATGACCTCCTACACTGCCGGAACACCACTGCCTGCCCTAAACCCTGAAACACCACCCCCAGCACGACCCCCTACACTGCCCGAACACCACTGCACTGCCCTAAACCCTGAAACATCAACCCCAGCAAGACCCCCTACACTGCCTGAACACCACTGCCCTAAACCCTGAAACACCACCCCTACACTGCACGAACACCACTGCACTGCCCTAAACCCTGAAACACCACCTCCAGCAAAACCCCTACACTGCCTGAACACCATTGCTCTGCCCTAAATCCTGAAACACTAGCCCCAGCACGACCCCCTACACTGCCCGAACACCACTGCACTGCCCTAAACCCTGAAACACCACCCCCAGCACGACCCCCTACACTGCCCGAACACCACTGCACTGCCCTAAACCCTGAAACACCAGCCCCAGCAAGACCCCCTACACTGCCCGAACACCACTGCACTGCCCTAGACTCTGAAACACCAGCCCCAGCAAGACCCCTACACTGCCCGAACACCACTGCACTGCCCTAAACCCTGAAACACCAGCCCCAGCATGACCCTCTACACTGCCCGAACACCACTGCACTGCCCTAAACCCTGAAACACCAGCCCCAGCACGACCACCTACACTGCCCGAACACCACTGCACTGCCCTAAACCCTGAAACACCAGCCCCAGCACAACCCCCTACACTGCCCGAACACCACTGCACTGCCCTAAACCCTGAAACACCAGCCCCAGCACGACCCCCTACACTGCCCGAACACCACTGTACTGCCCTAAACCCTGAAACATCAGCCCCAGCACGACCCCCTACATTGCCCGAACACCACTGCACTGCCCTAAACCCTGAAACACCACCCCCAGCATTACCCCCTACACTGCCCAAACACCACTGCACTGCCCTAAACCCTGAAACACCACCCCTGCACCGCCCCCTACACTGCCTGAAAACCACTGCACTGCCCTAAACCCTGAAACACCACCCCCTGCACCGCCCCTACACTGCCCGAAAACCACTGCACTGCCCTAAACCCTGAAACACCACCCCCAGCACGACCCCCTTTACTGCTCGAACACCACTGCACTGCCCCAAACCCTGAAACACCACCCCCAGCACGACCCCCTACACTGCCTGAACACCACAGCCCTAAACCCTGAAACACCACCCCCTGCACGACCCCTTACACTGCCCAAACACCACTGCACTGCCCTAAACCCTGAAACACCACCCCCTACACTGCCCGAACACCACTGCACTGCCCTAAACCCTGAAAAACCACTCCCAGCACGACCCCCTACACTGCCCGAACACCACTGCACTGCCCTAAACCCTAAAACACCACCCCCAGCATTACCCCCTATACTGCCCAAACACCACTGCACTGCCCTAAACCCTAGAACACTACCCCCAGCACGACCCCCTACACTACCCGAACACCACTGCACTACCCTAAACCCTAAAATACTACCCCCAGCTCAACCCCCTACACTACCCAAACACGACTGCACTGCCCTAAACCCTCAGACACTCCCCCAGCACGACCCCGTACACTACCCAAACACCACTGCACTGCCCTAAACCCTCAAACACTCCCCCAGCACGACCCCCTACACTACCCGAACACCACTGCACTGCCCTAAACCCTAAAACACTCCCCCAGCACGACCCCCTACACTACCCGAACACCACTGCACTGCCCTAAACCCTAAAACCCTCCCCCAGCACGACCCCCTACACTACCCAAACACCACTGCACTGCCCTAAACCCTAAAACACTACCCCCCGCATGACCCCCTACACTACCCAAACACCAATGCACTACCCTAATCCCTAAAACACTACCCCCCGCATGACCCCCTACACTACCCTAAAACACTACCCCCGCACGACTCCCTACACTACCCAAAGACCACTGCACTACCCTAAACCACGGCCTCCTACACTACACAAACACCACTGCACTACCCTAAACCCTAAAACACTACCCCCTACACTACATAAACACCACTGCACTACCCTAAACCCTAAAAAACTACCCCCAGCACGAACGACTACACTACCCAAACACCACTGCACTACCCTAAACCCTAAAAACTACCCCCAGCAGTACCCCTACACTACCCAAACACCACTGCACTACCCTAAACCCTAAAACACTACCCCCAGCAGTACCCCCTACACTACCCAAACACCACTGCACTACCCTAAATCACTACCCCCAGCACGACCCCCTACACTACCCAAACACCACTGCACTACCCTAAACCCTAAAACACTACCCCCAGCATGACCCCCTACACTACCCAAACACCACTGCACTACCCTAAACCCTAAAACACTACCCCCAGCACGACTCCCTACACTACCCAAACACCACTGCAATACCCTAAACCCTAAATCTACCCCCAGCATGACCCCCTACACTACACAAACACCACTGCACTACCCTAAACCCTAAAACACTACCCCCAGCACGACCCTCTTCACTACCTAAACACAACTGCCCAATTTGTTACAGGCGTTGCAACGCAGGCCTGTGGTGCTTACTGGAAGTACCTAGTGGGCTAGTTGAGCCCCAGGGACCCTCAGGATTCAAGGTGACCTAATCCCCCAACTTAAAACGCACCACGGGGCGCGTTTGCACAGTGGTGAAGGGAGGGGCGGGGCCTCAGGTGACATGTGCGCAAACACGCCCTGTGGTGCGTTTTAAGTTGGGGAATTAATTCCCTTTGAATCCTGAGGGACCCTGGGTGCCAACTAGCCCACCAGGTACCTTCAGTAAGCACAACAGAGTTGCGTTGCAGAGAGGTGAAAAAGGTGCGTGGCCTCGGAACGCCTCTCTGCAACTCAGCTCTGTGGTCCTAACTGTAGGTACCTGGGGGGCTAGTTGGGCCCCAGGGACCCTCAGAATTCAAGGGGACTTAATCCCGCAACTTAAAACGCGCCACGGGGTGCGTCTGCACACATGTCACCTCAGGCTCCCCCTCCCTTTACCACTGTGCAAACGCGCCCTGTAGCACATTTTAAGAGGTAGTTTTAATCCCCCTGCCCTATTATGTACTAGGGACTTGCAGAGGAGGTCATGCTAATCACAGGGGTACCCCAACGCATAGTGTTCCCTAGTGTATGTAGGTGTTTTCACTGTATTCTAAGTGTCTTTTAGCATAGCACTGGCTCTGGTTAGTCAGAGTCAGTTACCACCAATACCCGTCTGAAAAAGTTGTGGGCACAGGATGATTTTGCAACAAGGCCTCTTTCTGCTCCTCTGTTGGTTCTTTCTGCACATCTTTTGCTTCTTTCTGTGCGTTTTTTCTTCTTTCTTCGCATGTCCTTCCTCTGTAGGCATAGTTAGAAACTAGCATTTAAAAAAACCTTTGAAATTCACTTAAAAAATCATAGGTTTCAGGCACGTTATAGTTAGAAATTAGCATTTAAAAAACCTTTGAAATTCACTGAAAAAACCATAGGTTTCAGACACGTTATAGTTAGAAATTAGCATTTAAAAAACCTTTGAAACTCACTGAAAAAACCATAGGTTTTAGGGACAGTTATAGTTAGTTGGACATTTCACTCATACAAAACCATAGAAATTCACCCGTTATAGTTAGTTCAGCTAACTATAACTCGCGCCCCGCAATGCACTGCTGATGACGTCACATATTACATCACTCATGACATGGTCAGTGACATCACTGATGACATCACTGATGACATCTCAAATGACATCACTGATGACATCATCCATGTGATAATTTCATGCATCTTCTCACACCCTAATATAACTTTTGATACACCCACTCTAAATTACAGACTGCCATTCTCAAAACCATAGACACTCCAACACCAAAAACTACATACCCACTCACTGATTCTTAGGTCTACACACACATCCACTCACTCACCCGTACAGTCACTCATACTTAGTCACTCAGTACAGGACTATCATATGCACTCATACACCTATATAAACACTCACACACCACCACTCATCCATAGAGGTACTCACACACCTAGTCAGTCATGCAAAAAACTTAATCACACACCCATTTACTCACCTATACAGTTATACACACACCAGCTCACTTACTCATACAAATACTAGCACATTCTTACGCTCTTATACAATCACTGATACAAGTACACACTCATCCATACAGCCACTCTCACAATCACACACTCTCACTTATAGCCATTTATATACTCCAACACACATATATACTGCCTTTCACATATGTAGTTACTCACACATGTACCACTGAGATATACATTCAATCACTAACACACCCATACACACACTCACCCTGCCATACAGTCCATCACAGATGCACTCTTGAAACCATGCACCCAGTGAATCACCAACTCACACATCTATGCACAGAGTCACACACACCCCACCCACACAAACACTCAGGCACCCATACAGATACTCAGACAATCAATCAATAACCCATGTAGAAACTCATGAAGCTATTCAGAAAGGCATGCAGCCGCTTACAAACCAACAGACAGACGGATACAGACATTCACACAGTTTAGTCACTAACCCATGCATTCAGTAAGATACATTTAATCACTCACTTGTAGAGTCAGTCACTCACGTACTAAATCATCCATTCAGACACTTATACACCCACTCATTCTTCAATACGCCTTTCCCTATATATATTAAACATATTTAAACTTTACAGAAACACACAGTCACTGGATGATGTCATCAGTGATGTCATTTGAGATGTCATCAGTGATGTCACTGACCATGTCATGAGTGATGTAATATGTGACGTCATCAGCAGTGCATTGCGGGGCGCGAGTTATAGTTAGCTGAACTAACTATAACGGGGGAATTTCTATGGTTTTGTACGAGTGAAATGTCCAACTAACTATAACTGTCCCTAAAACCTATGGTTTTTTCAGTGAGTTTCAAAGGTTTTTTAAATGCTAATTTCTAACTATAACGTGTCTGAAACCTATGGTTTTTTCAGTGAATATATATATATATAGAGAGAGATATATATATATAGATATATATGTATATACAGGCAGATATGTTTATGTGTTTATATAAGTATACATTTATCTATGGGATTGAATATCAGTGTAATATATTTAATTTACATTATATTGAATTTATATATTAAAATATTCAACATTCTCTACTTTAAACTCTGCTTATATTAAAAAAAACTATATTTTTATATATTTGTGGACGATATTAGTGTCAACGATATTTTTCCCCGATATTTTTGTACTTAAAATTGTAAATATAGGAGCGATATATTTGACAGAATAATATTGTTCACCACGTCGTTGTGTCAGTGATCCCATTTATGGCATTGTGAGAGTGTCTGGGTGTGCTGTGAGTGTCTGAGAGTGGTGATAATGTCTTTCGGAGGATTCAAGGTTTACAGGCACGGTTTTAGAGTGTATGATGCTTTATTAAGGTGTAGGGGTGTCTGGGGTGTTTTAGGGTCTCGAGGGAGCTCTATGTCGGTCTCTAGGATATCTACTGTGACCCTTTAGGGTGTTCCATGGATGGATGTGTCTATTAGCGACTTGAGGGAGTTGTATGCATGTTGGGGAGTTGTTGGTATTTCTGGAGTGTTGTGAGACTGTCTGAGTGGACTAGATGTTCGGGAGAAGTGTGAGGGTGCCTCAAGGTTTTAGGAGAGTGTGACTGGGACTTTTTTGGTGGTGGATGGTTGCATATTGAGGGTTGTTTGAGTGACGTGAAGGTGTGTTTGGGTGTCAGGAGCATGTGTTGTCACACAGTGAAAATGTCTGTATGGCTTTTCGAGGGTTTCCGAGGAGTGCTGATGGTGTCTTGACAAGTTAAGGCAACAGCTGATGGGCACTACAAATGTGTATGGGTGCATTGTAGGGTGTTAAGGAGCACCAATTCTGTTTTAATGGTTTTTAAGGGTTTTGGATGGCTTTGACTAGGCCTGGGTGGAATTTCGATTACGGGGGAATAATCAGAGTAATTTCCGTAATTCAACATTATTCTTTGACGCCTTTTATCGGCACATAAATGCATCCTTGCATTCATTTTGGAAGCAAAGGGGCATTTTTGTGCTAAGAAATAGTGCTAAACAAAGAATTACTCTTTTTGCATAATTCTGCATATTCTCTTAGATAATTCCTCATAATTATGCTACACAGAATTACGTGAGTTACGCCTGCTCGCATGGGCGTCCACTCACATGAAGGCATAGTGTAGTTGGGTGGTGTGCGTTTGGTGACTCTGCTCTATTGTGTGACTTTTAGCTGGATCTAGTGTCTGGGGATGACGTATGGGTCTTGGGGATTCATGAGTGTCTGTGGACAGAGATGAGAGTGTTTGGGTGCATATGGATATCTGGACAATTATCTGGGGGGTTTGATTGAATGCCTGGGGGTTTTGTAAAAGCACCTGGGCACATTTTGTAGTATGGGTCTTTTGTGAGAGTTCCTGGAGGAGTAGTGTAGGTCTGAGAGAGTATTATGATGGTGTCTGTTTGTGTTTTTGACAATGTCTTCCATTCCGACCTTTTACAGCGCTCTAAGAGTGCATGGGTGGCATTGTGATGGTGTCTGGTGTATTCTATGGGTGCCTGGGGGCTGGTAAAGATGTTTTTGTGAGGATTAAGTATAGATGAGGGACATTTTGAGTGTGGAACAGTGCATTGTGAGGTTGTGTGAGTGCCTGAGTTGTTTTAAGGGAAATTAGGGTTTTTGGGGGACATTACACAGCTGTCTAATGTGTCTTTGGTTATTTGATAGTGTGTTGCTGCATTGTGAGAATACCTGTTTGCATTATGAGGAGGGATCCCGGCGGCGTTTTAGAGTATATAAGTGCTTTGAGAAAGTGCTTCAGTTGCATTGTGACAGAGCCTGTGTGGCTTTTAGGGGGCTTCTGGGGTAGTTGTGTGGGAATCTGGGGGAAGTTAGGAGGGTGTCTGGGGATGTTTTGAGAATGGAGAAACACTCTAAACTGCAAGATTCCTATTCTGAACTCTCATCTTGCAAATCTCGGGTTAAGTCTTGCATTACACTTTCCTGACTTCAGCCTTCACGCCTGCTATTATGTTGAGTTTCACATAGTCATACACTGTTCCTGCCCCCAACTCCCATCTCCCTAAAGTGGCGTAAACAGCCATACTAATTCAGAACATATTTCCACTGAATTACCGCATGCAAACTTGCACCGTAGCACTCTTTGCTTGTCTGGAGGCAGTTTGTGAGAGGTAGCTGTGTAATTAATAGAGTGTAAGGAGTGTGCAGTCTTGGTGTCTGGATACGTGTGCCTTTTTCAGGTGTCTTCTGATCATTTGGTGTTTGAAAGTGAATGTGTGTCATGAAGGTGAGCATGGATGCCGGTGTCCGTGTATGTGTGTGTGTGTGTGTGTGTGTGTGTGTGTGTGCGTGTGTGTGTGTGTGAGAGAGAGACCACAGTGTTTGATCTATACATGGTATGTCTAGATTACTTTCTCTATCTCAGATAGTGAGTAGTGGGTACATATACAGGTGTGTCTGAAGGTTGTGTGTATAGTCTTGAAGGGATGTAAAGGAGGGGTGAGCTGAAATATGTTAAAGTGATACTGGGTGTATGAGGTGTGCATGAGTGTGTGTTTTGTAGTATGGCTGTGAGTTGCTGCAGTTATTTGTGTGTTGGAATGTCACTGATGTGTGCATTTCTGATGGTGTTGTAGTGTCCAGGAGTATAATTGTTGGTATTTGAATGTTTGTGGGTATCTGAGGATGAATTTATCTGTGGATCTGTCTTGTGTGTCTGAGAGAGTGTGTTGGGTCTCCAAGTGGGAGTGCAAGTCTCTTGGTCATCTTTAAGGGGTGAAAAACAAAGTTGTCTTCTCCTACGACATCCAAAACCACTGACAGCTTTGTGTGTATGGGTTTATGTTGGTGTTTCTGCATGGATACAGTGAATTAGAGTGATTGAATGGGTAGATGAGTTGCCAATGATGTCTATGCTTGCCTTAGAATTACAGCCTGAAGGTATGTATTGGTGTTTTTGTGTGTGTGGAATGTAGTCTGATGAAGAGTGTGGGTTTCTGAGAGTGTATGTGAGTATCAAAGATAGGGTGTGAGATCACATGTGTTTCTGAAGGCAAGAGGAGGTGTCTGAAGAAGAAGTTGGTTTGATAAAGCAGAGTGTGGGTACAGTCATCAATGTTACATCACTGAAGTCTTAGGCACCGCACTCCGCACCACCTCACTTCACTTTGCCGCCCTGGTCTCACCGATGCCGTCGCTGCCTGCTGACCTTGACACCTGTGACTGCACTGTGGCTGGGGGCACTGCTCGTAAGTCTCACAATGCACCGACTCGTCCCACACCGCAGACCGGACCGACCAACACAGCTCCCCGTAACCGGCTCTGTCACCTGCACAATGACCTGTCAGCACCACAACAAGCACTGCCTTCACTCCGCACCGCAGCCCTGGTTTCACCAACGCCACTGGATGACCGTCACCGAGCTGCTGCATGCAACGCGATTTCAGGGCACCGAACATTGCTTCGCTACGCTTCACAGCGCAACCGTGACGGTTGCCACGACCTGCCCGCATCAACGTGATCGGTAACTAAAAGAGTTTGCCGACACTCGGACCGACGGGGTCAGGCAGAACTGTTGGATTTTGTTGTTCTAAGCACAGCGGTAGCACCAGGTGGAGCTACCGACCTCAAGAAACTACATTTTAATTTTCCTTTTTGCAAAGTGCATATATTTAAGTGTTGTATGTTGGATTTTTATCATTTTGGTCTTGTTTTAACTATATAAAAATATTGGATATTTTTCTAAAGTGGTGTGGTGTTCTTTTGTAGTGTTTTCATTGTATTACTGTTGGTTATGGGCAAATGCTTTACACGCTGCCTCTGAAATAAGCCTGACTGCCTGTGCCAAGCTACCAAGGGGGTGAGTAGGGGTTATTTTAGTAGTGCTTCCCCCTTATCCTGAGTAGAATGAAGGGTCCCTATTTGGACAAAGGTGCAAACCCTTGTCAACTGGAGATACCCATTTCTAACAGAAAGTGTTGGACTTCGGAGTGGTAACATTTACTATTCCCACTCCAGTCAGCGGAACTGTAGGAATAGCGATGGATTTTGAAGGGGCGAAATTTAATATGGTCACTCCAAACAGCACAATAGTAGGGAAAGTGTTGAGCTGTGAAGAGGTTAATCTTACTATTCCTATTGGAGTCTAAGCAGGAGCAAGAAAAATACTTCATTTCAAACACATTATTTATATGAGTAACCCCATGAATGTAGAAAAAATATTAAACTCCTAATAAAAAAATATGAATGAACATAATGTAAATATATCTCTATACATATATATATATTATCTACTGGCGGTCGCCAGTAGATAGTTATAGTTAGGACCTATTTTCCATAGGAAATCCGCGACATTCTATTTGAAATAACTCTTGCGTCAGTTGACGAATCTTCGCGAAATTTTCAAACGTTATGGCCCGCTCCGGTCCGCTCCTACCCTGAAAGTCTCAGGGTGATTCGTCAAGCGGGGGCCGAGAAAAAAGGGGGGTCCCAAAACATGTTTTCCCCATTCATTTTCCCATAGGAAACTTTAGACACGGCTACAGCCCGAACTGCTGAACGGAATTACACCAAATTTGGCAAAGAGGTAGTTCTTGGTTCAGAAAGAACCCTTTTTGTTAAATGGTGTAAATCCGTTCAGTAGTTGCGGAGAAATTAAAAAATAAGAGTTAAAAAATCAATTTCCCATAGGAAACTTTATGCAAGGCTACAGCCCGAACTGCTGAACGGAATTACACCAAATTTGGCAAAGAGGTAGTTCTTGGTTCAAAAAGAACCCTTTTTGTTAAATGGTGTAAATCCGTTCAGTAGTTGCTGAGAAAATCAAAAGTAAAAACACATATATATCTGGGCGGAGCCTAACCACACATGTCATCGTGAGATCTGATTGGCTGTCAGCACTTCATCCTGGAATTGCTGGCAGCCATCTTGGGACCAATATAAATGATAGTACCCCATTGAAATGCATTGTAGTGAATCGAAGATTTTGAGGGTTACCAAAAGGAGAACTATAAAGGGTGATAACAGACTTTAGTTACATTAGAATTCATTTGTTGATGGTACCATACTAATTTCAGGAATTGTGGTGTGTTCTAAGGTGATTTTACCCTGTGAAAAACCTTCTGCTGGGATATCATGAATCATGTTTGAGAGAAAACTATTTTCACATGCTTGTCCCATACAGTTTTGGAAGGTGCCCCAGAAGCTAAAATGAGAGCATATTTTCTGTAAATTCACATTATCTTTCTCAGTCATGTGAGAATGAAGTCTGACATTCTCAGTAAAACATGTACATCCAACAAGGGCAGAGACTGTCAGTTGATTCCTTTGTGTTCTACTGCAGCTTCCCAGAGTGTTCTAAAGAACAACTAGAGTGCTAACAGCCTTACTTATGACAAAAGTATGGCACACCTGAAGCCATCTTGATTGGAATAAACTGGTAACACTTAAAACATTTAATTTAAAAAGGAACAAAATGATGGGGTTCATCTTGTCATAGAAATTATGGTTAGTGCTCTGGAAAGAAAAATTAGGACATGTTTCAAGTGTGATCTCAAATATCTTCCTGTTATATTTCAACAGGAGCAGCCTGTCAGTTGATGCCTTTGTGTTCTACTGCAGCTTCCCAGAGTGTTCTAAAGAACAACTAGAGTGCTAACAGCCTTACTTATGACAAAAGTATGGCACACCTGAAGCCATCTTGATTGGAATAAACTGGTAACACTTAAAACATTTAATTTAAAAAGGAACAGAATGATGGGGTTCATTTTGTCATAGAAATTATGGTTAGTGCTGTAGAAAGAAAAATTAGGACATGTTTCAAGTGTGATCTCAAATATCTTCCTGTTATATTTCAACAGGAGCAAGCCTGTCAGTTGATGCCTTTGTGTTCTACTGCAGCTTCCCAGAGTGTTCTAAAGAACAACTAGAGCGCTAACAGTCTTACTTATGACAAAAGTATGGCACACCTGAAGCCATCTTGATTGGAATAAACTGGTAACACTTAAAACATTTAATTTAAAAAGGAACAAAATGAGGGGGTTCATTTTGCCATAGAAATTATGGTTAGTGCTGTAGAAAGAAAAATTAGGACATGTTTTAAGTGAGATCTCAAATATCTTCCTGTTATATTTCAACAGGAGCAGCCTGTCAGTTGATGCCTTTGTGTTCTACTGCAGCTTCCCAGAGTGTTCTAAAGAACAACTAGAGTGCTAACAGCCTTACTTATGACAAAAGTATGGCACACCTGAAGCCATCTTGATTGGAATAAACTGGTAACACTTAAAACATTTAATTTAAAAAGGAACAAAATGAGGGGGTTCATTTTGCCATAGAAATTATGGTTAGTGCTGCAAAAAGAAAATTTAGTGCATGTTTTAAGTGAGATCTCAAATCCTCTTCTATTTCATTAGAAAATTCTGACATGCAGACTGAAACAATCACTTTCAATACCAGCAGTAGACTTCCAGTTAACTCCTTGGTGAGCAGTAGCTTTACTACAGTGATCTAATGAACAACTAGAGTAATAACATTCTGAATTTATGGCAAATGTGTGACACATCTGAATGCCTTCTTGATGGAATCAAAGTAAAAAACTGAAAGCATTTCCTACTGAGGAGACTGCAGTAAATGAGGAAATTAGGAAACTTCATAACAAAGAAGTCTTCCAAGATGGCCACCAGTGAAAAAAGAGCCCAAATGTAGCACAAATATTACCCAGATGTAGCCCACATATAGCCCAATGACAAAAGTGTGCAAAACACTTTTTATTTTTAGTTTTTTGCAGTTTTATGTAGTGCAGACTGGTCAGGTATTGGAGCGTTGCATCTTAAAACATGACCCCCTACACTACAAAAACACCACTGCACTACCCTAAACCCTAAAACACTACCCCAGCACGACCCCCTACACTACACAAGCACCACTGCACTATCCTAAACCCTAAAACATTACCCCCAGCATGATCCCCTACACTACACAAACACCACTGCACCACCCTAAACCCTAAAACACTACCCCAACACCACTGCACTAACCTAAATCCTAAAACACTACCCCCAGCACGACCCCTACACTACCCAAACACCACTGCACTACCCTAAAACATGACCCCCTACACTACACAAACACCACTGCACTACCCTAAACCCTAAAACACTACCCCCAGCACGACCCCCTACACTACACAAGCACCACTGCACTACCCTAAAACCTAAAACACTACCCCCAGCACGACCCCTACACTACACAAACACCACTGCACTACCTTAAACCCTAAAACACTACCACCAGCACGACCCCCTACACTACCCAAACACCACTGCACTACCCTAAAACATGACCCCCTACACTACACAAACACCACTGCACTAACCTAAACACTACCCCCAGCACGACCCCCTACACTACACAAGCACCACTGCACTACCCTAAAACACTACCCCCAGCACGACCCCCTACACTGCCCGAACACCACTGCACTGCCCTAAACCCTGAAACACCAGCCCCTGCACGACCCCCTACACTGCCCGAACACCACTGCACTGCCCTAAACCCTGAAACACATACCCTAGCACGACCCCCTACACTGCCCGAACACCACTGCACTGCCCTAAACCCTGAAACACCACCCCCTTCATGACCCCCTACACTGCCCGAACACCACTGCACTGCCCTAAACCCTGAAACACCACCCCCAGCATGACCCCTACACTGCCCAAACACCACTGCACTGCCCTAAACCCTGAAACACTACCCCCAGCAAGACCTCCTACACTGCCCGAACACCACTGCACTGCCCTAAACCCTGAAACATCACCCCCAGCAAGACCCCCTACACTGCCCGAACACCACTGCCCTAAACCCTGAAACACCACCCCCAGCACGACCCCCTACACTGCCCGAACACCACTGCACTGCCCTAAACCCTGAAACACCACCCCCAGCATGAGCCCCTACACTGCCCGAACACCACTGCACTGCCCTAAACCCTGAAACACCACCCCCTGCACGACCCCCTACACTGCCCGAACACTACTGCACTGCCCTAAACCCTGAAACACCAACCCCAGCACGACCCCCTACACTGAACAGAACACCACTGCACTGCCCTAAACCCTGAAACACTACCCCCATCAAGACCCCTACACTGCCCGAACACCACTGCACTGCCCTAAACCCTGAAACACCACCCCCAGCAAGACCCCCTACACTGCCCGAACACCACTGCCCTAAACCCTGAAACACCACCCCCAGCAAGACCCCCTACACTGCCCGAACACCACTGCACTGCCCTAAACCCTGAAACACCACCCCCTGCACGACCCCCTACACTGCCCGAACACCACTGCACTGCCCTAAACCCTGAAACACCACCCCCAGCACGACCCCCTACACTGCCCGAACACCACTGCACTGCCCTAAACCCTGAAACACCACCCCTGCCCGATCCCCTACACTGCCCGAACACTACTGCACTGCCCTAAACCCTGAAACACCACCCCCAGCACGACCCCTACACTGCCACGAACACCACTGCACTGCCCTAAACCCTGAAACACTACCCCCAGCAAGACCCCCTACACTGCCCGAACACCACTGCCCTAAACCCTGAAACACCACCCCCAGCAAGACCCCCTACACTGCCCGTACACCACTGCACTGCCCTAAACCCTGAAACACCACCCCCAGCACGACCCCCTACACTGCCCGAACACCACTGCACTGCCCTAAACCCTGAAACACCAGCCCCAGCACGACCCCCTACACTGCCCGAACACCACTGCACTGCCCTAAACCCTGAAACACCACCCCCAGCACGACCCCTACACTGCCCGAACACCACTGCACTGCCCTAAACCCTGAAACACCAGCCCCAGCACAACCCCGTACACTGCCCGAACACCACTGCACTGCCCTAAACCCTGAAACACCAGCCCCAGCACGACCGCCTACACTGCCCGAAAACCACTGCTCTGCCCTAAACCCTGAAACACCAGCCCCAGCACGACCCCCTACACTGCCTGAACACCACTGCACTACCCTAAACCCTGAAACACCAGCCCCAGCACGACCCCCTACACTGCCCGAACACCACTGCCCTAAACCCTGAAACACCAGCCCCAGCAAGACCCCCTACACTGCCCGAACACCACTGCACTGCCCTAAACCCTGAAACACCACCCCCAGCAAGACCCCCTACACTGCCCGAACACCACTGCACTAAAGCCTGAAACACCACCCCCAGCAAGACCACCTACACTGGCTGAACACCACTGCACTGCCCTAAACCCTGAAACACCACCCCCTGCACGACCCCCTACACTGCCCAAACACCACTGCACTGCCCTAAACCCTGAAACACCACCCCCTGCACGACCCCCTACACTGCCCGAACACCACTGCACTGCCCTAAACCCTGAAACACCACCCCTCAGCACGACACCCTACACTGCCCGAACACCACTGCACTGCCCTAAACCCTGAAACACACCCCAGCACGACCCCCTACACTGCCCGAACACCACTGCACTGCCCTAAACCCTGAAACACCCCCCCTGCACGACCTCCTACACTGCTGGAACACCACTGCACTGCCCTAAACCCTGAAACACCACCCCCAGCACAACCCCTACACTGCCCGAACACCACTGCACTGCCCTAAACCCTGAAACATCAACCCCAGCAAGACCCCCTACACTGCCTGAACACCACTGCCCTAAACCCTGAAACACCACCCCCTACACTGCCACGAACACCACTGCACTGCCCTAAACCCTGAAACACCACCTCCAGCAAAACCCCTACACTGCCTGAACACCATTGCTCTGCCCTAAATCCTGAAACACTAGCCCCAGCATGACCCCCTACACTGCCCAAACACCACTGCACTGCCCTAAACCCTGAAACACCACCCCCAGCACGACCCCCTACACTGCCCGAACACCACTGCACTGCCCTAAACCCTGAAACACCAGCCCCAGCAAGACCCCTACACTGCCCGAACACCACTGCACTGCCCTAGACTCTGAAACACCAGCCCCAGCAAGACCCCTACACTGCCGGAACACCACTGCACTGCCCTAAACCCTGAAACACCAGCCCCAGCATGACCCCCTACACTGCCCGAACACCACTGCACTGCCCTAAACCCTGAAACACCAGCCCCAGCACGACCACCTACACTGCCCGAACACCACTGCACTGCCCTAAACCCTGAAACACCAGCCCCAGCACGACCCCCTACACTGCCCGAACACCACTGCACTGCCCTAAACCCTGAAACACCAGCCCCAGCACGACCCCTACACTGCCCGAACACCACTGTACTGCCCTAAACCCTGAAACACCAGCCCCAGCACGACCCCCTACACTGCCCGAACACCACTGCACTGCCCTAAACCCTGAAACACCACCCCTGCATGACCCCCTACACTGCCCGAGACACCACTGCACTGCCCAAAACCCTGAAACACCACCCTCTGCAGCACCCCCTACACTGCCCGAACACCACTGCACTGCCCTAAACCCTGAAACACCACCCCCTGCACCGCCCCCTACACTGCCCGAACACCACTGCACTGCCCTAAACCCTGAAACACCACCCCCAGCACGACCCCTTTACTGCTCGAACACCACTGCACTGCCCCAAACCCTGAAACACCACCCCCAGCATGACCCCTACACTGCCCGAACACCACTGCCCTAAACCCTGAAACACCACCACGCTACACTGCCCGAACACCACTGCACTGCCCTAAACCCTGAAACACCACCCCCTACACTGCCCGAACACCACTGCACTGCCCTAAACCCTGAAACATCACCCCCAGCAAGACCCCCTACACTGCCCGAACACCACTGCCCTATACCCTGAAACACCACCCCCAGCACGACCCCCTACACTGCCCGAACACCACTGCACTGCCCTAAGCCCTGAAACACCACCCCCAGCATGAGCCCCTACACTGCCCAAACACCACTGCACTGCCCTAAACCCTGAAACACCACCCCCTGCACGACCCCCTACACTGCCCAAACACTACTGCACTGCCCTAAACCCTGAAACACCATCCCCAGCACGACCCCCTACACTGCACGAACACCACTGCACTGCCCTAAACCCTGAAACACTACCCCCATCAAGACCCCTACACTGCCCGAACACCACTGCACTGCCCTAAACCCTGAAACACCACCCCCAGCAAGACCCCCTACACTGCCCGAACACCACTGCCCTAAACCCTGAAACACCACCCCCAGCAAGACCCCCGACACTGCCCGAACACCACTGCACTGCCCTAAACCCTGAAACACCAGCCCCAGCACGACCCCTACACTGCCCGAACACCACTGCACTGCCCTAAACCCTTAAACACCACCCCCTGCACGACCCCCTACACTGCCCGAACACCACTGCACTGCCCTAAACCCTGAAACACCACCCCCAGCACGACCCCCTACACTGCCCGAACACCACTGCACTGCCCTAAACCCTGAAACACCACCCCTGCACGATCCCCTACACTGCCCGAACACTACTGCACTGCCCTAAACCCTGAAACACCACCCCCAGCACGGCCCTCTACACTGCACGAACACCACTGCACTGCCCTAAACCCTGAAACACTACCCCCAGCAAGACCCCCTACACTGCCCGAACACCACAGCCCTAAACCCTGAAACACCACCCCCAGCAAGACCCCCTACACTGCCCGTACACCACTGCACTGCCCTAAACCCTGAAACACCACCCCCAGCATGACCCCCTACACTGCCCGAACACCACTGCACTGCCCTAAACCCTGAAACACCAGCCCCAGCACGACCCCCTACCCTGCCCGAACACCACTGCACTGCCCTAAACCCTGAAACACCACACCCAGCACGACCCTTACACTGCCCGAATACCACTGCACTGCCCTAAACCCTGAAACACCAGCCCAGCACAACCCCGTACACTGCCCGAACACCACTGCACTGCCCTAAACCCTGAAACACCAGCCCCAGCACGACCGCCTACACTGCCCGAAAACCACTGCACTGCCCTAAACCCTGAAACACCAGCCCCAGCACGACCCCCTACACTGCCCGAACACCACTGCACTACCCTAAACCCTGAAACACCAGCCCCAGCATGACCCCCTACACTGCCCGAACACCACTGCACTGCCCTAAACCCTGAAACACCACCCCCAGCAAGACCCCTACACTGCCCGAACACCACTGCACTAAAGCCTGAAACACCACCCCCAGCAAGACCACCTACACTGGCCGAACACCACTGCACTGCCCTAAACCCTGAAACACCACCCCCTGCACGACCCCCTACACTGCCCAAACACCACTGCACTGCCCTAAACCCTGAAACACCACCCCCTGCACGACCCCCTACACTGCCCGAACACCACTGCACTGCCCTAAACCCTGAAACACCACCCCTCAGCACGACACCCTACACTGCCCGAACACCACTGCACTGCCCTAAACCCTGAAACACACCCCCAGCACGACCCCTACACTGCCCGAACACCACTGCACTGCCCTAAACCCTGAAACACCACCCCCTGCACGACCTCCTACACTGCTGGAACACCACTGCACTGCCATAAACCCTGAAACACCACCCCCAGCACAACCCCCTACACTGCCCGAACACCACTGCACTGCCCTAAACCCTGAAACATCAACCCCAGCAAGACCCCCTCCACTGCCTGAACACCACTGCCCTAAACCCTGAAACACCACCCCCTACACTGCACGAACACCACTGCACTGCCCTAAACCCTGAAACACCACCTCCAGCAAAACCCCCTACACTGCCTGAACACCATTGCTCTGCCCTAAATCCTGAAACACTAGCCCCAGCATGACCCCCTACACTGCCCAAACACCACTGCACTGCCCTAAACCCTGAAACACCACCCCCAGCACGACCCCCTACACTGCCCGAACACCACTGCACTGCCCTAAACCCTGAAACACCAGCCCCAGCAAGACCCCTACACTGCCCGAACACCACTGCACTGCCCTAGACTCTGAAACACCAGCCCCAGCAAGACCCCCTACACTGCCGGAACACCACTGCACTGCCCTAAACCCTGAAACACCAGCCCCAGCATGACCCCTACACTGCCCGAACACCACTGCACTGCCCTAAACCCTGAAACACCAGCCCCAGCACGACCACCTACACTGCCCGAACACCACTGCACTGCCCTAAACCCTGAAACACCAGCCCCAGCACGACCCCCTACACTGCCCGAACACCACTGCACTGCCCTAAACCCTGAAACACCAGCCCCAGCACGACCCCTACACTGCCCGAACACCACTGTACTGCCCTAAACCCTGAAACACCAGCCCCAGCACGACCCCCTACACTGCCCAGAACACCACTGCACTGCCCTAAACCCTGAAACACCACCCCCTGCATGACCCCCTACACTGCCCGAACACCACTGCACTGCCCAAAACCCTGAAACACCACCCCCTGCAGCACCCCTACACTGCCCGAACACCACTGCTCTGCCCTAAACCCTGAAACACCACCCCTGCACCGCCCCCTACCTTGCCCGAACACCACTGCACTGCCCTAAACCCTGAAACACCACCCCAGCACGACCCCTTTACTGCTCGAACACCACTGCACTGCCCCAAACCCTGAAACACCACCCCCAGCATGACCCCTACACTGCCCGAACACCACTGCCCTAAACCCTGAAACACCACCCCCTACACTGCCCGAACACCACTGCACTGCCCTAAACCCTGAAACACCACCCCCTACACTGCCCGAACACCACTGCACTGCCCTAAACCCTGAAACACCACCCCCAGCACGACCCCTACACTGCCCGAACACCACTGCACTGCCGTAAACCCTAAAACACCACCCCCAGGATTACCCCCTACACTGCCCAAACACCACTGCACTGCCCTAAACTCTAGAACACTACCCCCAGCATGACCCCCTACACTACCCGAACACCACTGCACTACCCTAAACCCTAAAATACTACCCCCAGCACAACCCCTACACTACCCGAACATGACTGCACTGCCCTAAACCCTCAAACACTCCCCCAGCACGACCCCTACACTACCCGAACACCACTGCACTGCCCTAAACCCTAAAACACTCCCCCAGCACGACCCCTACACTACCCGAACACCACTGCACTGCCCTAAACCCTAAAACACTCCCCCAGCACGACCCCCTACACTACCCAAACACCACTGCACTGCCCTAAACCCTAAAACACTATCCCTGCACGACCCCTACACTACCCAAACACCAATGCACTACCCTAATCCTAAAACACCACCCCCAGCAAGACCCCTACACTGCCCGAACACCACTGCACTAAAGCCTGAAACACCACCCCCAGCAAGACCACCTACACTGGCCGAACACCACTGCACTGCCCTAAACCCTGAAACACCACCCCTGCACGACCCCCTACACTGCCCAAACACCACTGCACTGCCCTAAACCCTGAAACACCACCCCCTGCACGACCCCTACACTGCCCGAACACCACTGCACTGCCCTAAACCCTGAAACACCACCCCTCAGCACTGACACCCTACACTGCCCGAACACCACTGCACTGCCCTAAACCCTGAAACACACCCCCAGCACGACCCCCTACACTGCCCGAACACCACTGCACTGCCCTAAACCCTGAAACACCACCCCCTGCACGACCTCCTACACTGCTGGAACACCACTGCACTGCCATAAACCCTGAAACACCACCCCCAGCACAACCCCTACACTGCCCGAACACCACTGCACTGCCCTAAACCCTGAAACATCAACCCCAGCAAGACCCCCTCCACTGCCTGAACACCACTGCCCTAAACCCTGAAACACCACCCCCTACACTGCACGAACACCACTGCACTGCCCTAAACCCTGAAACACCACCTCCAGCAAAACCCCTACACTGCCTGAACACCATTGCTCTGCCCTAAATCCTGAAACACTAGCCCCAGCATGACCCCCTACACTGCCCAAACACCACTGCACTGCCCTAAACCCTGAAACACCACCCCCAGCACGACCCCTACACTGCCCGAACACCACTGCACTGCCCTAAACCCTGAAACACCAGCCCCAGCAAGACCCCTACACTGCCCGAACACCACTGCACTGCCCTAGACTCTGAAACACCAGCCCCAGCAAGACCCCCTACACTGCCGGAACACCACTGCACTGCCCTAAACCCTGAAACACCAGCCCCAGCATGACCCCTACACTGCCCGAACACCACTGCACTGCCCTAAACCCTGAAACACCAGCCCCAGCACGACCACCTACACTGCCCGAACACCACTGCACTGCCCTAAACCCTGAAACACCAGCCCCAGCACGACCCCCTACACTGCCCGAACACCACTGCACTGCCCTAAACCCTGAAACACCAGCCCCAGCACGACCCCCTACACTGCCCGAACACCACTGTACTGCCCTAAACCCTGAAACACCAGCCCCAGCACGACCCCTACACTGCCCGAACACCACTGCACTGCCCTAAACCCTGAAACACCACCCCCTGCATGACCCCCTACACTGCCCGAACACCACTGCACTGCCCAAAACCCTGAAACACCACCCCCTGCAGCACCCCCTACACTGCCCGAACACCACTGCTCTGCCCTAAACCCTGAAACACCACCCCTGCACCGCCCCCTACCTTGCCCGAACACCACTGCACTGCCCTAAACCCTGAAACACCACCCCCAGCACGACCCCCTTTACTGCTCGAACACCACTGCACTGCCCCAAACCCTGAAACACCACCCCCAGCATGACCCCCTACACTGCCCGAACACCACTGCCCTAAACCCTGAAACACCACCCCTACACTGCCCGAACACCACTGCACTGCCCTAAACCCTGAAACACCACCCCTACACTGCCCGAACACCACTGCACTGCCCTAAACCCTGAAACACCACCCCCAGCACGACCCCCTACACTGCCCGAACACCACTGCACTGCCGTAAACCCTAAAACACCACCCCCAGGATTACCCCCTACACTGCCCAAACACCACTGCACTGCCCTAAACTCTAGAACACTACCCCCAGCATGACCCCCTACACTACCCGAACACCACTGCACTACCCTAAACCCTAAAATACTACCCCCAGCACAACCCCTACACTACCCGAACATGACTGCACTGCCCTAAACCCTCAAACACTCCCCCAGCACGACCCCTACACTACCCGAACACCACTGCACTGCCCTAAACCCTAAAACACTCCCCCAGCACGACCCCTACACTACCCGAACACCACTGCACTGCCCTAAACCCTAAAACACTCCCCCAGCACGACCCCCTACACTACCCAAACACCACTGCACTGCCCTAAACCCTAAAACACTATCCCTGCACGACCCCTACACTACCCAAACACCAATGCACTACCCTAATCCCTAAAACACTACCCCGCATGACCCCTACACTACCCTAAACCCTAAAACACTACCCCGCACGACTCCCTACACTACCCAAAGACCACTGCACTACCCTAAACCCTAAACCACGACCTCCTACACTACACAAACACCCCTGCACTACCCTAAACCCTAAAACACTACCCCCTACACTACACAAACACCACTGCACTACCCTAAACCCTAAAACACTACCCCCAGCAGTACCCCTACACTACCCAAACACCACTGCACTAACCTAAACCCTAAAACACTACCCCCAGCAGTACCCCCTACACTACCCAAACACCACTGCACTACCCTAAATCACTACCCCTAGCACGACCCCCTACACTACCCAAACACCACTGCACTACCCAAAACCCTAAAACACTACCCCCAGCATGACCCCCTACACTACCCAAACACCACTGCACTACCCTAAACCCTAAAACACTCCCCCAGCACGACTCCCTACACTACCCAAACACCACTGCACTACCCTAAACCCTAAATCTACCCCCAGCATGACCCCTACACTACACAAACACCACTGCACTACCCTAAACCCTAAAACACTACCCCCAGCACGACCCTCTTCACTACCTAAACACAACTGCACAATTTGTTACAGGCGTTGCAACGCAGGCCTGTGGTGCTTACTGGAAGTACCTAGTGGGCTAGTTGGGCCCCAGGGACCCTCAGGATTCAAGGTGACCTAATCCCCCAACTTAAACGCACCACGGGCGCGTTTGCACAGTGGTGAAGGGAGGGCGTGGCCTCAGGTGACATGTGCGCAAACACGCCCTGTGGTGCGTTTTAAGTTGAGGAATTAATTCCCTTTGAATCCTGAGGGACCCTGGGGGCCAACTAGCCCACCAGGTACCTTCAGTAAGCACAACAGAGTTGCGTTGCAGAGAGGTGAAAAAGGTGCGTGGCCTCGGAACGCCTCTCTGCAACTCAGCTCTGTGGTCCTAACTGTAGGTACCTGGGGGGCTAGTTGGGCCCCACGGACCCTCAGAATTCAAGGGGACTTAATCCCGCAACTTAAAACGCGCCACGGGGTGCGTTTGCACACATGTCACCTCAGGCCCCCCCCTCCCTTCACCACTGTGCAAATGCGCCCTGTAGCGCGTTTTAAGAGGTAGTTTTAATCCCCCTGCCCTATTATGTACTAGGGACTTGCAGAGTAGGTCATGCTAATCACAGGGGTACCCCAACGCATAGTGTTCCCTAGTGTATGTAGGTGTTTTCACTGTATTCTAAGTGTCTTTTAGCATAGCACTGGCTCTTGTTAGTCAGAGTCAGTTACCACCAGTACCCGTCTGAAAAAGTTGTGGGCACAGGATGATTTTGCAACAAGGCCTCTTTCTGCTCCTCTGTTGGTTCTTTCTGCACATCTTTTGCTTCTTTCTGTGCGTTTTTCTTCTTTCTTCACATGTACTACCTCTGTAGGCATAGTTAGAAACTAGCATTTCAAAAAACCTTTGAAATTCACTTAAAAAATCATAGGTTTCAGGCACGTTATAGTTAGAAATTAGCATTTAAAAAACCTTTGAAATTCACTGAAAAAACCATAGGTTTCAGACACGTTATAGTTAGAAATTAGCATTTAAAAAACCTTTGAAATTCACTGAAAAAACCATAGGTTTTAGGGACAGTTATAGTTAGTTGGACATTTCACTCGTACAAAACCATAGAAATTCACCCGTTATAGTTAGTTCAGCTAACTATAACTCGCGCCCAGCAATGCACTGCTGATGACGTCACATATTACATCACTCATGACATGGTCAGTGACATCACTGATGACATCACTGATGACATCTCAAATGACATCACTGATGACATCATCCATGTGATAATTTCATGCATCTTCTCACACCCTAATATAACTTTTGATACACCCACTCTAAATTACAGACTGCCATTCTCAAAACCATAGACACTCCAACACCCAAAACTACATACCCACTCACTGATTCTTAGGTCTACACACACATCCACTCACTCACCCGTACAGTCACTCATACTTAGTCACTCAGTACAGGACTATCATATGCACTCATACACCTATATAAACACTCACACACCGCCACTCTTCCATAGAGGTACTCACACACCTAGTCAGTCATGCAAAAACTTAATCACACACCCATTTACTCACCTATACAGTTATACACACACCAGCTCACTTACTCATACAAATACTAGCACATTCTTACGCTCTTATACAATCACTGATACAAGTACACACTCATCCATACAGCCACTCTCACAATCACACACTCTCACTTATAGCCATTTATATACTCCAACACACATATATACTGCCTTTCACATATGTAGTTACTCACACATGTACCACTGAGATATACATTCAATCACTAACCCACCCATACACACACTCACCCACCCATACAGTCCATCACAGATGCACTCTTGAAACCATGCACCCAGTGAATCACCAACTCACACATCTATGCACAGAGTCACACACACCCCACCCACACAAACACTCAGGCACCCATACAGATACTCAGACAATCAATCAATAACCCATGTAGACACTCATGTAGCTATTCAGAAAGCCATGCAGCCGCTTACAAACCAACAGACAGACGGATACAGACATTCACACAGTTTAGTCACTAACCCACGCATTCAGTAAGATACATTTAATCACTCACTTGTAGAGTCAGTCACTCACGTACTAAATCATCCATTCAGACACTTATACACCCACTCATTCTTCAATACTCCTTTCCCTATATATATTAAACATATTTAAACTTTACAGAAACACACAGTCACTGGATGATGTCATCAGTGATGTCATCAGTGATGTCATTTGAGATGTCATCAGTGATGTCATCAGTGATGTCACTGACCATGTCATGAGTGATGTAATATGTGACGTCATCAGCAGTGCATTGCGGGGGCGCGAGTTATAGTTAGCTGAACTAACTATAACGGGGAATTTCTATGGTTTTGTACGAGTGAAATGTCCAACTAACTATAACTGTCCCTAAAACCTATGGTTTTTCAGTGAATATATATATATATAATATATATATATATATATATATATATATATATATTCACTGAAAAAACCATAGGTTTCAGGGACGTTATAGTTAGTTGGACATTTCAATCATACAAAACCATAGAAATTCCCCCGTTATAGTTAGTTGAGCTAACTATAACTCGCGCCCCCGCAATGCACTGCTGATGACGTCACATATTACATCATTGATGACATGGTCAGTGACATCACTGATGACATCACTGATGACATCACTGATGACATCATCCAGTGACTATGTGTTTCTATAAAATGTAAATATGTTTTATGTATATGCGAAGGTGTATTGAAGAATGAATGGGTGTATAAGAGTCAGGATGGATGATTAAGTAGGTGTGTGACTGACTGTATAAGTAAGTGATTAATTGTGTCTTACTGAATGCATGTGTTAGTGAGTAATACAGACATTCACACAGTTTAGTTTGTCAGTTGGTGTGTAAGCGGTTCCATGGGTTGGTGAGTACCTAAATGAGGATCTATATGGGTTATTGATTAGTTGTTTGGGTATCTCTATGGGTGCCTGAGTGTCTGTGTGGGTAGGTGGGGTTGGGTGTAACTGTCCATAAATGTGTGAGTGGATGATTCACTGGGTGTATAGGTTCAAGAGTGCATCTGTGAAGAGCTGTATGGATGGGTGAGTGTGTGTATGGGTGTGTTGGTGAGTGAATGGATGCCTCAGTGGTACATGTGTGAGTAACTGCATATGTGAAAGGCAGTATATGTGAGTGTTGGAGTGTATAAATGACTATATGTGAGAGTGAGTGATTGTGAGAGTGGCTGTATGGATCAGTGTGTGCTTGTATTAGTTATTGTATTAGAGTGTAAGTATGTGTTAGTATATGTTTAAATAAGTGAGGTGGTGTGTGTATAACTGTACAGGTGAGTAAATGAAAGTGTGATTGATTATTTCCATGACTGACCTGGTGTGTGAGTAACTCTATGAATGAGAGGCGGTGTGTGAGTGTCTATATAGATATGTGAGTGCATATGATAATGCTGTATTGATGGCTGACTGTATGTATGAGTGACTGTATGGGTGAATGAGTGGATGTGTGTGTAGAGCTAGGAATTAGTGAGTGGATATGTACTAACTGGTATTGCTGTGTTGATGGTTTCGAAAATGATACTCTGTATTTTAGAGTGGGTGTATCAAGGGTTATATTAGGGTGTGATGAGGTGCATCAGATTTTCACGTGGATGATGTCATCAGTGATGTCATCAGTGATGTCATTTGAGATGTCATCAGTGATGTCATCAGTGATGTCACTGACCATGTCATGAATGATGTAATATGTGACGTCATCAGCAGTGCATTGCGGGCGCGAGTTATAGTTAGCTCAACTAACTATAACGGGGGCATTTCTATGGTTTTGTATGAGTGAAATGTCCAACTAACTATAACGTCCCTGAAACCTATGGTTTTTCAGTGAATTTCTAAGGTTTTTTAAATGCTAATTTCTAACTATAACGTCCCTGAAACCTATGGTTTTTTCAGTGAATTTCAAAGGTTTTTCAAATGCTAATTTCTAATTATAATGTTCATTAAACCTATCTTTTTTTCTGTGTTTTTAAATTATCATCCCATTCTCAACCTGGTCAAAACTGCAAACCTCACCACTTTTCCATCGATGCCTTCTGCCTAAAAAATCGCCACAAATGAGAGCGCAAAGTAGGCGTTCCCGTGGAAAAACAAAACTAAAACACCACTTCCCCATATTTTCAACGACCAGCCAAATCTGCAATGCGATCCAAAAACCAGGCGATAAGCCGAGTTAGCAGTAGGAAATTAACATCAGCCTTTAACTGGTGTAAGAAGGTTGACTATCTACAGCGTGAATTGGACCCAACTCACAACCACATCTAAAGACCAACACGTGATACAGCTACTGATCATGCAGCTCCGACACCCACCAAGGCCACAACACCCACAGCCACCACCACCAGGACCTCCCCCCCGGACCACCCCCCTACTACCACCGAGGCAGCACAAAACAGGTCAACGGACCTTCCCAAAACGCCATGGCCCCTCAGCCGCACAATAGCTGAATGTTGGGAGATGTGGGAACCAAGTATGTGTGAAGGAGGCAAGTCACCCATCAATAATAATGCACACAATACCAAGTGTAGCAGTGATGTGCTGGACAGACCTCACTATGCAGAGCACAAACCTCTCCATGTGTACATATACTACTGATACTTGTAGTGTTGGGCACAGTGGACGCAACCATGTTACCTCAGGCAATGGGGAAGATCTCGGTCATGTAGCTGTGTTGTCCCCCCCTGGAAGCGTAAGCGGAGTGGGCTGGTCTAACGTACGGCACTCCAGCGTAGGAGTATGAATAAATAGGCTGGGGCTCTGGGCGTGGTTCACTTGTGGGAAGGCCAAAGCATCTGCCAGAGCGGCGGCCCTCACCCTGCCACGTGGCTGCCGCCATGACCGCGGGCCTCCTCGACACAGGCCCCCTGCGAACCCAGCGGCACAGCACCGCAGACTTATGTCTGGACAGACTACTGCCTTCGATCTACACTGCGGACAGCAGGGCTCACAATTCAGATGCGGTGGCGATTGCAGATCACGCAGTCCAGTAGGCAAGACACATTGCTGCCACTGCGGCCCGCCCGGACCATGCATGATCGCAGGCTGTGTACACGCTGAGCGCCAAAGGTACCACTAACTCACTGCACCATAAGTCATTGCCACGTGGCCTTATTAAGGCAGAATTCATTAGACAAAAGACATTGCTCCCAGTGCGGCCCGCCGGGACCACGTATCATCGCAGGGTGCGCACACGCTGAGTGCTTCAGGTGCCACTAACTGTGCAGCTCAACTCAACACCACGTGGCTGTGCGCCCATCCTGACCGCTGCCTCCGGCCTACACTGGGGTTAGCACGGTTCACAATTCAAGATTAGTAGCAATGCAAATTGTGTAACAGACTATAATGGGTTAACAAGACCAAATGCTCCCAATCTGTGCAGCTAAAGTCAACGTCACGTGGCTGTGGGTCTTTGCTGACCGCTGCCTCCGGCCTACACTGTGGAAGACCGGCGACACGTGGTGCCACTAACCCTGTTCAACACAAGCCGATCCCACATGTGGAACTGTGTCCTCAGTCCTGAATGGCAGTGACCCCAAGTCCGTGGCAGCGACCACAGCACCAGACTCTCTTCGATCTGTTTGGCATATTTCCATATGGCAGGCCGGCAACACGTGGTGCCACTAACCCTGTTCAACACAAGCCGATCCCACATGTGGAACTGTGTCCTGAGTCCTGAATGGCAGTGATCCCAAGTCCGTGGCAGCGACCACATCACCAGACTCTCTTCGATCTGTTTGGCGTATTTCCATATGGAAGGCCGGCGACACGTGGTGCCACTAACCCTGTTCAACACAAGCCGATCCCACATGTGTAACTGTCTCCTGAGTCCTGAATGGCAGTGACCCCAAGTCTCTGGCAGCGACCACAGCACCAGACTCCCTTCTATCAGTGAGGCATATTTCCATATGGAAGGCCGGCAACACGTGGTGCCACTAACCCTGTTCAACACAAGCCGATCCCACATGTGGAACTGTGTCCTGAGTCTTGAATGGCAGTGACCCCAAGTCCGTGGCAGCGACCACCGCACCAGACTCCCTTTGATCAGTGAGGCATATTTTAATATGGAAGGCCGGCGACACGTGGTGCCACTAACCCTGTTCAACACAAGCCGATCCCACATGTGGAACTGTTTCCTGAGTCCTGAATGGCAGTGACCCCAAGTCCGTGGCAGCGACCACAGCACCAGACTCTCTTCGATCTGTTTGGCATATTTCCATATGGAAGGCCGGCGACACGTGGTGCCACTAACCCTGTTCAACACAAGCCAATCCCACATGTGTAACTGTGTCCTGAGTCCTGAATGGCAGTGACCCCAAGTCCGTGGCAGCGACCACAGCACCAGACTCCCTTCTATCAGTGAGGCATATTTCCATAAGGAAGGCCGGCGACATGTGGTGCCACTAACCCTGTTCAACACAAGCCGATCCCACATGTGGAACTGTGTCCTGAGTCCTGAATGGCAGTGACCCCAACTTCGTGGCAGCGACCGCAGCACCAGACTCCCTTCAGTTTTATTTGTTGTTGTTTTCTTTAAATAAAATGTTTTATATGTAAACCTATACATGACTAAGATTCTTGTTTCTCCAACCGCACAGGGACACTTCCGGGCCCAAGAAGGTTGTTGGGGGTATGTTGGTAATGTGAGAAGAGGGTGCGTTACCTGCTGATGTGGGGAGAGGCAGCGTGAAAGGGGTATCTCTCACACAAAGAACTCCGATATGTTTTCAGAAATGCCTCGAACAGATGCCAGCTGACGGACTGAATCACAAAATGGTTTTTCAATGCTTATGTAGTGTGAGTTATGAACAGTTCGCACCCAGGCTCGCAGAGGGTCAACTGCCGCCCGTCCGCTCGACTCACAGACGCAGTACTATGAGCCGTCCGCTCCCAAAGGAACAGCAGCGTAGTACCTCGCAGAGGTACAGCACAGTAGCGTACTAGCTCGCAAAGGTAGAATGCTGCGAGCCGACGGACTGGCTTCTAACGGCATAGCTGCGAAGTGGTGATGTTGGGCAGAGGGAGCGTGAAAGAGTTATCTCGCAGAAACAGAGCTCCAGTATATTAAATTGCCCCCGAGACCTTTCTTTTATATTTTCACTCGATGCGAGAAAGCGCGCTTTCTGGACCAAGACCTTTCTCCCTGCCAAATTTGGCGTAATTCCGTTCAGCAGTTTGACCTATAGCCTTGTCTAAAGTTTCCTATGGAAAATCCATTGAGAAAACACGTTTTCACCCCCCCCACATAGCTACCTGTCGCAGACGTACTCGCTGTTGGTGTGCAAGTCAGTGGTCTAGTTGTCAACATGTCACGGCCACTCCCTGAGGGCAGGTTTGCACACACACCACACCCATCCGGCACATGCGTCACAGGCCATGTGATCACGCAAATATAATGGATCCACAACGTCACATCCTTTATTGCCGGTGGTGACTGGATGGCGGATGCTCCACGGGTCTCAATAATAAACAGTCCATGAAAAGTTGCGCAGAGGATTAGTCGCACCCTGAGCTGTATGGCCATTAGGGGCCTACTACCACGTGGCGCGGACTTGAGTTCCACAGGGTTAGTGCCACCCGAAGCTGATGTGGCCGTCAGGGGCCTACCACCACGTGGCGCGAACTTGAGTTGCACAGGGTTAGTGCCACCCGAAGCTGATGTGGCCGTCAGGGGCCTACCACCACGTGGCGCGGACTTGAGTTGCACAGGGTTAGTCGCACCCTAAGTTGTATGGCCGTCAGCGTCCTACCACCACGTGGCGCTGACTTGCGTTGCACAGGGTTAGCGGCACCAAAAGCTGATGTGGTCTCCGCCATTGATGACTCAGGATTCAGCGACATGTGTGAGATCTGCCGGGCCGCGGAGAAGCTGATGTGGTCTCCGCCATTCATGACTCAGGACTCAGCGACATCTGTGAGATCTGCCGGGCCGCGGAGCTTTGACGGGCACGTGGAGTGCCCACTGGTAGACACTCCGGTGGCAGCAGGTAATTATTTGGTCATGGATGCGCAGGGGCGGCAGTATCTCTCTCTCTCTCTCTCTCTCTCTCTCACTTCCCTCTCTTCACTCTCTCTCTCACTCTCTTCCTTCCTTTCCTTCTCTTTCTCTATCTCCCTTCTCCCTTTCTCACTCCCTTTCTTTCCTTCCCTCTCTTTTTCTCTCTGGCTTTTTTTTCCTTCTCTGTGTCTCACTCCTTTGATATGCGCATTACACACGTCCTTATTTTGTGCTTTATTTTCCAGGCTGTGTCGTCGACATTCATGGTCCCGACAGGAGTCTTCTGCCTTGTTGTTTTGTGTTCAGTTTGTTAAATTTAGTTTATCCTTTATATATACGTTTACGAAAAAATTAAGTTTGAAGAAAAAAAAAAATTTCAATAAAGTTTTTGGTTTTTACTCAAGTGCTGTGTGACTCTTTCTCGTTCTTATTACTGTTATTTCGTGTTGTCCACCATGGTGTTAAATTTTGGGGCAGTTATCATGGGAATACTGGTGATGTCTGCAGTTTGCACCAGCTTCTGAATAGTGTGTTAGATTTATGTCAACTTTAGTTGCATTAAAGTGCTGATAATGAAATGCAAAGTAGGCGTTCCCGTGCAAAAAGACACGATGTGCACCTTTGCGATTTATTCTAAATACTAAAATCCTGTATTGAATTGCACTGTGGTAGTGGGTGCACTTACAGTGTACACACAAAATCAATGAAGAAATGTCATTGTATTTATATTGATTGGGAATAGTGGGTCAGGTGCTGGATCTTGACGGGATACACTGCCTAGTTCGTTTATTTTTCTGTACACGAAAAAACCACATCACAACTTTCACAACAACTGCGATGCAAAACAAATTCCGGCGATAAGCCGCGTTAGCACCAGGGATTTTACACCTGCTTTCTGCTGGTGTTAAGCAGGACGACTACCTGCAGCATGAAAGGGAACACAGCCAAGAGCCACACCGAAACACCCACAGGTGCCATGCAGTCAATGAGCATGATACACGGATACCCATGAGGTCCACAACACTAATCGCAACCACCCCAGGACCGCCAACGCCCCCCGAACCCGCATCTGAGCAAGTGTGTCCGTGTGGTCATTGTGTTAGCATGATAGGCACAGGCC
The DNA here is from genome assembly GCA_963921515.1 of Calotriton arnoldi. Lineage (NCBI taxonomy): Eukaryota > Metazoa > Chordata > Amphibia > Caudata > Salamandridae > Calotriton > Calotriton arnoldi. The sequence goes on from CAWUFW010002952.1 coordinate 368,693, forward strand.
CTGCAACATCACAGTGTCAGCAGACGTTCCCATGTCACCTCAGCGTTGGCAGTGAGCCTGGACATGTAGCTACGCACGCATCCTCCTGCATGCACAAGCGGCGTGTGCTAGTCTGGCGTACACAGGTCAGCGCAGGGGTCTGCCTATCCGGCAAGGGGAACGGGGTGTCTTGGACATGTCCGTGTTCAGGAAGTGCGGTAAGTGTGTCTCTGTGTTCTGGCGTGGCCGCCACAAGGGCCGCAGCAGTCGATGTTGTAAAGTGGCATGCACCACCTCCAAACTACAGTGTCACGGTGTGGTTGGAATGCCGCAGGACATGCGCGAATAGGCATGACAATGGTGTGCCGTAGGAGTGCACGGGATACAACAGTGCACCGTACAAAAGTGTGGGGGCTCGTCGGAGGGAGGAGCAGCTGTATGGCAATGTAACACACAGTGAACCCGCCCATGTGCCATGTGCTGGGCATCTCATCCATGATGACCAGGGTCGCAGACATCCCACAGCACCCACGACCGGCCTTTGTACACATCCTGTATGAATGCAGCTGGAGAAGTTACTGTAGGGATGAAAGGTTCTTTGTCTGAGCTATCTTGCGCTAGCACATCTGCTGCTCCGAGAAGGAACTTGCAAGTGGCCAGCCCCCCCTGACAGATACGATAATATTTGCATCCGTCTCCCACACTACGCACTGCCCGATTTGAGAACAATGAGTACACATCCCACACTCAAAAGTCATTTGTCGTAGTTAGCGTGCGTGAAATGGCCTTCACACGTACTCCCACCACACCCCTGCCCTGCACCCATAGCACACAGACCTGGCTCATTGCACCAAGCTGTGCCATTTCATCCACAAGACTGGCTCACGGCAAGCCAGTGCAGCTACAAGCAGAGCCACTGACGCAATGGCAGGGCATCCCGAACACATGGTCGACTCCATTCACGTCCACCTATACCTTGCACGTCTGCTGCATGTCCTGGGTGCACTGCGGATCACTTACCGGCTAAGCTTCCGCATTGCGGACGTCACCTGCGTTCAACCTGTATTGCAATGTCGCACGTGCCTATCCGAGTGGTGCATGGACGTGTGCCTCTCCAACGAGTGGGTAGCTGACATGGATTACGACAGGTGTGTGCGCCCCCTGTTGGCCCACGACCAGGAGTGTCATGGTGATGCCCGTTTATGGCATGCATGGATGTTTGGCATGCATGTTGGGAACTGGGCCTGGGAGATTGCACGTGTCGTAGTATGCAGTGAGCAAATTGACCCACTTCCCGATTCTGCTTTGGTGCACATTGGGTACAGTGGTTGGAGTCAGCACATCTGTCCCGGTCAGCTGATGGATTACGTCGACGACATGTCAAATATTGTGGCCAACCATCACTCATTAGAGATAGTGGCTTACGCAGCTGCACTCGTGTTAATGGACGAGTGACAAGGTACCTGCAACCACGACTCGATGTGCCACATTGCACGTGTGCCCCCGCATCATTGCACGTTGTACATCTGGTCACATGTCCCAAAACAACAGTGGACATGGCTGCATTGGCGTCGAATTATGTCCGAAGCGCGGACAACCAACGCTGCTTGACACTGACGTGTGTTGGTGATGGACTACCCCGAGGTGAACATGGACGTTTTCCTTCATTCCTTATTCAGGCATGCTGCTGCATTTCTCTGCATATCGTGGCACTACTCTTGGCCGTACTGATACGCACTTTTTTTTATAAAGTTTCCACATTTTCACTTGTCTCCAAATGTGTTGTGTTTTCATTTGTATGCCAATGTGTGTGTCACGGACTCTCTGGCTTCCTGCCATACGTGAATTGCTACCCCATCCGGACTGTGGGTTTGTACTTATGCGTTCTCATGTGCCTGTTTCGTACTGACGCTTTTGGACGCTTATCCACCACAGTCGAGTGCATTTGTGTCCTGTGTTTGATTGTGCGAATGTTTGTGTTTGGACAACATTGTGTTGGATGTTGGTGTACTCTGCTTCCTATATGTGTGTGCTGCATTGTGTGTGAGATGTCCCTTCATGTGAGCTTTTGTTCACCCTTCTTCCTTTCAGGCAGTGTGGTTTTCACTTCTATGCTTGTTCAGTGGTGTGATGTTGGCGGTTTGTGTGACTTGTGCTCCTTGTTGGAGTGTTTCATTTTGGCCATGGTTTGTCTATAGTTGTGCTGTACTTAATTGTGCATGTGTGCCATTGTGCCCATCTCCCCCCGTCCCCCCACTCCCTGCTTCTTCCTCTTCCTGGTGCTGTTGTCTCTGTAATTTTGTTGCTCCACACATAAATACATGTAATGAACAAATTAGAATAGTTCCTTGATTCTTTTAGGTTTCAAAACTTCTCTCTATTGTTTTTTTTTAAATTTTCCATATAAACAGTTTTTTTAATATTCAAGGACACATAGAAGTCAGAAGTGCAACGTATTCTATCAACACACTTTCTAGAACATTCTACAACACGTGCAGGTTAAAAGTTCATCAATTCTTTTAAACCTAACGATATTTTTTGCAACATTTTCTCGAACATTTAACGGCACGTGCAGGTTAAAAGTTCACGATTGTTTTAAGTTCGAACAGTGCCTTCCAAATGCAAGTAGCAGGTGTGGTTGAGTTGAGCAAATTTTATCCTATGATATGTACTCCACGTTTAAACTGCTTTTTCTTAACCAATCACAAAGATGCTTGTCCACAAAACGAATGTCCACCCTACTTTTAAAAAACAATGCTTTTCATCTCCCAATCAGGCATCGTTTTGTATGGCAAAAAAGTAGTTCCCCATCTTTAAATATATCTCTTATTCTACGAACGGACTGCATGAGCTACAGACATCTATCCATTCCTCCCAGCCATACCTTCAAAATGCTAGTGTGGATCGTAGGACATAGCTATGTTTTCTGGTGCAAGAGGTATGCAGAAGAGAGACGTATTGACTTAGACCTAGGTTTACAAAATGTGGACATTAAATGGTTTGGACAGAGAGGATTGAAGTGGCACCAATTGCTCCCTTTGGTAAAAAAAACCTCTTTGCATCTCCAACACCCTGACCTCATGATTGTGCACTGTGGTGGTAACGACCTAGGCACATTGACTGGGGTAGGTTTGCAAATGCTAATGAAGGACACCTTTAGACAATTGATGTTGCTTTTGCCTCAAACTGTCTTTGTATATTCCAATATATGCCAAAGACAGAAGTGTAAATGGTCAAACCAATTTTGTCCTCAGATTGAAAAATCTAGGAAAAATGTCAACAAAGCTGTGTCTGCATACCTCAGAGACCATAGAATGGGGTCGATCTACAACAACAACGTACGTTTTGATATGGCTGATATCTACAGAAGTGATGGAGTACACTTCAAAGATCAGGGAAATCGAGTTTTTCTGAATAACCTGAAACTGTGCATCCGCACTTATATGTAGCTCCAACTAATAAACACAAGGGCTCTTTTTAGAGCCGCCTTATATTCCCAATATCGGTTTGCAGAGTGACAGCTGCGATCCGGCTAGCATAGGGAGACCTGTGGGCCGTCGAGCAGCCTCGCAGAGGGTCACCTGCGGCCCGTGGGCTCAGCTCGCACAGGGAGAGCTACGGGCCGTCGGCTCGGCTCGCACAGTGTGAGCTACGGGCCGTCGGCTCGCAAACGCACACCAGCATGCTGGCTCGCAGAGGGAGAGCTCCGGTCTAACTCGCAAAGGGACACCAACGGGCCAACGGCCCTGCTAGCAGAGACACGCCTATCACCTAACGGACTCACTCGCACATGTACAGCTAGGGACACGACGGCTCGCAGATGCACAGCTGAAAGCCGACGGACTGCTACTGTTTTAAGCTTTAGGGTAGTACAGTGGTGTTTGGGTTGTGCTGGGGGTAGTATTTTAGGATTTACGGTAGTGCAGTGGTGTTTGGGTAGGGGGTCGTGCTGGCGGTAGATTTAGGGTTTAGGGTAGTGCACTGGTGTTTGGGTAGTGTAGGGAATCGTGCTGGGGTAGTGTTTTAGAGTTTACGACAGTGCAGTGGTGTTTGGGTAGTCTTTGGGTAGTGTAGGGGTCGTGCCGACAGACTGACTCACAGAGCTCCGAGCCGACGGACGGGCTTCTAAAGACATAGCCGCGACCTGGTGATATGAGGAGAGGCAGCCTGAAAGGCATATCTCACACAGACACAGATGCCAGTGTTGCCTCGCAGAGGTAAAACTACGAACCCGATGGCTTCTACACGCAGAGATGCGAGTTGACGGAGTAAATCACAAAATGGCTGCCAACACTTCCTGGTTTCAACCATTCACACCCAATAAGCCGCAAGCTGCTGCTTGTAACCCCTCAGCCAATCACATGTCAGAATTCTCAAATATCGATATCTGTAAAATTTGATATTTCTCAAAAACTACTGAACGGATTTACACCATTTAAACAAAAGCGTGCTTTCTGGACCATCACCTTTCTCCCTGCCAAATTTGGCGTAATTCCGTTCAGCAGTTTCACCTGTAGTCTTCTGTAAAGTTTCGTATGGAAATTGCATGGAGAAAACACGTTTTAGAACCCTCTTTTTTCTCAGCCCCTCCTACACCATTCACCCCCAAACTTTCAATATAAGAGCTAATCCAAAAAGAGAAACTTTTTGGATAATTTCATAAAGATTCGTCAAACGACGCCAAAGTTACAAGCACATACAAGGCTCCAGAAGGGGGGCCGCGCAACGCCCCTCCCAACATAAGTGAAGCCCCGGGGCTGCGCGGAACCCAGCGAACCCCCGCAACCCCTGCGAGCCCCTGCTATTATTTTTTAAGAAATACCCCCGCAACCTAGCCCACCCAAGGGCCTATTAAAATAAAACGCGAGAAACCGCAGCCCCAGCGCGAATTTTTGCCGATTTTTTTTCTTCTTTTTTTCCAATGATTTTTTGGGCTCTGGGGGTCCTCCTGGGACCCCCTGAGCAGACCTAGTGGGTCAGGGTTTTTCTACCCTGCCCCCTTCTCTTGTTTTATACCTTTGTTTCTCTGTTTTTGGGTGACTCGCTTCTACCGAGCCACAAGATGGCTGCCAACATTTCCTGGTTTGGAGTGCTAGCAGCCAATCACAGTGAAGCTCGCGCATGCAACTTAGGCTCCGCCCAGATATCGAAACTATTATTTTTCTAATTTCTCAGCAACTACTGAACGGATTTACATCATTTTTAAAAAAGTCGCTTTCTGACCCAAGCACTACCTTTCTACCAAATTTGGAGTAATTCCATTCAGTAGTTTCAGCTGTAGCCCTGCACAAAGTTTCCTATGGGAAATTGATTTTTTGACTCTTATTTTTTGAATTTCTCAAAAACTACTGAACGGATTTACACCATTTAAAAAAAGGTTGCTTTCTGAACCAAGCTCTACCTTTCTGCCAAATTTGGTGTAATTCCGTTCAGCAGTTCGAGCTGTAGCTCGTCGCAAAATTTCCTATGGAAATTAACATGGAGAAAATGAGTTTTGGGACCCCCTTTTTCTCAGCCCCGCTTGACGAATCACCCCCAAACTTTCAGGATAGGAGCTGACCTGGATAGACTTTTTTTGGAGAATTTCTGGAAGATTCGTCAAACTTCGCCAAAGTTATTAGCAAATCAAAAAATGCTTTTCCTATGGAAACTAGGTTCTAACTATAACTACCTACTGGCGACCGCCAGTAGGTAATATATATATATATATATATATATATATATATATATATATATATATATATACATACATATATAGATATATATATTTCTATATATTACCTACTAGCAGTCGCCAGTAGGTAGTTATAGTTAGGACCTAGTGTCCATAGGAAAAGCATTTTTTGATTTGCCAATATCTTTGGCGCCGGTTGACGAATCTTCGTGAAATTTTCAAAACCAATGGGCTGCTCCGGTCAGCTCCTGTCCTGTAAGTTTCGGGGTGATTCGTCAAGCGGGGGTTGAGAAAAAAGAGGGGGGCCCAAAACGCGTCTTCTCCATGTTAATTTCAATAGGAAACGTTTGTTGCAACTACAGCCCGAACTGCTGAACAGAATTACACCAAATTTGGCAGAGAGGTAGCTCTTGGTTCAGAATGCACTCTTTGCTTTAAATGGTGTAAATCAGTTCAGTAGTTCCTGAGAAATTCAAAAATGAAAAACGATCGATATCTGCGATCCCTCCAGAGCACGAGCTTTATTCTGATTGGCTGCCAACACTTCAAACCAGGAAGTGTTGGCAGCCATCTTGTGACTCGTTTGAACAGATTCACAAGAAAAAGGAGAAAAAACATTAAAAAGGAGGCAGGGTAGGAACACCCTGACCCCCTAGGGCTGCTCAGGGGGTCCCACACGGACCGCAAGGGCCCAAAAAAGCATTTTTTTAAATTTGTCGGCGGGATTCACGTAGGGTCTGCGAATCAGGCCGAAATTTATTTTTAAAAACGAAGTTCGGTCTCCTGCACTTCGTTTTCTTGAAGCCCCTGGCTTTGTTTTGCTAATAACTTTGGCTCCGTTTGACGAATCTTCACGAAGTTTTCAAAACTAGTTTGCCACCCACTTCAGCTGCTGTTTGAATTTTTTTTGGGTGATTCATCAAGCAGGGGTCGAGAAAACGTGGGTATCTCAAAATGTGTTTTCCCCATGCAATTTCTCTTAGGAATTTTAGGCACAACTACAGCCCAAACTGCTGAATGGAAATACACCAAATTTGGCAGAAAGCTAGATTTTGGTGCAGAAAGAGTGCTTTTTGCAATTTGGTGTAAATCTGTCCAGTATTTTTGAGTAATTAAAAAAGTAGATTTTACACACATAAAACCATAGAAAATCAGCAGTCATAGTTACCTCAAGTCTCAAGAAACTATAACTTGTGCCCTAAGATACCTATAACTTGTGCCCTCGCCATGCACTGCTAATTACCCCACATATTACATCTGTCATGACATCTTCTATAACATCATTGACAATATCACTGCAACATTTGCAAAGAAATTCTTGATGAAAAAATGTGTGCATGGCTTGGGCGCAAGTTATAGTTACCTTAGGACACAAGTTATAGTTTCTTTAGATAATTATAACTATATCTGCTTACTTTTTATGGTTTTATGTGTGTGAAATCTGAACCTAACTATAACATCCCTGTAACCTTTGAGTTTTTAGTGAAATAATATATATATTGAAAAACTGAAAACAAATAACCAATTTCCATAATTACCATTCAATAAAAAATTGTTATATAATTATTAATTAATTACCTTCCAACTCTGTACCCCTGTAAACCTAGCAGCCAGCACCTAAAATATGACTGAAAAAAGCTATTCTATAACTTACACATTTTATATAAATTAAATAATTAGTTAACAATTAATAATTTGTTGTTAATTAACTAGAACTTAATTTACTTCCCACCTTAGATCCCTACATTCCTATCATCCTGCACGTAATATAAATTGAAATTAAAGAAGTATTCCACAACTTGCATATTTAATATTAAATTAAATACCTAATTAACAAATAATAATTAATAGTTAAATAATTATTATTTCATTAACTTCCCATCCTATACCCCTACAAACCTACCAGTCCACCACTAAAATATAAGTAAAATAAAGCATTATTGCATATTTTACCTAATTAGTAATCAATTAATATTTAATTATCAATTAATAAATTGTTAATTAATCATTACTTAATTAACTTCCCACACTACACCCCTACAAACCTAGGGGCCTGCATCAAGAATATAAGTAAAATAAATAAGTATTCCACAAATTACATCATTAAAAAACAATCAAATAACTAATTAACAATTAATAATGCATTGTTAATTCATTATTGCTTAATTAACTTCCCACCCTATACCCCTACAAACCTAACAGCTCGCAAATAACTTAGAACAAATATAAATCAGTATTACATAAATTACATAATTAATATCAATCATGTAATTAAATACATTTTAATTAAATAATTCTTAATTAGTTATTGTCTAATTAACTTCCCACCCTATCCCCTACAAATGCAACAACCTCCTAAGACACTATAGAATACTATTAAAATGTATAAAATATTCTAAATCAATTAAAATTACTGGCTATATCATTAATAACATTCATATAAACAACAGTAACACATCAAATTAATATATCAACTAAATCACTTTAAAATAGTTTAAACACTACGTTTTTAACTACTATATTAGTGAAAACGATATTTAAACCATCAATATTATTTACAATGATATTACTTACCTCAAAAATGTTTATTCTTGTCAATGATATTTGTGCATCACAATAGTTGTGTGTCACAATATTTAGTTTCAGATATTTCTGTCTCTCAATATTTTGTCCAAACGCCCTATAAATGCACTCTCACTGTGTGCCATTACAACCTCAAGATCATGGCCACTGAAATTACGTGGCAGGGGAGGAACAAATTATGAGGATGGTTGACTAATTTATGTGGCAAAAAAGACAAATTATTTGGCCTAATGCAGCACATTTGTGATAGTATTACTTCATTATTTTGATATTTTTACACATGATAACACTGTCTGGGGGAAGGTTTCACCTTACTAGTACCAGTTTAACACCCAAATACAACAATAAGCAGCTGAAAGATGACCAGTCAACCTTTGTGAAGGCCCCTCCACTGCGCAGGAGCACGTGTCACCATAATTTCAGTAACGTTTGATTTGTCTGAGCTAGAAGAAAACTTTTTTCTTAAAATTTGCAGATTGTGCAGCAGAAGATGGATTATTTGGCAGATGCGGAAAATCCATAATTATGTGAAAAACACTTATGCTGCAGAGTTGCATAATTCCAGTGGCACTGTTCAGGCTGCAAGACATCCGCTAAGCTCTGCAATAACACCGTCAAAACACATCCAGACACATTCATAACAGTCCAAGTGATCATCAAGTCTTCTAAAGGAACCATTACAATTTACCCATACACCTTCAAAATGTCCACAGGTTCCCTTACAATCCCGGGGTACTATCCAAAAAACACCCAGACACCCTCCCAACTTGTCCTGACATTCACTGTCTGCTCACACGCCCTAAAAACTCTACACAGACATGTTCATACCTTCCCTTAAAACGCACCCAACTTTCTTTAGACTCTATATATAACCGACAATCATAAAACACCATAGTCAGTTCCATAATGCACCAGAACCCAAAAAAATAACCTCATATGCCTTAAAACACTCTGGATGCTTCCGAAAACCCTGTCAATGTACTCATACATGGTCAAAGTGCATCAAAGGTACTGTAACCATTTCCCTAGACACCCACCAGCACCCCTCAGACATCACAATGCCACCCAGACCTCTCAAGAGGTTCCCATACACCCTCATGACACACAGAGACACACTTGCACCCCAAGGATGCTCATTTATTATTATTTAAAATTTGTAGGGCGCGCAGCTACCCCAAAGGGTTTCCCGGCGCCAGGCAGGGTAGGCCAGAAAGAAGAGGTTATGAAGAAAAGCTAATTTAAGAACAACCAGGTTTTCAGACCCTTGCGAAAGGCGAGCAGAGAGGTCTCAGCTCACAAGGAGGCTGGTAAGGAATTCCAAAAGGTCGGTCCCAAGTAGGCCAATGACCGGCCTCTCATACGGGCTCGTCTGATTTTAGGAACAATGAAGCGTATTTGCTGAGCAGAGCGCAAAGGGTGAGGCGGAATGTAACGTTGCATCAAATCCTGCAGATATTTTGGGGCCGAACCTGTTTTAATTCTAAACATATAACACAGAGCCTTAAATTGCACCCGATTCGACACTGTCAACCAGTGTAAATCTTGTAGACACCCTGACACAGAGGAAAACGTAGGCAGTCGAAACAGAAGTCTTGCTGCTGCGTTTTGCACCAGCTGCAGCCTGTGGATGGTCGACTTATCTGCTCCCAGATTGAGGGCATTACCGTAATCCAGTCTTGAAATAACAAGAGCCTGGACCACAGTTCTCTAGACTGAGAGTGGAATAAGCCATAGGATCTTCTTCAACCATCGCAAGACTGCAAAACAGGTGGATGAGATCTTGGCCACTTGTTGTTTCATCGATAGATGTTCATCAATAATGAAACCCGGGTTCTGAACACTGTTCACTGGAGTGGGAAGAGAATCCAATTCGGGGGGCCAGTGCTGTGGTCCCCAGAGGTCATGTCTTTTGCCTAAGGTCATAACTTCCGTCTTGTCGCCATAATTGTTTTGCATCCATGAGGCAACTTTGCTCAATCATAGGTTAAGGTCAAAGGGCTTATGTCCTTGTGACGAGGAGAGAGAAAAGATAATCTGTGTGTCGTCAGCATAGGAAAAAAGAGACAGTCCAGCTTTTTCAACAACCTCCGCTAAAGGGCGGATATATATATTAAATAACAGCGGACTCAACACCGAACCCTGTGGGACACCATAAGGGGATGCATGAGAATTAGAGCAGGCCATTGCTGAGGAGACCTGGACGGTCCGACCCTTAAGAAAGGAACAAAACCATTCTAAAGCCATTCCGTCCAAGCCTAGTGACTGTAAGGCTTTCTCCAGGATATGGTGGGATACTGTACCGAAAGCGGCACTAAGATCTAATAAAATGAGTGCCGCAGTTCCGCCTTCATCTAGATGATGCCTTAGCATTTCAGTCACCCCCAACAGTGTGGATTCAGTAGATAATCCATGCTCTAAAACCTGATTGGGAGGTGTGAAGAAAGTTCTGGGTTTCCACGAAGGAGGCCAGTTGACCATTGACATGTTTCTCCAAAACCTTTGAGAAAGTGGGAAGCAGCAAAATAGGGTGAAAGTTAGACGGAATAGAGGGATCACAATTGGCTTTCTTTAAGAGGGGGAGGACCATAGCGTATTTCCATCTGTGGGGAACTATTCCGTCCTTTAAGTAGGCATTTAAGAGCTCCATTATCATTACTAGAATGGAGGGATCCAACTGCCCTAAAACATGTGGAGGTGGGGATCAAGTGGGGAGCCAGATTTAATGTTTGAAAGGAGGTGATTAAAGGAGGTAGAGTCCATGGTGGCCCAGGTGTCCAGTTTGAAGGAAGAACTAGTATTACTTAAGGAATCAGATATAGCAGGGGCCTCTCTAGCATTGAGTGATTCTGCTACTTCTAACTTAGTATTGGGTGTGTTTTTTCTTTGTAGCCCCGTGTGTATGTTTTCAATTTTGCAAATGAAGAAGAGAGCAAGTTCTTCACCTTGACTATGGGAAAGGGCAGGAGACTTTATCAGTTTTTCAGTGCCGGAAAGTTCTTTTACTACTTTAAAAAGAGTTTTAGTGCAATTTTGTGACTGTAAGATTCTTTGTGAGAAAAATTCTGCGCGGGCCGCTTTGCATAAGCTATGGTATGTGCTTAAAGCCTTTTTATGTGTCATTTTAGTATCTTCATTGTAGTGTTTCCTTCAACACCTTTCCTGCGCTTTACACCTGGATTTTTCACTTTTTAGCCTATCCGTAAACCAGGGAACCGGAGGCAGGTGTTTGTTTGAGCGTTTAGTTGAAAGAGAGAGGCATAAATCTACTGCTTCCAAAAGCCAGTTATGAATAAGCTCAATACCTTTTATGGAAATTAGTTTGAGATTAGGTCTACTGTTGATCAGAATCTTATTAAAAGTTGGAACATTAAGCCTAGCCCAACTCCTCGATTTTCGTTCTGGTGCCGTACAAGGCAGAGTATTGGAGGAAACCACTTTCAGTGTTAACGGCACCACGAAGTGATCAGACCAGGGTAGGGGAAGGGAAGGGAAACTACTAAGGTCAGGCAGATTGGAAAAGATGGGGTCCAATAAATGGCCTGCTACATGTGCGGGATTAGAATTTCACAATCGCAAATCCAACACCCCTAGGTCGGCCATGAGTGAGGTGCTTCTAGGGCAACTTGAGTCCTCTAAAGGAAGATTAAAATCACCCAGAATTGTGAAGTTAGCCACATTTAAAATATAAAGAGCTGCTAAATCTGGACGGGAGAGCACCCATTTCCCTGCTCAGCCAGGGGGGCGATATAGCAGAATGCCTGAAAAAGTAAATTGGGGCGTAAGTGCAATTCTGAAAAGTAAGCTTTCGCAATCCGGTGCAGTAAAATCTTCTATTTTGCACTCAAATTTTGTTTTGTAAATAATTGCCACCCCTCCACCTATTTTATGTTTCCTCTCTTTTCTAATCATAGAATAATTGGGCGGGAGGGCAGCTGCTACATCGGGCCCGAGCCTTCATGTAGCCATGTCTCTGTTAAAAAGACCAGGTCCAGTTTCCTGTCTATTAGGAAATCCAGGATATGAGCTTAATGTTTGGGGAAGGAGCGACAGTTGATGTTGAAAAATACTAACTAAGTGTATCCTGAGCGTGGACAATGTAGAGTACGCCTATTATGGTCTTCGGCTGAGTGCTAATTAGTTCCATTTTCTGTACTTTGATGTCTTCTTAAGTGTTCATTTTGCCTACTGAAGGAGATAAGGCTGAACTGGCAGCTTTGACAAACAAAAGGGCCCACCCCAATTCTAAAAGTGTTGCAATTGTGGAGCGGTACCTGTCGTAGTGCCAACAATTTTTGTGATGAATAGATATGTCTGTTCAGTATGGACGGAACAGGGGTTGTGGCCCCTGGCCCTGGATGGGCGCAGACGGGCGCTGACAGGCTTGCCTTTGACGCGCCCGCTGCGCGCGTCTACTGCGCGTCCATTCCCCGGCCATTTTATGAGTGCCGTAGAGTGGAAACTAGAGAGCAAACATCTGGATCCGAGCGGCACTCTCAAGATGGCCGCCTAGGTCCCAGTGAGCCATTCAGTGCTCTTTGGAGAAGATAACCCATCCAACCCCCCCCCCCCGGTCCGACAGGGACCAAGTAAACTAAAAGCGTTATTAGACTTAGCCAACCAGGTACGAATTAATTAGTAATTAAAAAACACAACTTTAAAAGCACAAATGCAAACAAATTCAAATTCATGCAGGAAATGGCATTAATAGTTTAAACAAAGTTAGGAACCAACCTACCAGGCCTATCTAACTCCCCCAAAATGTCCACGGGAACTCCATCAACACACCCAGATACCCTTGAAACTCCCCAAACATTGAATATGCTCTCCCTCCCAACATTCCAGAGACTGTTCCACCTCCCTCCAAACTCCAACAGAAACACTCCCAGGCACCAGCCATTTAAACAGCGAGACCATGCACCATGTGCCCCAATCCAAATGCTGAACCATCCTGTTTTCATAGAAACAGGGAGAAACTGAGGACCAGTACAGGCCAAATGAACGTTGCACATGCCCCCAAGAGCTAATAACATTTGCAAAAAGCCTGCACAGGACAAGCTCTGCCGTGAAAGTTTATTAACTGGATTGTGCAATGTGAAACCAAAAAGCTTCCGATAATCCCGATTTCCTCACTTCACTTGACAAATTTGTGTGATCCTAGGCAATTCTTTATTATTTTACTGTGCCTCCTGTTCATTCATCATCGTGTTTGACAGCACCTTTACATACATCCATTCAGGTAGCGCACTGTACAAAATCCTCTCTTGTATGGGGTTTAGACCACAATGTTGCTCCATTTTTAATAAAAGTCTGAGCTATCCATAGGGGACATTTGATACCTGACTAGCCTCTTGATTCACTAGTGGCATCCTGGTCAAAGCAATGGACTGGGCGGCAGGGAGAATCATGAATGCTTCTAAGCTTGTCTTTACAAACTATCACTTCTAACAAATGACATAAACTAATGGCCTAAAGTAAAACACCCCCACATTACAAAGAACACACTTTTTAGAATTTGTAAAACTTTTTTTATTCTGTGTGCAGGATGTTCGTTGTAATATTTAAAGGCAAAATATTTTGCAGGTTCAGTTCATGCTCAAGCTGTTAGAGTCGAGGCTAGCCCCTGGCTGAGCTCTCCCTAATAGTTTGATCGGTCGCCGACCTCTAGATGTAAGACCATGCTAGGGCGGAGTAGAACTTTTGTGGCTTGGGATTCGCTGAGGGGTGGCTGGTTTTTGTCCCACCTCAAACCATCCCCAAGCCCAGCTCTGACCAAGAATGCAGGACGTATGGCACCCAGGAGCACAACTTTGCAGTGAACGATACCAGAGGTCGAACTGGGTGGGATCTGAGGGGTCCTACGTGCCTTTACTTTTCTAATTTAACAAAAACAGTTCCCCTTCTTTATGTTAAAAGGCAACCATCCCAGGACTGTTAATTCCGACATTTGAGATGCCTCCGCTGAATGTAAGGGCAGCGAGTCTCCTGTGCTGTGAAGCAAAGGGAAAGACAGCTGAACAAGAAACAAGCCTTCTTGCCAGGGTGTCTGCTGCCTGAAGAAATGTAAATGTGACCATTTGGCTAATCTGCAAATGTAAAGGCTGCTGGGAAGCCAGTATTGGATTTAAATGATGGACCTACTTGAAGAGGTATTGTAAGGTGAATTGAGGAGCTGTAGAGTTTGCGCTTTTAATGAACAGTCATAAAAATATAATCATCTGCTCATGGAGAGGAGCGTTATGTCGTTGTCTGGTGTACTCAATCAATTATTGCATTCATTAATAATCAAGTCCACAGGCAAGCTTCCTTTGTCAAAAAGTTCTGTATTTTATTTGCAAACATATATATTTTTCGAAAAACTCAATCCAAGAACTTGTATGACATCAATTAAATCAGCCTAAGTGTTTCGTAGACACTTGGACATCATCAGGGCTGAAAAAAAGGGAAAGAATATACATATAAGTTTAGACACCCGTACTTACTCAATACATTATTAGGTTCCTTTGCGAACAACATCAAAATGTATACATATCTCAAATCAAACAATAACAGAAAAAATGCCTGCCTATATCCAATCTTCACAACTCTCCTGAGCCCAGGATGTTACTTTAAGTTCCTAAGACATCATGTCGTCATGTCATGTACCACTTGATTAATTACTTAGACCCTCTTTTCTCATTATCATATAATTCCTCTTCCGGAACATCCTGTCTGTCCCCATTGCCCTTATATTTTAGCGCCATTGCTGTGATCCCCAGGACACACCTCACTCTTCATAAAATACTCCATAAAGTGGTTTGAGACATACCTCAATATTTGTGTTATGTCAATTCTTTCCACAAAGATATTCATCAGTTTTCCTGCTCCTCCCATTCGTGGCGGATTATTTCTATGTAAAATACATATTTGAAAAAGTTTTACCTTTCGTGGAATCATCCCACTGTAACACATTTACACCCAGTTATTGTGTACAGGTTGAACAAAAAGCAACCCCTTGATAGCCCTTGAGTTCCTGCAATACTGTATCCTGAACTGCCAAATTGCTTGCACAAATGCAAAAACAACAGTTGATGGACAGAATGCAGAACAATGTCATACATTCACCCCAGTACAGAGATCTGGGCCTAAATCCATCGTTTTTTTGCTCACCATGCCATTCCAGTTTGAACCCAGCCATATGCAAATCAGTCTTGACCCTGTGCCTCATGGGAACAGTCCAGCCCGAACTGCCAAGCCAGGTCCTCCCTGGACTGGAAACAAGCATCCTAGGACCGGTTTCGGGGTTTCACCCCTCTTCAGCCAGGATAGCTTGATTCCAGTGGCATGGAAAGCACGGGACCCACGTCTGGGCATACCCGTCCCACTCGGGGTGACAAATGCAAAAACAACAGTTGATGGACAGAATGCAGAACAATGTCATACATTCACCCCAGTACAGAGATCTGGGCCTAAATCCATCGTTTTTGCTCACCATGCCATTCCAGTTTGAACCCAGCCATATGCAAATCAGTCTTGACCCTGTGCCTCATGGGAACAGTCCAGCCCGAACTGCCAAGCCAGGTCCTCCCTGGACTGGAAACAAGCATCCTAGGACCGGTTTCGGGGTTAGACCCCTCTTCAGCCAGAATAGCTTGATTCCAGTGGCATGGAGAGCACGGGACCCACGTCTGGGCATACGCGTCCCACTCGGGGTGACAAATGCAAAAACAACAGTTGATGGACAGAATGCAGAACAATGTCATACATTCACCCCAGTATAGAGATCTGGGCCTAAATCCATCGTTTTTTTGCTGCTCACCATGCCATTCCAGTTTGAACCCAGCCATATGCAAATCAGTCTTGACCCTGTGCCTCATGGGAACAGTCCAGCCCGAACTGCCAAGCCAGGTCCTCCCTGGACTGGAAACAAGGATCCTAGGACCGGTTTCGGGGTTTCACCCCTCTTCAGCCAGGATAGCTTGATTCCAGTGGCATGGAGAGCACAGGACCCACGTCTGGGCATACCCGGACCACTCGGGGTGACAAATGCAAAAACAACAGTTGATGGACAGAATGCAGAACAATGTCATACATTCACCCCAGTACAGAGATCTGGGCCTAAATCCATCGTTTTTTTGCTCACCATGCCATTCCAGTTTGAACCCAGCCATATGCAAATCAGTCTTGACCCTGTGCCTCATGGGAACAGTCCAGCCCGAACTGCCAAGCCAGGTCCTCCCTGGACTGGAAACAAGCATCCTAGGCCAGAAACCGGTCCCAGGATGCTTGTTTCCGGTCCAGGGAAGACATGGCTTGGCAGTTCGGGCTGGACTGTTCCCATGAGGCACAGGGTCAGACTGATTTGCATATGGCCATGTCTGAACTGGGGTGGTGGAGTGAGCTAAAGAATGATGATGGATTAAACACAGATCAGTTGACTGGGGGTGAGTGTTTTATTTGCTCAAACGCTCCGTCCATTATCCCCTTTGGTATCGCTTTGTTCGCCCTAAGTTGGCAGGGTATGTCCAGGCGTGGGTCCCTTGCTCACTTTGCCACTGGATTCAAGCTAGCCTGGCTGATGACGGCTGAATAGCCAGAAACCGGTCCCAGGATGCTTGTTTCTGGTCCAGGGAAGACATGGCTTGGCAGTTCGGGCTGGACTGTTCCCATGAGGCACTGGGTCAGACTGATTTGCATATGGCCATGTCTGAACTGGGGTGGTGGAGTGAGCTAAAGAATGATGATGGATTAAACCCAGATCAGTTGACTGGGGGTGAGTGTTTGATTTGCTCAAACGCTCCGTCCATTATCCCCTTTGGTATTGCTTTGTTCGCCCTAAGTTGGCAGGGTATGCCCAGACGTGGGTCCCTTGCTCACTTTGCCACTGGATTCAAGCTAGCCTGGCTGATGACGGCTGAATAGCCAGAAACCGGTCCCAGGATGCTTGTTTCCGGTCCAGGAAGACATGGCTTGGCAGTTCGGGCTGGACTGTTCCCATGAGGCACAGGGTCAGACTGATTTGCATATGGCCATGTCTGAACTGGGGTGGTGGAGTGAGCTAAAGAATGATGATGGATTAAACCCAGATCAGTTGACTGGGGGTGAGTGTTTGATTGGCTCAAACGTTCCGTCCATCATCCCCTTTTGTATCGCTTTGGTCGCCCTAAGTTGGCGGGGTATGCCCAGACGTGGGTCCCTTGCTCACTTTGCCACTGGATTCAAGCAAGCCTGGCTGATGACGGCTGAAATGCCAGAAACCGGTCCTAGGATGCTTGTTTCCGGTCCAGGGAAGACATGGCTTGGCAGTTCATGCTGGACTGTTCCCATGAGGCACAGGGTCAGACTGATTTGCATATGGCCATGTCTGAACTGGGGTGGTGGAGTGAGCTAAAGAATGATGATGGATTAAACCCAGATCAGTTGACTGGGGGTGAGTGTTTGATTGGCTCAAACGTTCCGTCCATCATCCCCTTTTGTATCGCTTTGGTCGCCCTAAGTTGGCGGGGGTATGCCCAGACGTGGGTCCCTTGCTCACTTTGCCACTGGATTCAAGCAAGCCTGGCTGATGACGGCTGAAATGCCAGAAACCGGTCCTAGGATGCTTGTTTCCGGTCCAGGGAAGACATGGCTTGGCAGTTCGGGCTGGACTGTTCCCATGAGGCACAGGGTCAGACTGATTTGCATATGGCCATGTCTGAACTGGGGTGGTGGAGTGAGCTAAAGAATGATGATGGATTAAACCCAGATCAGTTGACTGGGGGTGAGTGTTTGATTGGCTCAAACGTTCCGTCCATCATCCCCTTTTGTATCGCTTTGGTCGCCCTAAGTTGGCGGGGTATGCCCAGACGTGGGTCCCTTGCTCACTTTGCCACTGGATTCAAGCAAGCCTGGCTGATGACGGCTGAAATGCCAGAAACCGGTCCTAGGATGCTTGTTTCCGGTCCAGGGAAGACATGGCTTGGCAGTTCGGGCTGGACTGTTCCCATGAGGCACTGGGTCAGACTGATTTGCATATGGCCATGTCTGAACTGGGGTGGTGGAGTGAGCTAAAGAATGATGATGGATTAAACCCAGATCAGTTGACTGGGGGTGAGTGTTTGATTGGCTCAAACGTTCCGTCCATCATCCCCTTTTGTATCGCTTTGGTCGCCCTAAGTTGGCGGGGGTATGCCCAGACGTGGGTCCCTTGCTCACTTTGCCACTGGATTCAAGCAAGCCTGGCTGATGATGGCTGAAATGCCAGAAACCGGTCCTAGGATGCTTGTTTCCGGTCCAGGGAAGACATGGCTTGGCAGTTCGGGCTGGACTGTTCCCATGAGGCACAGGGTCAGACTGATTTGCATATGGCCATGTCTGAACTGGGGTGGTGGAGTGAGCTAAAGAATGATGATGGATTAAACCCAGATCAGTTGACTGGGGGTGAGTGTTTGATTGGCTCAAACGTTCCGTCCATCATCCCCTTTTGTATCGCTTTGGTCGCCCTAAGTTGGCGGGGGTATGCCCAGACGTGGGTCCCTTGCTCACTTTGCCACTGGATTCAAGCAAGCCTGGCTGATGACGGCTGAAATGCCAGAAACCGGTCCTAGGATGCTTGTTTCCGGTCCAGGGAAGACATGGCTTGGCAGTTCGGGCTGGACTGTTCCCATGAGGCACAGGGTCAGACTGATTTGCATATGGCCATGTCTGAACTGGGGTGGTGGAGTGAGCTAAAGAATGATGATGGATTAAACCCAGATCAGTTGACTGGGGGTGAGTGTTTGATTGGCTCAAACGTTCCGTCCATCATCCCCTTTTGTATCGCTTTGGTCGCCCTAAGTTGGCGGGGGTATGCCCAGACGTGGGTCCCTTGCTCACTTTGCCACTGGATTCAAGCAAGCCTGGCTGATGGCGGCTGAAATGCCAGAAACCGGTCCTAGGATGCTTGTTTCCGGTCCAGGGAAGACATGGCTTGGCAGTTCGGGCTGGACTGTTCCCATGAGGCACAGGGTCAGACTGATTTGCATATGGCCATGTCTGAACTGGGGTGGTGGAGTGAGCTAAAGAATGATGATGGATTAAACCCAGATCAGTTGACTGGGGGTGAGTGTTTGATTGGCTCAAACGTTCCGTCCATCATCCCCTTTTGTATCGCTTTGGTCGCCCTAAGTTGGCGGGGGTATGCCCAGACGTGGGTCCCTTGCTCACTTTGCCACTGGATTCAAGCAAGCCTGGCTGATGACGGCTGAAATGCCAGAAACCGGTCCTAGGATGCTTGTTTCCGGTCCAGGGAAGACATGGCTTGGCAGTTCGGGCTGGACTGTTCCCATGAGGCACAGGGTCAGACTGATTTGCATATGGCCATGTCTGAACTGGGGTGGTGGAGTGAGCTAAAGAATGATGATGGATTAAACTCAGATCAGTTGACTGGGGGTGAGTGTTTGATTGGCTCAAACGTTCCGTCCATCATCCCCTTTTGTATCGCTTTGGTCGCCCTAAGTTGGCGGGGGTATGCCCAGACGTGGGTCCCTTGCTCACTTTGCCACTGGATTCAAGCAAGCCTGGCTGATGACGGCTGAAATGCCAGAAACCGGTCCTAGGATGCTTGTTTCCGGTTCAGGGAAGACATGGCTTGGCAGTTCGGGCTGGACTGTTCCCATGAGGCACAGGGTCAGACTGATTTGCATATGGCCATGTCTGAACTGGGGTGGTGGAGTGAGCTAAAGAATGATGATGGATTAAACCCAGATCAGTTGACTGGGGGTGAGTGTTTGATTGGCTCAAACGTTCCGTCCATCATCCCCTTTTGTATCGGACTGTTCCCATGAGGCACAGGGTCAGACTGATTTGCATATGGCCATGTCTGAACTGGGGTGGTGGAGTGAGCTAAAGAAGGATGATGGATTAAACCCAGATCAGTTGACTGGGGGTGAGTGTTTGATTTGCTCAAACGTTCCGTCCATTATCCCCTTTGGTATCGAATTGCTTGCACAATACACTTATTCAAATTATAGTTCCAACTTCATATTAACAGACCATCCTTCACAGTCTATGCCCCCTGTCACACAGTGGTTTCAATCAGTTCGTAGAGAAACCTGTGTTATTAGTAAAGGGAAAAATATGCACCATCACTTTCCAGTGTCTATCTTCACAACAAAAGTATTTTGTAAACGATCAAATAACAAAATATCACTCCCCATGCACCGCACTCTAGCTAACAAGAATTTACAATAGATGCCAGTGGCAACTAATCCTTCGTGGAACCCTATTCTCACCTCTTTAATCGTGTTTCGCCATTTTGCTCGTCAGCGCCGCAGCCGGTCCGATAAATCCCGCTGTGTATCTGTCTCCCGCCTTTGGTCCTTCTTTAAATATATCTGGGACCAATCAAAATCAAGTATTTGAAAACGCCTCCTTATCATACCCGGTTCGTGGTTTCCTCTCTGGTCCTCAACTATGTTCAACCAATCCGATCAATTTAAATAGGCCACCGCCCCCGGAGATGTTCTTCGTGATCACGTATGCTATGAAAGCGATTCCCCTCTTCCTGCTACGTGCCAGGAAGTTAATAGTGTGAACCAATCCGATACTAGCCTGACATGCCTGTCGTTGGGCCTGGCCTGCCAGTTAGGTAATACCGCCTAGACCAATCACGACTCGGCCCTTCACCACAGTGTTCAATATCACGTAAAAACGCGGAAATTACCTCAAATGTTCTGACCGATGTAATTACACCGTATTCACAACCCTATTTAACTAAATAATGACAGCACATTAATCTACTACCCTCATTACAATCTAGAGCCTGCTTAGTACGTTCGGTTTTGCGAGGATACCACATTTGAACCTTGCTCGGTCCTACATCGCCGCGGGCCCGGTGAATCACGTCTAATATTCCAAAAAGTGAATTTCCTTCCGACGTTAAGCTTTCTGATACTGCCGGGCGCGATCATCTTCTCCCCGAAGACCAATCTGGCAATTTCTATATCTGCTTATAGATAGCGAGATCATCTAATTTCAAACCTACTAGTAGTGGACCACTTATATCACCATGTCAATAAGATTTCTCACTGTCCATGTGACAATCACACTGGCCGTAGTCCCATTGGATGAAGAAGTCAAATACAATCCAAACACAAACAAATTCTTATTCTACAAGGCCCCACAATTTATAAATTACTGCCCAAATGATGTCAACTGCATTACCATCATCCTTACTTATTTTAGCAATTAGAGGAGAACGCTCAAAAAATCCTATCTATATATGATCCTGGATCTTGAAGCTCCAGTTAGTCAATTCCTATCACAAGCCAATGCCCACAGACTATCTTGGTCGCGAATCAACTCTACTATGCCCTGCAAAGGGCACATTTCTCAGTCTCATAAATTCAATCAGCATGTATCCAAACACCATAAATACCAGAAGGGCACCCCATCCTGAACACAGTCCGGGATTCCAATTTATATCACAGGTCAACTCGCCCTCGGCTTCCCAAGGTACCTCGAGTGTCTCAAGCAACAACCAAGTTACTGATTCAAAAAATAATGCAGTTCATTATCACTATTTAGACCCTGGGTCACTGATCTACATTTACTGATCCATCTTGCCTCCTGGTGCCTTAATTGCAATTCCCAATCCCCTCCTCTCACATTAGGAATGATTCTTTGTATTCCATGAAATCTGATTTTCTTTTTATCAGGGTGGTTGTCTCTGATGTGCTGATATATGGGTGACCTAATATCATTATTGGCTATTGCTCGACTATGTTCTTGTATCCTGAGTTTCAGTGTTCTCTTCGTGCTGCCAATATAAATTTTACAACACTTACATTGTATGATGTATATCACTCCACAACTGTTGCAGTTGATAACTCATTAATGTGGTAAACCTTCCTTGTATTGTACTTAAATTCTTTAATGCGGTTAATCCCTAAGTCACAAATGTTACATAAAAATATGTTTGAACTAGTTACTCATATCTATATTTTGGAAGCACTTTTTTTACCTTAAACCTAAATCTTTTAGCGCATTTTGTGGCGGCCTATCTCATGCAGTGTGTAGTGCAAGTTTAAAATAATGACCTACAAATTCACAGTGCTTTCTGTCACAAAAGCTGGTACCTACTAACACAAAATGCACGTCATTATTTCCCACTGCATCAACCAGAATTCAGTTCCGTTGTTCTCTTGTTACACGCACAGATATTTACAATGATTGTAGAAACGCATAGAGGTTTCACAACGTACAGTAGTGCATCT
The DNA here is from genome assembly GCA_963921515.1 of Calotriton arnoldi. Lineage (NCBI taxonomy): Eukaryota > Metazoa > Chordata > Amphibia > Caudata > Salamandridae > Calotriton > Calotriton arnoldi. Next base: position 391,139 of record CAWUFW010002952.1, read on the forward strand.
CTCAATAATGAGCTTAACTTGGAGGATGTGGACCAACTGATAGAGCGGTCGACCTCGAAGCTAGGAATCCGCGTTCCAGTCTCAGCAGGGACGCTCAACATCCCGTGATTCTGGGCAAATCACTTAATCTCCCCGTGCCTAACAAAAAATGAATGTGTCAGGCTGTAACGCAACTGGTGTTCATGTAAAGCACTCAGGGCCAGATGTACGACCATTCCGTTTTGCGACTCGCAATTTGCATCTCACAAAATGGAATGTACAACAGTGTCTGAGACACTGTTTGCGATTCCCAAATGGGTCGCAAGGGACCTGCCTCATTGATATTCATGAAGCAGGTCACAATTTGCGACCCATTGGGAATGGCCTGCAAACACAGTGATGGGGGCATTCTGGTGTCAGCAGACCCCCATGTCTGTGTTTGATTTTAAAATAAAGCAAATGTTTTTTTCATATGCGTTTTTAAAAAAAATTGACATTTTTCTTTATTCACAAAGGGAAAGGGGTCCCTTGGGGACCCTTTCCCATTTGCGAACGGCACCACCTACTTGAAGTAGGCGGTAAACTGCGAGTGTTTTGCAACCGCAAATGCGGTTGCAAAACAAATGGTACATACCATTCTGACTCGCTATTATGAAGGGACGCCCTTGGCACGCCCCTTCCTAATACCGACTGGCAAACACTATTTTACGAGTCACCGGCTCGCAACATAGCGTTTGTACATACCACCACCTTCTTTTGCGGTGGCAAGCGGGCCGATTTCCAGTTTGCGACCGTAAAAAATTGTCATACATCTGGCCCACCTTCGGGTCGAGTTCGCACTAAATATAACTAAAAAAAATAATAATTTTTCCTTTGAGGTGTGTGTTATTTTATATGCAGTTAATTGAAGGTAAAAGACCAACAAAATAGCTACAGATTATTTTGTTTTTAGCCACTCTTTGATCCTGCTCCCCGCTCAATGACCTCGCCCCTATTGGACTCAGGATTTTAGTTCCCATACGTTTTTAATGCACTTGACTTGACCGCTGAATCCTACTAATTTTGCTAATGCAAGGTTGAAACATGCGTTTTATCAGACATTTTACCAGACATTAGCAGTGTGCACTATGATGCCAGTGAACGGTGCGTGAGTGTCGTAATTCGTAGGACTCACCTGGGACAGAACTGTGTTGCACCTCCACCTTCATGCAAAGGGCAGTGCCAGAGGGTAGTTAGGGCGGTAAACATTTGATTCTAGAGGTTTGTTTCACACGAAAAGCCATAGTAATTAGTTTGCTTTTCCAACAAATGCTGCACTCTTTTATAAACCTTTATTTATGTTCTGCTCTTCACTGAACTCGCCCTTTCTTGATTGACAGTACCCCACGTTGCAAAAAAAAAAAAAAAAAAACACTCCTCCCCGTCTTGTCGTGTGCCTGGCCTCTTCCGCCACTCCTCAATTCACCAAACACTTACAGTTCTCCCTGTCAAAAACTAAATATTTCAGGGATGGAATTTGAGGGGGCTGTGCGGGGGGAGTCAAAGGAGGGGTTCGGAGGCTTGAGAGGGGGGTAAGAAAAATAGAGGAGTAATGCAGGAATAATAATACTCCGCTTATTGGAGGCTGGCGCTCAGGGCTGATGGGATCGGCGGGGCAGTTTAGTTGTAATGGTACTTCGAAGGTTGAAAAAAGGAAAAAGGGGGGCCTTTTATTCTCAATTAATTACTGCTAGTACCCCCAGTTTGTAAAAGGACAGGCTGTGGGGGTGCATGCCCTTTGGTGTCTTGTCAGATACGGTGATGCTGTGAAGCAGGGCTGCTCTCCAGCTGAAGTCTTGTCCAGCACGGACATGACTGTGGCGGAGGAGCGTGGAGTTGGGGGGAGGGGGGGTCTCTGAGCAGTTGATACTACGGCTTCACAGGGAAGACGCACATCGGCTTCAGGTGAAGAGCGCTGACTTCACGCTAGCGGTGGGTGCGTGCTATTAGATAAGGCAGCGCCGCTCCAGGGACTGATGGTCTCTGAGCCCCTGGGCTGCCCGTGTCACGCTCGTGGGCGCTGGGGGTGAGCAGAGCTCTTCCTACCCCTGCCTCTTCGCTCAGCCGTGCAGCGAGGTGCTGTGCAGATGGAGCTGAGCTGGTTCGCCTCCCTGCACTGACTGACTGTCTCACACAGCGCAAGGTGCACGCGCTGTCTGCCCTGCCGAGGACGGTGCCCGCAGGACCCGGCGCCTCTGATGTGCACCTCGCCAAGGACTGACGCAGGGATTATACCGTGGGAGGAACACGACCACCATGGCTTCCAACTTTAATGACATCGTGAAGCAGGGATATGTCAAAATACGCAGCAGGAAGCTGGGGGTGAGTGCTTCTGGCTGCTCCGTTTTCTAGGAGCTAATTCCTTGTGTTTTTTCCTTGAGGGTTCTTGTTCACTTTACCTCATTATCGTATTGGTGGGCTGTGGCCAACAGAACCATTCTACGTAAGCATGCACTGTGAGCAGAAAGGTAGGAGATGCCGGCTTATTGGTGGTATGCAGCTGTGCATTGGCTCTGTATATGGAGACGCTTAAGGGGCAGGTGTATCGCTGAACAGCATTCCGCCGCTGGCTTCTCGCCTCTCGTTTCTATAGGGTCAACATTTTTGGTTGACTTGAGTGGTTATCAGTGTGCGTCACTATGTCATGGGTGAAAGGGCAGGTGCACCTGTGTCCCGTATAGAAGGTTAAGGTAGTGAGCGCCTCTCATAGACTTCTATGTTTGACAAGCTGCTGACTCAGGTGTGACGATGCTCTGCGCTTTCCGGAGGTCCAAACTTTGTGCGAAGGTGTTGTGATCTTTTTGCCGGGTCTGAGAGGAAATGCAGCGCGTGCACACTACCAGTGGAGGTGGGTGTGTGTGCGTGTGTGTGTGTGTGGGGGGGGGGGGGAGGGCAGGTGTAGGGCGTTCACTGCCTACAGTTAAAGTGACTGGGATGGGGAGGCTGGTCCAGGGCGGACGGGAGGGGAGGGCAGCGTAGACATGTCCGGCGTGACAGGTGAGACAGGCAGACATCTTCGTCTCGCCAACTTCCGGAAGCAAAGATCCAAAACTTCTTCACGTGTCTTTCAGCTTCATTATTTGTGAGACAATTCTTGAACAAGAAACCTGCTGTTGTGTTTTCTGTTTAAAATGTGGGTTAAGTAAAATACACACGTGTGCATAATCTGCATTTCCGTCCTAGGTTATGGAGTTTGCTATTAAAAACAGATTTGAAATGAGCAGCGAGTGTGTTTGAGAGATCGAAAGAGCGAATATGATTCACAAAACACGGGGATGCAAAGCTCACAAGTTTCCCAGGTACACACACAGGCAGCTCATCCAGTACATGTTTTTTGTTTGCATCCGGGGACTTGTAGACCTGATTGTTTAATCGAATAAAGTGAACCAGAAACTCCAGGGTGCTAAGAAAAAAATTAGACTGGATGAGCTACTCGGGCTTGGAACTGGAAAACGTGGGTGTTATGGTAATGGTTTCAAGAGTTGCTCTAAATATGCCCATCCCTCTAGATGGTCTTTGATGTACAGGGTGATAGATTGAGGGCAATGAACATGATCTCAGAGCTGGGCACAAATGCAACATTCAGAAGGCTGGTGTCTTAAATGGGAAGCATTTTGAACCCAAATACAGAGAGGTCAACTCATCAAAATGCTAAGGGCAGCGAAAGTGACAAGACTCACAATTTTATCCCCCATTACATCAAAGGGGTGACTCCTTATCCAAACCTTGGCCCTTCAACGGATGCACTGTGTTGTTGTCTCATTGTGGGAGGGACAAAGCATGAGATATATTTCTATGCCAACATCCGGGATCAGTGAAAGAGGAGGTTTAAAAAAAATCAGGGAAAAATAATTTCCCCATGGATTTGCCTCTTATGGAGGATGTTCAAAGAAGGAGAAGGCTGAAATAAACCCATTTTAACTCAAAAACTCAGGAGTACCCGGATGAATTGTGAGTGTTGGCATGTATGCCATCCCATTGAGGCCAGGGAGAGCAAGGCAAGTGCCAGTGTATGAAAGGGAAAGACAGACGTCGGAGTGTTACCCTAGGTTGCTTCTTGTTGCCACTCATAAGCAAATATTATAAATGGTCCAAAAAGAGACATTCCTCATGAGGGTGGGTCCCGGGAACAATTTTTTTTCTCCAGATTCCTGGGGTACATGGCTCAGAGGGATGTGTAAGTAACTCCCTGGCAGAAAGTTTAGGTGGTCACCAGTTCTATCTGGAATGCTGCTGTCAAGTTACTTCCTGTCAAAAACTTTCTCTGGAAAGGCAGGCCCTGAAATTACAAATTCGGCAGTGCTTGTTTCGTCCTCGAAATCACGGCCAGAAAGTGCCTGCCACACGGGCGGCAAGTGTGCCCTTAGTTTGACATTGTAATGTCACAGACACGGAAATGATCGCGCCGCTTAACCTTTGTGGTTTTCCTTTCCGTTGATGTGTCAGTGACATAAACCCGCCTACAGCTGGTGAGAAGTCAAACTGCATGTTCAGTCTCTGGTATAATAAACAGTAAATCTTGATCCGGACCCATTTGTTGATGGGGTTTTGGTGCAGAATGTCAAGTGTGAAGTCTCGGGCGACCGGAATATCGAAGTCAAGATATTGAGGAATAAAATATCGACACCTGAGTATGTACGTACTATTCTAAACTTCGCATATGTGTACCGTGACCATACATATATCTTCAAATTAGAGGTGGGCGAGCCACTGAAAGTTCGAGCTAGGCTCCTGCCTGAAGCCTGGCTTTGCCTCAGCTCGAGGTCCTGTTGGAAGCCCGCGCCTATAAGGAGCCGAGCTTTCATGTGGCTTCTGCCCGCCTCCCTCCCTGTACCCTAAAGGAGTCGCTACCGCAAGAACTTCTGACTTTGGACCTGTCTCGCCGTCCGCTCAACATCCAGGGATTCTGGGCAGATCACTTAATCTCCACATCCCTATAAACAATGAATGGTGTCTTGCCTTGTGTAATGTAACTTGTGCTCATGTAAAGCGCTCAAATATGTTCGTGTCCAACTTGCTCTATATGAAAACTGTAGAAGAATGCACTAGGAGGTATAATGAAGTCCTTTGACGTAAGGAAAGATAAATAGATAACGAGTTACTGGCGTCTTTGTACAAAGTGAAACCACAAAACCTGGATAAATCTCGGTTTCCCTGCTTAAATTGTGTGATCTGAGGCACATTAATTTATTTCACTAAAACTCTTTTTCTTCATTATTACGTATGTAAGCACTTTCAAACATGTGGGTTTAGAATAAAAGTTATGCAAAAGCCTATTGTGTTTAATTTAACAGAATGTAATGTTGCTGTATAATAATATGGGTCACTAAAGGGTTTACATGACAATTGTCTTGCCTCTTGCTTCATGTGTAAAAACTATCACTTTTACATTCAGTGCTATCAGGTGCCCTAGCAAAGACAAAGATTACACATGTTAAAGAAATATACTTTTTGAATTTTGAAAAGACTTTATCATATTTTATGTGTTGTTGTTTGATTTACTTAGCAGACATTTTCAGGGCTCGGCTCGTGCACAGGCTCTAAGATCTGAGCCAGACACTTGGCTCGGCTCTCCCTGTTAATTCATTGGCTCGCCCACCTCTACTTCAAAGATGCAGAGTTAAGAATAGTAAATCTATACTTACCTATCCACGCTTTCCACATCAATAATTTGGTCACCAATATTTTGGCTTCGATTTTCTGATAACTCGAGGTTTTATTCTCGATATTCCAGACTACAACATTTAATATCTGTAGGAAGCAGGCTCTTTATATGGTATACCAAAAAGAGCTATACTCTGCAAAGAGTCCAGGTATTCCTTTACCAGTGGACAAGGGCTTGCTCTAGCAATCCCAAGGTGCTCTTCTAGGGGGTGATGTGGCCGAGCAGCCTTAGGCTTATCAGAGAGAGTGTTAGACATCTGCAAATACACACAATAGTCAATAAATGATGCACACAACTCAATAAGGAGATCCACACCAATTTATAAAAATAACACGTATCTTTATATATGTTTAGGCACCAGAATCAATACGATCGGGTAAATAAGTTGTTCAAGAGGAATACTTTTGCAATTAAAAAGCTGACACTTGGTGCGTTTCAAAAGCTGCAATATTATCCTATGGGAGGAAAGACAAGACGGCATTCAGGCACAGTTCAGCGATTTATGAGACCAATCTCCTGGACTTAAGGTGAGTATGGGGCAAGGGCCATGGCAGCACCACAGGTCACCTTGGGTGGCACTGGGGTAGTCAGGTGCCGAGGTGCTTTTCAGTATCGGGTGCCCAAAGTTATCCTATGGGAAGAAAACGTATTGCATTCGGGCACTTCCCAGTGACTTACGGTACCAATCTCCTGGGCTTAAGATGAGTAGGGTCCAAGGCTGCACCAACAGGTAACCTTGGGCGGCTCTGGGGCGGCTGGGTGCAGAGGTGCTTTTCAGTGTTGGGTGCCCAATGTTATCCTATGGGGATCGGTCCTGTCAAAAAGAGGCTGCGGGCTTGGACTGGGCAGCTAGTCGGTCTGAACCACAAGGGGACTCAGGTCTCACGATGCTTGAGGGAATGGGGACACCTTTGGTCCTCTTCTCCATGGGCCAGGAGTGATGGGTGCAGAGGTGTCTTCAAGCGTTGGATTTTCGTCACCGGGAGCACTTGCGGTAGAGGCGTCCTGCAAACAGAGGCTGCAGGTGCAATCGGGAAGTCCACAGTGGGCAAGTCCAGGATGGGCTTTGTCTCTGGTGGATCAGGGGATCATGCTGGCACCATTGGTCCACTTCAGCTCGGCTAGGTGGCACGGGTGCAGTGGTGCTTTCCGGTGTCCGGCTTTGGCGATCAGAGTCCTCTTGGGGCTCTTTAGGTGCCTGCAGGATGCAGGGAAGCAGCTCTGCTGCTCCACAGGAGTTCCTGAGTCTTGGCAGAAGTGCTGGCAGTCATCCTGGACTTTTGGAGGCACAGCGGCTTGCAGGATGAGTCGACTTTGGCGCAATCATTGGGAACAGCAGAGAGGCTGGCAGGGTTGGCGCCAAGTCAGTTGCTTCTTCCACAGTTCTTGCTTTTCGCGTCTCTTTGGTCCTTCTTCTTTTGGTCAGCAGGATCTGTTTTTCTGGTGCAGAGTTCCCTAAATACTGAATTTATGGGTATTAGGGGAGTGTGGGTTAGTTGCCAGTGGGCTACCTACCCTTGGGGTCACTGCGCCCCCTATATGACCACTTCCCTGGGGAGGTGGTCATAACCATGTCCCAGACTTCCTGATTTTGCCATCACCAATATGGCTAACTTTGAAAAAGTTGCATCTACTTTAGGCAGCCCAGTTCAGGGGTGGTGCTCATCTGAAGGTGGACGCGCCTGCCATGCCTCGCTAATCTTTCTGCCTGTCAAGGTGCCAAGGGGCTCTGGACAGATGGGGTCAGTTTCCTCTCCTGTGAGAGATGCCAGATTTGCATACCAAAGGTGGAGGGCCTCTTTGAAGCTCCCCAGCCTTGGTATGCTAATCCGTAGGTCATCCTGTGGGCAGGGGTGCCAGGCACCCCCTGCTTGAGCAGGCTTGGTTTATGGCACCTGAAGAGCAAAGGGCCTCACCCCTTGGGGGTCATAATCCCATCTCTGGTGGCAGGTTGGTTAGAAGCAGTCAATCAGCACACCAGTGGTTGCTAAGTTTTCAGAGGGCACCTCCAAGGTGCCCTCTGTGTGCATGTATTAATAAATTGAACAGTGGCATTAGTGTGGGTTTGTTAATACGAGATGTTTGATACCAAACATCCCTATTTTCAGTGAAGGCATCATGTAGCGGGGGTACTCGTTTTCATAAGTGTCCAGCACATGCTTTTAAAATGGCTTCCCTGATCACTTGTATTGGCAGTAGTGGAACTGACCAGTGCGGGGGCATATCTGCTCCACCACTTAGGCCCTCACATGTAGTATAGTGCACCCTGCCTTGAGACTGTAAGGCCTTCTGTAGGGGTGACTTACTTATACTGCATGCAGCTTCGGCAGACATGGCACATAGGCTGTGTGCCATGTTGTGTTTTCACTTTTGTCTGCACTCAAACATGCAGACTGCAGTGGCAGTTTGCATGAGCTTGGTGAGGGGTCCCTTAGAGTGGCACACATCATACTGCCATGGGGACCCTTTTTAGTACATCAGGCCCTATGTACCATGGGTACCATTTACTAGGGACTTACAGATGGTACTAAAGGTATCGCTAATTGGAGAAACAATAGCACAGTTTGGGGAAAGAGATCTGCCCCTGGAGACTCGGTTAGCAGGAACCCAGTGTACTTCCAGTCGAAATAACATCAAACACTAGGCAAAAAGTGGGGGGTGACCATGTCAAAATGGGCACTGTCCTACAATATCACTATCTCACTGACTTTAGCCCATCTATCTGCATTCATAGCTGAGAAATTCCACGTCATCACTACTAAAGGATTTGTGCCATGAGTGACACAAGAGCTAGCCATTGCGTGCTGGGACTAGAAGAGCGCTCTGCATGCTTGGACCAGAAAACACATTATTATACAAAGCAAAAATCCGAATTATGGCTCCCAAAAGGAAAATATATTTTTACTAAAATGCCACAAAGGGGTGGATGTGTGAGTAGAAACTCATGTCACTGGGTGGTGGCGCAACTAGATCAAGGGTTACTACAAACACAAAATCACAAACATTGAGTGACTCCACACCAGAAAGAACTTTTATTAAAGTCAGTGAGTGGTAGAGGTGCAACTCATCACTCAGGTTTACTGCTGCCATCACCTGCAGTGTAGTCAATATCCCTTTAAGAAATATTGTTGGATTGGCACCCACTGTGCATGTGTTCTTGCGTGATACATTCTTGCCCTTTGTGTGCAGCACTGTGACTGCTTCAAAAATGCATTAGGGGATACTAGAGACACACCATTTTGAAAGATCTGGGGTGATAATCTGGGGTTGTATTTCTTTAATTGACAGGCACTTATCACTAGTGATCACTAGAATTCTTCGTGTCCCCTTTTCTGTATCTGTTATATCCTCCATTCATTCCCTCACATATAGAGCTACGGGTATAATAACCAAATATTTGTCTAGTTGAATGCACAGTGTTGTCGTTTTTTCTATTTCTTCTCAATAAAGTGTAACAATAAGAACAATGACAATAACAACAAGACACCAGAGCCTGGTTTTGTAACCAGAGAGACCTCCAGCTGCATGGCCTTTATTTAAGACATTGCTTCAATAAGTATCTGTCCTACCTGGTCAGGACACACTCCTATTTATCAGTAGTACCTAAAATGCATCTTGTTGTTTGTTAGTGTTTCTAACACTGTGTCCTGTTCTAATAAAGCTTCACCAAGCCCCAGGAAGAGTTGAAAACATGAAAGATACAAACTGTAGACTTCAGCATTGTGGTTGGTTCTGCTAAACAGTGTGCATGGCTATGAACAATAGGTCAGTGTGTGTGTATAGTTACCTTGGGAACACTGCCCCAGCTCCACGTCTTATATGACACAACAGTTATTCTAGTTGACAACACATTGGATGCAGGTTTTGCGTGTAGACCAAGCGCTACATTACAAGCCCTAGAATGGATGGCGGTTGTGTCTAAAGAATACAGAACTAATTGAATGGGTCACACGTCAATGTGCCCTTTGTCATCACAATGCAGGGGCTTAGCTATCCTTGGTGCAGCAGGGGCTGTGGCATCAGGGCCCATGTGTGTGAGAGGCCCACTTTCACCATTTAGGGGCTGTTTCTGCTAGAAGACCAGAGACTGGGTCTAATTTGTTTCCTTGAATCAGGGCCCATGGTACCCTTGCTACACCACTGGAGCAATAGAGTCGAGGACACAGAAGACAGTATAAACTTTGGTCTTGATAATATTGCTTAGGGGTGGGACCCCGTAAATATCCTTTCGCTCACACCCTGCTTCACCCAAGCAAATTTCCAAATCTATTGTAGTCAAGATAAACAATGCCATAAGGAGCTAGGACTGGCGTGCATCACAGCAACGTACGTTTGAGGAAACTGCCAATGCTATGCTACATACATAATGTATTTCCATTAAAACATTATCGTTCTCCATTGCCACAATCAGACTGTGTAGCACGTATGTCCAATGAAACCAATGCATTAGGCTTCCCATGTGATACCCAATAATGGACTTTTTGGCACAGCCGGAATGGAAACCAGAGCCAGTCGTGGCAAAAACGTTCAAACCAGCCCTACATTGGAAAAGGTCCCCATCGGAATGGGGCTGTTGGGGCAGGGTTCAGTCATTGGCAGCCTATTCTGCTCTGACAGCAGCCTTCTAGCCTGCAGGCTACCCAAGAAATGCCAGAGTGGCAGAATGGCCTGTACAGCCTACTTCTCAGTCAAGACCCGGCTCCCAACGATGTCTGTGTTTTGAGGCATCAAGGGCGTGAACACTTAAATAAACTCGGACTTTTTCAAGGCAAACTCAATATCTTCGAAATTAAATTTGCAGACATTTCTCGACTGTATGCCTATGTTGTACCGGCCACCTGTAGTCTTATTTGGCTGCTCGATTTTTTTACTTTTTAAATAAAATACACTTTCAAGAATGCTTTTGAAAAGAGCTGAGAGCGTGGGCTATACGAATGCGGTGTAATTCTGTACAGGCATTCATTTGCGCTGCTCGACCAGAACACTCACTTTTCACTTGGCCCTCGCGCACCCCTCCTCTAAAATAAGAGGCTGGCGAATTTCTGGCAGCTAAGGAGTTCTCCCTTCTTATAAATGTGAGCCTGAGCACCTGTTTACAAAAAAAAAGTATATTACATTCTCCGAGAGATATATCAACATTCGCCTTTGTTGTCACCCCTTCAGTTTATGGTAAACAATCTCCTTCGTACCTCCGTACTCTGAAAAAGTCTGAATGAAGATCCTGTACACCTGCAAAACGCCTCTTTTCCACTGTTGGGAACTGCGCCTCATAGAAAACAGCGGCTTGCTTACGAGCAAAAAAGAAATAGATGATGGACTGTCAGACTGCAGAGCTCTGTCTGATTTACATGTCATTATAATCCCAGGAGGCAAAGCAGGGATCTTAATACATGAGCACTGTGCATATTCAGACAGCTCCAGATCAATCAGGTGAAATACCTTGGATTATTTTATATCATAAAACGTTTAATATCTTCAAAGGGCATCGTCTGGCACAGTCAAACGCTGCGCTACACTGAGGTGACAATTGTTTTTCTCCAGCGACAAATGATATCCCGGCCTGTCATAGGCCTCGGTGGGGCCTGGATAGGAAACGTCACGCAGGACTCCATGATAATTTTCTCCCCGCGTGAGCACCTCCTTCAAAATCTCCTCTGACAATTCTAGAGGCAGTTCCAGCACGTGCTACCAGTTAGTGGTGGCGTACGTAATCTGTCTCATTATGTATGTGTCCGAAAAGCAGACAAGGCTTAATTTTTGAATATATAAATACACTTAGCAGCAGCAGCAGCAGCATGGGACCCCGAAAAACATGGGGCAAGCGGGAAACAGTCACAGCTGAGGGGTCTTGTTTCTACTGCACCTCTGCACTAATAACCACAGTGGTGTAACCAGTGGCCACTGGCAGGAAACAGGGGTTGCGGGGTGGAGGAAAGGAGGGAAGGAGGGGGGGGGGTAAAAAAAACAACAACAAAAAAACGTACCTCTTCGGCCGGCCACGTCTCTCCTCTGCTTCTCTGCCGACGTCCCAGAACGGAAACAGGAACTGGAAGCACACACAGGCACCCTCCCCTAAACCAATCACAATGCTGCAATGATTGGTCTGAGCACCGTGGTTCGGCGCTCAGACGGGTAATGGGAGCCTAGGCATGTTCCTCAATAGGCTGTGTAATGCAGCCTGGTGGGGAACATGCATAGTGCTCATGACTGTTTGGCTGGCCCAAGACAGCCAGCCAAACTGTCATGCACAATTAGAGTGTGCCCACCACTCCTCCCCCTGTGACCCCAGTCTCACTTGCCCTAACCCAGCCCCGCAGCTACCAAAAATAAAATGATAACAAAGTTATTATCATTTTATTTTTTATTTTTTCACTGCTTTGAAAGCAGTGGGGCGACGCTCCTTCGCCTTAGCGGAGGAGCCGCCCCTGGGCGTAACGTAAAATGATGGGGCCATCCTGCAAAATGTAAGGAGAGGCGCATGAGTCTCCCGAATCTCATAGATATTCATTAACATTGTCCTGAATGTGGCCTCCCTGAAGGATTGCAGGGACTTGTGTTACACTCCTCAATACTGAAGCATTAGCTCGAAGTACAGACTCACATCGCTTTTATTCGTCCCCCACTGCCCAGGGACGTAACAAAGGCCCCCGCAGACCCCGCAGTGCGGGGGGGCCCTGAGCTCCAGGGGGCCCCCTCAGCAGAGTATGCTGGCCTGAGAGCTCCTGAGTGAGCCAGAAGTGGGGCCCTCCATGTACTTTGCAGGGGGGCCCCCTCGAGTTTCGTTACGCCACTGTCACTGCCCTCTTAAACAGACTATTTTCAGTGAAATGTAGGAAGCCTGGCACTGAGTGGAAATGATGTTGGACTGACTGATACAGTCTGCCTTCCTCCAACTCTTAAGTGTTATCCTAGTGGGGATACATCTCTGTAGCCTGTTGCTGAGTTTAAGAATTCTGAATTTATGCTAGTAGCTCAGCCCTCATAAGCCATATTGTTTACTTGTGATCAGGCACATAAGAAATTCAGTGTTTGTGTACAAGGGCGGATTAAGAGTCACCATGGATAATTCACTAGCTATCATTCGCCTACATAGGACTGGATACAAATTGTCTACTGTTCTTTATCAAGGTCTCTGGACTAGACTTCTCTTCTCTACTCATCATAAATTGTGGAAAGGTTGCAGACTTCACAAGTGTTCCTATTGCAAAAATATGGCACAAAGGAGGCTAAAGTTCAACATTTTTCACGCACTGTTTTGAAAGAAAAATTGTTATTTACTTTCTGTGGTAGAAAACATGTGATGATTTCACCAGAAGTGCAATTGGACAAAAATATCGCAATTACACAATTTGATAATGTGCATCATGATGACTTTTGTGCAAATTTGCAAATGGAATAATAATTTCGCATGCCCCTCTCCTGACATTACTTACTATTTGTGGTCCTTTTCAATAAGAGGTTCGTGGAAAGTATTTTCAGGATCCACTCTTGGAACTGGATATTGACTATACTCAAATCGGAGACAAATCAAAAAGTGCTCTAGTTCCCTTGGTTAGGGTCACGATTGTGCTATACAAAAAAAAGTAATTTCGGTATCTTTAATCCTGCATACTTGCGTTGGTGAAAATCTGCTGAAATTTACAGGGATATGTGAAGGTAAATCTATCACACCTCCAAGTAATTACCGCCAATTCGTGACTTCTGTAAAGCTGAAGAAATCTCAGGTAATGTGGTCAGCAGACATTGTTCCACTTAGCTACAGACCACTGTCTTCTTAATGAGAGCGGAAGTCCGGTGATGTAACAAGGCACAAACGGTAATTGCTGTTGGATTCGTGTGCCTAATTTAGCAATTTGTCCTATATTTGGCCCATTGAATTGTCAACCTGGACATGCTACGTTTCCTAAAAAACATCCTAAAAACTAAAAGGTGCAATTTGGGCAAACATTTTAAAGGGTTCTCGTAATGCCTTCTGCTTCTCTGAATGCAGCTTGGAAGTGTGCATATCATGCAATGCTGACTATGTTCGCTATCCATGCATTAAAAGTTCAGCCTCTGGATTCCCTGACCCACTGTGGCAGATAGGAACTCATGTTATATTCCAATGGATTAGCTCCTTCCCTAACCCATACCAGAGGCAGGGCTGAACAATCTCTGATTGATATTTGTACAAGATAATCATTAATGCTGGATATTTCATATATGTGTCTATCCGCAGTGTAAATTCTTACTGTGTATTTTCTTTTTTGCAAATAAGATGCAAATTATCACATATTCTCTGTATCATGTTCAGTGTCTAGAAGTATTCATCATTAGCATATTGACAAGCATCTATTTTTCGCATGTTGACGATAGACTAGGGCCTGAGTGTATCATTGGACAGATCTCTAACAAGTATGTGCCAGCTGCATATCAACCTGAAATCTGCCCAGCATTTTGCGAAGCGACTGATTGGCTAATCATGTTCATCTTAAAATGAATATTCACAAACTCAGCCTCAGGAAAAATGAGGAGACAAGAGACATTATATGATATCCTGTGAATGCCTAGAACCTCAAGGATGGAGGTCTGCAAGGGACAAACCACCTCCACCCTTACATTTGCATTCCTTTCCTATGAATATTTTTTAAAGCAGCCCATGTCCATTAAGGGAACAAGGTATACTTTAAAATCAATTTTCTCATTGAAGGATAGACAATGGTGGAAATTTGCAGTGATATGCCTCCCCCTCCGCCCCCCGTACCCCCACCCCTCCCCAGAGCCTACATGTTAGGCTTCCCACAGGGACAGCTTCCACTTTGCGAATCAAACTTGGTGTCTGTAATTGATCAGTGTTATAAGACCACAACTTGAGGCATAAGCCATTGATATTTGTCATTAGTCCTCTCAAATAGGAGGGTGACACCCATTTCACACCCCTTCCTAGTTGCAATTAGTAATGGGCTGCAAAAGATCTTTTTTGAGCTGCAAAGAAATTTCTGACTGTAAGAATGGCTTATGCACATTGCAGAAAGGAGTTTTGCGTTGCAATTTAAACGCTGTGATTTTGCGAATGCTGTCTTTGCAACGGAAAAACAGCTTTGTACATCAGGGCCTAGGTTCTTAAAGCGTATTTGTAATGTTGAGATATGTGCTGGGCGCTAGGACCGGCACATGAGGCTAGGAAGTGGGAGGAGAGCCGGGTGGCGGAAGAGGAGGGGCGATCGAGTTAGGGTTAGAGTAGAGAGAAGGATACAGGAGCAGGAGGTGAATAAAGGCTTCCCCACATAATTCATAGTGTCCGTGTCCTTTGTACTGGCGCGAGGACACTACAACTGGTGACGAGGATGGTCGGACTCGCCTGCCCGCCTACCTGTCTCCTAGCGTGCGCTCCGCTGCCTCGGAGCTGTGCTGAGTAGCGGACCGGGTGCCCACCCCGGTCGCGTTGTGCCCCGCTGTGTGTGGTTGTTCGCTCCGCCGCCTCGGAGCTCAGAAGTCCGCCGCTGCGCACTGGGAGCTCACCCCAGTGGCGTGTATCCTGGAGGAGAGTCGGCGCTGCAGTGCCCGGGAGCTCACCCTGATCGTGCATTCTGGACTGCAGGTACCTGGCTGTGGATCCATCGAGGGAGGAGTGCAGGGTCCGCTGGTGTGCCCGGTAACTGGAGTCGTCGGTGCTGGAGGCTCTCTCTTACCGTGTTGCCTCTCTCTGCTAGATTCAAGCTCGAAATCTCGCGAGGAGCGAGATTTCACCGGCGGCCATCTTGAGGTCAGGCGCCTCAACCAATCCCCTGCGAGGAGTGCCCGGCGGCCATCTTGAGGTCAGGCAGATACAACCAAAAAAAAAAAAAAAAAAAAATTTCAACGAGCTTAGATACATGACTGTCGGAGGAGCTATCAGGTGCCTTATCTTGCGGTACAAGGCCCTATGCATGGACTTTTGAGACGGCCATATATGCCAGTATAGCATTACTGAGGAGTGGCGCTCACGCTGACAATTTTCTTACCGAGTGGCAGGCGCTGTGAGGGTCCTGTGGCTCGACTGTTCATCACGCAGCATTTACCCCACCGCAGTCAGCCGCAATGCCTGGATCGCCAACGTCAAGGCAGCGTCATGCCTCTGCCGGCGCCAGCACCAGGCAGGAGGTGCCCACGCCCACAGCGCACATGGGTGGACACGGATTTGGCCTGCTCGGAGTCCCTTTTCTACGCCCGCCGGAACCTTTGGTCCTCATATCAGGGGGAGGTATGGGCCTTCGCTGGCAGGAATGGCTAGAAGATTTTGAAGACTTCATGAAAGGGTCTAAGGTGACCGAGGAAGAACAGCAACTGATTGCACTACGCAATTTAATCGGAAAAGATGTTGGTCAGATCATAAAGGAGCTTCCGACTGAAGCAGTCTCGTCCTATGCCAATGTGCGTGAGGCACTAAACAGGAAATTTCTTCACAAACGGAATGTTGATTACGAAAGATATACCTTCAATCTGACTTCTCAAGAAAAAGGCGAGCCCATGAGTACCTTCCTTACGCGGCTTCGACGCTTGGCCCGCTACTGCGAATTTGACTCGTTCTCGACAGAAGACGCCCTTCGCCTGCGGATCATAGAAGGATGCCAGTCTGAGTCGTTGCGCAGACGTCTTCTAAAGAAAAGTTACTCTCTGGATGAAATCGAAGAAATGACGCGAGTACACGACCAGGCAGAAGAACAGGCCAAGAGAATGGAAGCGGGAAGAGGTGGAAAATGTGAACAAGCATTTCGGCTCCACTCCAGCAACACCAACAGGTCTTCCCCTGCAAAGCAACGATCATCCAGATCCAAAGTTCAGCCCCAGCATACGAGTCGTCGACGTCGCAGTACCAGTAGGACTGACCAACGGCAGGAGCGTCAACTTAAATGCTATCGCTGTGGATATGACTTTCCCCACAAGGAGACTTGCCCTGCATTAGGACAAAGGTGCAGGAAGTGTGGCCGGGATAACCACTTTGAGAACGTCTGTGGAGCTCCTCGCAAAGACACCCACAGAGACAAGTACAGACAATCCAGACAGTCTAACACTCGCCATCATGCCAAAGCAGTGTGGGACCACAGAGATTCCTCCACTGGCTCGTCACAGTCCAGCCGTCAGTCTCAGGGGACATATCGATCTCGTCGATCACAATCTCGGGAGTCGAGGTCGTTGTCACCAATATCGCAAGACAGTGATGAGTACGTCTGCATGGTTGCGGATCCGGACCGGTTGAAGAAATACCCGCGACTACATCTGAAAATGGACACCCACCTGGCGAAATTTGTTCTGGATAGTGGAGCATCTCTCAACTACATTTCAGTTGCAGAATACAAGAAAATGAGTCCACCACCACACTTGCATAAAGCAGCCGTGCGGGTGTACACTTGGATGTCAAAGGAACCTCTTCCTTGCTTAGGACAATTCCCGACCAATCTCACGTACAAGGACAGAACTATTCCGGCCCGCATTCACGTCATTGATGGTCCTGAAGCAGATTGTCTTCTCAGTCTGCCCACGGCGGAACGCCTTCGACTAGTAGACATTTTGTACAAAGTGGATGATGAACCGGATATAGTGCACAAGTTTCCTAAATTATTCACCGGACTTGGAAAGATGGCTCATTGCCAAGTTCGACTACACATAAATGAACGTGTGTCACCCATAGCACAACATCACAGGAAAATTCCATTTCACCTGCAACAGGCTGTAGAGGAGGAATTGCAGGATCTTCTCCAGGCCGACATTATTGAGAGAACGTCAGGACCCACTCCATGGGTCTCTCCAGTGGTCGTTGTGCCTAAAAAGGGCTCACCTGACAACGTGTGCCTCTGTGTAGATATGAGGGCTCCCAACACCGCCATCGAAAGAGAAAGACACCCGGGGCCTCATATTAGCGACATGATTGCGTCACTCAACGGGGCGCAAATATTCTCCAAACTAGACCTCAACAAGGGCTATCACCAGCTGGAACTTCACGAACA
The DNA here is from genome assembly GCA_963921515.1 of Calotriton arnoldi. Lineage (NCBI taxonomy): Eukaryota > Metazoa > Chordata > Amphibia > Caudata > Salamandridae > Calotriton > Calotriton arnoldi. The sequence continues at coordinate 408,788 of CAWUFW010002952.1, forward strand.
ATCGAGATATATCACCACCTTCTCGACTCATCAAGGGCTGTTTAGATACAAAAGACTCAGCTTTGGGGTCTCTTCTGCCGCTGAGATTTTTCAAGAGGCCATCAGAAAGGTAATTCATCACGTTCCCAACACTTTGAATTACAGTGACGACATCCTGGTCTATGGAGCAACAATGCAAGAACATGACACAGCGCTGGACCGAGTCTGTCATGCTCTGTTGGATGCCAATCTCACTCTAAATAAAGATAAATGCGAATTCCACAAATCCACACTAAAATTCTTTGGACACATCTTCTCAGGCTCTGGCATGAAACCTGATCCAGAAAAGATTGCCGCCCTAAATGATACCCCCAGGCCGCGAGACGCAGGAGATGTACGGTCCTTCTTAGGCATGGCAAGTTACTGTGCACGCTATATCAAGGACTATGCCACTATCAGTTACCCCCTGAGAAAGCTGACCAAACAAGGACACCCATTTCAATGGACTACGAAGTGTGATCAAGCATTTCATGAAATCAAGGCTGCGGTTGAATCCGCCAAAAATCTGGCATATTTCAATCCTAGAAGAAAAACTGAAATCACTGTGGATGCAAGTCCTGTAGGCCTGGGAGCGATATTGGCTCAATATGACAAAGAGAGTGATCAACGGTATATTGTAGCATATGCCAGTCGGAGTCTCACGGACACAGAGAGAGCGTACTCCCAGCCTGAAAAGGAAAGCCTGGCGGTAGTCTGGGCCTGCGAACATTTCCACATCTTCATTTACGGAAAACACTTTACACTTATCACGGATCACCAGGCCCTGATAACCATTTTCGGCAACCCCCGAGCCAAGATGCCACCCCGAATAGAGCGCTGGGGCATCCGCCTTCAAGAGTATACTTATACCATCATCCATAAGCCGGGAAAAGCTGCAAATCCAGCGGACTATATGTCCCGACATCCCAAGGCAACATCCAAATCCAACCCATCATTAGCGGAGGAGTACATCCATTTTGTAGTGGCTCAAGCCAAACCACCCGCAGTCCCCCTGGATGCCATCCTTGATGCCACTAATGAAGATGCCACGCTACAAAATGTAAAACATCGCATTCAGACGAACAGGTGGAGGCATCTGGAGGAATCCGGACAGAGTGAACAGATTGACAGTCAGGAACTGTCCTCTTTCAGACATGTGCAGGATGAACTGTCCATCACCTCAGATGGTCTTGTACTAAGGGACAAACGGATCATCATTCCGAAACAGTTGCGCCAAGGAGTCATCAACTTGGCGCATGAAGGGCATAGAGGTATTGTAGCCACGAAGAGAGCGCTGAGGGAACGGGTCTGGTTCCCCATGCTAGATCAGATGGTGGAACTTACACTGAAAGACTGCCCACAGTGTCAGCTAGTAAGTCGAGAGGATCCACCCGCGCCGCTGCAAATGTCTGAACTGCCGGATGGCGTGTGGCATCAGGTCGCCGTGGACTTCTTTGGACCGCTACAATCTGGCAAATATATCCTGGTCATGATGGACGAATACTCACGTTTCCCAATCGCGCACCTCGTAACGTCAACCAAAGCCGCCACCACCATACCGGTATTTGATGAGGTCTTCGCAGCATGGGGCATACCAAAGGTAGTAAAAACAGATAATGGCCCTCCATTCAATGGGCAAGACTTCGCCGAATTTGCCAAGCACCTAAACTTCAGACACCGGAAGATCACCCCTCTGTGGCCCCAGGCCAATGGAATGGTGGAAAGATTCATGGCCACTCTCAAGAAGACCATCCAGCAGACAGAACTTTCAAAGAGTGATGTGCAAGGGGCTCTCAATGAAGTATTACGCGCCTATCGAAGCACACCGCATACTACCACAGGCAAATGTCCCGCAACATTAATGTTGGGTCGCACAGTGCGCACCAGAATACCAACGTGGGAAGATGCAGCTAGCAGTTTGTCTCAAGACTCTGAGCACGAGGAAATAGCAGCCACAGACAAACTAAAAAGGAGAAGATGAAGGAATATGCAGACCGACGGAGAAAAGCGGCACAGCCGTCCATTCATGAGGGAGACTGGGTATTGGTGCGACAAGAACAACAGAGAAAAGCAGACTGTCGATATCATGCATGCCCACTGCGGGTGACAAAACAAAAAGGGACCATGATTACAGCTGCGTCGGAGCACAAGAGGATCACAAGGAACGTGACGCATTTTCAGAAATGCACACCCACTGTCCGAGAAGCATTGACTGCCCCTCACAGTATGGCAATTGGAGACGCACCTGAGTCGATAAGTAATCAGCGACCCTCCACGTCTCCGGACGAAAGGGAACGGGCGGCGCAAGAGGCTCATCTCCGGCCGCAAAGAACTCATCGAAGACCAGTTCGCCTGATTGAAGAAATGTAACTATGTTGGTTTATATCATCGTTTAGTCTGGCATGCACGGACACATTTAAAATAATTACAATTGGTCAAGAAGGGGGAAGATGTAATGTTGAGATATGTGCTGGGCGCTAGGACCGGCACATGAGGCTAGGAAGTGGGAGGAGAGCCGGGTGGCGGAAGAGGAGGGGCGATCGAGTTAGGGTTAGAGTAGAGAGAAGGATACAGGAGCAGGAGGTGAATAAAGGCTTCCCCACATAATTCATAGTGTCCGTGTCCTTTGTACTGGCGCGAGGACACTACAGTATTGTACATTTTTTATGCATAATACCTGTTTTGGGAATATAGTTTTGTTTCGAAATGCATTTCCTTGTCAAATTGTGCTTCCAAGATGTTACAAATATTCGTTTTAGCTTAATTCAGCACTTCGACGCCTCGTCAGGGGTAGTAAGCGCTTTATAAATGCAATTACAAGTACATGAAGAACCCTTATTGCCAATTTACCTATCTCGCTAATGGTGCCTGGTACACTGATGTTATATCGGCTTGTGAAGAGTTCACTGGGACTGTGTACATCTGTTGCATGTTTTTAAGGCTTAACTATTATATTGGCTTTTAAGATCTGTACTTACTTTCCTCATTTCTTCGACAAGACCAAAAGCAATACTTTTTGTCAAAATATTAATGGTATTCTGCAAAGCTCATGTATAATGGTTACTAATATGGCAAAAAAAAGCGTTGCATTTGAGAGCTTTCCTTGTAAAAGTGATACTTGTGTAAATGTCAGGAGTATGCTCACGTTAAAACAGCAAAGCATATGCAAATAATAGTCTTTAAACCGAAATTGCAATACAGCTGAAATATTTGAAGGGCTGTCTGAAGTAAATTCTTATATATATATATATACATATATATATTTTTAAAATAAACATGCAATCATTCCTGCCTACTTATCACTGAAAGTGTAGCTTTTCTATAGCTGCAACAACAAAGAAAGTTAGCCAAAATACCCTTCAAACATGTGCATGCCTCAATGCAGTCCATCCTTTTAGATGTACTTAGCATTGACGAACTGTAGTAAATCCACATTTTCTGAATGGTCACCCTAGATTTTTGAATTTTTTTAGACCCTGTATTTTCTGGACTAAAGTGGAGTAAAATACTTGTGATCCTCCTTAAAACATTCTGAAGCCTGTCACAATCACTCTCTTGACTGGTAGGAAAACTTGACTTAAAATATTTAATAAGTCATCCCTAAGCACACCTTGCTGCCCACAAGGTAGGGTGCATAATATTTAGGACTGGAACATATGTGACATTAGAAATGGCATGTTCCCCCAGCAGCTTACCCCAAAACGACAGTCGCAGATCAAGCTGTAGTTGGCACATAGGAAAAGTCAAAGTGTAGATTATGCACTTTTATTTATACCGTTTGACCTCTACCAGCTGCAAATTCCATTCAAAGACTTATTTTCATATTTAATAAAAATACAATCAAGTTGGATTTTTATTAAATATATTGGAAATGTAACTTTCAAAATGTTACGTTTACTGTGTGTGAAGCTGCTGGAGGCTAATGTGCATTAGCTCTCCAGCTACAACAAAGCCTATACTTGACCTAAAAGATGTATGAAAGAGGTGTGAAAACTGTTCCCAAAGCAGGGACAGTGGCCTGGGAGCGTGAAGGTGTTTTCCTTCCACTGGCAGGAAGAAAAGTTGGGATGGGCCCAGAAACCCAATTAAAATCAAAGGCTCCTGCCCTGTCACAAGTAAATGTAAGGTGACACCTGGAAAGGCTCAAGCCTTTGCCCCCTCAGTCAGGCTGGCACCAGATCCAGCGAGAGGGAAGCTACCTCCAGATTTGACTTTGTGTGACCACAGAGTGGAGGACTGCTCATTACCCTGGCCACACCTCTGGGTGGGCACACAGGCTCTGCACAGGGGGGAAGAGTTTCCACCTCTTGGACTTTGAGAGTGAGGGGCACTGTGGGATTGGTTGCTTTAGGGCGAACAGGAACCTTGATGAAGCTGATGCTCTTACTTAGCATAATCAAACATCTGTCAATGGCAAACGTAAGGATGGTCAAAACAATTTTTACCACAATTTGATAACTCTTGTAAAACTGCCAATGAAGTAATTTCTGCGTACCTTTGAGTCAAGGGTATGGGATCTATACACAGTATCATTACCCGTTTCGACATGCTAGGGAAATTCTGTAAAGATGGACTCCATCTTACTGCAGAAATAAATCTTATCTCCCTAAAGAACTTAAGTATTGTATCTAGTATTACCTCTAAGCTCACCAAAATACATCATAAAACTAAAGGTCCTTCTTATGAATACCTTATGTTTATAATGTTCATAGATTTTTTGTTAAGAAACTATTTCTGATTTTTGGTATCCTGAATCTTCAGCTGACCCTTGAGCTAAACCAAAATGATAGCATGGATCACCACTGTTCATAGCAAAGAGCTAGTTTCTCAATACCAAATTGTGAGTCATAAAGACCATACATTCACAGAGAACAATACATTTTAATGTATAATGTACACTATGTCATGTAATTTCTATAGGCATTAACTAATGTAAACTTACAACCAGTTATATTAAAATTTTTACTATATAAAGTCACCTACACCACAGTATCATGTAAGAGTGTAATGTTCAGGAAACCCATTAGGAAATTGCAAATATAATTCCTTTTTTCAGATTAAGAATCTAGAGATACATATAACGTTTCCTCATGAAAATCATTAACAATCATGGTTGTTGTTAATAAAAAATATATAATAACCACTTATTATTAGATATAAAATAAGCTTCTAAGTTGTATTCTGCTTTGGGAAGGATACACAAAAATAAATACATTTAACAGTTTAGAATACACATTAGTATATAATTAACAATTTATTATTATTTAAATTCTAATTATATTATTAATTATATACAAGTATGTTCAAAATGTATTCACTATGTAACTTGTGAAATTGCCAGTCCTTGTGTCAAACCCACACAAAGGGACCAATCAGGAATATACAAGGCCTTTGACCATACATATTGAGTCACTATCAAAGCACCATTCATGAACGGGAACATCTGGCCTGCAGCCAGGCCATAGGGCCAACCCTCCAAAGATGTTAGCTCGGCCTTTGGCCAAGCCTAGCAAACATCACAATCACCGTATGATCCATGATCCTGTAAGCTTGGCCTCTGGCCAGGCCTTACAACTAACCTACCACAAAGAAACCGTAAGGGGTATGCCCAGCCTTACATATTGAACATCACAATCAAACCACCATCCATAACCATCAAGTCCTTCCTTGAGAACAGACCTTATACCTAATTCACCACAGGTAAACAGTCAAGGTTATGCATGGTCAGGCATACCAATCAACACCATGAAATCACTGTCCATGAGCCTGAACACCTGACTTGCACCCCTCCGTGTACCTTGCAGGGGGGCCCCCTCAACTTTCGTTATGCCACTGTATAAAATGATCACTTATGGGCCAGGTTGCATGGCGTGCAGCTAGAGCCTATGTCCAAATCACCACAAAGAAACAATCAGGTGTACTCATTGCCGGTGGATGCGCATACCGACCATCACCATCAGTACACCATCCATGTGCCTGAAAGATTTCTCTGTAGCTAGGCCTTACACCCAACTCACAAAAAGGAAAAACTTGGGGGTATACATGTCCTTTGGCTATGCAGAATGAACAATTGAATAATAATACATTATTAATGTGAAAATAATGAATCAGATGTCCATGCTCTGATATTATTGAGATTGGACTTTGTCAATGCAGTCCTAGCTGATGCCTCTCAGACTACCCTTACTCCCATAAAATCGGCCTTACATGCAGCAGCCAGACAACTCTTAACGGCCTAAAATGCAACCACATCTCTCCAATACTCACCGATCTAGACTGGCTCCGCATTGAATACAGAATCCAATTCAAGCTGGGATGCCTAGCTGTCAATGCAATCCTTGCAAAAGCCCTATCCTACTTGCCCAACTTTCTCAAGACGTGTGATGGTTTGAGGACCCTTATAAGTAAAGAAAAACCCCAATGGGCAACCTCCCATGCTCCACCACAATTTTTCTCAGTATTGCCCCCACCTTCTAGAATTCCTTACCTACAGATATTAGAACTGCACAATACTCCTCTATCATTTCAACATCTATTAAAGACTCACCTATTCAAACTATACCCAACCCATTAACCCCTGTTTTTACAAGACTAACTGGGACCCTGCTCTAAGAAAACTGTAGAATACCCTCTCCATCCCCTACCCTCCACCCTCTCCACACCATTCTTCAGTCTCAGCATACTACCCCTCCCTGTCTCTGCTCATTCTCCTTCTCCTTCCAACTCTCTTCCCCTACCCCTTCCTCCTTTACCTACATATGCCAACCCTAACGTCTTCCCTTCTCTCTATTGAGCCAATTCCCCTGTTGTAAATACCTTTTTTTATTCTACAGTAACTTTATCTGTTCTATGCAAGACCTAGTGAGTCTGGTACTGTCATCATTTAAATCAGATCCATACCCTGGATGGCTATGCGCTGTAGAAATCTGCGAAATAAATGAATACATAATTTCTCTTATCAATGTCCTTGGACCTGAAAGCCTGGACTGCAGCTAGGCCAACACCTAAGCATAACAAGGGAACAATAAGGAGTGAATACCTGCCAATCATAACCATCAAAGCACAATCCTTGAGGCTCAAAGCAAGGCATGTAGATACGCCTTACTCTCAAACCTCTACATAAAACAGACAGGGAACTGCTTGTCTATGCACAATGAATATCACCATTAGATCACTGTCCATGAGACTCAAAATATGACCCGTGGCTAGAACTTACGCCCAACCCACAACCAGGAAAAAATCAGGGATATGCACGGCCTTTGGCCATGCATATTGAACATCACCATCAAATCACCATCCATGAGCCTGAAAGCCTGGGTTGTGGCAAGTACTTATGTCAAGTCCACCACAAGGAAGTAAACAGGAGGATAGTGCATAACAAATATCATCTTTAAAGCACCATCCATGAGCCTAAATGCCCAACCAGCTTCAAGGTTTTATTCCCAGTCCACTGCAAGGACACAATAGTATGCTCAGCCTTACACCCTGAACAACAAATCACTGTACATGAACTTCAAAGCATGACATGCAGCCAAACTTTAAGCCCAATGTACAAGTAGGTAGGAATCAGGTGTATGCATGGGCTTTGTCCAGGAATACCAAGAATCACCATCAAAGCACCATCCATGAGCCTAACAGCCTGTTCTGCAGCAAGGCCTTTCTCTAAAAATCACAACCAGGAACCTTTCAGGTGTGTGCATGGCCTTCAGCCAACACACCAAACATCACCATGAAAGCAGGTATCATGAGCATAGAAGACTGGCCTTCAACCAGCCCCTATACCAACCCACCCCAAAGGAACAAACAGGTCATGAGAACACTTACCAGAAGGGTTCAAGAGGTTTGCAAATCCAGTGCTAAGCTTCATGAATCCCTTTAACCTCTAGCAGTTTCAAACTAGATGGCAACATGGTGCAAGAGTTTGACAGTACTTTTGTAGGTTTGTGAAACCTTTGAACCCCAATTAATTTCAAACTGAGTGTCCATTCTAGGCCCAAGAGTTTACCTTTGTAGAGGTTCGCAGTACCTTTGTACCATGAGCAATTTCAATGAAAATGCCCAGCTTGATCCCAGAGTTTTGCATTACCTTTTTAGATGTACCCAAAATCCTTGAACCTCAAGCAATTTTCTTGATAGGGTGTCCAAACGTGGTCGTAGACACATGTGAAACCCGCACCACAGAGTAGCAACCTCCTCCGCATTGTGCCTTGAATATTTTTTGCTCCACTGCCGAATTCTGTAAACCATTTGTAAACATTTTTTTCATTTACTCTTAACTTGAGGATCATTCTTGAACAACCTCCCCACTTTTGGTTTAGGATGAGGTTCTAACCACCCTACCCCCTTAATGACCTTTTCATTTAATTTCCAGAGCATGGTACCATGCCCCATGTCCTGCAATGGTGACTGCAAGAGAAAGTTTTTTCTTGCAACCTGCCAATTCCATCACTCAGGTTTATGGCCCTGACTTTTGGACTTTGGATCTCAAATGGACAATGGGAGAAAAAGCTCACTTGTCCAATCATATTTGTCAAATTTGAGTTTCTAAGAGTTCATGACCCTGAGTTCATGCACCATTCATCGACAAACATCTCTAACTTTTTAAAAAAGTTCAAGCCCAACCTGAAACGTTTTTTAATGCTATTATCTCAAAAACTGCTGCATAGATTTAAACCTAATCAAGAAAAGGTACTTCCTTGACTGAAGTTCTCTTTTCATGCCAAGCTTGGGGCCCTGAGCTAGTTTAACCCTGGCTAGGGGCCACAAACCCGCATCAAGCGGTTTTAGACCCTTCAGGGACTTCCCACGGGGTTTGCAGACATAATAAAAAGCCCCGAACTCCACAGGAGGTCATAAAAAGCTCAACACTTCAACCAGAGTCGAAAACCCCACCATGTGGTCCACAAACATTAAAAAATTTAAGAATCATAATAATAAGAAAATTAATATATTAAAACAATACTAAAATTGGCCAGACTTCTCTTGGTTGGATTGAGGCCATTTTCAGCTCAGCAGGCAACGCTTACTGGACATGGCCAAAGACCGTGTGCAGTGGGGGGTTGGATGCAAGCCCACCCCCATTTAGGCCAAGGAGAAGGCTGTGTGCAGCAGAGATTGGTCACCCTATGGGGGTCTTGCACAGTGCCTGGCCAAAGGTTTTTGGGCAACACAAGCAGCCATGAGTTTAGTAAAGGAAAGAAAACCATTGCAATATGGAGCAACCAGAGTTGGATCACACTGAATATTTATTAAGGGTGCAATGGTAAACATGACGTGAGGGCGATAAAAGTTAGTTAAAATTCTACAGAAAATCGTTGCATGTTACAGATACAATTGGATTTTATTTCCATATAAAACAAATTTCCTTTTTCTCAAATTGTGATGTATAATGACTTAGACTATTTAAAAAAATAAATAAGAATGTGTAAGATGAAGGGTGGCTTTTTATGCCTCTTGCATTTGATTATACCAGTGAAGTACTAGTATTTAGTATTTTTAGTGATTTTCTATCTGTACTTTTTTTTTACAAAAGTTTATTTTCATCAAATAAACCAGAATCTCAGGCATCAATAGAAATTGCACCTGTTTTTTCTTGCTGGTGTATCATTTCATCATCCTTTCTTCGTGCCTTGTCAGTTATGTCTCCTCTGCCAAGGTTGCTTTATGATTTCAGTACACTATCTGTCTCTGCCATGAACAGTATACATTGGATCCCTTCTCCTCATTTTCTGTTTACTGCAAATTGCCTGCAGTTAAGCTCCACTTTCACAAGCAATATGATGAGACAAACGAAGTTCATCGAGCACCTGAAAACTGACCATTCTAAAATTACCCGTAGATTTGGAGTGAAGTCAGAGATTCACATCATTATAAAAAAACTAGACTGTGACTATAAAACATGTTAACTGTTATCTAGTTAAAAATAGCTCAAAATCTGGCAGGCGTCCTGTACATTTAGATACAGAATGTATTAGCAGTTGCTTCTGCAACCCTATGGGGTGTTTGTAATGTCTCTGTGTTAAGGATGAGATGAAGCGGAGGCAGTGCTGGAGGCAGTGCTCATATGGAGGATGGATGGAAGAAAAAAGAAATCAGGAGGAAAGGTTGTGTGAGCAGACAAAACTATTGGCATCACTGATATTGCTAGCTTTAACATTTACTCCTTTAATCTATTTCCTATTTTTAATTTTCCTTTCAGAATGCTGGTCTTTTGCATTGTATTTTATTGAATTTTTAGCTGAAGTTGGGCACTTTCCTACCTCTTTCTGTGTGCTTGATAGGGGTAGCTTGAGGCATGGTCTGTGAGTAGCTTGGTGTCCTGCGTGGGATTCAGAGGTGTGCTCCAGTCTACTCACAGCTGCCTTCAACACTGCATAAGCGTGAAGGTGAATGCAAAATTGAGTGAGATATACTGTTGCAATTTGTGTGTCCCTACCATTACGTCTGTTAAACTGTGTTTAATGCATCATGCTTTAGACAACTGCCAGACCTTTATGTTTTTATGGAATTCTGGAAGGTTGTTGATGATTCTTCTTCAGGCCGGAATGTAATTGCTGAGCTTTGATGTCAATACAGAGAAAGAAATCTTGCCAATACGTTTTTTTATGAGGGGATTGTCAAGCAGACAAGATTCTACGAAAGGTTTTGATGAATCGTGTTTTAGGGCACTATTCATTCCTTTCCAGAACTCTAATAGTTGTTGATTGTCCTTGTTTGTGTCAGGAGGGCATTTACAAAGCTTAAATGTCTTTACAGAGAATTAACTTTCACTAATGTGCAATTTATTGAGCATGGGGATGGTCAAGAAGTAGGCAATTGTGGATCTGAGATTATTTCTTTGACAGTAGACTCTGAGTGTGGATTGATGGAAGATTGGTCCTGTAGGATAAATCAACTGGCGAATTAGGCTAAATTCCTCGAAAGAGGTGCAGGCTGTGATTGTTAGCCAGAACAGCACTTGATGGATGGAATGACTTGGTCACAACTGAGTAATTATAGGTCTTGTATTGCTGCAATATTCTGTCTTTTTTTGTAGCCTGCGAGGTGGGCACAAGGAGGCTCCAATGTAGAGACCGTTGCCACAGTAAATATGTGGTATGACTAATGCTGTCTTGGCTTGTGCCCTGTGAGCAAATACCAAATGAACAAAGATAGGGTGAAATGTTTTCATTGTATTGATATATACATGAGTAATCTTGTGACCTGTGTTCATTGATAGATCACTCTTTAATTGTTCACATCAATGGAAGGGCTTTGAAAGGCTCCACAGTCCAAAGGCTAGGTACCAGTATGTCAGAATCTCTCTTTCAGAGTGCTTTAGCTTCAGATGGCACTGAAACATTCAGTGCCTAACTGCTTAGAAGGAATTACAGATGGCTGAGGTATCCAACTTTGAGAGTTTTATAGCCTGAGAATCATCTGCCTATTATCATACAGGTGTGAGAAATGAACTTGAAAGAGTTAGTGAGCTCAGGAAGTGGGGACCAGTGAAGAGAAGGTTACGATGGCGCCTTGAGGGGCACATACCCGAAAAGGGAAAGCTGCACTGCAGAATGGAGGGAGTTTGAAAACTTAAGCTCAGTCAGAGAGGCAAAATTTGATTAAGTCCAGGATAGTACTATACATTAAGATGTGTCTTAATCTATGGATTAGTAGTTGGTAATTAACAATGCTGAAGGCTAATACAAGGTTAAGTGCAAAGACTCCATTACAATCAGTGATATTCTTAAAGGCAGCCCAGGTAGAAATTGAGGTGGATTCAGGGTCTCTCTGACATCTGAATCCTAACGGTATGAATGGAAGATGTTTTCTTCAAAGACGGCTGAGATCTGAGAAGGGGCTATTTTTTGCATAGGTTTAACTTAAACTAGTCTAGTGGAAATGGGTCTGTAGTTTGCCATATCTGTCTGGTCAAGCCACTGCTTCTTTTGACTAGGTTTGGTGCAAGAGGTCTATAGGTCGATGGGGAACCTCTTGGTTGAAAGGTAGTAATTAAGGATCACTCTGGCTCGGATGGCAGGTGAGAATGCAGGAATGAAGTTTGTGAAGACGTTTTGGTCCTTGGATGTGTTGGTAAGCGAAGCCACTGGTCTTGAATAGGTAAGTGGTTTTATTCATGCAAAGCAGTTTGAAGGAGTAGGATTTAAGGAGTACTCAATGAGCAATTTCACAAACATTTGTAATTGACTGTATTAGCACTTATGAAGAAGGGATGAAGCAAAAAGTCACAGAATTCTTGAGCATGTTTGGTGCAAGTGGAGTTGCATGCCGGATTATGGCACTCAGAAGAGTTATTAAGGAGTCCTTTATTTAAGCATGTCTCACTGGTGTGTTTGGTTTTGTCAGATCTCTTAGCTTTCTTGATCATTGGTTCGTAGATTCATTACTGTCAATCAAACTGGTTACGTACATTGTTGTTTTATGTTTTCTTCCATTATCTTTTCAGACTTCTTGTTTCAGTTTTCTGAAGCTTTACATCAGAATCTACTTAGCCAGCCTTCTGGCATTGTTTCTGGTGGGGCAGTGCTTTGAGTGGGGAATCAGAGACCCATTAATGGATCTGTCAGACTGTCATTAGTGATTACATGCACAAAGTAGCAGAAAATAAAACAGAAAGGAGTCAGGTCAAATTGATTCCATGTCCTCTAATATGTTCTTATGTTGGGTGTAGTTTGTATTCATTGGTCAAAATCATGGGGATATTTTCTGTGATTGTAGTCAGTCATCAGGAAGAGACGGTTGCAACAAGTCTGTGGCCATGAAATTGCTTATAGCCTAAGAATAATTGGTTGATGTCAAGTGCTTCTTGGCTACTAATGAAGGATGAAGTAAAGAACAGCTCCCTCTTGTCAAACCAAGTGTTGAGACTGCCAATACGGATAGATTTGGGTAGTCAAGCATAATTTCACAGTTCGAGTCCAGAAGAGCATCTGAAAAGGTAGGGTTGTGTGAGGTGGTTGATTGAAAAGCAGTAACAAAACAGAGATGGAGGAAGAAAACAGTGGGTGACTAATTATTCACTGTTGGAGGCTTTTATACTGAAGGATGGTAAGGGTTTTTGAATAGGAGAAATAGTTCCCTTCCAGTCTTGCTTTTTAGGTTTTTTCTGATAAGGATTCAGTAATTAAGAGAGATGGCCTCATGCTGTATATGTGCTGATACATTGCTTATCCAGGTTTTGGAATGAAGAGGAGGTCTGCCTTGTAATCCACAACGAGGTCACAGATGTGGATCCTGTTCTAATGTAAGGATCTTCAATTGATTTCGATGTCTGATAAATTATTGTGGAAGGGTACTATTGTTCATATTTAAATAAAAAGGGGGACAATCCCCATACCTTTCCAAATTGACAAGCTGCTTGATTTTGTGCACATTCACTGCTCCATTTTACTACTAATCTTGTCAAATGTTTTGATTGTTTACATCTACCTTCCCACCATGCTCCTGTTGAGACCTGGCATCCTTGGTGCAATTTCCCCCGTCTTTTTCCTTCTGCCTCCTGTATTTTTCACTGTATGCTGGACTTCATTTCTGCTAGTTTTTGAACTCTGGGCACTTTACCACTGCTGATCAGTGCTAAAGTACAAGTGCTCCTTGTATATATATTGTGATTATTATTGGTTATCCATGATTGGCATATTTGATTTAATGGTAAGTCCCTAGTAAAGTGCACTATGTGTGCCAAGGGACTGTAAATCACATACTACTAGTGGGCCTGCAGCACCGATTGTGCAACCCACATGAGTAGCCCTGCTGCCACTGCAGTATCTGCAAGTGCAGTTGTAAATTGCCATGCCAACCTGGCAAGTGCACTGACTTCCAGGCCCTACCTTCTCATTTATTACATTTGAGGTACCCCTAAGGCACTCCTAAGGTAGCCCCATGGGCAGGGTGCAGTGTATGTGAATGGTAGGAAATGTGCTGGTATGTTTTACCTGTCCTGATAGTAAAATACTGCCAATTTCATGTTTCACTATTTTAAAGACTATGTCCCCTATAGGTTATCATTGGAGCTTCCTTGTAACCCCTTACAAGTGTAACTTTCAATTGGGAAGAGATAGAGATTTGGAGTTTGGGTTCCTCAAAATAACTTTGTGAAAGGTACCTGTGGAAAAGTTGGTATGTCCAGATCCTTGACTTTCCAGAAGAAAAGAGAATGGGTTGTCATCACTGTGTTTGTGAACTGACCAATGCACACCAGTATACTGCATGGAAAAGCCCAGGTTTTGGGGAAACCCAAAATGTTTCCAACAACTGATTCAAAGAGTAGGATCAACACCCACACTGTTATAGATTAGTTAAATAAATTAACCTTATACCACACCCAAAATATTCTGCCAAATTAAAAAGAATTTTTAAAGGAAATGTGAAAATTGTCGATAATACAGGTGGGACAGAAGAGTTCCATTAGAAACAAAAGAAAAGAGACAGGGATGAGGTAGATGGGGAAAACAAAGAAACGTTTTTATTAGCAGCACTTCTGAGAAGGAAGAGAAAGAACAACTGAAAGGATAAGTGAAGAGAGAATTTGTTGCTGTTTATTTTTTTCTTTGTAGAGTGTGGAAAATGGGTGATTAAAAAGCTATCATAAATTTAGACTTTAGCTCACTTCATCTTCTTTCCTCTTCTACTGCCCAGCTGCAAATGGGCTCAACAGCACCATGTGTAAACAGGAGGTGTGGCTCAGACATAAAGATATAAATGAAAGGTGTACAATTGTTTGGTGATGGCCTCAAATTCATGAGGCAAAAAGGAGAATATAACCACTTAGCCTAAACATGAAAGAAAAAGGGTGATACTGGTTTTTAGTTTTGGAGCAGGGCAATTTAGACTCCACCCTTACACAACACAGAAATGCAATTATATACATGCATTTGACAGTATATTCCCTGTGTGCCTTAACTTTATTAACATGTGTGAAGAATTTAAATGTATTAATGAAATGTATTTTCTGTAGAGACTGGAGATTTATATATGTGTGCACTAATGTTCAGTGTAAAATGAAAGCATGTATTCTTTATTCACGTTTTACTCTTACACTTCAAGGTATATTCACAGATGTAAAAATATACTGCATGTATAATCATGTATTCGAAGTGCACATTAAATGCTTACTTTGAGTTAGCTTCACTACAGACGTGAGTTGGAATATATTTTGCTTGCCAGCATGCTTTTGTTTTCTTGCAGGTTTATTAATTTGTTAGAGAGAGGTTTATTGTCTGTATTAGACTGCTGATAGAGAGGCCTGGAGAAAGACTTGGCAGTAAACATGGAGAAACAATTGTGGAAAGAAGCTTTCTGTTCATCATGTACCAGAATGGTAAATTGTGCAAGGCTGAGAACTGCAGTCTCAGTTCGAATCGCTGGGATTTTATAGTAATGTTGCAGATGCACTCAAGTAATGTTCTGATTGGTCCTTGGTGGTTTGAAAGGGGATAATTACGTTTCTGCCTCTCCTGTTACTTTTATGTTGGTGGTCACACAGTAAAAGTCACAGCAGATTCTCTCTAGACTTTGAGAGGTACAGACCTCTCTGCTGTCCTCATACTTGGAAGTGTGAAGCTTTATGCTAAACACTTATTTCCTTTCCCTTGGACTTCTACTGGTCTGATCATGCTGGCACCTTCTTCTATGCTCCTGAATTAGAGACCCTGGCTAGATGACCCTATATTTGATTTATGTTAAGAAGAGAGAAGGAGAGGTTCTTTATGGAACACCTTTTCACCTTTATTTGTTCTTGTATTTTTGTGGCTATTACAATTCTGTATCGCCTTCATTTGTGTCTCAATCAACTGAGATATTTCACTTTGCCTATCATAGTAATGTACTTATTGAATTTACTTTTGGCTTGCATATTTACTGGATTGATTGGAAATCCAAATAAAAACCTTTAATAATTTTCAGCGATTTCTGGTCCTTATTGTGGAGTCACATGGGCTTCACAAGTTAGAAATATAATATTGATGTTTTCTCCCTTTCAATGATTCATGTCAGATATCAAAGGTACATACGAGCAATGGGTAAACATCTTTAACGATTTGACAAACAGACTACAATGCAAGGCCCAACGCTCTACCAATATACATTTGTGAATACTGTCCTGAAATATATTTGAGATAAATCGGAGTGGGGAGCACTTTTCTTAGTTCTAAGGAAAAATAAGCCTATTGAGTTTTTATTACAAAAGATGCATATCCCTTATTTGTAGAGAGTATGAGGGTAATCGTGTTAACACAGGATGGAAAAAAGGTTTAATTTAAAAACTAGGATTAGCGATATTAGGAAAATTACTAATACAAATGACAGCCTACCTATGAAACAAACCATTTTGGTAAATGACATTTACAAAATAGTGCTATTCAGTGGACTGAGATAACACAGATTTATTAATTGTGTTAATTTTCGTACTTGATGTATTTCTGGATTTCTGTTTAATCTGAGAGAAGGTAAACCCTATCTTGAATCTTGAAGTAGAAATATTTAAAGGTACAGTTAGAAAACTTAGGGGCATCTTTACAAGGGAATGGCGGGGTATGGTATTAAGCACAAAATGCTAACACCACGTTCTGCCATTCCAAAAACGCAGGGATGAGCAGTATTTGCAAAGATATGGCACATCCCTGCGTTTTTCCCTAGTGCTGGCACTAAATTAAGTTGCCTAGCGCCAACCCAGGCATCCTTGCCCCATAGTGCAAGGGTGCCTGGGTTGAGGGAATGATTGTTAATGTGCAGGTGTCCCGTCCTGCACATAAACAATCACAAATGGCGATTCAAATCTTCTATGTATGCTGCATTGTGCAGCACACATAGAAGTAGCTAATCGTCTTATTGTTAATGATTGTTTATGTGCAGAAAGGGACACCTTCCTGCACTTAAACAATCATTCATGGTGTTTTGCTGTTTCTATGTTAGCTGCACAATGCAGCACACATAGAAACAGCAAAAACGGGGGAAATAAACCCTTTCTCCTCATTTCGCCATGTTAAAACCAGGTTTTTCCTCGTCTTAATTTAGGTGCTGCCTCCTATTTACGCCACCCTTGTAAATACGGGTCAGAGTCAAAATCAATGGGAGTTGCAACGGAACGCCCACCACAGCACCCATTGCCCACCCCTTTCACTAGTAAAAGGGTGCCTTATTTACAAGACGGCGTTAAGCCACATTAAGTGGCTTAACCCTGCCTCAGCCATCTGTAATTCCTTCTAAGCAGTTAGGCACTGAATGTTTCAGAGCCATCTGAAGCTAAAGCGCTCTGAAAGAGAGATTCTGACATACTGGTACCTAGCTGTTGGACTCTGGAGCCTTTCAAAGCCCTTCCATTGATGTGAACAATTAAAGAGTGATCTATCAATGAACACAGGTCACGAGATTACTCATGCATATATTCAATACAATGAAAACATTTCACCCTATCTTTGTTCATTTGGTATTTGCTCACAGGGCACAAGCCAAGACAGCATTAGTCATACCACATATTTACTGTGGCAACGGTCTCTACATTGGAGCTGATCCAGCGCTAACAATAAAAATTCTTCTCCTATATGACTCGGTCATCCAGGTACAACTATCTCTCCAATACACAGATTATATCCATATGACGGTGGGGCCCATTGACACTGCATATATATTCACTTACTCATTTATTTCCCTGGATTACGTCCGTCCTTAACCTAGGAGAAAACGATTCGCTGGAAGGAGACGGGATACCTCTTTTTTTAACACGACATAATGTTTCTCATTGCTTTTAAGGTATTCTGCTCATTGGTCGATGGACCAACTAGTAGGAATCAGTTGATGGTGATTAAGACCAGCTCAATCACAATAAACTCTTTAACATTTTACCTTAATTATTGAGCTAAAGAATCACTGAGTCATTTGTTTAAAGATAATAAAGTTTATATAAAGTTTTTAGAAACAATGCATGAATTTAAGTTTATCACTCAGATTATTACATTTATCATCATTATAAGAATAAATTGAAATTACAATGCATACCTATTGGATGGAAGATAAAGTTTGTCACAGCAAGAACTCCAAAAGACCAATCTAGCTGTCTTGGAAAATCTACTAGCTTTAAATGAAAAATCTATCAGGAGTAAAAAGGTTCTCCAAAAGCAGCATCTTATACTCAACTAAAAATATAAAATAGCAGCAGCAGCATCAGCTCGTCAGCATCAGCAACCGCAACTTCACCCATCTACAGCATCTCCGTCAACAGCAACTAACCTCTCCAGCATCTAACCCCTCCCCACCAAGAGTAGGTCTTCTTATACCCTAATTCTAGCTTACTGAATAAAAATGTTGCATCTCTATGGCGTGATTCTCTCTCATTGGTTCATTCAAGTCCATATACATTTTAATCAAACTTCCTTGTCTTAACCAGTTCTTTGTGGAATGTCCATGCTTGCATCGTTTCCCACAGTTCATGACATTACTCATCAGTTTCGATCAGTCCAATTTGTATCTTTTTCTGATACTTTTTAGATTCAACAGTTCCGTCCATTTATTCAGTTTGACTTCTCACGCATCTTGCTGATCATCTTGGCACACATTTGCTCAGTAAGGTCACAATAGCCTTGACCATACTTCCATCTTAGCTCTCAGCACGAACACGTGGTCATTCTTTTTCACAGCCTTTCTCCTTTTTCCCCACGGCTTCTTGCACATGCGTACTTTAGCTCATGGTGGCCATTTTATATCGCTGCTCAACAGGCCTAAGCGCACTATTTTCAAAGATAAATAAAATATTGTTAAAATAAAGAATATAAACCCTTTCGTTTCCCTCCCGTCTTTCTACGTACCCCAATTAGGTATTACCTAGCAAAAAGCAACATATAAAGCTGTCCCTTACTTACCATCGCTTTATTTTGCCACCACACATTTTATTTTCAAAGCACAAATCATGCGTTTATTATTTTATTAGTACGAACATATTAGATTATGTTAGTCACGTCAACAATTATAAGTAGATTTATTTGCACATAAAATAGCGTGTTACCTTTAACCCTTTACATGTAACATACTTTGTTGGTTATTTACTTAAACAAACATGTTTATTAATTAATTTACGAAAATTATTAGGAGGTTAACATTTTTTCATGTATCCTGCTCCATCAACTCCCCCCTTTGGTGATTTTTAATATCACCACAAAACCCAAGTTATACAATTTTCTCAGACAGCATATTTCTTTTATCCGTTTGCTTTTGTTAGTTTACACAACTGTATCCCTTTCAACTTGTCTCTTGGTCTTCTTGTACATGTTCTCTTTTATCTCTTCTAGCTCTATTTCACCCATTTCTCTCTCTCTCTCCCTGTTTATCATGTTTTCTTTTTCTATTTTATTCTGTCTTCTTCTTTTCTTTATACATGTAATTACAAGCTTCAGCACTAAAATTATTATTATTATCATGGTTGCTATTATTATAACTTTCCCTATTATTAATCCACTCATTCTTGTTAACCAATTTATTACTGAAGAAAACCCTTTACCAAGTTTTCCCAATGCACTTTCAACCTCCAGTGGAACAAGTTCTTTGTGCAAACTTGTAATATTCGTTATATACTTTTGTATATTTTCACTTTTATCTGGAATGTAAGTGCAACAATGTTGGACTTTCAGCATTCCACAGACTCCACCCTCTTTTGCCAAAAGAATGTCAAGGGCAAGTCGATTTTGCATCACCATAGCTCTCATGGCAACCATCTCGGTATTTACCATCAAGAACCCTCCAGCAGTATCTGTAGATAAACGATCTACCACTGTGGATAATTTCCGAATTTTAAATGCATTCAAAGATATTCCCACTGCTGGTATCAATGCACCAAAAACATCACCTACTATTTCTGAAAAACTTTCCCTTTTTCTACGTGTAAAGGTATTTATCATTTTGTGTGTTCCTTTCTCTTTTCTATCCATATGAAAAATCTTTGGAAAGACCAGGCCTAAATAACATGACCCATACCAATGGTCCGGCAACCTGTAATAAGCCCTATTACCGCAAACATAATAGATCCCTGGAAATATTGGATCTTTTCCCCCTTTGAATCCCCATCCGCCTAAAATTTGATAATTGTCATGGAAAATACTGGAACCCACAAAATAATTGTCATATCTTGTTTTATTTCTTCTAATGCACAACCTTCCCTGTTGGGGCCAATCCAGAGTCATAGCTGCATTTGTCTTTTTCTTGTCATGATTGTCTTCCTCAAACGCCCAAAGAGGTGTTTTTGTCTCTTCTATCACTTTTCTTTGAAATTTCACTCTTCTTTCTTCAACCATCTCTAAAAATACTTTTTCTTCCTTCTTTAACTCACAGGTAAGGTTGTTTTTAACTATATTATCTAATGTTAAAATCTTATCTTCTATAAAATATTCACCAAACGTTTTTCCCTCTTTTATTTTGTTTAGCTCGGGAACTACAGAAACCTTTGCAAAAATCTTATCTATGTCAGTGTAATAATATTCTAATCTACCTGTTTTATAAAATAAACTCGCTAAAACACTACATGTTATTCCATACGTCAAAGGAAGGTGATGATAAGTCACACCCTCTGCTACAGACGCAGGCAATTGCATACAAACATAGCAATCTCTTACATCCATTGTTTCTACATACTCATATAATAATTTAGTAAAAACATTCTTTGAAAAATCTGTTATTGATTTGTCTTTATGTAACTCTGCACTACTTTTTAATATAACTGGTTCTTGAGTGTTAGCTCCTTTTTCTTTCTCTGTGTTATTAGACGTCTCTACTACAGCTAAACTAATTGGAATAGTGATTGCTAAAACCACCCATACTGTTATTAATAATCCTGTACAAAAGAAGCACATCTTACACCATCTACTTAAAAACTCACATTTACATTTTCTATCTCTAGTATCCTCCATTTTGTTTTATAACCTTATTTATTTATTTTCAAGAAAATTGTGTCACTACACCTCAGAAATGACTTATTAGCCACTCTGCACTCCAATGTTTTTGTTTTTGCTTGGTACTTTCTTTTAATTCTTTTCAGAATTCTTTCTTTGTCAAATCCAGTATTTTGTCAAATCCGGTAGAAATTCGTCAGATCCAGTGTTTTGTCAAGTCCGGTAGAAATTGTTTAAATTTCTTCAAGTTTGTTGCACCTCACCTTCACCCATTAGGTTTCTTTGTTCTGGGTTCTCGTGAGTGTTCTTTTCTTCTTTGATATCAGTCAAAGCAAGATACAACCATTCAGGCGATCTATACTTCGGATTTACCTTCTTTACTCTTTTCGTTTTCTGCAAGTGTTTTCCACCTTGTTTTTCTTGCTCTTTCTGACTTGTTATTTCATTCACTTGTTCAGCACTTTTTCCATCTAACCTTATGATCCTGTATCTTAATTTTCTTACTTCGTTGGGCCAATTATCTCCTTTTCTTGGCCTTTTTGCCTCACTTTCTTTTCCCTCTCTTTCTGTTTTCCAATTCCTTTTTCTTGACTCTAGTTTTTGGTTTCTTTCCTCTCCACTTTCTTCAGACTCTGTTTCAGTTTTTCTTTATTGTCTCTTATTTTGAATCTTATAATTTCATTTTCTTCCTCTACTTGTGGTTCTTTTCTTATCTTCCTTCGTTCACCTATTTCTGTCCCTCCTCGAGGTTCTTCCGAATTTGTGTCAATCTCTCTATCTGCTTTTAAATTTCCCTGTTCTTTTGTTTGGCTATCTGTCCCTATTGCTCCTCGGGGATCTTCCGATTTTTCTAACTTTCTGTTTGAAACTCTCCCTTCTTCATCTATTAATATTATCTCCGAAGGATTTTACCACAACTTGTACTTGGTCGCTCACTGTTACTATCTTCGTGCTCAGTTTCTTCTCTTATGCTTTCAAATTTCCAATTTCTTTTCAGAATTTCCTCACAATCCGAATGATCTGTATCAGATTCTGAACTGGTATCTGATATTTCCAGATGTCGACTCACATGTCGATCTTCAAGTTCTGGAACTTCAGCTATTTCCTCTACTTCTTCTGTCGTTGCACTTGTAGTTGGGTCCTCCAGATGTCGACTTACAGGTCGATCTTCAGATTCTGGCACCCTATTCGTTTCTTCTTCTGCTTCCGATGCTGAACTGTTATCCAATACTTCCAGATGTCGACTCACATGTCGATCTTCAGGTTCTGGAACTCTGATGGTGTGACTGGCATGCACCCAGTGTTTCACTCCTGCACATTTGACTGCAGTGGTTGTCACCAGGATCACTTGTCGTGGTTCGTCCCAGCGAGGAACCAAACAGTTTCTTCTCCTGTGGACTTTTATGCGGACCCAATCTCCTGGATTCAAGTCGTGAGCTGGTTTTCTTTCAAGAGTGGTCGCATCCGGTCCAACCTGATGAAACACAGAACGCACCACATCAGCCAATCCTTTGCAATAATCCAGCACCAGATCATCAGTTATAGTCAGTAGTTTGTTGACAGGTAGATGTGCTTGTCTCATTGCTCGTCCCATAATTATCTCATGGGGACTGAGTCCAGTTTTCCTTTCCGGAATACTTCTGATTGTCATTAAAACTAATGGCAAGGCATCTGGCCATTTGAGTCCTGTAGCTTGACACATTTTTCCTAACCTGTTCTTAATTGTTCCATTCACTTGCTCTACTATTCCAGAAGCCTCTGGTCTGTATGCACAATGCAGTTTCTGTTTCATACTAAGTGCTTCACAAATTAGCTTAATTAATTCATTTTGGAAATGTGTTCCTCTATCTGTTTCAATCGTGACTGGAAAACCATACCTCGGAATGAATTCTCGCAGCATAAGTTTTGCTACCGTGATTCCATCATTCCTTCTGGTCGGGTATGCTTCCACCCAACGGGAAAACAAACAGACGACTACGAGGACATACCTTAGTCTGTTGCTCGGGGCATTTCGATAAAATCCATTTGCATTCTAGTGAACGGACCTCCTTCTCGTCCTATTGTTCCTAGACTCACTACTGTCTTCCTTCCTGGATTTAACTGTTGACAAATAAGACATCTTTGACAAAGACTCTCAGCTATGGCTCTGAATTTTGGATTATACCATGTTTGTCTAAAAAGTCTGATCATTGAATCTCTCCCAATATGGGCTTGTCCATGGTACATTCGTGCCATGTCAGAAATCATGCTATCAGGCATAACTGGTCTTTCATCTCTGTAAACCCAAACATCATTTTCCTCACGTTTTCTACATCCTGCTTTTATCCATGTATCTTTTTCCTCATCATCTGCTGCTTCCTGTAACTGTCTCACCTCATCCCATGTCTCAACAGGATTAGTAAAAAGCAAAGGACAAGAAATATGCTCTCTCTCTCGGTTCCTGTTCAAAGAAACCATATTCTTTGCACAGTACTGTGCAATCTCGTCAGCATATTTATTGCCGACAGTTATGTAGTCTTCCCCATTTTTATGTGCATTGCACTTCACAACAGCAATCTGTTTAGGCAGCTGTATCGCCTCAAGCAACTTTTTCACAAAATCTCCATTTTTAATTGGCGTTCCTGCAGATGTCAAGAAACCTCTTTGTGACCAAATCTGACCAAAATCATGCATCACTCCAAAACCGTACTGGCTATCTGTCACAACCGTAACCCGTACATTTCTTCCCAACTTGCATGCTTGAATCAGAGCTACTAGTTCTGCGACTTGGGCAGACCGTATCCCTTTCAGACAAGATGCTTCCATTACAGTTGCTACTGTGCAAACTACATATGCTGCACTTAGAACTCCATCATTCGTTCTCAAGCATGAGCCATCCACAAACAGAATATAATCTGATTCCTTTAAGGGCTCATCTCGTATGTCTGATCTCGGTTTTGTACAATATTCAAGCACATTCAGACAATCGTGATCTACTTCATCCATTTCAATCACACTCTCTTCATCTGGCAATGATGTCGAAGGATTCACATTCATACATCTGTCAATGGTCACATTATCTGCACTCAAAATTACTTTTTCATACCTAGACAGCCGACTATGTGTCATGTATTGGGTTTTCGTTCTTGTCAAGAGAATTTCCACAGAATGGGGAACATATACTCTCAGTGGATATCCCATCACTATGCCTTCACTCTGTTCCAGACTCACACAAGTAGCAGCAACTGCTTTCAAACATCCAGGCAACGCTTTCGCTACAGGGTCTAAAACAGCTGAAAAATATGCAATGGGTCTTTTCATGGTTCCATGTCTCTGTACCAAGACTGAAAATGCACATCCATCTCTTTCACTGCAATACAACTCAAAATCTTTCTCATAGTCAGGCATTCCCAATGCTGGAGCTTCACACAATTTCTTTTTCAGCTCTCTGAATGCTTTCATTTCTTCATCATTCATTTCAAAAGGATCTTTAACATCCTTTTTTGTCAGTTTTTGCAACGGTTTAGCAATCAACGAAAAACCGCTTATCCTTTGTCGACAATATCCAACCATTCCCAGAAACATTCTTACCTCTCTTTGCGTCATTGGAGCTCTCATTCCTTGAATCATTTTTATTCTTTCAGTCGTTACCTTTCGCACTCCTTTCTCAATTTTATGCCCTAAATATTGGACTTCTTGTTGACAAAACTGCAATTTTGATGGGGACACTTTATGTCCTCTTTTTGCTAAATGATTCAGCAAAGCAATTGTATCATTGACACATGCTTCCTTCATTTTTGATGCCACCAGTAGGTCATCAATATACTGAACCATCACTGATTTTTCTGGCATTTTTAAATCTTCCGAAGGATTTCTTTAGAATCTGATTAAAGATTGAAGGGCTTTCTGTGTACCCTTGAGGAATTCGGCACCATGCCAAAATACGCTCTCCAAACCTAAACGCAAATAATGGCTGGCTATCTGGATGCAATGGAATAGAGAAAAATGCATGACATAAATCAATTACTGTGTACCATTCTGCTTCACGTGGAATCTGGTATAGAATCACAGCAGGGTTCGGTACTATTGGGCAACAAGGCACTACAATTTTGTTTACCTTCCTCAAATCCTGTACAATTCTATATGTTCCGTTTGTCTTTTTCAGTCCCATTATTGGCGAATTACATGGACTGCTCATTATTTCTTTTAGAATCCCTTGGTCAATCATTTTATTTATTACTGGCGTTATTCCTTCAATTATTTCTGGTGTCAATTTATACTGGGGCGTATTTGGGTAACTCGTTCCCTCTTTTACGGTTATTTTAACAGGATCTACTTCTTTCATTAATCCTATATCTTCTCCTGTAAAGTCCCACACTTCTTCTTTCACTGTCTTTTTTAGTTCAATTGGGATTTTCTCTGCATCAAATACAGGAAACAAATCATTTACTTCTGGTTCTAAATTCACCAGTGTCATTTTATACAATACATCTTCATCTGAGGTCTGAAATGCAATTCCATCTGGAGTACATTAAATAGTGCAATTCATTTTGCACAATAGATCGCGTCCTAATAGGTTCACGGGACTACAATCGCATACCACAAATCGGTGCATTTCACTAAATGGACCAATCTTTACCTCCACTAACTTAGTAAGAGGCGTCTTAATTTGCTGATTCGAAACTCCAACTACTTGGATATGTTCACCTGAGAGAGGAAGGTTTGGAATTTCTACTGACCTAACAGTAGAACGGGTAGCTTCAGTGTCCACAAGGAATGTTACATTTGCACCATTCACTTCTCCATCCACAAATGGACCAGACTGATCTACCTCTAGAGTTGCGCCAAGCACGCACTCTTCCCCCTCTCCTAGGCACCGTCAGAAGCTTTCATCCGTTTCATCCTCATCCTGTCGTAACCAATATTGAGAAATGGCAGCTGCACGCGGCAACTGTGTTACCTGCTCTCCTCCGTAGAATCCTGTTTCTGCACTGTATTTCTGTTGGTTAACACTCTTGGGAAGTGGTGGTTGTGGCACCTGACTCTGTTGAGTAACTACCTCACTCTGCACCTGTGAATTTAATGATTGATTTTCCACATTAAGTTTTGGAGGAAATTTACACTCGTTTCTCCAATGCCCTAGCTTTCCGCAGTTGTGGCATGGCCACTTTTTCTTTGCCTCATCTATGCTCATTTGTCCTTTTCCTTTACCTATATTTGGTCGAGATCTAGTCTGTCCTGCTTCATTACCTCTATTACTCAATTGAGCTTCTTGCTTCTCTGCAACTTTCACCTGTGCCCACATGGCTTTTTCTTTCAATTTACGCTGTCTAATCTCAATATCATCACTGCAATACTTAGCATATCTCAAAACTTCATCGACTGTACTATTCTGCCAACAAATCATATGCTGTTTAATCATCTCACTTATCTCTGGTTTCAACCCATAAACAAATCTATATACAAAATGACTCATATCCTTCTCATTTAGTGTCTCATAACCACTATACTGTTTGAAAACTAACAACAGTCTTTCATAGTAAGCATGCACTGATTCTTTACTTTCCTGCGTGGTTCTGTCTATTTTTACCCAATCTGTTTCTTTAGGTGGAATCTTATTCTTCAAAACTTGATCGTACTTTCTCATCACTTCTGGTCCTGGCGCTCCTGTTTTAGCATCCCTTGGATATTCTACAGTTGGCCAATCAATAGTAATCTTACATTCTGTCCACAAATCAGCTGGCACTACTATATCAAACAATCCATCCAAGTCTATCCACAACACCTTTGAAACTTTAACAAATCTCTCCACTTGTCTGTACCATTCTACTGGCTTCTCTCTCAACTTTGGGAAGTCATTTGTAAATGACAGTATATCCTGTCTAGTCCATGGAACATGCACATAACTACCTCCTGGAGTCTCTCTCATCGGGTACTCCCTTACAACTGGTTCCTTATCTGTCACTGCAAAAGCCAAAGATGCTTTATCTGTTACTTTCTCATTCTTTTTTATCCATCTACTTCTCCATCTATCCACATCACCCCATTTTCTCAGTAAAACAATTAATTCTTTTATTTGGGTCAATCTTCCTGATGTGTTCAGATTTTCTATATCTTTCTCACAAAAATCTACTCTGTATGGTTTCTGCAACGTTCTCACTTTTGCAAATTCTACTCCTAGTTTACATGCTGTCTCTTCTAATTTGTCATGTAAATTTCTAGCTCTCCATGTAAGACTTTTGCACAAAAACATAATCTCATCATCCTGATAATTTTTTAATTTTTCTGTACCAATCGTTCCTAAAATCAATTCTTCCATGTCTATTTTTAACCTAATTACATCTAATGGTTCTACTTCTGTTTCTTTCGTTTTTAGCGTTTTCATCCATTCATTTAACTCATCTGGAGTCGGACCTACAGGCGTACTATTTAATTCTATCCAATTGTTACTTCTTTCTGGTGTCCCTGATGCAGACTCCGTTACCATAGGTATTCTCCTGAACTCATTCTCGTTTATCGTCAAATTAGTAGGTGGGCTTGGTCTATAGGTACTAACCAAATGGTGTGCCCCTTCATTGTCCAGTTCCATCCCTTCTCTTTTTCTTTGCAAATGTGAATTCATGGGAATCACTAAAGAACGTTCATTAATTTTCTGATTCTCAAAAATTGGCATTACTGGACCTATCGTTACTGGTACAGTTACAGCTTCCATATTCTTTGTCAATTCTCTTATTTTCTCAGTCAATTCTCTTGTGGTTTTTGCTAATTCAGTTGCATTGTCACTTTCTATCTCTTCATTTTGTGAAGTTTTTAATTGATCTTGTGACCTATTTATCTCCTCTCTTCGTTCGGGATTTTTATTCCTCCCAGTTTCCATTGGCGGTGCATTAGGTGTCACCACCGCAGAAGTCTGTTGTTATGGAGGTGGGTTTCTGTTTAAAATATCTTCCAGCAATTCGTCTTCCGTCTCACTACCACCATACCCATATTTTTCCATAACCACATGTTTCTTTTTCTCTGTACACTTTTTCTTTGCTTCTTCCTCCACTGTAAAAGCTGGAAACAAACCTCCTGTCATATTAGCACATCTCCAACGCTTTATTCTGTCCTCATGATTTACTCCCCATAACCTTCCAGGCACAAACTCATGATTCTTTAATCCTCTGAATCTCTCTCGTTCATACATCTCATCTTCCCATTCAGTTAAAGCTTCAAACTGTGTCGGTCTAGGTCTAGGTTCTAACATTGCCATCTTCTCTCTCAAATTCCGTAGTACAGCTACATTAAATGAACCATTCTCAGGGAAAGCCAATGCTCCATCATTCTTGGTATATTTTGTCCAATTTTCTAACCATATGCATGTATGATATCCATATTTCAGCATCATGTGCGAAGCTGGTGATTTCGGCGGAGGAATTATTTGTCCCTCTCTAGTCACTACCTTTTTGTCTTTCTTAAAGAAGTTCTTATCTTTCGACATCCACGACGTTTTCTCTCTACCATATTCATAATACGACATGATTCACAATCGCTTTTTCTCCTCAAACGATCCGTAATTCAACACTGTTCTCTATGCGTTATTCGACCAATACTAGCGCGACTCACACCAACACTCCAATCAGAGCAGTTTCTGTCTACAGCGCACTGTCCAATCCCAGCGCGGCTTTTGTCTACATCATTTCTGCTCCTGTCTCTGTATGACTAGCGCACTGTCCAATCCCAGCGCGGCTTTTGTCTACGTCAATTCTGCTCTTGACCCCTCCTTTACAGAATTTTTCGGCAATTTCTTTTTCAACAATTCTTCGTTAGTTACAACATTTAAAACACATTTCCATTGTCTGATTCGCTAAACAAAAGAGATAGCTTTGTCCATTTACACAAGAATTCTGTATTTTCCAGTAGGCAGAGCTTACCTCTACCCTACCACAGAATTTTCCCGTTTCGCCGATAAAGTAGCACTTCCCTCTACCTTACCCTTCTTTCAAGCAAGCGGTAAACCCGTTTCTCTGGGGATAAAACACATGTGGAGACTATACTGCTCCTGAGAATTAAGGCCAGAGTTTCACAAGAAAACCGATAACTATTTCACTTACACACCTTTTATGTGGAAAATGTCCCTATCATAACACAACCTGTGTTATTACCAATATGAACTCAGACAATGCACTATTCCATGTGACTTCTCTTGCCACACGTGTTCCACTTCCTACTTCCCGGAAGCGTGAAAACTTACATATAACATAACGCGACTCAACATAAAGTGTTAGACATGAACTTATCAATAATCAATAATCACCAAACTAATCTATAGTAACCATAACTCTGCTACCAAGAAATCTGATCCAGCGCTAACAATAAAACTTCTTCTCCTATATGACTCGGTCATCCAGGTACAACTATCCCTCCAATACACAGACTATATCCATATGATGGTGGGGCCCATTGACACCGCATATATATTCACTTACTCATTTATTTCCCTGGATTACCTCCGTCCTTAACCTAGGAGAAAAACGATTCGCTGGAAGGAGACGGGATACCTCTTTTTTTAACACGACATAATGTTTCTCATTGCTTTTAAGGTATTCCGCTCATTGGTCGATGGACCAACTAGTAGGAATCAGTTGATGGTGATTAAGACCAGCTCAATCACAATAAACTCTTTAACATTTTATCTTAATTATTGAGCTAAAGAATCACTGAGTCATTTGTTTAAAGATAATAAAGTTTATATAAAGTTTTTAGAAACAATGCATAAGTTTAAGTTTATCACTCAGATTATTACATTTATCATCATTATAAGAATACATTGAAATTACAATGCATACCTATTGGATGGAAGATAAAGTTTGTCACAGCAAGAACTCCAAAAGACCAATCTATCTCTCTTGGAAAATCTACTAGCTTTAAATGAAAAATCTATCAGGAGTAAAAAGGTTCTCCAAACGCAGCATCTTATACTCAACTAAAAATATAAAATAGCAGCAGCAGCATCAGCTCGTCAGCATCAGCAACCGCAACTTCACCCATCTACAGCATCTCCGTCAACAGCAACTAACCTCTCCAGCATCTAACCCCTCCCCACCAAGAGTAGGTCTTCTTATACCCTAATTCTAGCTTACTGAATAAAAATGTTGCATCTCTATGGCGTGATTCTCTCTCATTGGTTCATTCAAGTCCATATACATTTTAATCAAACTTCCTTGTCTTAACCAGTTCTTTGTGGAATGTCCATGCTTGCATCGTTTCCCACAGTTCATGACATTACTCATCAGTTTCGATCAGTCCAATTTGTATCTTTTTCTGATACTTTTTTGATTCAACAGTTCCGTCCACTTATTCAGTTTGACTTCTCACGCTTCTTGCTGATCATCTTGGCACACATTTGCTCAGTAAGGTCACAATAGCCTTGACCATACTTCCATCTTAGGCTCTCAGCACGAACACGTGGTCATTCTTTTTCACAGCCTTTCTCCTTTTTCCCCACGGCTTCTTGCACATGCGTACTTTAGCTCATGGCGGCCATTTTATATCGCTGCTCAACAGGCCTAAGCGCACTATTTTCAAAGATAAATAAAATATTGTTAAAATAAAGAATATAAACCCTTTCGTTTCCCTCCCGTCTTTCTACGTACCCCAATTAGGTATTACCTAGCAAAAAGCAACATATAAAGCCGTCCCTTACTTACCATCGCTTTATTTTGCCACCACACATTTTATTTTCAAAGCACAAATCATGCGTTTATTATTTTATTAGTACGCACATATTAGATTATGTTAGTCATGTCAACAATTATAAGTAGATTTATTTGCACATAAAATAGCGTGTTACCTTTAACCCTTTACATGTAACATACTTTGTTGGTTATTTACTTAAACGAACATGTTTATTAATTAATTTACGAAAATTATTAGGAGGTTAAAATTTTTTCATTTATCCTGCTCCATCAGAGCCTCTTTGTGCCCACCTCGCAAGCTACAAAAAAAGGCAGAATGTTGCAGCAATACAAGACCTATAGTTGCTCAGTTGTGACCACGTCATTCCATCCATCAAGTGCTGTTCTGGCTAACAATCACAGCCTGCACCTCTTTCGAGGAACTTAGCCTAATTCGCCAGTTGATTTATCCTACAGGACCAATCTTCCATCAATCCAAACTCAGAGTCTACTGTCAAAGAAATAATCTCAGATCCACAATTGCCTACTTCTTGACCATCCCCATGCTCAATAAATTGCAGAGAAAGTTAATTCTCTGTAAAGACATTTAAGCTTTGTAAATGCCCTCCTGACACAAACAAGGACAACAGGATCGTTGTTAAAGTGACGTTCCTGTGGCGATAGGGGCTTGTAAATATGCCCCACAGTTGGTTACTATTTGCAAAGACATTAAATTCCTCATATAACATTTTGAGCAGGAAAAAGCAGGTAAGGTCAGTGCCCACATGCTGAAAACTCAACTAAACCTGAGATTCTCACTAGCATTAATTTTTTCTAAATGAAAAAATATATTTTAATTTTATTTTCTTGGATCAAATCTTTCTTTCCATCGGACAGGAGAGGTATTTGTATTCTTATCTTATCAATCTATTCAGGGAGAATCTAGACACTGGCAACGGATAGAAAATGTGTCAGATGTAGGACTCGTTCACCATTAACCGCTGGTAGCTCTATGCAGACGTGAGCCATCCATATGTGTTCACGCAATGCACAGTTAATCGTACATATTTCTATTTCAGAATGAAGCATAACAAAAACTACAATCTGTTTGTTCATATGATTGAAACTGACAGCAAGTAGGCCTTTTAGGATTGCCTCAAATGATTATATTTCAATAAAAGCAGCTGCTCTCATAACTGGTGGCATTTCTTTTTAAGCTACATTGCACAGAAGCGTGCAAATGTATAATCAACCTTTACAATATAATATGGAAAGCATAATGTTTGAACAGATATATACATTCAACCAGTAAGATCTGGAGTCAGGGAGATAAGTAAACATCCGAAACAGTGGTTTATGTGAATATTATACTGCCTCATATGGTTCTCATTGTCTGTTTTTTGACCAATTCAGGAAGATTGTGCTTGGTTACCTCAGGTAAATGGCACTTTTCTGTGTGAATAACCTGTTTCTGTGATATTATGTAAATATTGTTTTTTTAAAGATAATCTAGGGGCAGATTACTAAATTGGCATTAAATGACCTTCAATGTGCTTGAATGTGCGCTCATTTGCTGGGCCCTTCATTGGTTCATAGGTTTCACCTGCCACCATATAGCGGTGGGTGAATTGCCACTCCACGTTTGTGCGCTTCACATTCCTTTTACAATTAATACTGATGGAGTAGACCACTTTTTCATTGTTAATCTTGCTATGACCACCGGCATGCAGATTGTGATCCTGGCTCAGGTGATGTAGGTGCAGTTCAGGGCTGTGTGTGGCTTAAAAAACGCACCCCTCCATGTCCGTGTTTAGAGTCCTAGAGAGTGAAAACCAACAAGAAGAATTTATAATTACTGGGATAAATATTCGTCTGCCACAGATGCTGCTGTTGCTTTTTTGTTTCTCAGAAGAGAAATGTCTGCGGGAAATGGCCCAACTAATTTAAAAGTATTTCATCAATTGCATTGGTGTTTTTTTCTCAAGAAAAGTTGAAGATCCAGTAAAATAGGGCAATTGTCGTTATAGATTCCTTGGAATCAAGCTTCATTGAGTGTATGGGCAGACACTATAAATATCTCACAAATGAACATATGGGCATCTATGAATCTCTGTCAAATATAGCAATGGAACATACGTTTCTTATTAAAATACATTTCATAGTTCCACTCGAATTTGAAGAATTCGGCCATATGGATCGTTTTCTCTGTCACCGATTATACAATTATATAATTATGTGACTAACATTTAAATTACAATGTTTATGGAACTATTCATTGAAAAATAAAGTTAGTAAAAAATGGAAATTGTTTTTTTTTATGAGAGTGAGGACATTTTATACTTAACATAACGACTTGCTGTTAATAATTATCATGGACTCATTTATATAAATAAATATCTTTTAAATTTGCATTGTAGTTGTTTAGAAGCCCTGCTAAGAATCAGTTGCGAAACAACAAGGTTGACTAACATGCAGATATGAAGTTTTAATTGCACTGTTGTATTCGAGATAGAAAATCCGGGAATGTTGTGGTGAGAACTCCAAAGAGTAAATTGCATTTTCCAGTGAGAAGCACAATAACCAAATTTGCAAATAAACCAACAAAACTGACACTGACAAGATGTGCTCTCTCTGTATGTGCTGATGGTTTGAACCCAAAATTGAAAACACAGAGGTACAGGTTAGCATATGCCAGAGGTTATGTATTAGGGGATATATTATGTAACATCATGCACAGCCCTGGTGTCCTCTAGTGCACAACACTGATGAGTGAAGTGGTTTACAAAAAGATATGCTGCCTCCAGGACAGGGGCTTCCTTCTGGAATTTTCGCTTACAGTGAACTGAGCACAGTAATGAAGATGGACAAGCAGCTTCAAACCCCCGTTTCATCTCACATTATGAGGACCTGTTGGAAATCAGGACCTGTTTGCAGTGTCCCTCCACTTTTTGCCCCTTTTGAGACCCCTTGATGCTGTTTTTCTGACTCTCAGAGTGCCCTGGGCTCTGCTGGGCAGGCCCAGGGCAATACTTTGTTGAAAACCCCCAGTGTTAAAGTGAAAACACACACATACATGTGGGTACACTATATGTTAGGGTACACTTATAATTAGCATGACCCACCCTATAAGTCCCTAGTACATAATAGGGCAGGGGTACTAAAACTACATTTAAGTCCCTAGTATATAATAGGGTATGGCAGTTTAGAGGCCAGCAACCCTTACTGCACTTGCAAGTGTGCCCCACTGAGAGCCTGATGCCATTTTAAAAGCAGCCCTTTGTTGCAGCACTGCTTTTAAATGTAAATTATGCCCCAACTCGACTTTGGTGTTAGCGCTCTTAGAAAAAGAGATATACTACAATATTTTGGCATATTAGGTACCCCTAGGGTCCCCCCTTGGTATCCCAGGCGTAGGGGAGTCAGGTACTTATCAGGAGGGCCCTTATAAAAGCGGTTTTATGTGCCCTGGGGATAGACAAATTTCACATTTCACTTTCCCCATTGTAGTAAAGTGCTTCCTAGAATTGATGTTTGTGCTAGGAGCACTGTGGAGTGAGGATCTACCCTATTTTTGAATATTCAGAACCCCTAAAGTCTCCCCTTGTGTCCTAGTGGTAGGGGGGTCCTTATAAAAGATGTTTTATATGCCCTGGTGAAATTGCACATTTAATTTTCCCCATTGTAGATCCTCAGCCACATAGGTTAACATGGCAATAGTTTGTTAATGCATAACTATCGCTGGGAATCCACAAAAAATATCATTCAAGGACTTAGGAGAATGGTATTGATAAATCCAACAATCTGCTATTGTTGAATTTATCCTAAAGTATACAAAAATAAGTTAGAAGGTTTTTTTGTCTGTAAGCCAAAATTCAGCCTTCCTGTGGACTCCCCTGATTTTTCAGAGTTAAGAGGATTAGCCAGGCTGCTTTGATGAAGGCATAAGTGGTTCACCCAAGGAGAGGCTATCTCTTGAAGAGAGCTCTGCTACACAGGCATGCCAGAGCAGGGGAGAGGTTGTAAACCATGGAGATTCAAAGGAGGATAGGACAGGCAGGGAATGTCAGGCCCATCTACCCATCAGCTCCCCTGACCCAGCCAGATGGCAGGCTTAAGGCAGGAATTTGCAGATGGTAGGGAGGGGAGAGCTATGGAAATGAGCCATACTGGAGGTTGGTTTAACTAGTTCTTGCTCTGCTGCAAGTTCAGCCATATAGAATTTTGGAAGAATAGTGCCTTCTGGGAGAAGATTATGCCACACTTGGAGGAATTGGTCATGCTCTGGGGTTTTGCCCTGCACCTCGTTGGACAGGAGCGCTCTCCTTCTTGACCCCAGAAAACACTGAATAAAGGCGTGAGAGGTGCAGAGCATCTCAGATCTGATGCTTGAAACTAAGAGAAGAAGGCTTGCCAAGCTGGAAACTTGATTTGCACCATCAGGCCCTGCATTCTGACTGACTGCACTTGCTCTATTATCTGGAACTACAGACATTTGGGTGCACCTTGCTTCAAGAGGAATAAAGAGTGGACTTCCTGCAAGCTATAGGTTAACGGAGCTCACTGGACCATCACCACCAAGAATCCCCGGTAAGGGTTTTGTCTGAGTGGATTGTGAGAACTGAAGTCCCAAACTTTCAAGGACCATCTTGGAGTTTCTAGACCCTTGGATCGTGTTTTGGACACTTTGGATCCCCAAGAGGGACTTGAGGAAGTTCCAGAAGTTTGGAGCAACTTTGGAAAAAACCGCGAGAGCCAAGCTGGCTAACTTCAACCGCGAGCAGGCCTGCCCTGCTAGTTCATCCCACTGAAAAGCTCCTAGGTCCGACTTCCAGAGTTTGACTTGGAGCTCCCTGGAAAGGAAGCCGGCAAACACTCACCGAACCCGGCCTGGTGAAGAGCATTGAGGGACCCAGGCAGAAAAAGCTCCAGCTTCAGACGGTAAAATCTAGACCGAGGCCTACCGCGAGGGGTATCCGAGCAGGGCTCCATCGCGATCGGCCTGAAACTTTGACTTTGTCCTGGTCAAGCACAGCCAGATGTACCAATGTGGCGCTACAGGTTTCTAAGTGCTATATAGTGCTAATTCTTTTAAAATTCACATCTCCCGTTCCCTACATTAGATATTTCTCATTTTGATGTCATTTTAAAGATAAAAATATTTCCTCATTTTATAAATTGGTGTGGGAGTTTTATTTTGTGTTGTGTCTTAATTATTTACTGAATTGGTGTTTTTAAATGCTTTACATACCTGTCTCCTATGTTAAGCCTGCCTGCTCGCAGCCAAGCTACCAAGGGTTGAGCATGGGAATAATTTATTGAGACATGTACTGAGCCCTAGACAGCGTTAGTGACCTTATTGCCAGTGGTAGATGCATATTTACCACTACTAATAACCCACTTTCCAACATTTGGTGGAAGCAGTGGGAGGAGGACTTGTGTTTGAAAGTACACTTTTCAGTGAAATGAATTAAGATTATAAAAATCCTCTAAATTGTCTTAGAACAAAACCTTTGAGTTTTGAATTTTTGGAATTTGGACTAAACTGATTTTTAATCCATTGTTTAGATTTTTCCAAAGTTGTTCTAAGTCTGATTGCTATCTGTTGTGACCCAAAACTAGGCATACCATGGAGCTAGACCTAGCTAAACTGACTAAATTCAAGATGGCTGAGCTTAGGGTACAGTGTAGGCTCAGGGGGCTGCCTGCCTCCAGCAAGATTAGAAAGGCAGGGTTCCTTAAGTCACTGAAGGCCTGGGTTGGGAAGCTGCAGAGATTCAAGAGGAGGGAGAGAATGACTCTCCCAACCTCATCCAGGAAGGTGAGGATGATGCCTCCTCCATTGCTTCAAGCAGTAGGTACATACTTTTAGATGGTGGGAGGGGGGCAGGGCCCCATACACAGGAACCACCACTGTCCCTTGCAGAGAGACAGCTTGAGGCCCACCTAGCTTTAATAGCTTTGGAGTAGAGGAAACAGGAATTAGCTGAGAGGAAGTTGGAGAGGGAGGAAGCCATATGAAGCAATGATGGCAGTGAAAATGACGGAGAGTGAGATGTCCAGGACTGCTGGATTTGACCACAAGCTTCCCAACGGTATAGTACCCAGGTATACAGAGGGGGATGACATTGACAAATGGTCGACTTCATTTGAAAGGGCCCTTGAGATGTAGGGGGTGCACCCCAAGCATTGGTGTACCCTCTTGTGGGAACTGATTCCAGCAGCTGGGAGGGATAGGCTCCTGACCCTGCAGGGGGATGAGGCGAAATCCTATTCTCACATGAGGCAATTCTTAGTCAAGAAGTTTGGTCTGACTCCATAGCAGTACAGGGTGAAGCTCAGACACGCCCAGAAAGTGAGCACAGGGTCCTGGGTGGACTTTGTGGACATTTCAGTGAAGGCGCTGGAAGGCTGGATTGTTGGTAACAAAGTAGACCCATATGAGAGATTGTATAATTTGTTTTTGAAGAACACATTTTGACTCATTGTGCTGAAGAGAAGTTACGCCAATATCTAGTGGACTCAAAACTGTCTGATCCCAGAGAGCTGGGAGAAGCAGCTGATGAGTGGGTGGGGACCTGGGTTCGCAAACAGCCCGAGGGAGGAGACTCCAGGAAGAGGGGGGTTAGGCCCACCAAAACCTAAGGAGAGAGGTGGTAAGCATACCAAAAGGACTCCCTCAGTTCCCCAGAACCCTAGAAAGGAGGAGATTGGCTCCCACCCCACCTATGAGAAGCAGAGGCAGGGGGACCCAGGGCTGAAGATGCACTTGAATGACAGAGTGTGTTTTGACTTCCAGCAGCCAGGGCACTTCAGGGGTGACCCGGCCTGCTCCAAGAAGGTGGTTAGCACAGGGCTGGCCAGTGTAGCCATGGAGGAGACTTCCTCAGATGAGGAGATTCTCCTAGCATTTTGTTGGGAGACATGGGTAGATGGTAAGCTGGTGATCCCTGAGGGTGGGAGTAGGTGCTTTCTCCCCATTCAGGTGAATGGGATCCCTACCATGGGGCTGCGAGACATCTGTGCCAGTCACACTGTAGTGAGTGACAGGTTGGTGTCCCCAGACATGTGTGTGCCAGGAGAAACCATGAGAGTAAGGGTAGCCACAGGTGAGGTAACTACCAAATCTGTGACCTGTGTCCCCCTATAGAAGAAGGGTACCCATAGATGGTTTAAGGTGGTAGTCAGTGCAGACCTCCCCTAAGATTGTCTCCTGGGCAATGACCTCCTGGAGGTTGGTCTGGGCTTAAGTAGGAGAGTCGCCCAGGGCACCCCCTACCCAAAGTTCCTAGGGAGCCAGCCCCTACAGTTGCGAAACTGGGGTCCCAAACGAAAGGAAAAAGAAGAGGAAGGGTAATCTAGTCTTAAAGAGATCTCCAAGAGGGGCAAGGGTCTTCTCTCCCAGTAATGGAGAAAACCAGAGTTGGCACTGGTGAGGCTGCACCTGACCACAAGGAAGTCCTGAGCAGTCAGGCAGCTGTCAGGAAGGAGGGTGCTCCCCCTGCCCTGACAGAAGAGACAGTGGAAGGAGGGTGTCGCCCCCCCACTCTAAACAGCAAGAGAGGTGCCAGAAACCCACAATTGGCCCTAAGGCAGAACAGCCACCTGTCGGTGGAAAGCTTAGGGTGTGGTTCTGGATACTGGCAGCTGTCAGTAGTCTCTTTTGGGTGATTGCCTTCATGGCAGCACTGTCCTTGGCATGGGAGGCAAACCCCATGGCCCTGAGTAAGTTAGGCCCACTGACCCTGTTAATCATGGTGGGGTTGCTCAAATGTTGGGTGACCTCAGTGGGTAAGCTGGGTGTTGCCATAGCACAGTTGGGCATAGAGGAGTTGTTGCCCTCACTACCCCCACTAAAAAAAGAGGAAAAAAATGGAACAGCTGAGAAGAAGTTTAGGTTTAAAATGGGTCCTGTTACTGTAGAGTTGGGTCAGCTTCCCATGCGAACTGACCGTAGTAGGAGGATGTGAGGCAGAGTAGGCCCTGCAATGGTCCAGACTGATTTTTGCACTTTCTTCCTCACCTGACAAACCAGGGAAGGCTCTTCCTGGGATGAGCTGAATCTCCTGGGCTGTTAGCTGGGGGCAGGGGGGATTGTGTTGGAAATCAGGACCTGTACTGAGTCCTAGACTGTGTTAGTGGCCTTATTGCCAGAGATAGATGCATATTTACCACTACTAATAACTCACTTTCCAACAGGAGCAGTTTGGATTTGAAAGTGGAGGGGCCCCTCCTGCAGGGAGCTATCTTGTGGCCCTTCAGATCTTTGTTGCTTCTCCGAAAGGGTGCCCCTAGGGGTGTGCACAATTTGTATGTCTCTAAAAAACCATTTTGACCTTGTTCCTAGGTCTGAAATATTCTACAGGTGCAAAAGTGTTTTGACATTGTTAGGGTGTGAAATGTATGTCCACGCAATGCATAATCCAAAATGGGAAGTGCTTGTATCTGCACCCCTTCTATAATACGGAAGTGCTCTGGTGGGGCCAAAATATATGTCAAATGCCCTCTGTACCTCTGTGGCACTTATGTAATCAGGCCAGTGATGAACAGTGCTAGCATAAAGCGTCTTCATTGTGATTGATGGCCTGATGGCATTGCTTCTAATGCATATAAGACAGTCAACTCATCCATCCTTAAGTATCATGTTTCCATCACATAGAACAGGGGAAGGATAGCAGTATCTTAATTGTCAGTACTAGAGGAGAAATTATGAAGGGGTTCATTTCATTAAAACCTTGTGGTAGAAAGGGGCGGCAGCTCGCCTGTCTTCCTAAATGTCTCCATGTATAGTTGAGCAGTGGTAATTTATTTTGGTTCTTAATTGCAGTATCTTATTCTCCAACACAATTGTGACTCTAAGGAGCCCTTATAAAGAACAGATCTAAAAGGTTTCTGATAATTCCATGAAATGTAAACATAGACAAAACTAATAGCTCATGAATCTACCACATTTTAAAGAATAGGAGGATTTTTGACCTTATGTCATGACAAACCTACATTCACCCAAATTGTTCACCATGTATTGTAGACGTACATGTAATTTTCGCAGAATTGGTCCTTTTGCAACAGCAAAAAACCTATTTAAATGTACAAAAGGCAAAATACGATTTGGCAACTTGTTACAAATCACAATTTGCATTAGCTATTCGGTATTTGAAAGGGGCATGTTTAGAGCATCCCTTTCAAATACTGATTCCCAGTAGTATGTATTAATGATTTGCGACCGAATTCCGGCCGGAAAACATTAATACTTTACTACCATTTGAAAAGTGGTGGTAACCAGTTTGCAAACGGGAAAGGACCCTTCCCCTTTGAGAATGTTAGAAAATGAAAGTTGCATTTTTCATTTTTCTCTTTTAAATGCAGCCCGTGTTCCTTTAAGAAAAATGGATAACATTTAAAAAAAAAAATATTGCTGTTTTTAAAAAGCAAACACAGACATAGTGTTCTGCTGACATCAGCGGGCCACCATCCCTGTGATGTCTGTGATTCCTAATGGGTCGCAAATTGCAACCTACCTCAATAATATTAATGAGGTAGGTCAATTTGCGACCAATTAGGAATCCCCTAATAAGAAATACAATTTTCATACATTCAGAATAGTGATTACCAATTAGCGATTCGGAAAAAATCACTATTTGGAAATTGCTATCCTAAAGGTATGTACATCTGGCCCTAAATTCTTTAAACCTGGTGTGTTGTTACAGATGATATTATATCAATTTAATTCAAGATTTAGCAAGATGCAAATGAAAATGTAATCTTTCTACTTTACATTCTATCCAGCGGAGGAATCATTGTATTTATTTTGATGGAATTGCCATTTTTCTCCCAGATATTGCTCCTTTCTGTAAAGAAAGTAAGGATTCATCATGCTCTGGCAAACTGCAAAAGTAATGTGGTTTACAAAACAATATTGGTCAATGTGTTAGAGGAAAGGCAAACGTCTTTCTTATGTTCCTGGTGAATTAGAATAAGTTTATTCTTTGAGGATAACAGTTGCATCAAGCAGACTTAATTTGGCTGATCACAACAATAATTTTAAAGAGAGATCATGGTCTGCAGCCTGTCATTTGTACAAGGATGCAAACAACGGCTGCTGTATCTGCAGAATTTGATGGCACTGTTTGTTTCAAAAGCCTGGCACAGATCCCCCCTCACTAAGGACTGTAGATCAATACCTCAAATTATTTTCATTTCAAGGTGTTAAAATATGTGTGTTGCTAGATTTAGAGCAAACCGTATTATGGCGTGATCATATGAGACCAAAATGGCTTTTAATATGGTTAACATTCAACAAATATCATTTAATTTCTATGTGCCCAATTATCAACAGTGTTTTTATAGATGAAGTGCACAAACACACACAAATTCAGGCATTTATGAGGACAATATCCTGTTACTTTTCACAGAATCAGGAATGGTGGAATTTGCCATTGTAAATTGAATTTCCACCTGTCAAGTAGAGAGGTAAATCTCTTCAGGGTCGGAATAAGAGGTCTAAGGGGTTTTGTCATGAGCCACATGGGCAGTTGAGACAACATGTTTCAATGTGCAAGTGCCATTTAACCTCACTTTTACACATGCAAAAATGGATATCTGCCTATTTCTGTGAGTGTAAATTGGAACACTGT
Organism: Calotriton arnoldi; assembly: GCA_963921515.1. NCBI lineage: Eukaryota > Metazoa > Chordata > Amphibia > Caudata > Salamandridae > Calotriton > Calotriton arnoldi. Next base: position 449,945 of record CAWUFW010002952.1, read on the forward strand.
TGAGTATATCTTGGAATCTGTGACAGCCATAAGTACTCAGGAGCTTTTCTAGAATTCTTTGCCAATTTCTAAAACAAAGTATGACATTTGCTCTACCATGTGAGTAGGTTTACATGAGTATTTGTCCAATATTTCAAAGGACTCTTTGGTGAATCTGGTGGTATATGGCTTGGACTTTCTGGAAGGCTTTAAAAATGAGGACTTTATTTGACAGAGGAACACCAAAATGTATCATTGTTGCACTTCAGTGGCAAGGGTTTTGCTTCCAATTCACATATCTAGAACTCTGTAGACTTAATGTTCTGCTTTGAACTGAGCATTGCATACCTACTACCTATATCTATGTGGCAAACTGTGAAATGAAAAGTAACTTTATTATTATTAGCAGATTAGTATTCTTTATAAAAGACATGTTGATAAGACAATCTGATAAATCTCTTAGCATGGAATTGCATTGAGTATTCTTGTACACTGAATTTTAATAGAGCCTAGGGGGTCTTTTGCAAACCTTGGTAACAGCAATCTTGATGTCATCTAAATCATCTGTTCTTTAATTTTTGGTCACCCTCATCTGTAGTGAGTACACAGCTCTGCATAGTTTCTCGTGTAGGTATGTTGTAATTGATACTAAATTGTAAAATGGCATTTTGATCCTAGATTGATAACCTAGTTTTAATTAAATTCACTGATCCTTCAACCCAAGTCACGCAGATCACCTATATAAAAGTTTGTTACAGTTAGTAGTCTAGAGACTTGGAGTCCTCTAATCTGTTGTTTGACAAACGTTTTTACATCCTAATTATGCTTCCATAGCTGCAATGGTTTCCCTACATCTCCCAGAAGAACCTTCTTGTAAACTCCCCCTTCTTTTGATTAAATTAGACAGTAATATTTGAAATTCAGAAAAAGTATTGCTTTTGGAAAATAAGCTCAGGCATTTTTGATCCAAAACCTGCTCCGATAAAGAGCCAAATGTAGTGCACCTGATTCTTCATCCATTTCACCTGTGTGTACTAAACTAGATGTGATCACAGTTACAGTTTTCATATATGGGTGAGGTAATTCGAAGAATGGGTTAAATTATTAGTTACTCACGTATCAGGAAAAGAAATGTGCATACTGAATACTCCTTTGTGTGTCTGTAATACAGATGAATGTATGCAGTGGTCAAGCATGCCCTAATGCTGAAATAGAAACTGTTTCTTTGCAAGTCGCAATTAAGTTTCCATAACATGGTTTTCAGTCTCACTGAATGATTGCAGTACTCTTATAAATGCATTTTTGTTAAAAGGTTATCTAATTTGTGTTTAGAGTAATCAATCACTATTTTTCAATCCATTTGCAAACTTACAAGTTAAAGAGTAAGTCTTCTCCTACCACAATAAAATATCTAATTTCTCTAAGGAGGATTGAATCCCAGGTTATTTGAACAGCTTTAGCTGCAAACAAAATGTGCAAGGCCTATGTTCACATTAAGGTAATTTCTATAAAACAAATCAATATTCTTTAAACTTTATGGAAAAATACATTTCATGTACAAATTGAAATACTGAAATTCAGAACCACAGGATGATCACCAATGCTACATGTGTCAGATAGCATCATACGTAAAGCTACTAATGAATGAGCTAATTACATGTATTGATCACCTGTGATCAGAAATTACACATTTTTCTTGATATAAATGTGGCAATTAAGAAAGGGAAAATAGCTACTTTAATTCACAGGAAAGAAAGACCAGGGAATATTATCTTACATTGAAACACTGAAACAGAATATTATCTTTCTGAAAAATGCAATGAGCTAAGAGATATTAAGTGATCAGAAACTGTATATGCTTCAGTTTATAAAAGTTAGACATTGGTGGATACAATAAGAACATTTTACCACAAGCAGCATACAAAGTGAACATCCAGAGAAGGAGGGCCATACTATCTGCAAAAAGATGAAAAAGATGAGTGATAGCCGAGAATGAAACTGTGTACAGTAACACAAAATGATTGGCATTGTTATGAATGTAAATTGAAATTTCAGTAACCAGCGACCCAATTATAGGCAATTTGGTGACTAAATTACCTCTGATTGTATATTGAAAAGTAAAATCGACAAAAGACAGTTTAATACATAGTCAATTCAGAAGAACAGGAAAATAATGGCTCATACCAATGAAGAGTTCAAGAGTGTAAAAAGAACAAGGCAACAAGCACACCCTAGATTGAAAAGAACTATACAATCTTTTTAAAAGACACCTGAATAAAATATACAAACAGTTGATAGGCAAAACAAATATTCTGTTAACATGTTGATAAGCCTATACAATAAAAAATACATTGGCAGTCCTAGTTTAAAAGTGTCCAAGAGAACATTACAGCATATCAGAGAAATCAGAAATAGAGACAGGAGATACCAAATAGCATGCCATTAAAGAAACAGCATTATGGTAATATTGAGCAATTATGATATTCTGTAACTGAACGAATTCCATGATTATCATGAGGTGGTTAGTGTGAAGCTACATTATGGACATTTGAATCAAGATCAGTGGTGGCTCCTCTACTTAGGTGGAGGAGTGTCGCCCCACTGAGCAGGTCAAAAAAGGAACAACTAAATGATAATAACTCACAGAGCAGGGCAGGGGAGGAGTGGTTTGCCCACTCCAAGTGTGCATGATGCTTTGGCCGGCCATCTCGGGCCGGCCAAACAGTCATGCGCACTTTACATGTTCTCCATGCAGGCTGCATTACATCCTGTATGGAGAACATACCCAGCCTCCCATTCTCTGGCTGAGCGCTGATCCACGGTGCTCAGACCAATCACAACGCTGCATTGCAACATTGTGAGCTACTATCGGGAGGCTGAGAGCCGGGTGCTTCCTGCTTCCTGCTGCTTACTGCCCTGGAAGCAGGCAGAAGTGGACCCAGAGGAGGCGGCATTGATGGCGGGCGGCAGCGGCAGACAGGTAAGATAGTTATTAAAATTTTAATGAATCCCTCCCACCCCCACGACCCATATTTAAAATTTTAATTCATTCCCCCGTCCCCGTAACCCGCCTCACCACCACCTTCAAATACCAGCCGCCACTGATCAAGATATATCCAAGAATTAAACACCAAAGTGCCTAGTGGACTAAATGTGGAATAAGGAACATATACATATTTAAAATGAGCTAATAAAATTGTTTTTTTCGTAAGTCAGTTGTCTTTGCATACGTCTTCATTCTTTCAAAATAATTGTCACACTTTTTTACAGGTAGGGATAACCATTATTTTCACTAGAATTTATAGAAGAGGACTATAGATGACTATTGAAAAATTGACTAAAATTATTTTTAAAAAACAGACTTTTTTTTTCATATAACCAATCTGGGAAGAATATTGCATAGTGGTTCATGATGTCATTGATGAATTTTGGCCACTAAGACGTGATGTGGCCTATATTACCTAAGAATTAGCTGCAATGCAGTGTAAGGGTAAACTGCCTTATATTGGTTCTTTTAATTGATAGGATGTTGCACATAGGTATTTGCACATTTTTGTAAAAGAACATTTAAAAAAACAAAAGAATTCCAATTTTGTGGAGCCTCCTGTGCTGTGTATGGGGGGTCATAATTTTCAATCATAGGAATGGTGAATTAAAATGAGATATAGCAATCAGTGGTTGATGTTGAGAATAGTCAACTTGGGCTGATATTGTCTCTAAAAACATGCTGAAAAATTGATTGGATACAAGCATAAACAACAGGGAAATCAGCACACTTGTAGTTTTTTCAGTTTCTATGAACTGAGAGATTGTTTTCTAAAAAATAAAAATACAATATTCATAAAATGCATTGTGTGATAATTATAAGGCCACTAAATGTATAGTAAAATACTGGACATAATAGATTAACGTCAATATCTTTCTCTATGTGTGGGTTCTGCCTTGAATTGACCTAATTCAGTATTGCTGATTTCAAAAGTAAATATAATGCAGCGTTTTTAAACAGGAGGTTTATGTATGCTCTGTGAATGCAGCATGCTATGTGAAGTGTGCTGCTGCTCAATTCGTTGGAATGGCTCATGCTCATGTTAAGGCTAGTGGAAGTCATTTTGAATGTAGGGAGCGTGTATGAGAAGCTTTGACTATGAAATGGGTGTTGGAGGTGAGAGATGGAGCTGAGAGGACAAAGAGTTCTAGGCTCTGTGTGGTGCAAGTCAATGCAGCTGAACCCCAGTGGGTTTTCCTATGTAAGAGTTTCAGGGAATGCATTTCTCCATTAGTGGAACAACCTCTAACATTAGCTTCACTGAAGAACCCTTTCTGGTATGATAGTTAAATTTGAGATGATTACATGCCCTTATTGTAAGTAATATTGAGATGATGGTCCATTTGTACGTGTGAGTGAGGATTTCTACTTCTTGGGATATTTTACAGAAACTGCTTTCTTTAGTGGGATAGGGAGAACTAGAGAATTTGATCCCAGTTTATGGTAGTACAATGCTACTGGAATCATGCTAATGCTTAGGCATAGTAGGCATTAAAGGGATTATTTTTCATGTTTGCTTAAACACTTACTCACTTTCAAGGAGGAACCCCTATTTTATTTAGACAAAGCTGTGAACAATATCCCAGATTGGTAAACCCAATGTTTGCTTAAACACTTACTCACCTTCAAGGGGGAACCCCAATTTTACTTGGACAAAGCTGCGTGCAATATCCCAGATTGGTAACCCCATATTAAACTGTTCTTGTACTGTATTTTTATGATACCCCAATGCATATAAACAATGGTTCAAAGACATAGAGTACTGCTGAACTTACCATGCCTTTAGAACCCTGTAGGGCAGTTTCTGATTATTTTAGGTCCACAAGCATTTTCATTGGTTTTTCATGTTAAAACTGCTGAAAACAAAGAGTGCATGATGTGTATGTTACACCCTAAAGGAAGGGAAATAATGCAACTAGTACTTTCAGTTCTAGTAAGTCAACCTTATACAAAAGTATTGGAAAACTAATTCAGAAAATAAAAAATGATTTTGGAATAAGAGTGTTTATGGACTAAAGAGAAAAACAGATAGTTTAGATACATGTTTTGTTGACCATCAATTCTGGACTTGTGTCCCTTTTCCATGTCAATCATAAGTAGCACAGTTGATATGTGTTCATTTGTGTACTTATTCAAGGTTTTATACATAAATGTATTTTAATGGTAGCGGTCAAAAACTGCAGTGTTTGGGAGATTTAATTTGTAAACAGGAGTGTATGCTGAGGACTTCATCCTTACAGGTACTTGTAGTAGAGAAGTGGAGGTACTTTGAGAGAATGTTGAAGCTGATATTATTCCAGACTGAGGTACATGGTGGGCATGCAGTAGTGTTCTCTGGATATGTATCCTCACATGAATGTTAGAGTAAGAGTTATTGATACATTTATTATATAGCCATTTTACTGCACTATGTGTCATCTTTTCATAACTTCTAAGCTCTGTTAGAGAATCAAATAGTCAGATTAATGATGGGAACTTGAAGTTCAAGTGAGTAGGATTGTTCAATGTTATAGCCTCACTGAAGAAAATGTGGTCTGAAAGGTATATAAGTGCAGCACTCTAATTTGAGACATTGTGCCAATAAAGGGCATCAGAGCTGGGTATTACACAATGATCTTGGATGTAAGTTGCACTTGTTGTTTTGTGTAAAGTGATGTTGAAGACTATGATGAATAACTGGTTCTCTAGGTGTGATATACAGGTACTAAAATGCAGTGTCACAACTAAAGAAGAATGACAGAATGTGTAGACTTTGCTCAACAAGTGATTTTTAATTCCCTAAAATGTTTAAGTGTACATTTGAGTACACAATTCCCAGTTTTAATTCCCAAGTTTTAAAGGACAGCCAAGAAATGTTTGTTAATGGGTCTTATACTAGACTATATACATTTAAAGGTGGTCCAGTTGCATGAAGAACTTACATTACACAAATGAGTATGATCAGATATGAATAATGTGCATCAAATATGGAGTCTTTCTTATAAACATGAATGACTAAACTTTATATCACCAACCCTCAATGAACTTTGTAATAGGAAGTAAAATGCATATTTTTGAGTGATTAGTTCCTTGCTAATTTCTGAAGAAATGTCACATTTATGATTCATTGAAAGATTTGTTACCTAAGGTTTGAAAAGTGAACAAGGAAAAATTAAAGAAGATAACTCATTAGGGGAATATTTAGTTCCTTTATTTTTGGAGCAGAAAATAATCAAGGTAGGAGTGAATTAGGTGATGTCTAATGGTATTGAAGCAGTTCAACAAAAGATAATCCACACATCAGGCATGCAACATAAGGATAGTTTTCTATAATGACAATATGATAGATGCTAGAGTCTGTGCCTAGGCAGATTTTGGCACTCTTATGCAGTTAGTTTGTAAAGTCAATACATGCCTAAGACTAAAGCACAGAGCATAAGTACTGTGTATTACAAGTACAGGGACACAGAAATAAAGCCATCTATTGTAAACCCATGGGGTGGTGATTACAAGTGCCCAAATCTATTTCTGATTTCTGCACAACCCGTTTCTCCAAGGACTGAAATTATAAATTAGTCTAATTTTTTTAAAGTTACTCTATGAAATAAACTCCACATGTGAACAATTTTGGCGGGTCAACCTGCCACAGCATACCATGAGATAAATGCCCTGGAAATAAGGAGGCACGCAGATTATAGTGGGGAAAGCAACAAAATCTGCACGTCATGCCCTGTTTTTAGGGAAAAACTCAGAATAGGTATGATTTAGTACACGCGGAATTCCAACACCGGGCCATCTGAGTTCACCGAATGGCATAACTATTACAAACCTATGCAGGGTTCTGATAATTAGTGCTTTAGTGGGAGATTCTACTCCTCGCACACACATAAATATAACTTCACACACAATGTGTGCTCCATTCTCCTGATTTACTCTATTTCATGTCTCTTCCTGCTCAAAACATGGTCTGTTTGGCATAAGTTCAGATAATAAGATGCACCACAGTAGTTTTCACTAGGCACATGGGCATTTTCCCTATGTGCCATTGTGAAAATTCTCCTGATAGGAGATGCGTAGGGAATTGTAATAAAATATATATGTAAACTCCCCCTACAAACTTGTGAGGGGGAACCTTCAGGACCAAATCAAATTTACATTCTGGAAAGATTCAAGAAGTAAAATAAAAATTCTATGTAGTTAAAAGAAAAAAATACATAAGATTAAAGTCAGCTTCAAAAAAAGGAAAAAAATTAATAAGCACTAACTATAAAAACAGTAGAAAGACTAGGGCAATAGGGAAACTGAAGAACAGTCAAACTGTTTAGCTAAAAATGGGTTAAAAATAAAACTGAAAAATTTAAGCATGATATTAAATGTGGCTCTTTGGGCTAAACATTACATCATTTGTCATGTAGTTGTAAATGAATAGGATAGAAAATCTCCAAGCAAATAAATTGCATTTTATTCAGATGTGCCCAATTGAGTGCCTTGATGAGCTAATATTATTCCTTATTGAACGTGATTGTTCATCAGCAGTAACAGGGGGGTGAGGCCTGGACGATGGACACTGCTTCTGGTTTGTAATGTTGCAGATTTTCAAGGGTTTTGTGTCTGAAGATGGGGAAAGCCTCTAATTTCTAAAAAGAGTCAATCACCTAGCTTTAGTAGGTGAAGTTGGGGGAAGACAGGACTAGGATCCGGCTTCAGACTAGCCCCAAAATAACTAATCGCCAGTCATGCACAGGTCCAATGGTTCCTAAACAAATCCCTTATACCCTGCTTTACACAACCAAACAAAGGAGAAGGGAAACAATCTCTCAAGCTGGTTTTCAAGAGTGCCTTACTACAGTCACTCATTTTGTGTTCTTATCTGGTCTCGTCACTGAAAAATCACCAAGTATGTCAAGTACTTGGGTCACCTACAATAGAAAACCATATACAAGTAGCAAATATAGTATTCCATGAGGCTACATGCATACACTGGAAGCCAGCTAGTCCTGTCATACAAATATATACATGTATTTATGTATATTTTTGATGAGGTGACCCTCAAAACCAAATGTCTCCTTTAAAAAAATAGAAATTTAGAACCTACAACAACCTCCTCTTTTACACCCCTTAACACCCTTTACTACTACCCCTCCTAACCCCTAAAACTCCTTACTATTTTTTACCCCAATTCATCCTTGCACCCTAAACCACTAACTACCCCTTGTCCTTACCTATTCCTGAAACCAAAAAACCCTTTACAGCCCTTTACCCTTACCCATCCCTGACCCCTAAAACCCATTAATACACTTTACCATTACCCATGCATGCCTGAACTTCAAAACTCCCTTTCTACCCTTACCCTTACCCATTCATGAACCCAAGAAGCCCCTTACTGGCTTTTACTCTTACACACCACTAAAACCTAAATTCCTTTCTACACTTACTCTTACCCATCTCTAATCCTTAATACCCCTTACTATCCCTTACCCATTCCTGAACCTTAAAAGCCCCTTACTACCCCGCAACTCTACCCATTCCTGAACCCTAAATACCCTTTAATGCTCCTCACCCATTCCTGAACTCTAAAAAACCCTTGTAAGAAATTGGATTATTATTTGGAGTGAGGAGGACAATCTCAACTTGTGTCATGGTGAACCATCAAAGTCACTATATTAGCCTGAGCTCAACCCCCTGGTAGCTATGGCATATAGAGGACAGGCTTAAATTAGGGAAATGCGTAGAGTATTTATGCAGTACCAAAATAGTAAGAAAGTCAAAATGGGAAACAATAAAAATTCCAAACTGAATTTTAAAATAAAGCAAAATTTAATAAACAAAATGACAAAAATCCAATAAGGGCAATGGAGACATGAGATATTCAAGTTTTAAGTAAAAATAGCACTAAGAAGCATAAAGTACAAATGATAATCAATGGTTGCGGTAGACCAGGACCTAGGCACAATTTGAAGCTGAACTTGATGGAGCACGTGTCAGATACACCAACCAGTTAAATTAAACTTTTAAACTTTTGTTACAAAAGTAAAAAATATTTTACATTCTACCAAACTCATGAAAAATATTCACTAAATATTAAATTTAAAAAGTTACTGTTGGAGCGAATTGTTTTTAATGTGTAAGAAATATTTATAAATTAAATAAAATATTTATAGATGTAAATGCAATGACTTAATTGTGCTGTAACGTCTTGTAATGCTTAAATCGAGAAAGAATCTTTTCAGTCTCACTTAATATTAGGCATATCCTGAACTCTGTGCTTTGCATGATTGTATCTCCATTCCTGTCCTTAATCAGTGTACCTGGCATAATTCAGCGTCTAACAGATGAAAAATGGGCTAGTAAAAACCATGTATGTGTCAAAGGCAGACAGAATATCTTTTCCTTTCGCACAGTATGAAAAGACGTGGGGAAAGGGCTTCATAGTGTGTCTCGTAAAATACACAAACACACCCAGCGCTTCAATGCGCTGGCTTTATCCACAGCAACAACCCATTGAGGAGAGGCCAGTATAAAATAGTTAAGATGCCAATAGAACCACCTACAGCTCATAAAAGTGTTGGTTACTCCATAGTATAGTATAGATAACTGGCATCTACATAAGTGCAGCAGCTGACAACCTATCCCTCCCAGATATTTATTTAGTTCTGTGATGTTCTCACATGTTCAGTGGCGTAGTAAGGGGGGACAGTCCGCCCCAGGTGGCACGAGTTTTGGAGGCGGTCACCTCCCTCCCCCCGCTCTTACATGCGGCCGCTGCAGGGTGGCAAACACAGGGACAGCCACGGTGGCAAAAGGTCTAGCTACACCACTGCAGATGAAACATGAGGAGGTGGTCCCATACCACCCAGAGGTCAGTTACAATACACCTTTATCTCAACGCTATCATTCTGTGTAAGCAGCACACACCTCCTATTTTCAGTTGATTTTAGGCCCCCTTTCTAAAAATGTTTAATTGAAGACAAAAGGCATGGAAACTATTTTCTCATCACTTTTTCCACTTTCTGAAAATGGAATACAGGGAACAGATTTTCTTCTCTGAGCTGGTTCCGTTTTTACTCCGGTGAGAAAACAAGAGAAACATCTTGTTCCATATTCAGTAGGCAGCAGGGATGATGAAAAATCAATTCACGAAAATTTGCTAACTGCAAAATATTCATGAAACCAGGCCTCGATGTTTACTAGACCATGAAAAAAGTTCACGCCTGGGCTAAATCAATGCACAATTCCCATGTTTTTAAAACCAAGCTTCATCCAGTCAATAATTAGCCTCTTCTGCAGCCACATATGTATCAGAAGATGTGGAGCCTTGAAGGAGTTTCAGTTCAGCGGCCGGTATAATCCTTGTATGTGTTTTGATGAAAGTATTGTTGATATTTTGTGATATTTTGTTCATAGAATAATCAATATCCCCACTGCAGGCCCCCCCTGCTCTGCCTCAGAATCGCCTGAAGTGCCAGCAAGATGTATTGTCCACAGACATTTTTTCTTTTGTGTATTATTACCACAATTCTTTACCATACACGGGATTTCTGGAAACATATTGTTGAAGTCAAAATAGATATTCATCAATTTAAACACACGCTTCTTACTTGAATAGTGGATGTGATCAGGGATGCTTTAAGTGAGACAACTTCCCAACGTGATTGTGTAAATAGGGCAAACCTCTGTGTCAGAAGGTTCTTTTTCTTTATGGTGAATTTGAGCCATAACCATGCAAGAGATAAGGTGTTTCTGTATCTGTAACGTTCCTGCCATAGTGGCTTATTAAACCATGTACCAGGGAAAACGTAGGACTTCTCTCCAAATATGGGGTGCTGGAGTAAATATCCGCCATTATTTCCGTCCAACACTGAGCATGATTGACAGCAAGAAAGTAAAAGATTCATATCAATTGCACAGTTAGAGCCTGAATTAGGGCCTGATTTAGAGTTTGGTGGGTGATTCACTCTTTCATAAACCAGACAGATATCCAGACTGCTGTAGTACAAGAGCCATTGGATATAATGCACTTGTAATGTGGCGGGCGGGATATCCACCACGTTTTTGTTGTAGTATCCCATCCGCCAAACTCTAAATAAGGTCCATAGGGGCATATTGATGAGCCTCTTTGAGTTGCATTGGCACCAGGCAACGTGAGGAAGGTGCAACGCAACCTCGAAATGAGATTTATGAAGCCATGCAAGGCCACCTCACTGCGTTGCAATACTGTGCGCCAGGGAGGCGTTTCCATGTGTGATTGGGGGGTGTTCCCACGCAACATCCATGGATTTTGACACATTCCCAGATTTATCAGAAGTGATAGACCTGGGAATGCACCAAAAACCTACTCCTTCCCAGGTGAGGCGTAACAAGGAGAAATATATTTATTTCTCCTAGTTTTTTCATATTCCTATGTGTGCTGCAGATTATAGAAAGAGGAAAAAGCCTCAGGGGATTGTCTTTGTGCAGGAAAGTGCCCCTTACTGCTCAAAAACAATCCTCCTTACAACCCAAGCACCCTTGAACCATGGTGCAAGGGTGTCTGCGTTGGCGCTAGGCAGCCAAAAAGGTGTCAGCACAGGGTAAAATGCAGGTTTTCACCATATCGACTTAAATACAGCACATTCCTGCTTTTCCCTGTCACGCAGGGCAGCGCAGCAAGGTGATTTGCTGCGCTGCACTGCGTGACTTGGCCAAAAGTATGGCCCTTGGTGTTTAGCCAAACCTAAAGTTCATCACTGTATCAGTAGGTATTTTTCCATGAACTGCTTTCACCTGCTTGGTGGGAGGTGAAAACCATTTCCAGGAACAACTGTATATGTCGGATAATGCACCATTCCATGGTAGCATGGTGGGACGGCCCTCATGAAAGTGGGTTTTAGAAATATACTTACAAAGTGGGAGTATACTTACATGACATATTGGTAGTCTGATCCTATTTAAAAAAACTAACGATTTCAACAATTTTGTCCATCCTATAGACAATTTGAGTAGAGTGTATATCTTTGTATACCTTTAATGAAATTGTACATTTAAAAAAAACATAAAGAGAAAAATATTGGGATAATGTAACACAATACATTTTAATTACATGAAGAAACCAAGATTTACTAAACCACAATAGCAAGTGTTATAGGATGTTATAGCGCAAATGGTATGTGAAAAAGTTTGAGAAAGTTCCAAATATCAGTTGCAAAAAGTAATAAGTAAACATAGTTTAAAGAAAACTAAAACAAAGTTGGTCATTTTGTGTTTTGTGGGCAGTTCGCCAAGCTTCTGGGGTAGGTTAGGGTTGTCTCTGCCTTCCCTAGGGAGGCTGCCTTATTTTGACTTCCCCTCTGCTCCAGGTTAGCATTTCCCCTGTCACGGACAAGACGTTTTGTGACTGTTCTGTACAAGAATGGTTTCCCTTCATGTTAGAATGAAAATAGTTCCCTACTCTGTTCTCCAGAAAGGACATAGATGAACATTCAATAACTATTATTTTCTTGTATGTTGATTGTGTCAAAAATGTACACACTTGTCTGGCACTATCAGACAACAGCACATATGGAGCTATCAGATAAACATTGAGGAGAATTCGAAGTCACTCTTTGACATCCACATACTGTAAATCAGGGAAAATCATAAACTGTGGATCAACTAAATAGAAAAACTTTATAAATAAGGCTTCAATATTCTATGCATTAGTCAAAGTACCTTCAGAAGTGACAGATTCATTGTGCATACAATGTTTACGACAAACATATTGCTTGTACTTAAATTTCAATCACTTTCAGAGTTCTAAGATACTTAGGACACCATGAATAATTACGAAAGTTCTATCAGAATGTGTTAGTGTAATACATTTGCTATTGTTTTCTTTTTATATCCTCAATATTGTTTTCTTTATATATCCTTGAACTAGCCCTGATGTATAGTGGAGTGCTCAACAAAATAAATTGAGGTACTTCTCTGGTGGCTCTAGGAGATAAAAGCAGTGCATTGGATTCACTCAAGAGGTTGTTATTTGGCAGCGTACAATGCTGTTATATAGCGGTTTGACAGGAAGGACATTTGTGTAGAGATATGTATAGGAACTGGAGCTGTGTAGGCCAGTACATTGCACAGGCAGAGAGGGAGAGTGTTGACAAAAAGTAATCTCAGAAAAAGTAACTTTTTGTTCCTTTGTGAAGTGTTGGACGCCTGAAGAGGGTAATAGATTGATGGATAGCTTGGGTGCATGGATAGAGAGGTCTTGCTTACTTGTCCACCCTGTGTCTTTAGGCACCTACTAGTTGTTTATCTTGGCTATCTATTAATTTCAGAGCTCAATGAAAATTAATAGTTTATCTGCAAGATAATTACACATTTTGGTGTGAAGATGCACTTGAAAATGTAGTGTACCTTGAGTTTTATTCTGTAGATGAGGATGGAACCAGTGAAATTCTACTGGTATTCAAGTGATGTGCTGGTATGTCTTTGTCCTGTTGTCTAGGTATATAGCTTCCAGGAAGACCAGGTTAAAATCTAACAGAATTTTAGCACTGTTGCTGAGTGTCAATACCAGGGCATGGATGATACAATGTAAATTTAGAGGAGTGGCTTCATTTTTCAAGGAGATTCAACTTTACACAGTTATGTGAAAATCCTTGCTCAATCTGTTTTGAAGGAAGTAGTAGACTCAAGATATAGCAATGAACTGTAATCATTCAGAGTTACGTGGATCATGCATTTGTGGAATGCAAGTAGGAAATGCATCTTGTTCACCACAACAACTTTGAATTTATGGCCAGATAAATGGTCCTCATCAAGTTGTGTGCAGAGATGAGCCGGTGTCTTTGTATGGAAAAAAACTGCAGCCTGAGTAGGTAGAGCGGGCAGCTAATTTGATAAATGTTGTAGCTAAGTTCAAATAACAACAGCCTCTCAAAGGCATCCGTTTCCTCACATTTTGGCAGTTTGGCTGAGCAGGCCACTTTTTCAGTGATGTGAGGCTAAAAACACTTAACTATTGATATAGTCAAATGGTGAAGAACAGAATGCTTAAACATGATAAAATATATTAAATATATATCAGAAGAAGTAGAGGAGTGCAAGTGGAAATCAAAAGATAAGACAAAGGGTTCTGAGAAAATCAAGTACAGGAAAGTTTGTTGGAAAAGGGCTTTTGGAGAATCATACATCTTTAATTGGTCTGGCTTAAAAATTACACTATTAAAATGTGCAAAAGCAAAAATAGAATAGAAAATGTCTTTCAGATAAAAAGAATCCCAAACCATTAACAAAGCAGTTTACATGAAAATTGTAGAACAATTTGGAACCCAAAATAGTATTTTAACAAAGTGACGACCAAAGAGTTTAAACATGCCAATCAAATTTTTTATGCTGGGGTGATACTGGTCATTGCTTTTTTGTGATGGTGGTTCATCAGTAACAGCTGTTCAGCCTAAATTAACTTTACAAAAACTCCATGCCTGATTTCAGTAAACTAATTTCTATAGACTAAGGCTGCAGGGTAGTAACCACATTTAATAACTGTGGTTCCAAAGCTTCCCCAATCCCAACATTAGGATCAGAAGAAAATCACACATCTTTTGGTCAGCAGGCTTTTAATTCTTCTACTCCTGGGATCCCATAGCTATTTGTCAGGCACATTTGATTCCAGACACTCAAATTCCAAAGGGCAACCAGCTGATCAATGAAATATACTTGACCAGAGCATCGGTGAGGCATCTAACTAATCTTGTCATTATCAGTAATATTGAACCAAGCTGAGATTTCGGATATGGAAGAATAGCAATTCTCATTTTTTTAATAGAGGATTCATGATATTTCCTTCCATTATGATGTCCTGTTAAGTAAGGTGTGCTAAATTGAAAATAAGAAAATGCTGCCAAGGTCCTGCTGAAGACTTCTGAAGGATACCATTCACAAGAATTAGGTGCACCACTTTTTTCTACGATGTGTCATGAACACAATTCTGAAAGAATTGCTTAAGTGATGCCTAAATCATATGTTGTATTTTCAGTGAAGGTTGGCAGGAGATGACAGAGGATATACTTGGGGTAAGTGATCTATGTGTATTTGGCTTCCAGTCTTTTCTACTTCAAATGACACACTGTGGGTGAAGTAGAAAAAAAGGCCTCATTCGGGTGTCTTGCAAAAAATGTACTTTATGCTCATTAGGACAATTGCTGTCGCATCTAGGTAGTTGTAACTAGCATCCCATTCTTGGAAAGACAAGGGTATGAAATCCAATGTAGTCTATCAAAATCATACATATAACTTAATTCTAGTCAAACCGTGGCATGTGTTTAGGTGTTATCGATTGTAGAACTACATTATGTTTAGCCTCTGGTCAGAATATATTGTATATAAAAAAAAATAAAGTAAAAAATTAAAAAAATTCATATAAAGTCAAATGTACTTTTTCAGGATAATGTAAATTAGATCTGCCCCCAGGCAAAACTTTAAAACTATTTTTATGAATCTGTTCTGATGTTTTACGACGCAGGGCCTGTTGGTACTTCTATGATTACATGCCCTAAAAATGCCAACTATTGTCAGGTAGGGCATTTTCGGGCTATACTCTTTCTAAAAACAACACAAGGCTAGCAGTGCACCTAAGTCTATCTGCAGCAACAAAACCACACATTTAAATGTATGTCCACATGTGCAGGGCAGTGGCATGACCCTCTCAAGGCTTCACACATTTTGCCTGTGCATATTGAGCAAAGGTGAGAGGATGTATCCATTATACCGAAAAACATGGAGCCTGCAGCAAAAATGCCTGCCTAACACTTAGGGCCTAATTACGAGTCTAGCAGTCCTTGGAGCGCCAGACTTGTGGTGAGGCGGTGGTGGCGGTCTTCTGACTGCCACATTACGACCTTGGCGATCGTTCTGCCCTGGGACTACCGACTCCACCAGTGAACCAACGTTCCCTGTCGGTGGCGCGGCAGTCTTGAGGCAGTAATAAGCTTGGCAGTACCGCTTCGGTCCCGCCAAGCATATTACGGCTTTCCTCACTGTCACTGATTTCATGGAGGTTTTTCCTCCATGAAAACAGTGGCGGTGAGGAAAGAAAGGGGGGCCTATAGGGCCCCCTTGTGCCTCACTCCATGTGGATGTACACAGGGGGGCACAACAAGTGACCCCCCTGGGTGCATGCACCCCCAGTTCCAGCAGGGCATGGACTTCACAGTTCATGCCCTGCTGGAACTTCCTTTGAAGTTTCCATTGCGGTGCCTATTTTATAGGCACCGCTGTGCAAACGCCAAAGGAACAGCCCTCCAGTGACTAAAATATCATAATATGGCAGGCGGTTCTGACGTGGGTTTGGTGGTGCGGCGGTGGGGCGGTCCACCGCTGCACCGCCAAACTCGTGATCAGGCCCTGATTGGTCAAAAATGGGGTGCAGAGAAACCAAACTTATTTCGAAACTTGGGGCCAGATGCATTTTGCTCCTCGCAAGCGGGCCGATTCGCAGAATTGGCCAGTCTGCGATAGCAAAAAATGCATTTCTGATGCAGCAAACCCAATTTTGCGATTTGGTAACCTGTTACCGAATCGAAAAATGGGTTTGCAATTCGCTATCTGGAAGGGGCGTGTTTAGGGCATCCCTTCCAAATAGCGAATCCTAAAGGTATGCATTAATGTTTTGTGACCGTGAATGCGGTTGCAAAACATTCGCATATTACCACCTACTTCAAGTAGGTGGTAACCCATTCGCAAACGGGAAGGGGTCCCCAAGGATCCCCAAGGATCCCCAAGGATAGTTAAATCATTTTTTAAGAGCAGGCAGTGGTCCCACGGACCACTGCCTGCCTCTAAAAAATGAAAAGATAATTTTTTTTTTTTTTTTTTAAACACATCCCGTTTTCCTTTAAGGAAAACGGGCTGTATTTAAAAAAAAAAGAATTGCTTTATTAAAAAGCAATCACAGACATGGTGGTCTGCTGAGCCCAGCAAGCCACCATCCTCGTGATTTTTGCGAATCCTAGGGGGTCGCAAATTGCGCCATACCTCATTAATATTCATGAGGTAGGTCATTTGCGATCCCCTAGGAATCGCTAAAAGTGTTAAACACACTTTCATGCATTCCCTTTTGCGTTTTCCTAATTGCGAATCGCAAAGATTCGCAATTAGGAAATCGCAAAACAGGGCCTTCATACATCTGGCCCTTAATCGAGATAGATAGAGTTCTCTTCATTCTTAATTTGTGGATGTAATTCACTGAGGGCTCTATAAGTTAGAGTTTTTTTTCATCACTTTATTGGTAGATAGAGTAGTCTTGACTGTCAGGACTCTTGACTTGTTCCATGTTTTTTAAAATATGTTATTCGGAAGGAGAGGGATCCTAGAGCATTGATGCAGATCACTGAAAATGGGGTACCTTCAGGAGTTCCACCTGCACAAACTTGTGTCTGCCAGACAGAAGCTAGGTGAACAGTCTAGGACAGTGTACAATCTATTTTTACTGTGTAGTCATCGTACAGTGCTACAAAAACGGTAAAATGATTTGTAGCAGAAACAAATGGTAGCATTGATTAGCCCGAAACAGTTTGCTGGAAGTGACCTCTCCTGGCTTACAATACTGTGATGTAACAAATATGCCACATGGAAGAAAGCATGTGAAAACACATCAGTGAAATTTGACAGCTTTGACCACAGGCTCAAGATACAATCCTGGCATTCTAGGCGCGAATCACTATGAGTATCTACAGTGATTCTCTTCCTTTTTCCTAATTCGTGGACTGAATCACGTTGGTCACATTTTGTCAAACGTAACAGTTTTCCCCTTGGAATAGTGCTGTCTCCATTTTATCAAAATACAAATGAGCGTAATAGAATTAGGGTACTCAACATGGAATATACCTGCTGCAATAGAGTTATGAAACACTGCTCTACTGAAGGTTTAATTCTACCCTACAGTTTCTAAAAAATAACCTAATGCCTGAAGTACATTGGACTGCTCTGAACTAAATGAAACCCCCAGGACAGAGCTTGTCTTGATTGATAGGAAAATATGTAATTCCAACCCAAACCACTTGCAGAAACTGCAGTTGAATGTAAATTTGAGGGTCACTGTTGTGGAAAAGTACCACAACTCCTCTTAGGTGACTTTTATTGACTGTGCTAATGAGGTGATGTTATGGATAATCCTTCAGCTCTTCCATAAGCAGAATGGCTCTTCATGAGTCAGTACAAAAAGGACACTAAAAAGTTAGACTTTTGCTCCTGTAAGATGGCTCCTACAATTGTATCAAAAACTCATTTTTAGGTGATTCAGAAAAGATATCAATAGTACTCAAGGATATCTAGGCCTATTATAGACTATTAACTATTGTAATGCAACATTTGTACATGTGGAATTTCCACCAGGTGGGAGTTTATCCATGGGTTATTTTGTTGCATATGTGCATTTGCACAGTTAGCAATTTTTTATTTCTCCAAAGACAATAAGTTTCCTTTAGATATGGGGGTCTTACCACCTCATTCCTAGCCTGAAAATGCACTTCCTGCTGCCCTTGTAAGGAATACATCTGTGTATTTCAAAGATGGCATAAGGGTACTCTTATGCCCCCAAATATATATCTTTATAGGCATTCACCTACTTTTGCTAGTAGCTATACCTAGAAAAGTAGATATACCCAGAAATGCACAAAAACACCCTAAACCAGAGTTTGCAATTCCCCATAGCGGGAGAATTTTCATATAGGTGAATCCACTTTTTTCACATATTTTTCTGCCATTCTGAATTGTTTGAATTGAAATCGGGCTTTTATCTTTGCACAACACTGATTCTACGCAGATCATTTAAATTACCAGGCCGAATTGGAATGCTTCGTGGTGTCAGTTTACACTGTCAAAACTCTGCAAGAATTTTCCTGGCCAGTAAGGCATCAGCTAAGCTTTACTCAGCACTGACTTAGACCATGAAAATATATTTTGATACATTTGAAAGATTTCAAAATTTTTGAAATAGTTCGTGCTTTCACAGAATCTAATGTGGACATTTCTCTCTTCCAATCCATAAGTAAACTGCAGCTTGAAGAAATGAAGTTCTTAAACATCTTTTTAAACTGAAACGGAGTAGGGCTGAGGGAAGTTCATGTAGTCAAAATGTTTGGGTGACACTAGCCAGAATCCTAATCAATGGTGGATGTGCCTCAGTATTTTATTCGGTAAACTTCGATTACAAGATAGTAAGGCGCTTGAAAATGAATTTCAGATACATATACAACACATTCCCCTATTTCGTTCCCCGGAGATACCCGAGAGAACCACTGCCAGAAAGGTTATACATTCATATATGGGATTTACATTTCTACTCTTTAATGTAGCAGCATATACATCTAATTGTGCAGGTTCAGTGACTTGCCCATTAAAGAAGTCGTTAGCTTAATTCATATTTGTGTGATCAAGGATGCCGTAAGCCTCTGTTTTACAGGGTGATAAATCAGGTGTGCGTGGCTGATAATGCTTCCGTTACTTACTTTCACAATGTGCCTTACTCTGCTCAGAAAAGACATAACTAAGAGGGTGATTATGATGGCGGAAGGATCACCACCGCAGGGCCGGCGGTGGCAACTGCCGGCCCTGCGGTGGCGATCCTTCCGCCATCAAGCACAATTTGTCCCACTGCCAGATTAGGATGGCGGTGGGAACTCGAAAGTGTCCGCTGCGGACGCAAACACCGTCCGCCGGCAGGCAATCGTTACGATTGCCTGGCGGACGGTGCAGGGGCATGATATGGTGGCGGTGCCGAACAGGCACCGCCATCCATATCATGATGTCCAATATTAAAGGCCTTTCCACGGTGACGATGCCGCCATGGAAAGGCATACGGTGTTTAGCTACGGGGCCCGTTACGGTAACGGGCCCCCGGGGTGGTGGGAGGGTGGGGGCTGTACTTGGGGGGTACCTATGGTACCCCCTACATTGCCATACACAAGGTGGCAGGCACACTGCGGTGCCTGTCACGTTGTGCATGGCAATGCAAACCATGCAATTTTAACATTGCGGACGGAGCTGCACCCAGCAGCACCGTCCGCAATGTTAAAGGCCAGAATGCGCCCGCGGGTGTGGCGGGGCATTCTTATTGGCCTCGTGGGACCGCCGCACCTCTGGCGGTCGGTCCCATTTTCCGTTAGTGTGGCGGGCGGACAAAGTCCGCCCACCATCGTAATGGGGCCCTAAGTAAGGAGGGCCGACGTTTTTAGTTCGAGCCTGGGCAGCACATGCGCTGCTCTGCGAGCCATGCTGTTTTGGAGTATGTACTTGAAGTCCCGCCGACTCTCCGCCCATATTTGTCATTGGCTTGTGTCATTGTCCTACATAAATGCTGGCTTCTGATTCGTTATTAGGCTTGTTAGTCCCTCCTTAATACCACCTTGTCTTCATTTGTAACCTCCCATGAGGACTGGCCCTTTTACATCGGTTGTTACACGGTACGACTTCTTTAGTCTGTAAGCACTATTTTCTTTCATGAGTTTTTCCTCCTGCATGATGGCAGGAGGGTCTCTCTTGCGCAGTTGTGACCCCCAGCTTGTTTAACTCGTAGCAAATGGGGAGCTCCTCAGGGGCCATGGGAGACAGAAGGGGGCAAATCAGAGATGCCTTTAGAGAGGTCAAAGGTGCGTGATGTAAATTCTGCTAGATCTGGCGTGTTTATTTTCAGAAACAATATCTATGTTAAACATGAATATGCTTTAGGTTTGCCCCTCCGCTCACGTGCTAAAAACCATGACTTCAACAAAGGGCTCTTACACTCTTTTCTCAATATGTTCCTGTGTGAAATGGATCCAAAAAAAGAAAGAAACTCTCCCGCTGAAGATGTCTCTTTGGACACACTCTCCTGCAAGCGCAAGCGCAAGCGCGAACCCGACCGGAAGGTATTGGAGCCCTTTACTGAGCAGTTCTCCAGTTCTAAAGTGGCAGCTTGCTGCGCTTTGCTCCTCGGCTCAGATTACCTGTAAGGGGTGTGCTTTCGCCCCCAGCTTAACGTTGCTTTCGCTCATTTGCTTTTCTCCCCCTGCCCGCCACATTGCTCTGTCTATCGTTTGCTTCCCTATGCCCTCCGTGCCCCTTCCCCCACTGCGCCATCATTTTTGCTTCCCCACACCTGCACCCTCAGTTTTCCTTCCCCACACGCATCTGTGTTCCTTCTGCTTGCAACCCCACACACACTTTTAAACAAGCATTTGGAATGCAATAGGTCTCGTATTTGCGAGAGTTTAAGCTATTTGCATTGTAAATGACAATGCCTTTTTTTTATGTTTTAAAAACAAAACATAAATTAAAGGCATTGTCATTTACAATGCCAATAGCTGAAACTCGTGTAAATGCGAGACCTATTACACTGCAGATGCTTGCCTCTGTTTACATCTGGGTCCATGGCATACTTGCTGCTGTTTCAATGTATTGCTTTAATTAACATGTGCAGACTTAACAATATCTTAACTTTGTCAGTGATGAGCTGTGAAGATATTCAACCTTTTGTTTTTCTCTTTAGCCAATTAAGGAATACTCAGCTCCACACAAGAATAATAGTGGCTCCAACAAATCATAAAAAATTACACCAGCATTTAAGGAGCTAAACTGAATTTCCCTTTAGAGTGATGAGCTATTTTCAAAATTATTTTAAAGGCCCATTAACCCTTCTATTGTAATACCCTTCAAAGATACTCACAGAACCACTAGCGTTGAATACAATTAGGGCAAGATATACCAATAAATCTTGAATACTTGGGGTCATCCCCTTTAGGTGAAAGAACCACAGGGCAGTTCGTCTTTGCTGTAGGGGCCCACAGGAGGATAGCCAACTGCCTTCTGTCATTCAAGTAGCACCTTGCTTGTAGACGGGGCCACTGGAATTATGCGATTTTGTGGCTGCTGCTTTTTCTGCATAATAAAGTATGAGCCATATAATCCATCATTTCCTGCATAATTTGCTCAAACGGATCAAAAGTGGCTTAAAACGCAGCATTTGCTGCTGCGCAGTGGAAGGGCTTTTGCAAAGGTTGACTGGTTTCTTTACTATTGTTTATTGCAGTATTCGGACATTAAACTGGTACTAATGAAGTGCACCCTATCCCAAGACAGTGTTTACCTGTAAAAAATTGACAACATAATCAAGTAATGCTACCCCAAAATGTGGCTCATTGCGCCACATATTTAGCCTTTCTTTGCCCCATAATTTAGTAAACTGTGCCGCATAATTTGGACTTCCACTGCAGCCTACTTATGGAGGCCCTTCCTATAGATTTACAGCAAGACAATGGAAATGCCCCTCTTTTGTAAAGTTCAAAATCCAGACCACTGTGCCTAAGCACCTATGCACAACCAAAATCAGGTCCTGGGTCACCATTGGTGCCATTGACGCTTCTGTGCATGCACTATGTACATCATAAGCGTGTACCCGCTTGTTTTTCCCTCCTCTACTTTGTGTGTCTGTCTTTGTGGTCTATCTATATGGGTGAATATCGCGGCGGAGGCTGTGTTAAGGCTCTACCAACTCATAATGATAAATTCCAGGCTTTAAAATATAAAAGGGGCATGTCTTTGTATCTGATCAATTTTTATAACAACGATTCTTATAGTACACCTAATACAAATTGTATTAACCTTTTTGACTATATCACCACCCTAAGGAGCTCAAAGGGTTTTTGACAATATAGCAGGCATTTGTCTGGGAGGCGATTTTAATGGCAAAATAATTTTACCCAGACTCTTCTGTTCCTAGTAACCATAGTAGAGTACAAACTTGTAATAGGGGTGCAGAGCTGATGAAGCATTTGATATCTCATAATTTGAGCAACGTTATGGATGTCGCTGCTCTTAACAATATCAATGACATTTCAGAACCCACGTTTAGAGGCAGGGGCTGCACTACCATGATTGATTATATTTATGTTTCCCCTAATCTAGAGGATTTTTTATTGAATGCTAAAGTTGTTGCTACACTCCATTGCGACCATAACCTGATCGAAGCAGTATTCAAACCATCCCCAAGGCCTGAGTATGAAACTGAGTGTGGCGCAAGGAATCTGGTGCTCTCATCAGGTAAACTATGAATGGTATGGCGAGGAGTTGATTCTTCGGAATTCTTCTGTAAGGTGGTCAGGGAAAATCTTGCACTATTTGAGGCTTGTCTGACAGCCCAGGAATCTAATGCTGATGTAATCATCACACACACTACTATTTTCTGAACAATTATTAAAACTGAATTAATGAAACCTGCCTGTTCTATACCCCACGGCCCCAGATTTTTCAATCATGAGTGTTCAATAGTAAACCAACAGCTACATAATGCCCTATCCACAAAAACAAGGTGTCACCAAACGGTACAGCTGCTAAGAAAAAAATACAAGTTGGTTACCCCTTTGAGGAAGGAAGCAATATTGATTGAACGGTGGGATTTGCTCGCTAGTGCCACAAGTTTAAAGAGCGGCAAACTCTTTTGGGCCGCTATAAAAGACATGCAAGCGATGGGAAAGACGCTAACACCAATTAGTTGTAACATAACTATTGAGCCTGGGAAGCACACTTTTCTGTGATATATACAGTCCCCCACGTGACAAGGACAGGCTAGAGTTGCCTACTCCCAAAGGAGTAACGATGTCCCTGTCCAAAGTGGAGGAAGCCATACATCCGATCCTGGGTAATAACGCCCCCAGCTCCGATGGGGTGCCCAAACACCTCTTTAAACACAAACCTGACATCTGGGCCCACTCTTGCTTAATGTTTTTAATAATTTACTCTGTTCTCCATTACCAAGCACATGGTCAATTAGTATTATTGTTCCAATTTTTAAAAAGGGTGACCGCTCCCAGCCAGGTTGCTACAGACCCATTTCGCTGATAGACACCACGCTGAAAATCTCAGGCAGGGTTCTGTACAACAAGCTTAAAACCTGGGCTGAGGAGAATTGAATTCTGCATCCCTGCTAACTTGGTTTTTAGGAACAATGTGGGCACAATAGAACAGTGTCTTAATCTTAATTTCATAATTGGGAAATACACCATTGGCCAGCGCTCACCAATATATTTGGCTTTTATGGACTTAACCTCTGTTTCCGACTTTGTTAATCAATCCCGACTGTGGTCTATCCTTCTAGAAAGCAGAATAGACTTGGCACTACTACACTTTCTAGCAAATCTACATAGAGACTTGAAAGCCAGGATCAGAATCAATTTGCACGGGGAAGTCTCTGTTGATATCGGTGTTTTTAGAGGGGTAAGGCAGGGGTGTGTCTTAGCCCCATTACTTTTCTATTTTGTATATCAGTAACTTACACGTGTTTTTAATGACGCTCGCTAAAATTGTCCCAACAGTTAATGGCCATATACTTACATCCTTATTATATGCTGATGACGCAGTCTTAATGGGCCGCACACCTAATGCCCTGCGTCTTTTAGTTCGGGGCTTTGTGGATTTTATGGCCTCCTTAGATTTATGTACTAATTTAAAAAAATCTTTTATAATGGCCGGTGGCCCGAGGAAGCACTCATTAAATGTTATTTCTGTGGGCAATCTGAGTTTACAATGCACAACAAATACTTTTCCCTACTTGGGGCTGGTTCTTGCCACAAATGGCTTATGGACTGATCACACTGTATATTGCAGGAATACATTTTCTAAATCAATTAATACAGTACTTTGTCTCCCCCAACCCAGGAGGGGCGGGGCTATTTTACCTATTTAAAAAATGTTTAAAACTCAGTGTACACCTACAGCAACCTATGGCACCGAGGTATGGGGCATTTCCAAAAGTAATAATATTCAGTATGAAGCTGCTGTGCATGCACTATGTACATCATAAATGTGTACCCGCTTGTTTTTCCCTCCTCTATTTTGTGTGTCTGTCTTTGTTTCTCTTGTAGCTAAACTCTACTTTCTTCATTTTGTTGGCCACTTTAACTGCAGAGCTGATTTAGCTCTGTGTGCATCAATATTCAACCTTCCATGTTCATCCATTCAATATATTCATACTAATGTTCTTTCAGATGTCAAGATGTATTCATTAGGGTGCCCTTCTGCTGCCATGGCCGAGCTGATAGCTGGAGTGCATGAATCACTTCCTTGCTTCAAAAATAGCATTAGCCAGATAAGAAGCGATATCTGATTTTTGATGATGGTTATTTCACTTCACTCACTGTGCAATCAATTATAACTGTCCCTTAAAATAGAGCTGACTTGAAATAGATAAATATGCATGGAGAGATAAGACAGACCGAAAAAACAGAGGGATAAGCAGTGTTTTTTTCTAAAATGCTGAATTCATAGCTGATTAGTGGTTTCAAATTAACCAGTTGTTCTTGAAATGTAGTTCAGAAACTTAGTATATTATTTGTTGTCGAGTGCAGATTTTTTTATCTTGCATGTTCAACTGATAAAGAACCAGGGTGTATATTCCCAATGCAACTTAAAAACATATCACGTTTACAGGTTCATACTGACATACAGACATAAGGCGCAACTCCAATTTATGTAGGCAGTCACTTCATTTTCTGTATTTCTGCAAAATCATCATGTCTGCATTTAACGCAGATGTCATCTATTGTTATCTGTCCAAGACTGTGAAAGTGTCAAGACATTTATAGAAATCAACAAAACACCTGATGCAACATCAGTCTTGGACAAGTATCTTGTTATCTCAATTTCAAGGTCAAACAAAGAACAATAGCCAACACAGTGTAGTATAAATTGTCATACTTTTACCTTATATGTTTTTCGGAATGCATCTTAGACTAGATTCTTGATGCTCATTGGTTATCTCAAACATTCCCAAGGTGATGTTGGAAATTCCATCTTAGATAAGATATAGTATAAAAGGACTGCTACTTGACCACTTGTCAGGAGAGGCCCTTCGCCCCAGATTATCTTGAGCAAGATAGTGCCAGAGGTAGAGCCTGCCTGCCAGAGAAGCTGCCACTGTATCGCAGTTGCTACTGAAAGCTGATAGCAAGCCAAGTCCAGGAGGAGCTGATGCTGTATGCTCCATATGATCTCCATTGGCTTAGGATTGAAAGCCGTATTTAAGTTTAAGGCTTTGAGTCTCATGTTTAAGATCAAATCTGGAAAGGTACCTCCTTACTTGAAGACTCTTGTTCAACCTTATGTTCCATCTCGTGCTCTGCGCTCAGCCACCCAGGCAAAGTTCATTGTTCCCAGGACGAGACTAGTGCGCATGGGCGATCGTTCCTTCTCCCACTTGGGCCCCTTTTTATGGAACTCCCTTCCGATCGATCTTCGAATTGAATCTTCGTATGAGAACTTTCGTAGGGGTTTAAAAACTTGGTTATTTAATATGTAGGCCCCTCTGTTTATGTTGGCCCCTTCAGGCGGCGCCGGGAAACCCTAGGGTAGCTGTGCGCCTTATAAAATTAAAATAACAATAACAATAACAATATGCGTGTTTGCATTTTGCAGGGAACCCAGCCTCCTTGACTCCTTATAAGTACAGCTTTTTGCTGCAAATAAGGTATGTAGTGCAGTCATTCTCCCTAAGAAAATCTAGTTGCAGGTTATTCCATTCTCCATGCTCCTCTAGTGTATTGCGTAGAAGTAGGTTTTAAGGTGTTAGGTTTTTTAGATGACATTTTAACCATGGCACAAATGTTCATTTTATTGTTGTTTGCAACGTACCTTTGTGCTATTTTAATCATATTCTGTGGGGTTATTTTAGATATGTTGAGCAAGAGGGTGCACTTGTTGAAATAAACACACTTTTTAATGAAAGTGTCTTTTTTCTTAGCACATCTCATGTGTGTGTGGTATTGAAGAGAACAAAAAAAGGTTTGTTTTTGATCACTCACCACGGTGTCCCTGGATCCCTGTTTAGGGTCAGTAAGTAACACCAAAGCATTGACCCAACTTTAACTATGTATTGGGTGGAGATTTAGTGGCTACAAAAACCTGTCTCTCACATTCAAGCATTGGTACATTGAACTAAGTTCAGTCGTGTCACCCGCGGGTGTGAAAGCAAGCCTTGTAATGCTAAGCCAGAGATTCAGTTCACGCAACAATATTTAAAATGGATTATGCTGAACTAAATTCCTGAAGCTTCAAAAATAATTTCTAGATTAAAAACTAAGGGATAATTCTTCACATATGTACTACATTCTATTATTATGTTATAATACTACTACAACTAATAAAGTTATTCTTGTTATCAAGAAGAAAGATATATGTTTTTTTGTTAACTTTTCATGCCATGGATGTATTTCTGCACCATATACTATGGGCTTCTAGAAAGGTTAAATAAACCATTCATGGATTAGCCAATTTCTACCTGTTTAAGAGACAGAGCGCATGCATTTGGCACTGAACAGCAGTGTACCAGTGGGCAGAATCTAAAATCCAGCAAACAAATCAGCAAAAAATGGAGGGTGAATGTGCAAAAAAAGCATTTTCTCACAGCCCATAAGAGTATATTGGATTTTTTCGCTAAAAGGCACGAGCTTCTCAATGACTTTTCAGAGAAATGCTATGTGTGAAATCGGGCAGTAAATAATGAGGTTGTTAGGATTCAGGTTGGGTTGCTGTGAGGATTAATAATGTGAGGAAAGCATTGATAATGTTCAGTATTGGTGTGTTGATCCCAATAACTGCTTTACAGTTTATGCTAGAAGGATATCAGCTTCATAGAATGTGGATTTACATGACTGGAGTGTATGTTCCAATTCATCTGACTAGAGGACATTTAACAAGGACTCAGGGTCAGACTGATTTGCATATGGCCATGTCTGAACTGGGGTGGTGGAGTGAGCTAAAGAATGATGATGGATTAAACCCAGATCAGTTGACTGGGGGTGAGTGTTTGATTGGCTCAAACGTTCCGTCCATCATCCCCTTTGTATCGCTTTGTTCGCCCTAAGTTGGCGGGGGTATGCCCAGACGTGGGTCCCTTGCTCACTTTGCCACTGGATTCAAGCAAGCCTGGCTGATGACGGCTGGAATGCCAGAAACCGGTCTAGGATGCTTGTTTCCGGTCCAGGGAAGACATGGCTTGGCAGTTCGGGCTGGACTGTTCCCATGAGGCACAGGGTCAGACTGATTTGCATATGGCCATGTCTGAACTGGGGTGGTGGAGTGAGCTAAAGAATGATGATGGATTAAACCCAGATCAGTTGACTGGGGTGAGTGTTTGATTGGCTCAAGCGTTCCGTCCATCATCCCCTTTTGTATTGCTTTGTTCGCCCTAAGTTGGCGGGGGTATGCCCAGACGTGGGTCCCTTGCTCACTTTGCCACTGGATTCAAGCAAGCCTGGCTGATGACGGCTGGAATGCC
Source organism: Calotriton arnoldi (assembly GCA_963921515.1). Classification (NCBI taxonomy): domain Eukaryota; kingdom Metazoa; phylum Chordata; class Amphibia; order Caudata; family Salamandridae; genus Calotriton; species Calotriton arnoldi. The sequence continues at coordinate 478,216 of CAWUFW010002952.1, forward strand.
AGAAACTGGTCTAGGATGCTTGTTTCCGGTCCAGGGAAGACATGGCTTGGCAGTTCGGGCTGGACTGTTCCCATGAGGCACAGGGTCAGACTGATTTGCATATGGCCATGTCTGAACTGGGGTGGTGGAGTGAGCTAAAGAATGATGATGGATTAAACCCAGATCAGTTGACTGGGGGTGAGTGTTTGATTGGCTCAAGCGTTCCGTCCATCATCCCCTTTTGTATAGCTTTGTTCGCCCTAAGTTGGCGGGGGTATGCCCAGACGTGGGTCCCTTGCTCACTTTGCCACTGGATTCAAGCAAGCCTGGCTGATGACGGCTGGAATGCCAGAAACCGGTCTAGGATGCTTGTTTCCGGTCCAGGAAGACATGGCTTGGCAGTTCGGGCTGGACTGTTCCCATGAGGCACAGGGTCAGACTGATTTGCATATGGCCATGTCTGAACTGGGGTGGTGGAGTGAGCTAAAGAATGATGATGGATTAAACCCAGATCAGTTGACTGGGGGTGAGTGTTTGATTGGCTCAAGCGTTCCGTCCATCATCCCCTTTTGTATCGCTTTGTTCGCCCTAAGTTGGTGGGGGTATGCCCAGACGTGGGTCCCTTGCTCACTTTGCCACTGGATTCAAGCAAGCCTGGCTGATGACGGCTGGAATGCCAGAAACCGGTCTAGGATGCTTGTTTCCGGTCCAGGGAAGACATGGCTTGGCAGTTCGGGCTGGACTGTTCCCATGAGGCACAGGGTCAGACTGATTTGCATATGGCCATGTCTGAACTGGGGTGGTGGAGTGAGCTAAAGAATGATGATGGATTAAACCCAGATCAGTTGACTGGGGGTGAGTGTTTGATTGACTCAAACATTCCGTCCATCATCCCCTTTTGTATCGCTTTGTTCGCCCTAAGTTGGCGGGGGTATGCCCAGACGTGGGTCCCTTGCTCACTTTGCCACTGGATTCAAGCAAGCCTGGCTGATGACGGCTGGAATGCCAGAAAACGGTCTAGGATGCTTGTTTCCGGTCCAGGGAAGACATGGCTTGGCAGTTCGGGCTGGACTGTTCCCATGAGGCACAGGGTCAGACTGATTTGCATATGGCCATGTCTGAACTGGGGTGGTGGAGTGAGCTAAAGAATGATGATGGATTAAACCCAGATCAGTTGACTGGGGGTGAGTGTTTGATTGGCTCAAGCGTTCAGTCCATCATCCCCTTTTGTATCGCTTTGTTCGCCCTAAGTTGGCGGGGGTATGCCCAGACGTGGGTCCCTTGCTCACTTTGCCACTGGATTCAAGCAAGCCTGGCTGATGACGGCTGGAATGCCAGAAACCGGTCTAGGATGCTTGTTTCCGGTCCAGGGAAGACATGGCTTGGCAGTTCGGGCTGGACTGTTCCCATGAGGCACAGGGTCAGACTGATTTGCATATGGCCATGTCTGAACTCGGGTGGTGGAGTGAGCTAAAGAATGATGATGGATTAAACCCAGATCAGTTGACTGGGGGTGAGTGTTTGATTGGCTCAAGCGTTCCGTCCATCATCCCCTTTTGTATCGCTTTGTTCGCCCTAAGTTGGCGGGGGTATGCCCAGACGTGGGTCCCTTGCTCACTTTGCCACTGGATTCAAGCAAGCCTGGCTGATGACGGCTGGAATGCCAGAAACCGGTCTAGGATGCTTGTTTCCGGTCCAGGGAAGACATGGCTTGGCAGTTCGGGCTGGACTGTTCCCATGAGGCACAGGGTCAGACTGATTTGCATATGGCCATGTCTGAACTGGGGTGGTGGAGTGAGCTAAAGAATGATGATGGATTAAACCCAGATCAGTTGACTGGGGGTGAGTGTTTGATTGGCTCAAACGTTCCGTCCATCATCCCCTTTTGTATCGCTATGTGCGTGCACTGTGCAGTTAAACCCCTTAGGAGAGGTTGAGAATTAAGGTGCTGTCTGTACTTTTAATCTCTTGGATTTGTATAACCAATCCATCGAAGATTAGTGCACCGTTAATCCCACAATGAAGAAAACCACCCACTGTCGCTGTCTCTCGAGGCCAACCCACCTCATCCACCATTGGGAAAAAATCATCTAGAAAAAGTGAACTGTCAGATATCAGAAACAGCTCTGTGTGCCCACTGTGCCTCCCAATTCCACCACCATGAATTCTTCTTATTTTTCCTTTATCATTATCAGATGTCAAAATAATCTGAAACCCAATAATTGCTGTGAGCCAGTAACACCTGAGCCAAAGTGGTGAACTTTTAGAAAATATAAAGTAGCAATTTCAATCAGAGTCACTAGTGGCATCAGCCAACGGGTTAGCTCATGTGCAGTTGCTCTGTTCCTTATGGCTTTTCTGTTGCTTTAGAATATTGTTAGCCTCTTTTTCTGGAAAACAAAAGTGACCAGAGGGCATTTAAAAATTGCTGTTTGTGTGCACTGTGAAGTTTAACCACTGAGGGATTGTTAAGCATCAGGCTGCTGCTGTCTATATGGTCTCAAATTTAATTAGTTTCACATTGAAGAACGTTTAATGGTTGAACACTTCCCCTTGGGTTGGACCATTGTATGTTCTGGTATACATTCTGAGGAGCTGAGTCACACGGCTCTTGATTTTTCACAAGAGGCTGATTCCTTAGACCTCTGGGAACACTGGATTTTTCCCAATATTAATCGGGCGGTGTCATTGCAGCCTGACACTGATCGTGTGTCTTACTTATCCGCTAGCCATACTGAGTAACTGAAACCTTTTTCGACCCAGTCACCTCTTCCCTCCCACCCTTACATGGGTGTCCGACTGGGCCCATGTGAGCACCACATCCCTATTTAATTTCACTTTAATGGTGTGCACACCTACAATTCCAACAGGTGTCCCATATCCTTACGTCCTGATGAGACCCCCACATTTGTGTTTCTGGGGTCGAAACGTCGTCGGCTTACTTTGAAATGAACCTTGACCGGTCCTCTATGTAACAAATAATATAGAGGCCATTGTATAAATATTGTTAGAAGGTCATTTTTATGTATTAAGAAACCTTGCTATCCATGATAATTGATCACAAGTTGTTTGTGGTTTCTGTTTTGTCACTTGGGAAACGGAGAACTGTCACTATAATTTGTATTCAAAATAAGACAATAATCATTCTGATAAAACAGTATTTGGCTTGTGCAGTATGTTTCTTCCTACGACATTTTAATTCCGGTACGTGAATGATATTATGCCTGTTTATTGATTATCCCTACATTGTCCATAAGAACTGTTCTTTTTTTTATATACTGGTATTGGACTGAGGCAGTTTTTTAAGCCTTTAAAGAGTGTCCTTGCTTTTCCCGAAGTGTCAGTGATATTTTTTCCAGAATTCACCCATGGCTTTTGGTGATGAGTTGTCTTCAGTTGGTGCAGATCTGTTGTAGGAAGGTGAAGTCATGAGTCTAGAGTGCATAACTTAAATTTTTTCCAGATTTTGGAATTTGTGTTTTCTGTTAATACTTTGCTGAGTGTAACGTGGAGCAAATGACTACCCATTATTCTGAGTTATGAGTTGTTGCACCAATCGCCACACTTGATATTGGTTGGTGTTTGTTCCAAGATAAGTACTGCTCTGGGTTGGAGAAAATTTGAACTTTGTATTCTGGTGGTACACTTACATGCTTGTCACATTATACAATGCCTCTATCGAAAATTGCACTGCGACTGAAACAATTGCCATTCCTGATCCGGCACAAATTAATAATTATCCACTTTTACATTTGTTGTAAATGTGCGTTTATAATTAGAAAGTGAGAATTTTAAAATTGGATCAGTTAAAATGGATGCCATATTAGAAGCCTTTTCATTGGTAAGGCTTGCACATCTTAAGAAAACCCCACGAAGAGGAACACTGGCTAGTGAAACCTATTGAGTAGGAGAAAATTACGCCTCAAGCTTATTGTTGGGCAGAACTGCCCAATAGACTGCATTCTTGCTTTTACTATACTGGTGTTTCTTACAGCATAACGTGGTAGTCTTTTGGACTATGCAGATTTCTGTATTATTATTTGATTTTAACAGATTTCTTATATTATGCTTCTGTTAAAAATGTGAACGCCTAGTGCCCATTGAGACATTAGTTCACACCAGCTATGTCTTCATTTTCCCGTTTATTGCATAATTTTCAGCACTTGACTGTGCCAGCTAATTAGTTTATTTGCACATTACTTTGATTGGAAGCAAGCATTCATATTGTAGAGAAAATATGTCTAATGATTTCCTTTGCCTGTAGCATCCGCCTTTGTGAGGAAATGTATGTACAGGTCAAAACTGTTTGCACATTCTAGGATAGAAAACAATGTGGCCTCTGAGTTGTTTTTAGTAAGTACAAATTTAGAAGGCTACAGTGTCTTTCATATATATATATATATATATATATATATATATATATATATATATATATATATATATATATAATATCTACTGGCGGTCGCCAGTAGATAGTTATAGTTAGGACCTATTTTCCATAGGAAATCCGCAACATTCTATTTGAAATAACTCTTGCGCCGGTTTAAGAATCTTCGCGAAAGCTTCCAACTTGTTGGGGCGCTCCGCTCCTAGCCTGAAAGTCTCAGGTTGATTCGTCAAGCGGGGGCCGAGAAAAAAGGGGGGTCCCAAAACGCATTTTCCCCATTCATTTTTCCATAGGATCCTTTCATCGCGGCTACAGCCCGAACTGCTGAACGGAATTACACCAAATTTGGCAAAGAGGTAGCCCTTGGTTCAGAGTTGTGCCTTTTCCTTAAATGGTGTAAATCCGTTCAGTAGTTTCTGAGAAAATCACAAATAAAATAACATATATATCTATGGCCGAGTAGGGTCCGCGTACCCTCCCGATCACGAGCTGCATGCTAATTGGCTGTCAACACTCCAAATCAGGAAGTGTTGGCAGCCATTTTATCCCTCGGTAGAACCGAGGGACAGAAACAAGTGCGCAAAGCGCAAAAGGGAGCAGGGTAGAAACACCCTGACCCCTAGGTCTGCTCAGGGGTCCCACAAGGACCCCTGGGCAGAAAAAGCATTTTTTAAAAAATCGGCGGGATGCGCTTAGGGTGCGCGGATCCCACCGAGAAAAAAAAGAAACAAGTGCGCAAAGCACAAAGGGGGCAGGGTAGAAACACCCTGACCCCCTAGGTCTGCTCAGGAGGTCCCACAAGGACCCCCTGGGCAGAAAACAGCATTTAAAAAAAAAAAAAAAGAAATCGGCGGGATGCGCTTAGGGTGCGCGGATCCCGCCGAAAAAAAAAGAAAACGAAGCGCGGTCTCCCGTGCTTCGTTGTTAATTGGCCACCGGGTGGGCCAAGTCCCGGGGCATGCGGGGGGTTATTTATAATATGTGGGGGCCTCTAAGGCCCCAAGCCCCGAGGACCGCCACCCCCGGGGCTTTAAAAATAAATGGTGCGGGAGGGCTCTCGGCCCTCCCGCAGCCCCGAGACCGCCACCTCCCGGGGCTTCTTTCTTAAAAATTAATAGTACCTGTGTGGGGGGCTCAAGCCCCCCACACACCCGAGACCGCCACCTCCCTGGGGCACTAACAAAATAAATGTGGGGTCCGTTTCGGACCCAGAAGCCCAGGGACCACCACCTCCCGGGGCTTTAAAGACATGGGAGGGGGCCGCGCGGCCCCCTCCTGGAGCCTGTGGTGACCCTGGGGACCGCCACCCCCCAGGGCCGGCTCCTGCAGTGTCCCGGGGTGCCTGCCCCTGGGACACTGCTGTTTGCAATGGCAGGACGGGAGCCTAGCGGCTCCCGTCCTGCCATTACAAGCTTGCTGCTTCATTGAAGCGAGAGCAGGAAACCTGCTCTCGCTTCAATGAAGCAAAGCAGACTGCTTTCCATAAGGGGAGCTGCATGTCAGCAGCTCCCTTATGGAAAAGCAATGCCGGCTCCCGTAGGGCGTGGGGAGCCGGCGAGACTGTGGGGGGATTGGGGACCCCCCCACAGTCCCCAACCAGAGGCCAGGCCCCAGGGGATGGGGTCCCCGGGGCCATTAGTGGCCAGGGAGGGGGGCCACGCAGCCCTTCTCCCCATAAAGAAAATAAAAAAAATAAAAAAACGTTAAGGCCGGCCCCGGGGGATGGGGTCCCCGGGGCCTTAAGTGACCTGAGGAGGGGGGCCACGCAGCCCCCCCTCCAAAAATTTAAATAAAAAAAAACAGTGGGCATGCCCCGGGGATGGGGTCCCCGGGGCCAATAGAAGCCCAGGGAAGGGGGCCACGCGGCCCCCTTCCCGTTTAGTTTAAAAAAAAAAAATCATCAGGCCCCGGGGGATGGGGTCCCCGGAACCAAAAGTGGCTAAGGGAAGGGGGGCCACGCAGCCCCCCTCCCATACAAAAAAAAAGAAGAAAAAAAAAGTCCGGCATCATGCCGGAGGCCCCGCCCCCTCTCTGCAGCAGTCTGCAAATGCGCCCCCTGGCGCGTTTGCAGATGGGGAACGAATTCCCCTTGAATACTGGGGGTCCCTGGGGGCCAACTAGCCTACCAGGAACCTCCAGTATGCGCCAGGGGGCTGCGTTGCAGAGAGGTGTACAGAGGCCACGCCCCTTTTTACACCTCTCTGCAACGCAGCTCTGTGGTGCTTTTTGGAGGTACATGGTGGGCTAGTTGGACTCCAGGGACCCTCAGGATTCAAGAGGACTTAATCCCCCAACTTAAAACGCGCCACGGGGCGCGTTTGCACAGTGGTGAAGGGAGGGGGCGGGGCTTCAGGTGACATGTGTGCAAACAGGCCCCGTGGCGGGTTTTAAGATGGGGAATTAAATCCTCTTCAATCCTGAGGGTCCCTGGGGGCCAACTAGCCCACCAGGTACCTCCAGTAAGCACCATGGAGCTGTGTTGCAGAGTGTTGTAAAAAGGGGCGTGGCCTCTGTACACCTCTCTGCAACGCAGCCCCCTGGCGCATACTGGAGGTTCCTGGTGGGCTAGTTGGCCCCTAGAGACCCTCGGGATGAGGAGGAATTAATTCTCCAACTTAAAACGCGCCACAGGGCGTGTTTGCAGACATGTCACCTCAGGCCCCACCCCTTCCTTCACCATTGTGCAAATATTCCTCTAAAATCAGCCGAACTACGAATTCCGATTTACTCACCTGTTATCAGGAGAGACCTCAGTGCTGCAACTTTGAGCCCAGTACTGATCCTGAAAAGTAACTTTAACCGTACTTACCAGTAACTTGAATTTCCTTCCATAGGCTAACATTGACTGGTTTCACTTGGAAATTCTTCTAAGTGTGGAGTTTTGGAACTTTATAATATTCCTCTAAAATCAGCCGAACTACGAATTCCGATTTACTCACCTGTTATCAGGAGAGAACCCAGTGCTGCATCTTTTAGCCCAGCACTGACCTTGAAAAGTAATTCTAACCGTACTTACCAGTAACTTGAATTTCCTTCCATAGGCTAACATTGACTGGTTTCACTTGGAAATTCTTCTAAGTGTGGAGTTTTGGAACTTTATAATATTTCTCTAAAATCAGCCGAACTATGAATTCCGATTTACTCACCTGTTATCAGGAGAGAACCCAGTGCTGCATCTTTTAGCCCAGCACTGACCTTGAAAAGTAATTCTAACCGTACTTACCAGTAACTTGAATTTCCTTCCATAGGCTAACATTGACTGGTTTCACTTGGAAATTCTTCTAAGTGTGGAGTTTTGGAACTTTATAATATTTCTCTAAAATCAGCCGAACTATGAATTCCGATTTACTCACCTGTTATCAGGAGAGAACCCAGTGCTGCATCTTTTAGCCCAGCACTGACCCTGAAAAGTAATTCTAACCATACTTACCAGTAACTTGTATTTCCTTCCATAGGAATCCATTGTCTGGTTTTCAGCAGAAAAGTTTCAAAGTGTCGATTTTCACAAACTACAAATATTCCTTAAAAATCGCCTGTGTGACTTAAACGCATTCTTTCAACTGTTTACAGGAGATGCACCAGTGCTGGACCCAGGATCCACCACTGAGTAAGAAAAAGTAACCATAACACTACTTACCTGCTAAGTGAATTTCCTCCCATAGGATAACATTGGTGATTCTATGTGAAAGAAGTTTCTAAGTGTCAACTTTTAAAATACAATAATATTCCTTAAAAATCACTACTGTAACCAAAACGCTTTTACTCAACTGTTTACAGGAGATGTCCCAGGACTGAATCTAGGATCCAGTCCTGTGGTTAGAAAAGTAATCCATAAAGTAACTAATTGCATTTAACTAGAAATTCACATTGAGCTCAATGTTGCATTGTGTTTGAAATTGTGTTGCCCATTGCAACAACTGTAACTACTGTACTTAAAAGTCTATTGCCTATTTGCAAAGTATTTAAACTAAAGTAATTCATTCTGAGAAAGTATATTTTGTAATGTAATGTATAATGTAATTACAATGTAATTTAAAAAATAAAATATCTAAAAATAAATAGTTTAAAAAAATGTAGTAAATCAGTATCAAAAAAATAAATATAACAATTAATACATTTAAAAATTGTCATTTACAAAACCTTTGAAATTCACTGAAAAAAACCATAGGTTTCAGACATGTTATAGTTAGGAATTAACATTTAAAAAACCTTTGAAATTCACTGAAAAAACCATAGGTTTCAGGCTCGTTATAGTTAGAAATTAGCATTTAAAAAACCTTACAAATTCACTGAAAAAACCATAGGTTTCAGGCACGTTATAGTTAGAAATTAGCATTTAAAAAACCTTACAAATTCACTGAAAAAACCATAGGTTTTAGGGACAGTTATAGTTAGTTGGACATTGCACTCGTACAAAACCCGTGAAATTCCCCGTTATAGTTAGTTCAGCTAACTATAACTCGCGCCCACAATGCACTGCTGATGATGTCACATATTACATCACTCATGACATGGTCAGTGACATCACTGATGACATCACTGATGACATCTCAAATACATCACTGATGACATCACTGATGACATCATCCACGTGATAATCTGATGCACCTCCTCACATCCTAATATAACCTTTGATACACCCACTCTAAATTACAGACTGCCATTCGCAAAACCATAGACACTCCAACACCAATAACTACATACCCACTCACTGATTCTTAGGTCTACACACACATCCACTCACTCACCCGTACAGTCACTCATACTTACGGTCACTCAGTACAGGACTATCATATGCACTCATACTCCTATATAGACACTCACACACCGCCACTCATCCATAGAGGTACTCACACACCTAGTCAGTCATGCAAATAATTATTCACACTGCCATTTACTCACCTATACAGTCATACACACACCAGCTCACTTACTCATACAAATACTAGCACATTCTTACGCTCTTATACAATCACTGATACAAGCACACACTCATCCATACAGCCACTTTCACAATCACACACTCTCACTTATAGCCATTTATATACTCCAACACACATATATACTGCCTTTCTCATATGTAGTTACTCACACATGTACCACTGGGACATACATTCACTCACTAACACACTCTTACACACACTTACCCACCCATACAGTCTATCACAGATGCACTCTTGAAACCATCCACCCAGTGAATCACCCACTCACACATCTATGCACAGAGTCGCACACACCCCACCCACACAAACACTCGGGCACCCATACAGATACTCAGACAACCAATCAATAACTCATATAGACACTCATGTAGCTATTCACAAACCCATGCAGCCACTTACACAGCAACAGACAGACGGATACAGACATTCACCCAGTTTAGTCACTAACCCATGCATTCAGTAAGATACGTTTAATCACTCACTTATAGAGTTAGTCACGCACCTACTAAATCATCCATCCAGACACTTATACACCCACTCATTCTTCAATACGCCTTTCCCTATATATATTAAAAATATTTAAACTTTACAGAAACACACAGTCACTGGATGATGTCATCAGTGATGTCATTTGAGATGTCATCAGTGATGTCATCAGTGATGTCACTGACCATGTCATGAGTGATGTAATATGTGACGTCATCAGCAGTGCATTGCGGGGGCGCGAGTTATAGTTAGCTGAACTAACTATAACGGGGGAATTTCACGGGTTTTGTACGAGTGCAATGTCCAACTAACTATAACTGTCCCTAAAACCTATGGTTTTTTCAGTGAATATATATATATATAAAGCAACCACACTCCCGGTTCCTCACGTACCGCAGGACAAACAGGTACGGACCACAGCGTGCTCTTAGATCAGTTGCAGTGTTTTTATTGCGTGATAATAATTAAATCAGCATCATAAAATTCACAGACTAGTGTCCAGCCTGTCGCGCTTCGACCGCGTTTCCGCAGTCTTGGTCACATATACATACATATATTCCCTACTGGCGGTCACCAGTAGGTAGTTATAGTTAAGACACTGGCAGTCGCCAGTAGGTAGTTATAGTTAGGACCTTGTTTCTATTCAAAAAGCATTTTTTCTTTTGCCAAAATCTTCGGCGCCATTTGACAAATCTTCGCGAAATTTTCAAAACTAATGGGGCGATCCGATCAGCTCCTGTCTTGAAAGTTTCGGGGTGATTTGCCAAGCGGTGGGCCCGGTCCCAAAACACGTTTTCTCTAGGCCTGGGCGGTAAATTCCGTTCCGCTCGCGGAATTTGGGGAATTTGGGTAATTTCGCGTTCCACGGAGAACGCGGAATTGCCAAAATCTCCGTGATCCGCGGCTTCGCTGAGTTTTTGCTTGTTCGCGCTTTCAAAATGCGTGTTCGCAAGATACTTCTCCCCGAGCACGCAAACAGCATTCGCGAACAGGAAAAAAGCATTGTGAACGGGCGGAACAAGCAATTCCGCGTGTTCGCGGAACTTTTGCGTGCTCGCAGAGATTTTTTACCGTTTCGCGGAGCTTTGCATGGCGCGACTACGCAAATTCCGCCCACCCCTAGTTTTCTCCATGTTAATTTCCATAGGAAACTTCTGTCGCAGCTACAGCCCGAACTGCTGAACGGAATTATACCAAATTTGGCAAAGAGGTAGCTCTTGGTCCAGAATGCACTCCTTGCTTCAAATGGTGTAAATCCGTTCAGTAGTTCCTGAGAAATTCATATATAAAAAATATGGATATCTGGTGATCGCGGTGGATCCGCAAACCCTCCTGATCACAAGCCTGACTCTGATTGGCTGCCAACACTTCAAACCAGGAAGTGTTGGTAGCCATCTTGTGACTCGGTTGAACTGAGTCACAAAAAAAGGTAAAAGAACAAGAATAGGGGGCAGGGTAAAACACCCTGACCCCCTAGGCCTGCCCAGGGGGTCCCCGCTGCCCCAGGGACCACCACCTCCCGGGGCTAATTTAATGATATACGAGGGTCTTTTTTTATAATTAATCAGGTGTGGGGGCTCCTGCCCCCCACACTGCTCCGGGGACCACCACCTCCCCGGGGCATAAATTATGTAAATAGGGGGTATGTTGCGGACCCTGGGCCCCGGGGACCACCACCTCCCTGGGTCTTAAAATATGTTGGAGGGGGGCCCTCCATGGCCCTGGGGAACACCACCCCCCAGGACTGGCTCCCGCAATGTCCCGGGGTGCCCACCCCGGGACATTGCAGCTTTCTCTGGCAGGGCAGGAGCACTGCTCCCACCCTTTCATAGAAAACATCTGCTTCGCTTCATGGAAGCGAGAGCAGAAAACTGCTCTTGATTCCATGGAGCGAAGCAGAATTGCTTTTGGGCAAAAGGGAGCTGCCTGTTTTCAGCTCCATTTGTCAAAGAGCAAGTCAGCTCCTGCAAGAGACGGGGAGCCAGCAGGGACCGCAGGAGCATTGGGGTTCCCCCCACGGTTCCCAACAGTGAGGCCATGCCCGGGAGCAGGGCCACTTGGCCCCCCTCCCTTTTTAAAGAAAAAAAAATCAAAAATGGCCCGGCCCCTGGGGATGGGGTCCCCGGGGCCTATATCAATTAATGGAACTGGTAGGTATTCATTTTTTTTTTCTCTCGTCATAGGAGTCGTGACCCCATCGCCATTCTCAGCGCAGCGCCCCAGTGTAACGTCACGGTGGATTTGCGGATAAACCTTAAATAAATAATTTAATAGTATATAATTTAGAAGGTAGTGTTGCATTTCTGAACTTTTTGATAGAGTTATTGAGATTGAAGTTAATAATCACATTAAATTTGATAGAGTTAGTAATAATATATTTAAAAAAAGTTAAACTTGAAAAGTGTATTGTGTTGTAGTACATTGAATTTGTGCTTTTGTTTTGCGGATTTGCGATGGGTTTGTGAATCAACAAAAAAATAAAAAGAGTATGTATGTTCAAAAAAATAATAAGATTCACAGTTGGGTTATAGGGTGGCTCTAAAAGAGCCCTTGTTTTGGATGTATGACGATACCATGCATGCATTACATCGCATGCAATTAGATCGCGGTTTTAACAACGCAAGTCGTTACAACGACTTGCGTTGGAGGGCGCTGGACTTAGGAGTAGTTTAATTTACTATTCCAACTCCAGCCTACGTACAGTAGGGAAGGTGTTGGATAGTAATTTAAACTACTCCTTGTCCTATAGCGCCCTCCAGTGCAAGTCGTTGTAACGACTTTCGTTGTAAAAACCGTGATCTAATGGCATGCAATGTAATGCATGCGTTCTAAAGGTTGTTTCCCCTTGTTTTCATTATGACTTTGTTGGAGCTACATGTAAGTGCGGATGCACAGCTTAAGGTTGTTGAGAAATACTCTGTTTCCTTCATCTGTGAAGTGAACTCCATCACTTCTGTAGATGTCATCCATATCAAAACATAGATTGTTGTTATAGATGGAGCCCATCCTATGGTCTCTGAGGTAAGCAGAAACAGCTTTATTGACATTCTTCCTAGCTTTCTCAAACTGTGGACAAGGTATAGAAAGACAGTTTGAGGCAAAGGAAACATCAATTGTGCAAAAGTATCCTTCATTAGCATTTCCAGACCTATCCCAGTCAATGTGCCTAGGTCATTGCCACCAAAGTGCACAATCATGAGGTCAGGGGGTTGGAGATGCAAAAAGGTTTTAACCAAAGGCATCAATTGGTGCCACTTTAATCCTCTCTATGCAATCCATTTAATATCCACATTTTGCAAACCTAGGTCTTTGTCAATAGCTCTGTGTTCAGCATACTTTTTGCACCAGAAAACATAGCTGTGCCCTACAATCCATACTGTAAGCATCTTGAAGGGATGTCTGGGAGGAATGAAAAGATGCCTGTAGCTCAGGTAGTCAGTTGGTAGAATGAGAGGTATCTTAAATGGCGGAGAAGATGCTGTTTTTGAAAAAGCTGATAAGTGATTGGCTGTTCATTAACATTGTGCACTGAAAAATATGATGCATGTTATTTTCCTGAAGAAGCATGTATCTTAATGGTTATTAAAAAAATGTTTGAAAGGTACAGTAGATAGGATAAGGTAATATTTTGCAAAAGTCAATCACACCTGCTATTTGCATTTGTAAGCTACTGTGCTGAACTTGAAATTATGGTGAACTTGTGACCTGCCAGTACAGTTGAATCTTGCAGAAACTGGTACTATGGAAACTGGGATTAAGCAGAATGGGGGAAGGGTTGAAAGTTAACTGTGGATTTAAAATGTGAAATGGTAACATATATAAGTGATATGTTACTAAATTAAGTTTTCCTAAGTCAGTAGTATATGTAGAAGTAGTCTGTTGTTAAATAAAAATACTAGTATTATTAGAATTAGGTTTTTGAACTCCCATATGGATTCGCGGCTCCATTGCGACGCTACACTGTGGCACCGCGGTGGAGTCGCGACTCCAGAGATTTACAGAACCAGTTTGGGCACTTTTAGAAGACAGTTAAAAAAAGGTTATTATGTCTAACCAATAGAAATGTGTTACACAATTTGAAATGATGTAGAGGGCAATTCGATTTGTTACTTACATTTATTTGTGTGCAGAAAGAGAGGGAAAGTTTGCCATTACTGGTTTTACCTTGTTGAAACTCTTTTATGAGTTTCTGATATTTCATATTCTGCAATACTATTTAAAAGGTGAGTTACACATTTGTAAGGTGTGTTATATATTATGTAGTAGTGCTTCACTCTTTGTAGTGATATTTTTAGATTTGAAGAGCATTATTTTCAAGTTTTGAAATTATTAGAGAAGTGTGATGTTTGAAATATGTTATGAAATGTACAGATGTGTATTATAGTTTGTTTTATTGTACTGAAATGATGATTGAAATAGTTTGTGCATAGTCATTTATGTAAATTGGTAGATGGATTAGTGATTATGGTAGTTTGTATGAGTTTTTGGAAAGGTACAGTTGAAATACGCCGCATAATTTTAGGTGTCACTTTGAAATGGGAAGTGCAGTCTGTACAGATGTAAGGTCTGCATGGACATGTGCCTGAGGTATGTGTCTACTTGCACATGTATTCTTATATGTGTTATGCATCTGAAGATGCTAGATGTATAAAACACAGGTATACATTTATTTGTATGTTTCTTTTATATATGATACCACTAGCAAAAGGTAGAGACACATGCATGTATGCTTTCAGGAATATGGTCAAACTTACAACAGAGATATGCAAAGGGTTGCTTCTTTATATTTGACTAAGTCCAACACCCTGAGTAGTTGTTGAATAGTGAATCTGGAGCACAAAAGTGATGTTTAAGACATGTTCGCAGAGGGATTAGTGATTAGGCTACTTTGTACGAGTCTGTGGAAAGGTACACTTGAAATATGCCGCATAATTTTAGGTGTCTGCTTTAAATGGGAAGTGCAGTCTCTGAAGTTTTACGGTCTGCATAGTCTTGTGACTGAGGTATGTCTCTACTTGCACATGTATTCTCATATGTGTTATGCGTCTGAAGATGGTAGACATATAAAACAGAGTTATACATCTATTTCTGTTTCTTTTACATATGATGCCACTAGGAAAATGTGCAGACACATGCATGCATGCTTTCAGGAATATAGTTAGAGTTCCAACAGATACATGCAAAGGGTTGCTGCTTTATATTTGGCTAGGCCCAACACCCTAAGTAGTCGCAGAATGGTGAAGCTGCAGCTCAAAAGTGAAGTTTAAGACATGTTGGTAGAGGGATTAGTGATTAGGCTACTTTGTATGATTGTGTGGAAAGGTACACTTGAAATATGTTGCATACTTTTAGGTGTCTGTTTGAAATGGGAACTGCATTCTGTGAAGTTTTAAGGTCTGCAAGGTCTTGTCACAGAGGTATGTCTCTACTTGCACATGTATTCTCATACATCTTAAGGATTTAAAGATGCTAGACATATAAAACACAGGTCTACGTTTATGTGTATGTTTGTTTTATATATGATAACACTAACAAAAGGTATAGACACATGTATACATGCTTTCAGGAATATGGTGAGACTTACAACAGACACATGCGAAGGGTTGCTGTTTTATATTTGGGTAGGCCTAACACCCTGAGTAGTTGTTGAATAGTGAATCTGCAGCACAAAATTGAGGTTTAAGACATATTAGCAGAGGAATTAGTGATTAGGCTACTTGCTATGAGTCTGTGGAAAGGTACACTTGAAGTACGCCGCATAAATGTAGGTGTCTGCTTGAAATGAGAAGTGCAGTCTGTAAAGTTTAAGGGACTTCATTGTCTTGTGACTGAGGTATGTTTCTACTTCCACATGTATTCTCACAGGTGTTATGTATCTGCAGATGCTACATGTATAAAACATAGGTATAAATGTATTTGTATGTTTCTTTTATATATTTTATAAATTACCCTGGAGTCGTATCCCCTACGCGATCCTGGAAATACGTGACAGCAGGATTCGCGACCCCTGCGCGTCCAGTGCGCGATGGTGTTGCGTACATAAAAATGTGCTTTAAACATCTTAAAAATATTGCACAAGAACACTAATACTAATTTTTAGGATTGATTAATAAACCTCTTTGTTAAAAAATATATTATTTCAGTGTAAGTATGTATTTTAGGGTTACATTCGTGTAACGGATTCGCGCACCCAAGGCATAGATCCGCGTCTGGTACGCAATACCATCGCGTCCACAAAAATCTGCTAAAAACATTTTAAAACAAATTTATAACTTATTTATTACTATTTTTATGTACTCTGTAATAGACCGCTACGTCAAAAAAATATATTAATTCGTTCTAAATATGTTTTTTAGAGTGATATTCGTATAACGACCCTTTTTTAATTTAGAAAAATATATATATATAAAGAAGATAGTTATCATAAGAAAAGAACAAAACAAGTTTCATACTATTAAAAGCAATAATACAAATTTTTATTTTGCAAAAAAACTTTAAAAAATATGCAAAACAATTGTTTTTAAAAATTCAAAATTATTTTATATAATATCACACTGTACAAAATTACAAACAAGAAAACAATGTTAATTCAAATAAATAACACTATAAATATTTGATCAGCTATTTTTAAAAACTGATATAATTATTTTAAAACTTTATAAAAATACTTTAAAAAACAGACAACAAATAAAAAATACTTACAAACATCTTTTCATAAAAAAATGGTTTAAAAAACCTTAGAAATTCATTGAAAAAACCATAGGTTTCAGGGACGTTATAGTTAGGAATTAGCATTTAAAAACCTTGGAAATTCATTGAAAAAACCATAGGTTTGAGGGACGTTATAGTTAGAAATTAGCATTTAAAAAACCTTAGAAATTCACTGAAAAAAACAGAGGTTTCAGGGACAATATAATTAGGAATTAGCATTTAAAACACTTAGAAATTCACAGAAAAAAACAGAGGTTTCAGTTACGTTATAGTTATGCTGACATTTTACTGATACAAAAGAAGAGAAATTCAGCTGTTATAGTTAGATGAGCTAACTATAACTTGCACCCCCGCAATGCACTGCTGACGATGTCACATATTACATCACTCATGACATGGTCAGTGACATCACTGATGACATCACTGATGACATCTCAAATGACATGATGACATCATCCACTTAATATCTGATGCACCTCCTCACACCTTAATATAACCTTTGATACACCCACTCTACAATACAGACTACCATTCTCGAAATGATAAACACACCAATACCAGTTAGTACATACCCACTCACTGATTCATAGGTGTACACACATTCACACACTCACCCATATAGTAACTCATTGACACAGTCACTCATCAATACAGCCACTAATATATGCACTCGTATAACCATACAGACACTCACACTACCACTTACCCATAGAGATACTCACATACCTAGTCAGTCACCCACAGAATCAATCACACTGCCATTTACTCACCTATACAGTTATACACACACCACCTCACTTATTCATACAGATACTAACACATACTTCTTCTCTTATACAGACACTGACACAAGCACACATTCATCCATACAGCCACTCTCACAATCACTCACTCTCACATATAGTCACTTACATACTCGAACACTCACATATACTGCCTTTCACATATGTAGGTACTCACACATATACCACTGAGACATCCATACACTCACCAACACAGCCATACGCACACTCACTCACCCATACAGCCCCTTGCACACACACTCATGAACCCATACAGCCAGTGATTCACCCACTCACCCACCCACACAGACACTCAGGCACACATACAGGTACTCAGACAACCAATGATAACCCATGTAGACACTCATGAAGCTACTCACCAACTCATGCAGCCACTTACACACCAACTTAAAGACTGATACAGACATTCATACAGATTAGTCACTCACCCATACATTCACTGGGAGATGTATAATCACTCACTTACAGAGTCAGTCACGTACCTACTGAATCATCCATACAGACACACTCATACAACCATTCATTCTTCAATACACCTTGGCGTATAGATATATATAATATTCTTAAACTTTTTAGAAACACTCACACTCACTGGATGATGGCATCAGTGATGTCATTTGAGATGTCATGAGTGATATCATGAGTGATGTCACTGACCATGTCATGAGTGATGTAATATGTGACGTCATCAGCAGTGCATTGCGGGGGCGTGAGTTATAGTTAGCTCTGCTTCTCTTCGAGTTGCGGGAGTTGGAGAGGATTTTGTTGCAGATGAAGGTCTTCTTAGTGCATCTTATGCGTTGGTGGTATTCTGTCATGGCGTTCTTGTATGTGGTCAGGTCTTCTGTGGTTTTGCTGTTCTCCATTGTTTTTCGAGACGTCTGCAGAAGCGCCTGGCTTCTTGGAGGTCGGTGGTGTACCATGTGGCCTTCAGGGGGCGTTGTCTGTCAGCGGTGCGGAGGGGTGTGAGCTTGTCTGTGCAGTTGGTGATCCAGCGGTGTAGTTCCTTGGCTGCCAAGTTGGCGTCTGTCGAATGGGGGGGTTGTGGATGGGGGTGGAGTTGCGGTGCTCCTCTGTGACCTTGCTTCAGTTCCTTCGCGGAGAGTGAGCAGTGGGTTTGAGAGCGGTGGAGGAGCTGAAAGAGAAGTGAACGCAATGGTGGTCCGTCCAGAGGGGCTGCGTGGTGTGGCTGAAGCAGATGATGTTTCCACATGCGAAGATGGGGTCAAGGGTGTGTCCTGCCTTGTGGGTAGGGGTCGTGACGAGCTGTTTCAGTCCAATGTTGGCGAGGTTGTCCAGGAGGGTGCTGGAGTTAGGGTCGCTGAGGTTGTCGAGGTAGAAGTTTAGGTCTCCGATGAGTATGTAGTCCATGGAGGCGATGACGTGAGGTGCGATGAGGTCAGCAATGGTAGCGGCGAGCAGAGCGCGAGGTCCGGGGGGTCTGTATGTGAGGGTGCCCCGCAGTGTGGTTCTAGGCCGGTCTGGATCCGTAAGTGGAGGTGTTCAGAGGTGGCGGGGGAGTCGCTCATGGTGGTGCAGGAAAGTCTGAGCTAGGTCTTGTGTGCGATGGCAAGTCCTCCTCCTGGGTGTATGGGCAGTCCTTCATCTGGATCTTGTAGCCATTGGGAATGTCGATGGCGATGTCAGGGGCGGAGGAAACCTTGGTCCAGGTTTCCATGAAAAAGGCGACTTCTGGCAAGAGGGTGTCAAGGAGGTCCCAGATTTCTGCAGCATGTCTGTGCAGGGAGCGCACGTTGAGGAGGATGCACTTCAGGGTTTCAGGGGTGTTCGGGTCTGGTGTGGGGGCGGTGGCCATGGTGGTGCCGAGGGTGGGAAGGTTCGGCGGCAGTGGCGGCAGGAGAACTGGCCGTGGGTGGTGTTCGGTGTTGCCAACTGGCAGTTGTTGTTCCTTCCGGGGTTCAGTGCGAGGAGGGCAGCTGAGTCATACCGGTGGGTGGGCGGAGGACCAGGGTCCCTGGTGCTGGTCTCAGTCAGGTCGCAGACGGGCACAGACAAGCTTGCCTCTGGGGCTCATTTTGGCGCACCAGCGGCGTGCCCGCTGCGCGCCTCCACTGCGCGTCTGCACAGCGGCCTCCATTAATAGGGGAAGGGGGAGGGAAGTGCAGCTGGGAGGCGGGAGCAAGAGACCGGCAGGGGAGAGGGGCCGCAGGGGCAGCAGCGGCAAAAAACCGGGCACGGAGGGCACGAACAGGAAGGAGGCAGCAGAGGATCAGGGGGCAGAAAAAGATAAAAATTAAAACTAAGGCAAGATTTAAACTGAGGCAGAATTAAAACTGAGGCAAATAAAAATAAGCAACAGAAAATAGGACACCAAGGCAGACTCGAACCCCCACCTAGGAGAGGGGTGGAAGGGGCAGCGGCGGAGGCACAGTCAGCGGAGCTGCACGGGTGGAGAGCTGGGTCACTGACCAGGAGGTCAGAGGTCCTGTATGAGTAAAATGTCAGCCTAACTATAATGTAACTGAAACCTCTGGTTTTTTCAGTGAATATATATTGAACATTGTTCTAATATTCCTTGGTGCAAGGGTGTCTGCATTAGCGCTAGACACCAATTTGTGCACCGGCACAGGCAGAAAGGACAGGAATAGTCCATAATTCATTAATACGGCGCATTCCTGCCTTTTCCTTTTGACGCAGGGCAGCGCAGCAAGAAGCCCTTCTGGCGCTGCCCCGCCCCGAAAAGTTGTAAATGAGGCCCTAGATATTATGACAGCGGCAGTGAGCTAGCTTTGTTGTTTGGTCAAGAAGACCCAGTTATACAGAGGCAGAGGCAACATCTGCATCTTTTTTAATTTAAATACATTTGGGAGGTCTGTTAACTGCCTTGCAGATGCCACTGTGTTATTAGAAAGCATTGTCAAATTATCCAATTGCTAGAAAATAGTAAATCCCACTGTGACTGAACATGTGCGCGGGGTTGGCACTGATGTGAAAATGGGGAACAATATATGTGATCCGACACATGCATAACTCATCGCCTACATAGTGAGGGAGTGCTGTTTTTTTATGAAATATAGTAATTTGCAGATGGTAGACATATCGATACATCAACACACTCTTTCACAGGGAAAATTGTGCAATTCTGTTGAATTCAATTTTGTACTCTCAAAGTTTGTGGGAAATTGGGATATACTATATGATTGTTAATTTAGATGCCATTGTGACTTAGAAATTATTAATTAAAAAATCTAAATGAGTCACATTGGGAAACTCCAAACAGCTGCAACTATGACACCTAGGTAACTACTGGAGGGCAAGAGGTGTAGTGAGCCCAATACCGGTATGGGCTGACTTCTGAATAAGTCGCCTCAGCAAATCTTCTTTAGGCCTGAAAATAAATTCAGTTTGAGCTCATATGTGGCAATCGGGTTTACTGCAAAAATGTATAGTAAGCAGTGGCGGCTCCTCCGCTATGAGCGTCGCCCCACAGCTTTCAAGCAGTGCGATAAGTAGAAACATAAAATGAGAATAACTTTCAGTTATTATTTTAAGTTTGTGCTGCTTTGCGGACGGGGCTGCTCTGCTCTCGGAGCAGGGTAGGGGAGGAGTGGTTTGCCCACTCCTAAGTGCCCAATGACTGTTTGGTCAGCCCTCTCAGGCCACCCAAACCAGTCATGTACACTTTCCCCGCTCTCCATGCAGGCCAGGCCCCCATTCCCTGGTTGAGCGTCAAACCAAGACGCTCAAAACCAATCACAATGCTGCATTGCAGCGTTGTGATTGGTCAGTGGGGCCTGGCTGTGCTTCCAGTTCCTCGAGGAGAGCAGGAGCAGAGACACGGTACCCGGCAGCAAGGTAAGTTTTTTTTTATGTGCACCCTCCCACAATCGCGACCCCCCCCTCTGTGACCTTTCCCTGCAACCCCTTGCGCTTGCGACCCCTTGCGCCTGCCCTCCCACCCGGGAGCTATGCCGGCCGCCACTGAAAGTAAGCTGTGTCTTGCCTCCTATGCATCTTTTAGGACCCTGTGGCCAGCATGCGGGTTGATTAGTCAAGACTCCCTACGTGCCATGATCGGCTTTCCTAACTCATAGAGGAAATTATGGGAAGGAAGTGAAAAGAGATGCGCACTCAAAATGGTATCGCATTATATCTGAAGGGTAGATTGCCATTTGAACCACCCCTTCTCCCCAGAGCAAAGATATAAGAGACGGCGGATAGTGTTAGTTGCAGGAGACCTTGCTACACCCAGCTTCCGGCCTCCATCAAAAGCCTTCAAACATAGGACAGTTAGAACAGGGTTTCCAACTGGAAAAAAAAAGGGCAAAACTGCAGTACGATCTCCATGCTGATAACGATTAATTATTTTCCTCCTCATAATTCACTTTATCTCTCAAAATAATCTTGGCATTACCTCTGTTGTCCTTGATTTTGCCTATCGTGTTTTTTCTTCTTAGATAAGGATATTTTTAAGCTAATATTTCAACATAAGAAGGATAAGGAATTCAATAAATCATCTATATTAAGCACACCGGTCAAAGGACAGGTTTGATTCGCTGTGATGTGTTCCTGAGCCCTTTTACAGGGCACACTTATGATTTTTTTATCCAGGGTTTTCTCAAAAGATGCTGCATTGTCCACGTTCTATGTAAGAATTGTGGGATAACAGCTGTGTTTTGTTTGACATTTCTTTTGCATTGCCCATTATATCCAAGGTCCTGTAGAAATGCTTCACACTTTCTATATAACATAAGTAATTAGAATTCCCTACAGAACGAAGCAGTTGCGGCCATGGCATCTGTATTCAGCCAGGCAGACTCAATTGCTTGTAATAAACTTTAATTGCAAACCAGAGAGTAGAGAATCTATGGCTTTTAGGATGTGCTATTTTCTAAACTACTTAGTAACTCTGCCTTGAACTTAAAAATGGGAACTCGAGCCCAATCTGCTGCTTATTTCATGTATATTCCGGCATTAGAAATACAGTGCTTAATAAAAACAATTCAGTTTGGCAACATAAGAGCTAATGGGGACTCCATTAAGTCTTGCATTTCTCAGCAAATGATCTTCGAATAAAGTTAAGCGTATCACGTACTTCATAAGTAAAATGTGTGCTTCAGGTATTATGTGAAAACATAATCACCCCTTAAGCTATTAAGCAGGTGATGTGCCTTTCTTAATCTTCTGCTAAAACTTTTTTTAAAGATTTGGAAACACAAAACAATTAGGCAGATATATAGTAGTTTATTGCCATATAACATTTTATCTATACCATTTGAAATATCTTGAATCCAATAGGAGCATACATGTGTGTCAAGATTATTTGTAGGCAAAAACATAAAAGGGTGAACCAGTTAAAATAATATATTTCTATCCACAGAATGTCTAATCCATTGTCGGAGTGGAATGGAGAGTACATGACAGGGCATATGTTGCAAGCCAATTTATTAACAAACCCATGAGTAAAAATCACTCCTACAAAACATCTGGGGGTTGTTTGCTAAAAGTGGCACAGGTGCTTGCGAGCGCTGCACAGTGCGACACTGCACCTCCAGGCTTTAGTGATGGTAAATACATTGACTTAATGCTTTGTATTGCTTTGCGCTGCTTTGCATAGTTTGGCAGAATGCGTAAACCCTTACGAAATATCCCCTTTAGGGTTCCAAGCATGAACATAACAGTATTTTGCAGATCCTTTTGCAAACACATTATACAAAGCACAGACACTTCAACCTGAAGGGGAATTGAAGATAAATTATTGTAACAGCAAAAGATGTTAGACCCTATTCACAAAGCCAATTTATAGTTTTGCAAGCTCAAAGAGCAGGATTTACAGCTTTCGGGCATTAAAAAAGGTGACATGGCTGCTGTAAATCCTGCTACTCCCAAACAACGTTACATCACCACGGAATATTAATAGGCAGAAATAACTCCCACACAATTGATGGGCAGCAGGTGGTTCAAGGCATGTTCAACCTCGAATGTTTGAGAACAGCCACAAACACGTCACTTCTTGTGATTTAGAAACTTTCCTCTGATCAGTTACACCTTTGAAATAGTTGGAGATTTGCTAAATTGTCATTGGCTGGAGTAAATCCCTCTCAAATGTGGAAAGGTTGAATGGAATACCTCCAAACTTCGAGGGGTCATCGAGAAAGAAGATTCTCCTCTGAGAAACTTATTTTCCTCTGGAGAGAAAAAGAAGGGAAAAATGTGTGTTTGTTCAAAGGTGTTTCAATTTGACAGTGCATAAATGTAGCCTGCATTCAATTTCTCAATCTTCAAATATCAGTGCTTAAGCAAAATCCCCATTTAAACAACTTTCCTTTGCAGTTCTTCTAGAAAGCCATGACTGGTGCATCTTTGATAATTAAAACAAATAAAAAACATAAGACTTTGTATGTTTATGTCTGAGCATAAAGCTGTGGGGTCATAAAGCTCTCCATATAGTTTTAATTTTTTTGTACATTATTTACAAAGGGAAGTCGAAACTTAGGTAACTAACTTTGGGGCCTATCACGATGGCGGTCGGATGTCGACCGCCCGGCCGGCGGCGGTGCCCGCCGGACCGGCGGTGGAGATCCGCCCACACCGCAAGCCAGAAAACCTCCGGTCCGATTAGTATGGCGGTGGAGACCGCGGCGGTGGGAAATTCTGACCGCCACTTTTCCGCCGCTCGCCATCCGCACTCCTGCCTGGCGGGCGGAAAAGGACCGGGATAATGGTGGCAGTGCAGAGCAGGCTCCGCCGGCACGATTATGATGCCGGTGGTAGCCAGGCTATCCGCAGCGGCCAGACCGCCATGGAAAGGCATGCGGAGATTGTCTTCCGGGGGCCCGTGGCAGGCCGCCGATGTTTTGGGGGGGTGAGGGTGCACTGGGGGGGTACCCATGGCCCCCCTCCGAAATTCCCCTGTACCAGGTGGCAGGCACTGTGCAGTGACTGCCACGTAGTGCAGGAAAATGCTGGACATGCCCATTTGGACATCGCGGCGGTGCTGCGGGTAGCAGCAACCGCCGCAATGTTAAGGCCCCCGATCCGACCGGCGGTGATGCCGCGGACCATGCGGGTGGTCTTTTCCCGCTACCATGGCGGTAGGGGAGGTTTTCCGACCGCCATCGTAATGACCCCCTTTGTTAGATTATTTTTCTAAATGTATATCATCCAGGCATAGCTTTTTCCTGCTTACCTTTCCAGCCTTTGAACTGAGTACATGCAATCTACATTAGGCTTGTGAATTTTAATATGGGTTACAGTGCCCACAAAATTCATAACCAAGAGCAGAAGAAACTCTTTTGCTTGTGTTACCTGAGATGAGTATTTGCAATTGAAATAACATAGCAGAGAAAATGCAGATTTATTTCGGTACATCCAGGTAAAACAAACCATTTAGAGTAAAAAGTCCAAAACAGATCCAGCAGTGCAGAATTCATTGCATATTTTCAGGATATGTACATAAAATAATGCATAATATATCTAAAAGGAAATCATTACTATAATCAGACAGTGTTCCAAAACCCTGGCATGGATCTAGCTATCATTGACCTATGTTGGATGCTCCTTATTTGATAAACAAAAGGATTAAAAAACAAAATGCAAGTTATGTTGAAATCTGGATAAGTGTGGATATTAGTTGACCTAGGTTGACAAATCCTCATCTGAATCTTTCAGATAATTAAGTCAGAGGGATAAAGATTAACATTAACCAAAGTCCTGGCCACACGTTTTGCAAGTATAAGATGAAAGTTCATTGAGTAATATGCACTTGAAGAAATGTCATTACAGTCCAAGATGAGTGGGTTCTTTGTCTTTATTAAAGAATAAGGACAAAGAACCCACTCATCTTGGACTGTAATGACATTTCTTCAAGTGCACATTACTCAATGAACTTCATCTTATACTTGCAAAGCATGATGCCCAGGCTTTGGTTGTAACTTTGTGCAGGTTCTCACCTACACACATATAGGGGTTATAGGGTATTTCCCCTACCTGGTCAAGCACTGTATCTACATAAGATCAGCTAACACTATACGCTTATTGAGCAGAGCGCCATACTTCCTTTTCACTAAAAACCCTTCAGGTAGACATAAAGATTAACATTGTTCAAAGAGAATTCTCTGTATGGGTTGTAGTACTGAATGTGGACACCAACTATATCGGGATTGAGGAATATCCATGAGAGAATAATGAGTGACAAAATATCAAAAGGTAAGCGCCTGTAGGGTAGTATAGTTTTTCTACTCCTAAATCCACATCTACATATCTTGAAGATATACTGCATAGATACATAGATGTAAAGTTAGGTATAGAGCATCTAGACCTACCTGGCAATATTGTTTTCTATATATTGGCCTAGATGTTCTGTCCCACCAATACTGTGGGTTCGATATTCAGGGAGTACATCTTCTGTATGGTTCTCTCCATAAAGACCAGGATCTAACAGAGAACAATGACAGCTCTAGGGTGATTTTCTCAATCAATGGTAGGAAATGTTTGATTGACAGATATTGTAAAAAGCTGGGCAAAACTAGTACCATCTGTGAAAATATAACCACAAATGTGACTGTTACAATGTAAGGCCTAAAGAATGTTTTTTTATTGCTAATAATGATTGATCCCTATCATTTACAAATACGCAAAAAAGTAAATCTTTAATATTGAAGAGTCTATCCTGGCATTGTGTATTCAAGCCTTACCGCTTAGTTCTTCAAACTTTTCTGGCCCAAATCCCCTTTGGCTCTGACCGTGAGTAAAAATCAGTTTGGTCTAATCCCATCTGATTCTGTGAGAGAGTTAAAAGTTGAGTGGTGTTTTGTGGAATAGCAGAGGGAATTTGAGCGATGACACTATAGGAAATTTTAAAATCAATGTTACACAATGATCCTTCCCATACAATAACTATGAAATGTGGAGAGCAACATTTTAGATGAAAATATCCTTCAGTGAGGTATAAGCACTGGTAATGGCGAGGTAACAGTCTTCTCAGTACCCTCCTTGTCCACTGTTTTCTTAAAGTGGCTGATCAGAGAGTGGGCAGGAGAATCTACAGGCAGCCTCTTCTCTTTGGTTGCTCTATGGTTGGAGGTGAGGTCATGAGCGTGTTTGGGAAATCTCCAGCTGCTGAATTCTTTTGCGTTTTATCTCTTTACACTGTTTGCAAACAATGTAAGGCCTAAAGAATGTATTTTTATTGCTAATAATGATTGATCTCTATCATTTACAAATACGCAAAAAAGTAAATCTTTAATATTGTAGAGTCTATCCTGGCATTGTGTATTCAAGCCTTACCGCTTAGTTCTTCAAACTTTTCTGGCCCAAACCCCCTTTGGCTCTGACCGTGAGTAAAAATCAGTTTGGTCTAATCCCATCTGATTCTGTGAGCGAGTTAAAAGTTGAGTGGTGTTTTGTGGAATAGCAGAGGGAATTTGAGCGATGACACTATAGGAAATTTTAAAATCAATGTTACACAATGATCCTTCCCATACAATAACTATGAAATGTGGAGAGCAACATTTTAGATGAAAATATCCTTCAGTGAGGTATAAGCACTGGTAATGGCGAGGTAACAGTCTTCTCAGTACCCTCCTTGTCCACTGTTTTCTTAAAGTGGCTGATCAGAGAGTGGGCAGGAGAATCTACAGGCAGCCTCTTCTCTTTGGTTGCTTTATGGTTGGAGGTGAGGTCATGAGCGTGTTTGGAAAATCTCCAGCTGCTGAATTCTTTTGCGTCTTTATCTCTTTACACTGTTTGCAAACATGCTGTATGAGCTTCCACATAATCAGTTGAAACAGATACAGTAATGAGGAGCAATGCACACGAGGAGAGTTTACATTGCTCCTCTTTATTTGGTGAGGAAATATTGCATTGCCATTGCATGTGCTATACCTATTTGTTGCCAATAATGCTGCAGCCTGTACTATACACCATGGGCCTCACTTACAATTTTTGGCATAGGGCAGCACCGCAAGCTTTCCTGTTGCACTCCCCTACATCAAAAGAAAAGGGCAGAAATGCACTGTATCTATAAGATAGGCACATTCCTGTCCTTTCTCCTGCACTGGCACTCAAAGGGCTGCCTTGCGCCAACGCAGGCACAAGGGTGTCTGTGTTGTAGGGATGATTGTTTTTGTGCAAGAAAAAAGGGAGACCTTCCTGCACAAAAACAATCAATGGAGGTGAATTCCTCTTTCTACGTGTGCTGCTGGATGCAGCACACATAGAAAGAGGAAAAAATGAGGAGAAATAATATTATTTCTCCTCTTTGAGCCTTCCCTATGCCTCCCAAGCTTTTGACAGCTTGTTGCAAATCTGGGAATGTGTCAAATGTAATGGGTGTTACGTTGGAACACTCACTGTAATGCACATGGTATGCCTCCCCATCATACTGTGAGGCAATGTTGTGACTTGCACTGCGTTGCCTCACTCCATATCTACAAGGCCATGAAAAGCCACGCAGGGTTCCTTTATGTGGCTTTGCAGATATGGCTATGCCCTGTGCACCACCGGAATGTCACAAAAAGTGACGTTCCAGCTGTACACACACAAGGCTTGTAAATAAGCCCCTATACCTATTTTTGG
Source organism: Calotriton arnoldi (assembly GCA_963921515.1). Lineage (NCBI taxonomy): Eukaryota > Metazoa > Chordata > Amphibia > Caudata > Salamandridae > Calotriton > Calotriton arnoldi. The sequence continues at coordinate 506,064 of CAWUFW010002952.1, forward strand.
GGCAAAGAGCTTGCTGTGCTGAGTCCCATGCTGTGCCTTTTACATTTTAGTGAAGAATGCTTAAGAGCTGTCCCTAATGTATGATGTGTGTGTGTGTATGGGTGCATCATACACACATACTGTGGAGACAGCATAATTATATTTGTTTTCATCGGTTGTATAACCTACCCCAGAATCAAGTCACATGTGGATTTAGAATAGTAAATACACACTCCATTATGTTCAGTTGTCGGTCCTTGTATATAGAGTTATGTCACGGGGCTGTATGTATGTGTGTGAGAGAGAGTGAATGTGAAACTTTCACTGCTGCTAATGATGCTGAGCCCGATCTACATTCGATGTATTTTCACCCTGAAGTTTCCTGCACTATACCTGTGTTCTTAGTGAGGCAGCACCACACAACTGGAGAAAATAATCTGGATTACGCTTCCTGCAATTGTTTGGAGAAAACCCAATCCAAGAGGGGCAACAGAACATTCCCATTGAGAAAGTGAGTTGGATCATAAACTTAAGGGTGGTTAGCAAGGGACCGGATTGGGCCCGGTCTCTGCTTACCTTCAGACATAGAAGAATTTTGAAGGAAAAATGTCTGACAAGCTAAAGGAAAGTGGAGCAAGGTATCTGGTGGTAGCTGAGGAGGAGGCGTTGTAGGCAGGGGGCCACTGGATGTAGTCACAGTGAAAATTTCTATGTTTGGACTCTTTTTTGGAAGTCAAAAATCTCGAGGGGGAAGTTGCAGGCCATAGCGGACAAGGGTTCCATGAGGCCGCATACGCCTGCTGAACAGGATTTTCTGCTGCAGAGAAGAACATAGCAGAAGCTACCACAAAGTAAGGCTGACCTGCGATGCACCTTGAGCAGATTGGCAAGCAGGTAGGTCACAGTCTCCTCTTAGTTCTCAGGACACTTTTCATCAGAAAAGTTTGTAAGTCCTAAGTTTTGGCTTAAGGCTGTTTGGGCACCTTTAGCACCATTTCCAAGTGTACAGGACTAGGTGGACACAATTTGGAGGGTAAGACTTACTTCAAGCAGGTTCCAGATGCAGCGTTCAAGTTGTTGGAGCTTTTTGTGTCCCTATAGCACAGAACAAGAAGCCAGCCAACTAGTCTTTGGAGTCACTATGGTAGTGCTGGGTTCAAGCAGCATGGTATTCCTCCAGCAGGAGGGCAGTCCTCTGAGGGTTCAGGGTAAGCTTCCAGCAGCAGAGCAGCCGTCTCTGGAACAAAGAATGTCTCGAGCGGGACACCAGTCATCTAAAGTGTGGGACAGGCCTCCTGAGTGTCCTCTGCATGTCTAGGAGTAAACAGAAGAGTGGGCGTAAGGGTCCTTTTTTTAAACCTGGTGCCAGCTTTGAAATGGAAGAAACTTCTGGAGTTTACCCCCCCCCCCACAGATGGTTCTGGAATGTCCTCCCTCCATGCCCAGGCTCCAAGGGGTTGGGGTCATAAAAGGCTAGTGTGAAGTTCTTTGTAAGTATGCTGAGGCAGCTCTTTTAAAATTTAAGTGGGGCATGGCTCCGTCCCACACATCCTGGCAAGATGACCCATCCTATAAACACCTAGGTTACATTTCTAAAGAGGTCCTGATGAATCAAATAGCTTTCCTTTAAGCAGATAACCCATGGTAAATCCACCACTTTCCCCATATTTTATCATGTTTTTGGGGGCACCCTGTGCTTCATAAATTGGCTTCTCTTGGTAAGCACACCAGTCGACTCCCTTTCGCCAGGACAGCAGTGAGGGGGGAGTAGGTTTTTTCCAGTAGCGGGCAATATCTCTCTTGGCTGTTCCCTATGAAAATCCTTCCAGAGAGTGGCCCTCCAAGTTCCTCTAAATGGTCCAACAAGGCCACCCCGGGACCCAACTCAATGGGGTGGACAAGTACAGATAAAATCTCATGGCCCACCCCTCCCAAAAGGACCGCTGAGCCGGGCAGTCTCAGGCCACATGGTAGAAGCCTAAGTCAGGGCAAGGGCTGTGTGCACACATGACCGGAGTCGTTTGGACCATCTGTTGCAACCAATTATGGGGTATCTAAGTGGCATGAAGATAGTTAATTTGGATGAAACTCAGCGATGATGAGATTGCCAATTCTCATCGGGCTAAACACGCTTCCCTTCAATCATCATCATCTATTTCACCCACCTAAGTCTCCTATTTCTGTCGGAGGGAAGCAAGCCCCTGTGGTGCGTTAGTTATTAGTGAGGGATAGATTGCGGATATGCCCCCCTTGCCTAAGCGCCCCATGAGAAGTTCAGCTTCCATCAGACTACATTCAGGGATCTCAATGTCCATGATTAGATGAGCCCACCGGGCATGGTGCAACTGGAGGAAACTAAAGAATTGCATGTGGGATAAAGCATATTGGTCTTGTAATTCCCGAAAGGACATTAGTGTGCCTCCCCAGCGAACATCCCCATGATGCGTGATCACTGTTCGGTCCCAGTGGGCAAATACCCCCCAGACTCGACACCTGCTGATGCCAGGTGCCTCACCAGAGAGGGTTCATATCTGTCAGACAATGATCCCATCTAGTTAAATGCAGAGCTGCCCTCCAGCAGTGCACCGCCACTTGGGTGCAGGAGGGTGCAATTAGAGGCAGCCGGTCTCCATACAGCAGGTCAAGAAGCCCCTCAAACTCAGCAGGTGTAGCTCTAAATGGTATTCAAGGTCATCCCACCCATCTGTGAACCATTTGTTAATGGAGACCAGATGTGCAGCAAGGTAGTAACCATGAATATCGGTCATTCCAAAGCCACCGTCAAACGGAGATTTCTGTGCTGTTGGGAAGGCTACTTGATGTTGCCCACCTGCCCAAAGAAAGGGCGTCAGTTTTTATGTCAGAGAACGAAACCATTTCCAAGGATGGAAAGTTTGTTAAGATACTGGGGAGGCACATTTTGAATACTGTGATGCATCCCATTGGATTGAAGTTCCTGTCCAGGGCTGTTGCATGGGGTTGGAAGTTGCAGGACCAAGACAATTCTGAAAGGTGCAAAATTTGAACCCCCAGATACAAAAAAGAGTTCCAACAAACTGGAATGTCAGGGCGCCAGTAATGTGCCGCAGCTTCTCCAGTCACCGCCACCAGAAGTGAATTATGAACTTTGATTCACACCGGAGGCCATCTCCTAGAGGCAGAGAATTTCAAGGCACCTAGGGACGAAGGATCGCTGAGGAAGAGTAGCACATCATCTGCATAATGGCAATGCGATCTTTGATGCCCCCTCTCCCATTGCCAGCCCAGAATCTGAGCGTCACATCGTATCGGGCATGCAGAGGGTTCTATGGCCAGGGCGAATAGCAATGGGGATAAAGGGCACCCCTAATGCATACTTCTATGGATCGGGAAGGGTGGGGACAAAACTCCGTTGACCCTTACCTGGGCTGTGGGCATGTTATTCAGAAGGCCCACCATTTTCCGGAAGGGTAGGCCAAAGCCAACTCGTTGGAGCACAGCATTGAGAAAGGACCAATACACCAAATTGAACGCCTTTTGGAAATCAATCAGAAGGACGACCACGTCATGATTCAGGTGATGAGACTAGGAGAGTGCCACTTGTACCACATGGATGCAGTGACAAATGCTTCTACCTGGCGTAAAGCCACATTGTTCGGGATGTATGAGATGGAATAGCATCTGACTGAATCTAATCACCAAGACTTTAGCGAAGATCTTGATGTCAATGTCAATTAAAGAAATCGGTCGGTAGGATGATCATTGGTCTGCGGCAATCCTGCCTTGGGTATGACGACGATTGTCGCTTTTTTCGTAGTCTGGGTAAAAGGAGCCTCAGACCAGCACCTTCCCATAGAGGGCCAGCAAGTGGGGCACCAATAAAGCACGATAGCATTTAAAGTATTAGACTGGAAAGCCATGGGAGCCGAGGTTTTGCCTGATTGGAGGGCAGATATGGCTTGGTCTACTTCATCGGCTATTAACGGCAGTTCCAATTCATGTGCCCGGGGGGGCGGAATTGAAGGCAGAGATGTCTTTAAGGAGGGGACCCTCATCCTCATATTGGGGGTGGCAGGGTCACCTCATAAAGATTTTCACACAATGTTGCAAACGTTTGAACAGGAATCTCTAATGGCTGGCACAATTCTGTTGGAGACGTCGTTGGTTGCCAGGCAAAATGATAGCTTGACTGATTTGTCTCCTGATTCATTAACTCGTTGGGTTGACACCTTTCAGCACTGATTTGCCTCTTCCAAAGAGACCTGTTGGAGCCTGGACTGTGCCACCATCAACAGGTGACTCACCTCGCTCGAAACAGGACCACCCATGCGGCTTTCCAAGACGAGGATCTGAGTCTCCAGGTCTGCTATTTGTGCCTGCTGCGCTCTCTCCTTCCAGCGCACATAACCCTTGAGGAGGCCCCGCCCATTATAAAGTTTTTAACCATTTCTAGGGTACTCAAATAATAAAGGAAACTCCTCTGGGTATACTGCAGACATTTTTACTGCTTGTTTCTCTGGATCCCTGCTCCTAACCCAATGGCAATTTACATAAGAACTCCCAACCTCAGTTGAGTCTGCCCTGGTAGTACTATTCTACCAGGGTGTGGATAGGCACAGATGATGAAGCATGCCACTATTCATAGTGGTGGAGTCGTCTACTCCAAAATCCCTATCAGGACCTCTTTAAAAATTTAACCTAGTTGCCCATAGGTGTTTATAGTTGTACTAGGGATGACACCACTAGGTTTCCCACCCTCTCACTCTCTCTTTGTGTGAAAGGATGACCCATCCTGCCAACATCTAGTCCCCATTTGCGTCACTGTCTGGGAGGAATACACAAAGACCAGCTGCAGTGCTAATCACAATCATGTGACCCAGGACACAACCTGAAGGCACAAAGTGGTTAGGACAAGAAAATGCCAACTGTCTGAAAGTGGTGTTTTCAGAACTGTGACTTAAAATCCGACTTTACTATTAAAGAGGATTTTAAATTACAATTCCTTAGAGATCAAACACGATATTTCTACCGGTTCCCAGACAAAATTGATCACTTATTAAATGTAATAATCTAACTCAACCAAATATTATAAAAGGGAGGTTTAGGCAAAGGAGTTATTATGCCAGGTCAAATTGGCCGTTTAAAACTGAGCACAGGCTGCAATGACAGACTGTTATATTCCATATAGGTACCCCAATATAGGCTCGGGTAACATCCCAACCTTTCACCTATATTCATCCCTACACTACATAAATAATGGGCTGTTAGGACTGACCCTTTACCTAGTTACAGTACTGCTTACAGAACGTGGGGTTTTCCCCGAACAATAGCCTCATACATTATGCATGAGGATCCTTGGCTTCTTGGAAGCTCAGCAGGATTACCATCTCCTGCATAATTACTATGTACAAGGTTCATTCCCGACGTCATCCTAAGTCCGACAGTGGCACAGCAAGGTAGAACCCCTGGAGATACCTTTGGGTATATAAACATCACATCTTGCTGAGATAGGGAGAGGAGATCAGGACTTCCATGCCGACACACTGACGCGAGACGGTGAAGTCTCCTGCATGCAGATACTCCAGCTCGCAGTGGTCTGACATCCCTTGTGGGGTATCCAACCCGAAAACAGGACGGGGTCCCACAGTTTCTCACTTCAGGTAATGGGGGTTGACTTTGTCCTAGAGGGATTCTTGGCTTAATGCCTACATATATGCTAGGTGCACTTAGGTACATCTAGTTAGGGTAGCATCGTAGGAGTGCGCATTTTATTATCATGTATTTTATATACTTACCTGTATTCATGGTTATAGCAAGATGGTAGAACTCTACCATCCTTTTACTTTCCTAGTGCTTCTAATCATCTATATCTGTTACTGTCTAATGATTGTTTCAGCACACCTATTTTACACTAGAATAACGACTGTTCAATAAATACTTATTGAAAACATCCCTACTGTTTATTCTGTGTATCTCTCTGAGACCAAGTAAGCACGAGTGACTGAGCGAAAAGTGGCATACTGTTTCCACGGTCCTGAGGAATCAGGGTTGTCATGTTCTATAGTTGCCAAGAACTATTCTCTCCTTGGTTAGAGGAGTTTCTAGTGGCACTGTGAGCTAGCTGGTATACAAGCCAACATACTCAGTGGGGGTGTCTAGAATCAGTCTGACACCATGCCCGTAGTGTATGTTGTCCAAACGTGCAGATCCTGTATAGGTTTTATAGGAACTACACGACAAGACCTGAGACATGTTTTGAAAGACTACTTACGTGGGTAGCACTATAAGTTGTGCAGGACAACCAGTAGTATTTAATTTACAGGCCCTGGGTACATTTTGTATTAATTTACTAAGGACTCATAATTAAATTAAATGTGGCAATCAGGTGTAGGTCAATTTTGCCATGTTTTAAGGAGGGAGCACAAACACTTTAGCACTGATTACCAGTGATAAAGTGCACAGAGTCCTAAAGCCAGAGCAGTAGGCAAATATTTGGGGGAAACACTTTAGCACTGGTTAGAAGTGGTAAAGTGCACAGAGTCCTAAAGCCAACAAAAATGAATTTCAGCAAACAGGAGAGGAGTAGGCAAATATCTGGGGGAAGAGCAGCCTAAGGCTGACAGGTCTAATCACGATTATGGATGACTGGACTAACCCTATCAGGTCTTTACTGGCTTATTTCAGTTTTATTCAGTACTTATTGTTCACTTTGGTCATTTGACTGTTATTTTTTGTAACAGTAACAATCTACCAGCTTACCATGGCCATTTGGATCACAGACCGCAACAATATTGTGATGCATAAATATTGTGTCAAAATATTGGTTATAATAATATTGTTTTTCAATGCTTATAAAGGTAAGGGCAAAAATATATAAAAAAATAGTTTCACACTAATATTGTTAAAAATAATGAAATATTGTTTTTAATATGTATATGGTTTAAAATAGTATATATCTTAAATATTTTAATATATAACAATAATTTAATGTAAATTAAATAAATTCAAGTAACATTTACTACTATATAAAAATATAAACTTGAGTGTCTATGTTATATATATATATATACATATTATAACACTATTATTAAAAACAATATTGTAAATTATAATACATTTGTTGTGTTTTTTTAATTTTCTACCATAAAAAGCATATTCATAAAGATACATAGGGAGATAGATAGATAGATAGATATATAGATAGATAGATAGATAGATAGATAGATAAATAGATAGATAGAACATAACAAATTAACAAATTAAATGCAAAACATATAATAAATTACCAAATTAATTACATATAGAAAATGAAAAAAAGACATTTGCAAAAATATTTTTAAATGATATAAAAACATTATACAAAAGTAAACAAATAATATACAATTAAACAAATAACAACACTAAGTATATTTGAACAATATTAAAAAAAAGTATTGAAGTCTCAGAATAATAGCTATATTATTCCAACTCCAGTCTATGCAACAGTAGAGAAAGCTTTGGAATTCGGAGGGGTGGTAAAATTTACTAATATCACTCCAGTCTGTGCTACAGTAGGAAAAGTATTGGACTTCAGAGGGGTAAAATTTACTAGTCCCACTCCAATCTATGAAATTGTAGGGAAAGCATTGGACTTTGGAAAGGTAACATTTACTATTCCCACTCAAATCTGTGGAACACTAGGGAAAGCGTTGGACTTCGTAGGAGTAAAATTTACTATTCCAACTCCATTCTATGCAGCAGTAGGGAAAGCATTTCAAACACATAACATATGAAATATAACCCTGTTAATTTGTTAAAAAAATTATGAATCTCCTAATATAAACTTTATTAATTAACCCCCAAAATGATATATATAAAACAATGCAAACAATTAACATAATTAGTAAACAATTTAATAATTAATTATCAATTAAAGAAACTGGCCATTATTTATTGCTTAATTAATCTACCACACTATAGCCCCTGAAAGTTAGCAGCCCACACTTAAAATATAACTAAAATAAATATTAATTATCAAATTATTAATTGATCATGAATTATATAATAAATTAAATATTAATTAATTAATCAATACAATAAATATGTATTCCTTGATTTATCAATTAACCATTAACTTCCCACCCTGTAGCCCTAAAAACCCACCAACCTGCACCTTACAAATAACTTAAAATATAATTATATCAAAATGTACATAATCAATAATCAATTAAATTATGATTAATACATTTAAAAATTATTACTTAATTAACTTCCCACACTATACCCCTACAAACCCAGCAACCCGCACCTAACAAAAAACTTAAAAATATAATATTTACATAATTAATAATCAATTAAACATATACTAATACATTAATAATTAATTATTACTTAATTATACTTAATTAACTTCTCACCCTACACCCCTAAAAGCCTAGCAACCTGCTACGACAATTTAGATTACTATTATATTTAAATTAAAAATTATAAATCACTTAACATTGCAAACTATATTAAAAAATATTATTATCAATCATACAAATAATAATGACCCCCAAAAAATATATAAAGTAACACACATAAAGACAATTAAAACATGATATTTTTCACAACTTTATTATCGAAAACTATATTTACAACAATGATATTCTTGAAAACGATATTGCCTCCCTAAAAATCAATATTCTTGACAACGATATTTCTGCATCACAATATTGTTGTGGCACAATTTTTTTTCTCCAATTTTTCTGCAACCAATATTTTCAACTCGATATTTTGGCCAAACACCACCCATTTGATACCTATTACCTGCTGACTTTTAAAGATACTTAGTGGTGTTCCTGCTTAGTACTAGTCTGACCATGATTCATTTGGGCAGCCACACACCACTAACAGCTAGAAACTCAACTTTTGATCAGCTTCTATATTTAGCAACTACAACTTTTTGGGTTCAGTTTTTAAACTTAATTTCCTTTTCTTTAACCTTATTCAATCTACCACCTTGCAATTTTTCATGCTTTAGTGATTTCCTCTTCATTTGCTGGTACTTTGTTTCCGATGCAATCAATATTCCGCCACTACTGCACAAACTGCTGAGCCATGCAGAAAGACCACAACCACTGTTTCTATTCTTTTTTTGAGTACTACTCTTAATGGGAGGGGAAAGGTGGCGCTTCCTGTTTTCTTTTTGCTTCCTATTTTAAGACATCTCTTTTTATTCACAGAGTGACTTCCTAATCACACAAAAGGTACTCATTTGACTTAAAAAACTTGGGACCATATTAGTATCTATGACCGAGCACATTCACGATTGGAAGCTGAATGAACCTCTGCTTCTTCTCCCTTCTACCTGATTGGTATCGTATTGTGATTATATGCCTGAAGTAACAATGATAAATGGAAGTGGGCTAAAAATAACTGGACAAAAAGTCATAAAATAAATAAGATAATAAATTGAAGTAAATTAACACATCTTATTTAAAAAATATCTACACTGTAATGGCATATCGTTTTGATCGAAGACTTTAGTTTCTGCCAAGTTTACTTTCTAAAAGGAAAATGTATATTGCTGCGTCAGTACATGTATGCATAGTGACGTGTGCATGCAGATGCATTCTAGCATGTTTCTGTCTATAACAATTGCTAGCTAAACCAATCAAGCGCATTCATAGTGATTATGTGACGTGAGTCTCAAGGAAAATCATCATTTAGGAAGTGTCTTATTACCAGCCCTATTCAAACACTCTAATTTACTGGAGCATTTTACCATAATGGGTCTTGATAGTCAACGCACAGCCAATAAGCAGCGGTATATGTTTTTGACCAGTAAGTTAATTAGAAAGACGCCTTGCTACATTTAGGGCCAGATGTACAACGTAAAATTGCATGCGCAAACGGGTTTGCGACCGTTTGCGCATGCAATTTTAGTCTGGGCCATGTACTCACACTATTTTGCGACTCGCAAATAATTTGCGACTCGCAAAATAGTGTATTGCGACTTGCTATTAGGAAGGGGCGTTCCCTTCCTAATAGCGACCGCAGAGCCATGTATGAATGTTTTGCGACTGCAATTGCGGGCGCAAAACACTTGCCAATTACCGCCCTCTTCAAGAGGGCGGTAATGAAGTCGCAAATGGGAGGGGATCTCCAGGGGACCCCTTCCCCTTTGTGACTGGCAAAAAAATATTTTTTAAGGGCAGGCAGTGGTCCCAGGGACCACTGCCTGCCCTTAAAAAATTAAACGAAAATGTTTCATTTTTTTTTTTAAAAATGCATCCCGTTTTCCTTTAAGGAAAACGGGCTGCATTTTAAAAAAATTAGCTGCTTTATTTAAAAGCAATCCCAGACATGGTGGTCTGCTGAGCCCAGCAGGCCTCCATCCCTGGACTGTTCCCATGAGGCACAGGGTCAGACTGATTTGCATATGGCCATGTCTGAACTGGGGTGGTGGAGTGAGCTAAAGAATGATGATGGATTAAACCCAGATCAGTTGACTGGGGGTGAGTGTTTGATTGGCTCAAACGTTCCGTCCATCATCCCCTTTTGTATCGCTTTGTTCGCCCTAAGTTGGCGGGGGTATGCCCAGACGTGGGTCCCTTGCTCACTTTGCCACTGGATTCAAGCAAGCCTGGCTGATGACGGCTGGAATGCCAGAAACCGGTCCTAGGATGCTTGTTTCCGGTCCAGGGAAGACATGGCTTGGCAGTTCGGGCTGGACTGTTCCCATGAGGCACAGGGTCAGACTGATTTGCATATGGCCATGTCTGAACTGGGGTGGTGGAGTGAGCTAAAGAATGATGATGGATTAAACCCAGATCAGTTGACTGGGGGTGAGTGTTTGATTGGCTCAAACGTTCCGTCCATCATCCCCTTTTGTATCGCTCCATCCCTGGGAGGGCCTGTCATTCCCAGTTGGCTCGCAAATTGCGAGAGGCTCATTAATATTCATGAGCCTCACAATTTGCGACCCCATTGGGAATCGCAAACAGTGTTAAACACACTGTTGTACATGCAAAATAGCGCCTCGCAAATTGCGAGTCGCAAAAGACTCGCAATTTGCGATGTGCTATTTTGTTCATCGTACATCTGGCCCCTAGACTCTATATAGGAAAACTCATTTTTATGGAACCTCAAATGATGAATGTGGATACAGGCATGGATTTAAGTGAGAAAAATATACTTAGGCCTTGTGATACATTAATTTTTCATTTCATGAATGGATTGATCAGATCTTAATCCACAAAAGGCTGAATCTTGAGTCATGAATTATGAGCTCTGATGCAGGAAGATAGACAACAAGAGTAATGTGCTGATATGACAAAGATAGCAAACATGAAATATTAGCAATTTAATGGTGGCGACTAAGACAAATAACATTTCAGTGGTAGGACATATATATGTCGCTGCTAGAAATGCATTTAATTTCCAAGAGAAAGCACAGCCTGTTGCATATACAGAAATATACCCTACATCTTTGACTTGAAATCATATAGCTGTTCATTTTTTAAAGAAATCAATTTGTCTAGGATTGTGGCATTTCATTCTAATTAGAATGCCACACATCTCCTCCATCCCTTTTGTTCTTTGAAAAGGAGCATGTTTTTTGGAGAAGCCTGCACAACAGCGGTACACATATAGCTCTAGGGTGCATGATGAATTGGAATTACTATATCGTTAAAGAAAATAATTCATCTTCCCAACCCCATAGCTTCTAAAATCCAACGACAATTAATATTATACCCTTCAAATAGTACTGAAGAAAATAGACCTCTATTTGAATGAAGACTAAAATCTGATTTAGAATTTGGAAGGTGGAATTTTGTTTGTTAGCCCTTGTGAATTTAACTGTTCCTCTAGGTGAAGAGGTCCACCATGTGTAAAGTTATCCAGCTGGACAGTGGAGATTTCTTTGCAAAAATAGTAGTAACCTCCACAGGAGGCCTTACTTTGAGAGGGGGAAATCAGCCAGTGTCCATTTTGAATTAATTTTTACAATTACAGCAACAATGTGGGCACAATGGAATTGTACATCCACAATGGGAGTATACTGTCAATTGTGGTTCTCTGCCTAGCATACTGGAGGGCATTTCACACCATGTCAGAGATACCACACATACCTAATCATGAACATCTGCTAGTCTTTTTCTGCTGGTCATGGACATAGGTAATTCTGCCATACAGAGTACCCGATAAGCCATTCTATATCGTGTAGCTGATCCTTAATTGCTCACTTAAAGTTGCTACCTTACTTAGGAGGACCCCAGGACTGAGATAGAGAAGTCAGTGCAATCTCAACTAAGCATGGACTCTAAATAAGACAGTTGCTGCCATGGAGTAGCATATGGGAAATGTGCACAATTTTGGTGGATTTATGGTTGATGTGCTCCCTCAAAATCAAACCCTGACTGCATTTAGCTTAACTAGCTTTGCCTTAATTGCTTCAGCCATCTTTTCTATACTGGCAAATGAACATGTTGGTGTGTTTATGAGTTGTTAATTAGGGTGAACTGGTCAGTGGTGGCATTTAAGATGCTAGGGCTTCCAAAGCAGGTGTAAAAATAATTATAAATGTATAGGTAATTGTAGTGCGTAGACCTACGTAGAGAATTGGGTCACTGAAAAAGGGTGGGAGCACAGGGTTATGCCAGAATCATCTACAATGAAAAAGAATGTTAATTTATTGGACAAAGTGCAAAATACGTCATTGCACTTGGAATAACATTGGCAATATAGAGTTATTCAAGTATGCCATAGAATGCTTAGGTATTAAAGATAATGTCACCCACTGATTTCTAAAATACCATGCTTGTGGTGGCATAACAGGTAGTAAAGTAGAAAAATCTAGATCAAAATAACCACATCTTAAAGCTGACATTTACCTAGACTATAACGTGAAAAATGCCTGTTAAAGGAGAACGTAGAGAAATGTGCCTTGCTTAAACATGCACATGTTTACGATCATGTTTAAGGTCATCAATATTTTGGTTTTCAGGAAGCTTTCATTTCTATCGTATTTTACCTAGGCCTGATTAGGCCTCATTTATTCCTTCTTTCCTCATTCATTCTTATATCGACTAAGCTGATTTAATCCGTTAGAATGCATCATTACTGTGAAATGTGTTATTTTAGAAATGTATTTCTTTCTTTCTTCATACCATATGATTTCATCGTATTTTAGAATAATTCATTTATGCATCGTATTGACTGATAGAATAAAAGACAGTGAATTAAAAATACTGTTCAACAGTAGCTTGATTCTCATGATCTAGCCAGGAAATAGTCCATTGACACACAATGGAGCACTGACCAGCTAACACAGTAGGTTTGCCGAGGTTCTCATGAGAACTTCACCAGTATGTGACAATCAAATGAACGCTTGGTAATAGTTTAGATATTGTCATGTCATCCTGTGTGTTTACCATGGTAATCGAACAGAGAGATGACTGTCCATCAGAAGATTCATCCCTTTTGGTTTAAGATGATTTCACCGGCAGAAACATGGATACATATGTTTTAGGTTTTATAATAATATGTGTTCCTAACAAGAGAGGAGAGCTATTTCCATTTTTCCCTGCTATACCCGAGCATTTAACCGTGCTATTCCTTTACTTGATTACTGTGAGCTACTGCTGATGGTGATTGCTGTTGTCTGATGTTTTGTTGAGTGATTATTTCTTTCTGAATGTTATAAGCTACTGCTGTGACTATTTTCCTTAACTGGAATTCGGCAGTTGCCACTGCAACTGTAAGAGACTCTGCTGTGTTTCTAGAATTACTCTCTATTGGAACTTTGACCTCTTATAGATTTTAACCTCAAGCTCCAAAACTCTTACTCTTTTCCAAAGAACTCTGGTGAGAGGTGTGGCGCAGCGGCCAGGGCGACTGACGCCGGAACACGAGGGCTCACGGTTTGATCGCGGCGGCAGGTCAGCCCAGCACCATGTGACTCTGGGCAATAGCTCGCTTAATCTTCCCGACGGCCCCCAGCGCCTTGACGCCTTTGGGTAGTTGTTTGCGCTTTACAAACACTGGATTTATTTATTTATAGGTTCTATTAGACCTAGTACTCTTTAGATTAAATTAGGAACCTTTTCTTTATGGAAAACACTGTCATTTAATTGTTGTCTTTCTCACATTATTTTTCTTGATACTAATGTAAATGAGTTATCTTGACTAATTAAATAAAGAAATGAGAAACCAACACTAAACTTTAAAGAAGATAATAAAGGTTTTGAAAACCTTATCAAACCTCTCATTATTGACAATTTAGGTATATGATTAATGTGATTGTGTTGATTCGATTTAATGCTCCATTCTAAAATGGTGGCAAAGATTTATCGACCTGAGGAGAATTGGCGTGGAGGTGAAGATCCCTTAGTCGTAAGGAGCGGGTGAACTGATAAGTGAAATATTCACCTTCCTGCGCTATCAGTTTCTGGTAGCAGAGTGATCGTTCACACCCTGAATGGAGCTATTATAAAATAATACCCAAAAATGTAAAGAAAATTCCTGATTGCTGAATCCAGTGTCCAGAACCTGAAGGTCCGGCAAGGAGGTGCTAAAAGCGGAGACAGTTGAATGTGTTAATATTGATAGGAGAATGTGTTGATTGTGTGGTTGTGTTTTTGTTTTTCTGAATAAGTGTCTGAGTTAAATGAATGAATGAGAAGAAAAGAGAAAAATCAATGAGTTGTTGAAGAAAAAGATTGTACATTTCGGGCTCATTGCTGTCGAAACATCCCGGGATATTCTAAATAAATTAAAGGTTGATACAAGATTTAAGGTGTAGTGTGTGAGGTATTATCACCCACCACATACTAATGACGTAGAGATACTAAACATTGTTGTGAATGATTAGCATTGATCGTTGTTAGTGGAACCCAATAGAGCAAACGGGGTAAATGGCATTGGTTTGGGTGATTTCACTCAGGTCAAGATTTCCCTTGTGGTTGCAGGAGAATATTCGTGAATAATTGCAATACTTTTGTTTCTATTAGTAGTGTAAAAAAGAAGTGATTTTAAGGTCATTTGTTGGAATTGAGTGAATTCTGACAAAATTGTAAAGGAGGATGAACTGCTGTAAGGAGTGCGATTCAACGTCATATTATTCTGCAATGGGATTGGTCGGTTGGTGTGTTTCACGCTGGGATTGGTTGGTGACAATGTGAAGCTGCGTTGAGATTGGATTTTCAGGAAAAAATAATGTTTTTGATTGGTTAACAAGAAAGCGTGAAAATAATAACTGAAATTTTATTGCCCCAATGAGACATTGATATATATGGAACCAAATCACATTTTGATTATTTGTGCTGTTTCAAATTGACTTGCCATTATTAAATGTTTTAAATATTTTAAGAATTTGGTGAGAGAAGATGTTACTCTTCTAGTGTGCAAAGGTGAGGAGGCACCTCCTGAAGGTACGCCTGCATACATTATGACTACTGAGCATGGTTTGAGTACTTCTCTTTGGCTTCGCTAATGGAGTAGGATTCCTGAAAAGGAGAGTGCGGTGGGTTTTCCTAGGAATGGGATGCTTAACAGCAGAATTTTGGATCATTTAAAAGGAAAATTATACGAAATGAAGCCACCATCAAGACCCATTCGATATGGGGCATTTAACGCATGGGAGAAAGTTGCAAGAGAAAAAGAGAAGGAAAAGTGTTAGAGGAGGACCAACATAGGGATTTTGTGTCCCAGTTTGTTTCAGGGCTGAAACCAGAGATCTGTTCACACATAACTCAGTGATGACGTCCAAAACACCGCAGCCAGACTGGTCCTTCGACATGTCCCGCCACAGTCACATAACACAACACCTCCAACAACTCCTCTGGCTCCCAATCAACAAGAGAATCACCTTCAAGCTCCTTGCACATGCCTACAAAGCTCTCCATGACGCAGGACCAGAACATCTGAACCACCGCCTCACATTCCACCTACCTGCCAGATAACTCCACTCTGCCCAACTCGCCCTGTCCTCCTTCCCATGGATCCACAAGACCAGAACCGGAGGAAGACCCTTCTCCCACCTCGCCACCAAGACCTGGAACACCCTGGCACTCCACCTCGTCAATCTGCGTCATTGACCCAATTCAGGAAGGACATCAAGTCCTGGCTCTTCGACTGAACCTCCATACCCATATGGATCAGCAGCCCGCCACCCTCAGCGCCTTGAGACCCTCATGGGTTAGTAGCCTCACTATACGGACCCCTGATTGATTTATTGATGAATTAAATTTGAAGCAAAAGAAAATAAAGGAGAAATTCATGTTAGCACAGACCAAGCTGGCTCAGAAGGGTTTTCAGAATCCTTCATTTGCAGCAAATCAAGGGAATTTGAACAGAGCTGTGGTTCCACAAGCTAGTTTTCTTGGAAATCAAGGAGGATTGAATGTGTCACAAGGCAGAGGTAGAGGTGGTCCTGTGGGTACAAGTTCTGGACCAGATATTACTGCTATGAAAAATATTACCCCTTGTCATGTCTGTCATCAAATTGGACACTGGAAGAAGGAATGTCGATATAATCCTGATAATGCCGGTGGAAATGTACAAATGCTGAGAGGCATACAATTTCAAAATGCGCCTGCGCAACAGATACAAATGCACATGCAGGGACAAGTTCCAATTATGCCTGTTTTACCAGCTCAAATGACTACCCTCAATATGGGAAACCCTAAATTGAATTTGAGTCAAATGCCAAAGATAAATACAAGTTGATTTCAAAATGCAATGCCACAATTTCAGAATTCAAACCAAAATGTTTCACAGCAATTTCCTCTATTTGAATTTGATGGTTCAGGCTCTGATGCTTCATAATCAAGTTGCCGGAGAGGGAAGGAAGATTGCATACTTGGCACAGTCTTAGAGGTAGACCAGAGTGGCTCACATGTAAATGCTGAGGTTTATGGCCACCCTGTATCTTTTTTGATAGATACAGGAGCTGCTAGGCCCACTGTAAGAACAGTGGAAGTTCCAGATCTACCTCTCTAGGGGAAAACAATCCAAGTTGTAGGATTAACAAACAAACAATTCATAAACCCAGTTTCTGAAATGTTCCCAGTAAAAATAGGTTCATTTAAAGAGAAGCATCAATTTGTCGTATGCAATTCAACTCCTGTAAATCAGCTGGGGAGAAATTTGCTGTGGTATTTCGAACACATGATAAGGATGTTGATTTTAAAATGATTAGACAACAAAATAAAACCAGAATATTTCCACTACTGACTATTGAAGAGTTATTTGAGGATATGAAAGAGACGGTAAATAAAGAGGTTTGGGACTTTACAGGAAAGGACATCGGAATTATTAAAGGTGTAGAACCAGTCCACACAAAAGTAAAAGCGAATGCAGTCTATCCCAGAACCTTATCATTGACCCCTGAAACAATTGCAGGAATAAAACCAGTGATTGATGATATGTTACAAAAAGGAATATTGAGGGAATTGATTGGAAGCCCATGTAATTCTCCAATTATGAGTTTACAGATGCCGATTAGAAAATTTAGAATAGTGGAGGATTTAAGAAAAATAAATGAGATTGTGGTCCCTTGTTGTCCTGCTGTACTGAATCCAGCCACCATATTATTAAAACTTCCCTGTACTGCGGAATGGCTTACTGTCATTTATCTCTGCCAAGCCTTCTTTTCTGTCCCCCTACACACGGAGAGTCAGTTCTTGCACTCCTCCATGTTCCAGCAGAAGACATTTGCATGGTGCCGTGTCCCACCAGGGTATACAGAGAGTCCTTCCCTATTCAATCAGATCTTAAAGGGAAATGTAGAGACCTTGCAAATGCCATAGAAATCTACCTCTGTGCATACATAGATGACTTGCTCATAGCATCAGAGACACGAGAAGCCTGTAAACAAGACACCATTGCTTCATTGAATCACCTGGCTGAAAATGGATACAAAGTGTCTCCAGCAATGCTGCAGTACTATCTAAAAGAAGTTCAATATCTGGGACACATCATTGTGAAGAGAGCTAGGAAGGTGTCTACAGAGAGAGTGAAAGTGATCTTGCAGATGAACCCACCACTAACTTAAAAGGAAGTCAAGATGTTTTTGGGACTGGTTGGCTACTGCAGACAGTGGATATCAAATGTTTCCTTATTGGCAAAACCTCTCCTGAGGTTGTCACACAGAGATGTGTCTGACCCCATCCCATGGGACAACAAATGTACAAAAGCATTCCTAGAGTTGAAAGAAAAATTGTGTTGTGTCCAGGCACTAGGAATGCCCGATTATTCAAAAGAATTCACACTATTTTGCAGTGAGAGAGATGGGTGCACTCTCTCAGCATTGACATAGACACATGGTGATGCCCAGAAACCAATCACTTACTTTTCTGCTACTCTTGACCCCATAGCAGCAGGTCCTCTCCATTGCCTTAAAGCAGTGGTAGCAGTAAGTACTATTCTGGAAAAGAGTGAGAACATAGGGATGGGAAACCCTTTAACTGTAATGGTACCAAACTCTGTGGAGCTACTATTAACCAGAACGAAAAAGCAATACATGACCCACAACAGGTTGATACGCTATGATGAGAAATTACTTTCTTCAGAAAACATAGAACTGAAATGGTGTCTAGTATTGAATCCTTCAACACTGTTACCTCTAAATGATGCTGATTGTGATGAAATTGAACACGAATGCCTAGATGTTATGGATTTATGCACCAAATCCCGACCAGACATTAAGGATGAACCCCTGATTGAGCCATATCATGTGCTGTTTGTGGATGGCTCATGCTTGAGAAGTAATGATGGCACATTGAAAGCAGTATATGCTGTGTGCACTATAAATGATGTTGTCGAAGCTTCATGTCTTCAAAGAGCCACTTCAGCACATGTTGCTGAATTGGTTGCTATTACCAGAGCATGCATTCAATTACACAAATGAGAGTCATCATTTTTCAAGATAGCCAGTATTGGTTTGAAGTTATCCATGATTTTGGGCAGTTATGGTCCCAAAGGGGATTTCTTATTTCTACAGGTACACCAATCCGGAATGGAGCCTATGTCAAGGATTTATTGGTTGCTTTACAAATGCCAAGAGAAATTGCAGTGGTCAAATGTGCAGCACATCAAAGCGGGAACGGGTCGTTGCCATGAGCAACAAATACGCTGATTCCGTAGCTAAGTATTGTGCTTTATTGGCCTGCACATTCAACTGAGGGTGCACGTGTGAGTCAGAGGAAGAGAGTTCATTCAGTTGATGAAGGTCACTGACTCTTGGGATGAGTTGAAAAGGGTGCAGAAACAGAACAAAATGGTTGGGTGAAAGCAGGTTGTGAGAAAAATGCAGAAGACATTTGGAGGTCGACAGATGGAAGACCAGTATTGCCAGACAGCTCGCTAATTCTAATGAAACGATACTACCATGGTTACACACATTTGGGTAGGGATGAAATGGTGAGGATTTACAGACAGAGTTGGTACAACCCCAGATTCCGGATGTTAGCGGATGAAAATGTCGGAGATGTGTGATATGTCAACATTTGAATGCAGGGAAAAGAACACATTACCTTGACACATCTAGGGAGATCAGGTGGGCCTTTCAACAGGATGCAGATGGATTTTATGGAGATGCCTGCTCACAATGGGCTGAGATGTATCCTGGTGGATGTGTGCATCTTCTCAAGATGAGTGGAAGCCTACCCAAATAGAAGAAATGACAGTCTGACTGTAGCAAAACTGTTATTATGTAAACTCATACACAGGTACGGTATGCCTATTTCTCTTGTGTCAGATGGAGGAACTCACTTCAGTAATGAGGCCCTGAAGATGATCTGCACAGCCTTACAAATTAAACAAAGAATATGTTGCAGCTATAGACTGGAGGCTTCGGGAATAGTAGAAAAACTTAACTGCACCATCAAATCTAGATTGGAGAACGTTTGTGCTTCAGCATCTCTAAAATGTATTAAATGGACAGATGCATTACCTTTAGTGTTGATGAGCATTCAAAGAACTCCAACCAGAAAAACAGGAGTGTTGCCCCATGATATTCTATAAGGCAGGTCAATGAGATTACCTGCCTTTCCTACAAATGCTCTCTTGAATATCACTGATGATAATATCCTGGACTACTGCAAAGGATTGGCTGATATGGTTCGTTCTTTTTTTTTCATCAGGTCGCCAGCTGAAACACAAGATCCTCATGAAGAACAGTGCCACAACCTCAATCCTGGCAATTGGGTTGTGATGAAGAAGCATGTTCAGAAGACCTATCTTGAACCCAGATGGAGAGGCCCCTTTTAGGTAATCCTGATTACAAGTACTGCTATTAAATGTGCTGGAATTTCCAACTGGATTCATTCTTCGCACACTAAGAGAGTGAGCTATCCAGAAGAAGTGCCTGTGGTCTATGATCCTGAATAGAGAGCATTGGTGACTGTATCACCAGGAGAGAGACTACCTAGACAAGTAGCGCTGTTGCCAGTTCTACAGGAGGGAGAAGAGAGGGGTGAAGATCAGCAAGCAGAAAGACAAATTTCAAGACACTGAAATCACACAGAGTGGTGTTGGGACCTCTAACGAAGGAGAAGCAAAGACCGACCCATCCAAAGAGTTGTTGAATTTGTGTCTGCCCGAAAGGAAGATTCGGTTGAAGGAACCAGTACTGAATTAAGGAAGATAAATCAACAGACTGAATGGCTGCAAATCTATTAGACCGAGAATTCAAGAAAAAGTGCTTCAATGACACGAATTCCACACAAAATCTCTGAAGAAACTGGATCTAGCAATGAAAGCAGCACTGACACATATCACCAAAGACTGAGAAGGTCCAAAAGCACTTGGGTGCCTTGTTGCAGGTATTCCGCTCCTGAATGGTCATATTACATGGATGCTACTTTGAATGTCACATTGGAAGATTTGTGCAATGTAAATCCTGTACTGTATGAGCCTCCTTGAGAAAAAATAAAGACACTATTGGTAAAAGAGATGAAAAAAATAAGAAAAATCAAGTACATTCAAAAGAAAAGAACATTAAGAACTTGTGTATTCAGACGTTTATTGTTTTAATTTTTTATTTTACAGAAGATCATCCCAGCCCCGAGTCTGCTGTAGAAAAATAGGGATAACATTTTAGAAGACCAGGGAGTAGGGTTAAGGATTGTCTATTTAGAAAACTGTCAAGAAGAAGCTTTGTACTAAAACCAATTGCAAGCTGCTGGATTCAAGTGTACTAGATCTGAAGCTAGGAGAATGTGTTGCATTAGAAATAAGTGTAAATATATCATGTGTTCAGTTTCTGTGAGAACAGTAATAGTAATTAGCATAATATTAATAGGGTTCTATTTGACTCCAGAGTCAGAACACACAGTAATGAATACTACTAATCAAAATGCATATATCAGTACAGACGAGACATTAACAAAATGTTATTGGTTTTAAAAATAATGATTTTTCCACTAATATTTATTCTAGATTACTGCAAGAGAACACTAATGTCATAAATGCAAGGGATTGCTATGTTTGTTCACATTTACCAACATCTGTTTCTGAAGAAGTAACTTGCTATCATTTGCCTTTATCCTTTGCTATTTCTTGTAGTATTCTACACTCATTAGGGCATTTTGAGTATTTCTATTCCAATCATGATTTAATTCTTCCAAGTGTGTCTTTAATAGAAAGCATGAACCTACACCCACAAGCAAAAGACATGGATACTGCTTGGTATTATTTCTTTCCATATAAACCTATAGCTAGTGTTAACACTTACAAGAATAATCTAACCTGTTTGATGAAACCATTAGAGAAAATATACATAATGATGTTAGACGAGAGGGACACTAACATGACATGAACTAGTGACAAAAGCCATGATGTTTTAGAAAACGCTTGGAAAAAGGAAGAAAACAAATTTAGAAAGAAAATGTTCTATCCCAAATTAAGACTGGACAGCCAACACAAAGGGAGCATTTGCGATTACAGAAGACGGACACCTAAAAGAAATAAACAAGTAGTAATTACTGGTTGTGAACACACATTTGAATTAATAAGAGGGACATGGCAAATTCTACAGTTAGATGAAAGTACAATTCCTGGGGTTTATTACATTTGTGGACAGAATGCTTACTTCTTATTGACAGCTGATTGGAAAGGTATCTGTATTTTGGGCATACTAATCCCTGAAAATGTTTCATGTGAAAACTCTAGCTGCTTTAACTGTGACACCAGCACATAGACAAAAGTGTAGGGCACAATCTGCAACTGGACTAGTGGGAGATATTTTTGGAGTAATCATTCTACCTGTAGGCATCATAATAAATGACAAAAATATTAGAAAGCTAGCAATAGTTGTCGACAAAATGGTAACAAGCACATCAGGATCTTTGCTTGTAATTATCACAGAACTAATCGTTATAAGGTCTGTGGTACTCCAAGACGGACTTGCACTAGACATTTTACTCACAGAGAAAGGTGGTGTCTGCGAAATGCTCAAATTGACTCACTGTTGTTCATACATACCTGACGAAAGTAAGGAAATAGAAAGATATGCAAAGAACTTATCAGGTTTAGAACCTGAGTTACATGAATTGGAAATACCAAGTCTGTTTGACAATTTTGGAAAGGGAGTTGCTACAATCGGAAATTGGTTTGCAATGGCAGGGAAATGTATCTTTAAGGCAATTCTAATGCCAATAATAATAATAGGGCTTTGTCTAATATTTCTTTATGCTTTGTTTTGAAGCTGTAAATATCTAATGCGCAAAATGAGAGACAGAATGCAAAGGAAATTATATGAAAAAGATTTGGGACTCAGAGGCATTTTGAATGATGATTATATGAACTTCTTAAAATTTAGAGGTTGAAAAAGGAAAAGATGAGACTCAACTGACAATGAAGGTGCCCTCAAAGACAAACTGTCATGGGAAATACATTTGTGTGATGGTTTGAAGAACCTCCAAAGGGGGGGATTGATAAAGTAGAAAAGTTTAGATCAAAATATCCACATTATAAACCTGACATTTACCTAGATTAAAATGTGAAGAAAATGCCTATTAAAGTAGAACGTAGAGAAATGTGCCTTGCTCAAACGTGCACATGTTTATGATCAGCATTATTATTATCTTTTTCCAGAAAGCTTTCATTTCTATCGTATTTTACCTAGGCCTGAGTAGGCCTCATTTATTCCTTCTTTCCTCATTTATTCCTATATTTTTATTTTTTTATTTTTTTCAGTTTTACAGAACATAACAAATGAAAAAAGCAGCAAGCAGTAGTGTGCATGGTGTAAGGTATAGTGCACATATCACAATATAACATTAATTCTAGAGACAAAGGGGCATCAGAACACCCCCAAGGAACAATCAAGTTCACCCTACATGCAGATCACATACTACATTCTCTCCACAAAGGGGGTGGTGTCCCTGTCCATATCACCCCCTATTGTCATCAGTGCCGTCACTGTCCTTTGAGATCATGTCCAAGTCTACACCAAGGAGAGTGTCAGACAGGGCTCTCAAATCCGCTAGGTCGTCATTCACCTTATCGTCGCGTATGTTGAGCTTTATATGGGTCTCCTCCGCCAAGATCCATTCCAACACATCTCCGTGCCAGTGTGCGATCTCAGGTGCCTTTTGTCGCATTCAGGTGATAGCGACCTTTTGTCTTGCTAATACTAATACCATCTGTAAGAATTTGCATGACAACTTCCTTCCCTTTGGTCGGTTAATGTTGCCTAGGAGACAACACTGAGGGAAAAGGACCATGTTTAAATACGTGGTCCTAGTAATGTCATGACCACCTGTCTCCAGAAGTCCTGTACTAGACGGCACCACCAAGCTAAATGCAGAAAGTCTGTCCCGCTGGCACCACATCACGGACAACTATCAGTGTGGGTTGGGGTCATACAGAGCATGTCCCTGGGGGTAAAGTAGGTCCTACAAAGAAAGTTATAGTATACCAACTTAAAGTGGGTGTTGCAAGTGGGTTACTTCATTGGCTCGCACACAGTCACTATCGTCCAACGGGGTGTACAGTTCCCAGGTTACACCTGCCCGGGGCGGTGAACCTGCTGTGTCTGCATGCATAGACCTGTAGAGCAGTGCAATCAAGTGGCAGCCTAAACCACATCTTATAAGGACCCCAAGCATTTGCAAAGGACTGGGTGCTGCAGGGTAAGTTGGTCAGACCAACCTGGCCATTTTGGCCAGGCCGGCATTGTGCAAGAAATGACCAGGCCCAAGAGCAAACTCCTGGCAGGCCTCCTCAAAGAAGATGAAGGTCTCACCAGGGTATAAATCATCAAGGGAGGTGCACCCTTCCTCCTGCCATGCCTGAAAAGACATGTTTTCCATTATCTGCCTGACCTGCTTCAAAGTCCAAAGCTAGAGTTCTCTTTGAAATGGGGCCCTTTTCAATTCAGCCTGTACAAAACATTGCCAAATTAGGGTCATCTGTCGGACTATGTATGGAAGGCCCTGTGGGACCCTGGCGCCCTCCATCAGCAATTCCGGCAACAGTTCCGCCATGACTGTACCATATAGAGGGTGTTTCTCCCCGTTCTCACCTGGGTCTAGCCAACGAGACTAATGTTGAAAGTGCACAGCTTAATAATACAGGTCAAGGCGTGGGGCCTCCAGACACCCTGCTACGCCATCCCACCCACAGAAGAGAGATAAGAATGGAGTCTGTCTAAAGACCTTCGGTGGAAGAGTACAAAGCGATTTCTGCAGCATATACAGGGCTCTAGGGAGCAGTACCATTTTTGCTATAGCCATTCTACCCATTAAGGAGAGTGGCAACATGTTCCATAAGGCCACAGATGACCTCAATGCTTCCAACACCCTATCCACATTAAGGCGTAATTAGTTTATTCTTATATAAATTAGAATAGAAGTCTTCTTAAAACACTGACTAAACTGATGTAAACCATTAGAATTCGTCATTACTGTGAAACGTGTTGTTTTAGAAATGTATTTCTTTCTTTCTTCACACTATATTATTTAATTGTGTTTTAGATTCATTTGTATATGCATTGTATTGAATGATAGAATAAATAACGGTGTATTAAAAATCAATAATGTTCAGCAGAAGCTTCATTCTCATGATCTAGCCAGGAAACTGTGAATAGAGAATGTTTATAGAATAGTACATTGATACGCAATGGAGCACTGAACAGCTAACAGAGTAGGTTTGCAGACATTCTCATGAGAATTTCACCAGTATGTAACAATCAAATGAATGCTTAGTAGCAGTTTAGAATCGCCATGTCATCCTGAGCGTTTACCATTGGGAAACGAAAGGAGAGATGACTTTCCATTGGAAGATTCATCCCAATTGGTTCAAGATGATTTCATTGGCAGAAACATGGCTACATATGTTTTATGTCTTATAATAATATGTGTTCCTAGCTAGAGAAGAGAGCATTTTCCTTTTTTCCCTGCTATACCTGAGCATTTGACTGTGCTATTACTTTACCTAATTATTTTGAGTGGCTGCTGATAGTGACTGCTGTTGCCTGATGTTTTGTCGGATGATTATTTCTTTTTGAATGTCATAAGCTACTGCTGTGACTATTTTCCCTAACTTGATTTTGACAGTTGCCAATGTGATTGGAAGAGACTCGGCTGAGTTTCTAGAACTACTCCTAATAAGAAGTTCGACTTCTTATAGATTTTAACTTCAAGTTCCAAAACTCTTACTTTTTGCCAAATAACTCTTCAGGGTTCTTTTAATTTAGGACCCTTTAGATTAGATTAGGGATTCTTTCTTTATGAAACACCGTGTCATTTAACTGTTGACTTTCTAACCTCGTTTTTCTTGATATTTCTGTAAACAATTTATCTTTACTAATTAAATAAAGAAAGAGAAACCAATACTACACTTTAATGAAGATAATAAAGGTTTTGAAAACTTTACCAAAGCTATCATCATTGACTCCTCAAATTAAAGTATATGACTAATGTGATTGAATTGATTTGATTTGATGTTCCAATCTAAAACGGTGGCAAAGATTAATCACCCCAAGGAGAATTGGTGTGGAGCTGAAGATCCATTAGTAATAAGGAACCCGTTGAACTGATAAGTAAAATACTCACTTTCTTGTGCTATCACAGGTGTAAATGAAGCTTCACTGCATACCGAGAACCTCCTTTTAGGCTTTGGCTTTCTGGGGGCAGAGAATATAGCTATTCAAAGCTTACACTTGAAGAATGGTTTAGGTATAAATGTTCATAGATACTTAGCAGTAGATTGGTGCTAAATAAATATAATGAATAGACAGTGTTATACATTTTAATGTCTCAAACATTCATTTGCAAATTAAAGTTTCAATTACATAGTAGTAGTTTCATAATCCTCACAGTCAGTTATGTTCAACATTCTTGAATTTTTATGATCTAACTCTCCCTGATATGCAAGAGTGCCCTACATTCATTACTTTGTTTGCCGGACTGACAACATGTAAATCTAGCTTATGGTGTCCAGGTGCAGCGTTCTGTGCAATGTTACTATTTAGTCAAGGGATGTGAGTTTTTGCATTCAGGTTTGTGGGCAACAGGCTATTCGGACATCTGCAGTTGGAATTCTTGGCTAGTGGTCACTGGGAGGAATGCCATACTTAGGGTCTGGCTGAACACACGTGTCTGAGATCAGCAGCATAACACAGTTTGTACAATGATCCAGGTGCTAACGTTGGGACATCTGAGCTCTTAGTTCTTCAGCTGATATGGCAGGTTCCAAGCATACAGATTACATTCTTGTCTTCAGAAGATAAATAAGCAATCCTTTATCTTGGGCCTTAGAACCTGGTCCTGACTCATTGAGGATACGCCCAGGCTGGCGTTCCCAGTCCCAGGTACCAGTCCCTGGTACACTAAGACATTTTAAAGTTGTTTGAAACTCCACTTATAATTTTACTATATATTTTGTTGTGAGGATCTGCCATTACTTTCTTTAATTCCACCACTCTCTTATCTTCACACAGCAAGATGTAGGAGCTCCCTGGGGGATACAACTTACTCAAGTGAATAAAGGTTTACATTAAGGATCTTGTTTGTATGACAAGCTTCTGCATAGCAGCACATCAGTAGAAACATCTCCTGGTCCACTGCATGAATCAGGGGCATATCTGTCAGTGGTGCAACTTGCGCAGTGGCACTGGGGCCCAGCCTGCCCTGCACTAGCTGCAATTTATTTACTCAGATGCCCTTTCAGAATGTCCTTTATGAGTGTCTCCATGAGGCCTGTCTCATGTTTCCACCCTCATTCACCATCCCTTTATGAGGAAAGTGGGTTGAGAAGGGGGAGTGGAGTGCAGTCAAGCTCACCATCAATGGTGGTTCTTGGCACACCCGCATCCAGGACACCATCAGACAGTAGAGTAAGAAGTGCAGAATAGGAAAAAACACAAGACAACAGACGTATTCTATCTATGCACCAATGATCTGGGACAACATCCCATTCTTAATCAGGACTGCCCCAAAGCCGCTCCAATTTAGGAAATGAAGACCACACCATAGTGAACTAACTGTTCACAAGTCAGATTCCTCTCCTATTACTCACTCACTTTAAAATTCCCTTTAACCATGTAAAGTACTCTTCTGCCCTTTGCTAGGTTTGCGCTATAGAAATATCACATAAATAGTTAGCGGTTTCTTGTTAGATTGCACTTCATTATTCTCAAAGGCCCCATAATCCTGATCGGGTCACATACTCTGGAGCATTTCCAATCTGACTCAGAATTAACATTGTCAGTAAGTTCGAGAGGGGTAGCAGGCAAAACATCATCCAACTTCGAATGGTCCACTCAGTGCAACATGTCTGAGTTTAATTACACCCTGCCATCGAAGTTCTTAGGCCCCTTCAGCTACGTTTATGGCTGCGTTGGACAAACTCTTAAAATCAATAGTTATGCCACCTTCTTGTTCTTTGAACTGCAGTATATACTACCAAAATATTGTCAATGAAATATCATCCTACAAAAAAATTGTGACTGAAATATCGACTACAAAAATAATGTGAAAGTAAATATATATGAAAGTTTATGTTTACTGCAATTAACTTTACATATATGTACGTTGATTATATATGAAAATCTTTGCTGTCCTATATGTGTATGGAGTTAAGAATAGTGCATCTGTTCTTTCATATATATACTTAAATTGATGATATAGTGGTAGTCATTTTGACCAAAATATTTTAGTCAGACAATATTGTCATTGCATTTATTGTATTAATATATATCCCTTACTACCCCTGATGAGGCCTTGAAACACTTTTTAGGAAGTAGCACGCGACACTTGAACTAACATTAAATTAACTTTATATATGTATAATCCAAACAAATGATTTTCTTTTTACCTTAGTTACTATGTGTTCTATTTTAAGTCCCTGCCTCCATTATTTTCTATGGGAGGGTTTTGAAGTACCAGTGGTTGGTCATTTGCGAAGCTGGACTTATTCCATTTCTGAGCTGGAGTACATTTACTACTGCTTTGGTTCCTTTTTGGCTATAGTAAGTTCCTTTCCTAAACCCTTCCTTACACCTCCCTTAACATCTACCATTTGTAGCAAGTAGTCGCCATTTTCTAGCTACTCCCCCTGTCTCTCCAATAATAAATATTGGTAAACTGTAGGTGTACATATGCGGAGGTCTCCACAGTTGGGTTGTTGATCTCTGCACATAATATAGGAGAGGAAGAGCCCTCTACAAGCAGGTTAGTAAATAGTATTTTGTAGTACGTGAGTAATATTATTGTAGTGCTTTTAAACATACTACAGAATGCAATTTGTGAATACTTTTATTGTAGGGGTTGGCGATAAACGCCACTACGCTGGCGGAGTTTGAAGAGTTTTGACCACCCATGCGCCACTCGGAGCGCGGAGTTCACCAAAAACTTTGTCAACCTCTGCGTGGCGTATTTTTTCTCACATTTGGTCACCAAGAAAAAATGACTGCTAGACCGCCATCCGGCAGATTGCTACCGTTTGGGTTGACAAAGTTGCTGCTAGTGTTGTGACAGCTGCCACTGGAGTAGAAAATATACTCGAGTGGGAGAAAAAAGCAGTGCCTTCTGGTGTGCCGCGTGGTGCAGTTCACGCTGTAACTGCACTGGACCAGCTCCTGGCACTAAAATTCAGCACAAGCAACGTGACGGACCTGATTTCCACCGCAGGTTTTGCCCACCCCTAGTCTATTGGTATTTTTAGAAACTATGCTTACAGATTACAAATCAGCATAGAGTGGCAGCAAAATGTCAGCCTTAGCAAACAGTTAACATACATAACTTTACAACAGCTTTCATGAGCATTGTAGTTAGTTTGGGTACCCACTTAACAAAGAAAAATAACCTTCAATTTGCATAGGTAATTGTTACTAGAACACAATTTGACAAGTGAGAAAATGTCAGGGACTAGACATTGTAAATGTGCACAATAAGTTTAAACTTTGAAACTAAACCATAGCCAGGGAGCAAGCAGGAATGGTGATAAAGGGGAGGTCAGTGTATCCTCAGGGTAACAGAAATCAACACTATATATGGAGAGCGACTGAGATGAAAGCCATCCAAGTGAGAAGCAGAGTCATAGCGTGGGGAGAGCAGGAGGATCATTGTGTTTGGTGTTAAGGCAGAGTTGTCTAGATGGTCTATAAATATCAAACCACATTCTCATCTAGTCTCCACATCAGGGACACAATTTCTGATGCAGGCCTAGGCAGAGCGACCCAAAGAGTAGCAGGAACCACATAATGAAGTCTACAGGGGTGGCATATCATCCTTAGGTGGCTAATTCAGGCTTACCAACATGTCATCTCAGTCTCTGGCAATTTTACGCTTAAGTTTGCCCTTGACCTCTTGCTCTCAGCTTCACCCGGTTTTAGGGCCACTTGGCACTATGACCCATACGTGTGAGGAACCTTTGCTTTCTATTTCATAGTAACAGCTTGTTTGGCTTGACGCATGCCTAGATTGTAGAAATGGGCCAGTAACTTGTCCTTTTGTGGACATTTATATATGCCCAAGGCACAGGTTTCCCAATTATTAGAGATGGCTATTCCAGTAATGACTACAAGAGGACTCAGAACTTCTAACAAGTAGGTCGTCAGGAGGGGCATGGTCACAGCATTTGTTGAAGTCTGTGAAATCAGTAGTGCAGCTTGTATGGTGATATTCGCTTATTATAATGTTGCTGGACCTTTTTTTTAGAAGGATACATGCCTTACAACATTCTTCCTATGGTTAGGACACTAAAAAGAATATATAGATAAAAGAGCTACTTCAGAATCAGATACATCTTTGTGCAATATTCAGTAGTTCCTGCGGGGCATATTTATGACTGGGGTTGCGTTGCGCTTGCACCACGCAACATGGAGCATACGCGACATAAGCCCAAGATGCAGTTTATGAAGCCACACAAGGCCACCTTGCATGGCCTTGAGTGGCTTTATAAATCCACAGTAACACAATGCAGCACAAATCGCTGCATTGCATTACTCTGCTGTGGGAAGGCATTCCAACAGTGTTATGTGGGTGTTCCCACACAACTCCCATGGATGTTGTTGCATGCCCAGATTTACCATTGCTGGTGGACCTGGGAATGCACCAAAAAGATACGCCTTCTCAGGTGAGGCGTAATAAGGAGAAATATCTTTATTTCTATCTTTATTTCTATGAGTGCTGCATTCTGCAGCACACATAGAAAGAGGAATATGGTTATCAGGATTGTTTTTGTACAGGAAGGTGCCCCTTCCTGCACAAAAACAATCCTGCATGCAACAGAAGCACCCTTGCACCACGGTGCAAGGTTGTCTGCGTTAGTGCTAGGCAGCCAAAATGGCGCGGGCACAGGGACAAAGGCAGGAATGTGCCGTATTCTTTTAAATACAGCATGTTCCTGCCCTTTCCCTGTCACGCAGTACAGGAAGGTGACTTGCTGTGCTCTGTGACTTCCCCATAAATCTGCCCTGCATTTTTATTGGCTTACATAAAGGGTTAAAAGGTCTGAAGAAAGCATATTGTCACCCCTCCAGGTACTCCATAAAATGCTCCTGTCATGGAATGTGGAGTAGTACTCGTGTATGACTACTTCACCTACTCTTAAATGTGTTTGTGAACTGATCCCAAAACATTTAAAATGGGAAAATACAGCCAATATTCATACTCAGTCAGTACAGGATTAAATGATAGTGTCCCGTTTGAAATGTGAACAGGAAGTTAGATATTTCGGGACATATTCACAAAGGCATTTGTGAAAATGTGAAGTAGTACTAAAAGATTACTACATCACATACTCATAAATGCCTTTGTGAGTTGACCCCTATTAAAGTACGACATTTGACTGGAAATCTTTTGGAGAAAGTGGCCCCTGTCTAGATGTCAGATGTAACAAATCAAAGAAGCAAGAATACACTAAATAAAATGTAAAGACTCACGCTAAACTTAAATAAATATAGATAATATAAAAATGGAGATCCTTGGACAGTGAATTCTAAGGTTGAAGCAAACAAGTTAAAAGTTTAACTGAAAACAAATTAAAATGTTTCATTCATTAAAAATTAAGAGAAAGTAAAACAAATAGCCCAACATGTCCACGTTTCTCTGGAGGACCTTGTAGGACCTGTGTACCCTAAAGGAGAGATGCATCAATGCACACAGTCAGATTGAATTTGTTGTTAAGTCTAGTCAATATATCTACCAGCGCCATTTTTGGAGTAAGTAAATTTAAATAAGACTGGACAGGAGGCTATGTCTGATCAGAGATACAGAGAAGTCAGATATTTGATGCAGGCGCCATCTGTAAATGCTGAATATCCACCAGTAAAACTACCAAGCTTGTAAAGGGGTCTAAGTTAGGCCATACTTGGATTTAGCCGGTTTCAATGAGGTTGAAGCTCTGCAGCATTTTGATTATGTAGGCTATCAAGATGAGGACTGCACAAGGCAGGATTCTTTTTTCGAGAACTTTGAGAACACCTATAGCAAGAATTGAAAAGCTGTGAGTGTGAGTGGGGTTGCCCGTTAGTTAGAAATATGCTTGTGGTTGACCATGGATATTTGAAATGTGCAAATATGGGGCTTTTGTCCTGCTCAAGGACTAAGGGCCATATGTATGAAGCTGTTTTGCGATCGCAAACACTGCGAATCGCAGAAAAACGGTGTTTGCGATCGCAAAACAGAGCCCCGCTATGTATGAGACACATCCTGACAGCCAATGTGCAAATCGCATAAATAGCGATTCGCAATATTTGCGAATAATACCATATTGCGAATATTTTGCAAATTCGCTAAATACATCAAAACCTAGCGAAATTCGCAATTGTTGTGTCCAGACTTAGCGAATTCGCTAAATGGAATGCATGAATAATTCTCAATTTGCGAATTCACGAAATTCGCAAAATAGAGAATCGCAATTACCACCAAGTCTGAGCAGGTGGTAACCAGGTGCAACCTATATAAAGAGACCCACAATGCAACTGATGTTTGCCACAATGTCAGGGCTGTACGTGATAGCCAGGAGGCTGCGACTGAGAGCTGCTGCACAGAGAAGGAGACGCCAGGAAAGGATCTTCAGAGCGCGCATAACCCTGCTCCAGCGGACTGAGGAGGAGATCCATACAAACTACAGGCTGGATGAAGAGAGCATCCTGGAATTAATAGCAGAGCTCAAACCTATCCTTGAACACCCCACACGCAGGACACACACAATCCCCACCCACATACAGGTCCTGTGCTCACTCCACCTCTTGGCGTCAGGGAGCTTCCAGGGGGTGATAGCCACAGAAGGAGGGGTCTCACAGAGTGCATTGTCGCGCTTCTTCCACGCGTTCCTTGATGCCATGGTACAGAGGCTGCATAACCACATATACTTCCCCAGCACACCACAGGCACTAGCCCAGACCAAGCAGGAGTTCTACCAAATTGCACAATTCTCCCACGTCATTGGATGCATAGATGGGACCCATGTTGCCATACCCCCCCCCTCCCAGAACGAGTATGTGTTCAGGAATCGCAAGTCCTACCATTCCCTGAACATACAGGTGGTGTGTAATGCCAGGCACATCATCACCGACATCGTCGCTAAATACCCAGGCAGCACCCACGACTCATTCATCTTCCGCCACAGTGGGATACACCGCCGACTCACAAGTGGGGAGTTTGGTGAGGGATACCTACTAGGTAATTGCATGTGATAGAAGGACACACTAGTAATGCATAGCAGTGGCAGGACAGTGTTCAACCTAATTTTTCTCGCCCCACAGGTGACAGTGCGTATGCGGTCCGGGACTACATACTCACTCCTTACCTTAATCCTGCCAATGCTGGGGAGCAGAGGTACAACAGTGCCCACCTAGCAACCAGATGTACCATTGAGCGGACCTTCGGGATACTCAAGAGCCGGTTTCGATGCCTACATAAGAGTGGAGGGGCACTTCAATACAGCCCCCAGACCTGTTGCAAGATAGTGGTAGCGTGTGCCATGCTGCACAACATCGCCACCAGGAAGGGCACACCAGTGGAGCTCACTGAATCAGAATCATCAGATGAGGAGGGGCCAGCTCCTGGACGCATGCCGGCCGGAGTAATTGGTGCAGCTGCTGGGCGCCAGAGGCGAGATGAGATCACACAGAACTATTTCTAGGTAAGAAAAGATGACACAATGCCAAAGATCTAATACAGGACTGTGTTTAATTTCCCTTTGGACAGGATATTTATCGGCACACAGCCTGTGTGGCACACAATGTTTTGTCAAAAGTACCGCACATGTGTGATCCACAGTGCAAATTTACTCTTGACCAAGTGTCTGTGTGCACTGGGTTAATGCACCCATATCCATGCCTATATGTGAGCGCCTCAATTGCGGCGCTGACGGGCTGTAGGCCCTCGCCGTGGGTGCACTGTTCCCTCTT
Source organism: Calotriton arnoldi (assembly GCA_963921515.1). Taxonomy (NCBI): domain Eukaryota; kingdom Metazoa; phylum Chordata; class Amphibia; order Caudata; family Salamandridae; genus Calotriton; species Calotriton arnoldi. Next base: position 539,854 of record CAWUFW010002952.1, read on the forward strand.
CGCTTGTCTCAGCAGCCCTGCCGTGACGCACACTACGGCGCCTGTCCGGTGGGGGCGGTGGTGTAATGCTGCTCCTGCTGGATTGTGCGTCCTCGTCTGTTGGAGTGAGGACTCCTGGGCCAGCAGTGGCAGCTGCCCGCAGCTGATCCACAGCACATGTCACCTGTACCAGACCCCTGGCCACGTCCTGGCTGCAGTGTGACACCTCGTGCTGCATACTGATGCTGCGCCTTGACAGCACTGAGGTCGCTGAGGAGAGGCGGTTTACCGCCCTGGTGTAGAGGTCTAGGCGGGTGTGGAGGCGCTGCCTCTCCTGCGCCTAGCAGCACGGTCCGCCCTTAGTTCAGCACAGAGTGCCTCCAGGGCACCCGTCAGGCCCATGAAACCAACCCTGATTTGCCTCTGGATTGACCTTATGTTTTTTGTCTGCAGGCGCTGGACCTCCAACATGTGGCCCTCCAACCCTTGGAAGACTGTGTTGTCTCCTGTGAGTGCTGCACTAGTGGATGCACGTGGTGCCCTGCGCCTGGATGGGATTTGTGGAATTGGTTCGGCACGTGCACGGGGTTGTGGCTCTGACTGTCCCTGGACTGTTTGGACATTCACATCGGTGTCCTGGGATTCCTCCTCCAGTGGTGGCAATGGTGGCACTGCAATCCGCCTGCGGCGTATTGGTGGGATGACTGGGCTGCCCTCGTCTTCCTCTTCCTCCTCCTCCTCTTGCCCTGTTGCCTCTGGGCTGGGGGATTCATCCTCCCCTCCACTGATTGTTCCCTGTGTTTCTGCTGGTGCTGTGGACATAAATGCACACATTAGTTTACTGTCCTGCCTTGCATCTGTCATGCATTAAATATCACTGTTTGGAGTTACATGGGTCCTATCCATCTGTATTTTGACTTTCATGATGCACACATACTTTCTGAGCCTGGCTGGGTGTCATTGCTCCACTGTTAGGTGCATGTAACTACATCTCCCATAATGCATTGCTGTGTGTGCTTGTGTACCTGCACTGGAATTGTAGTTTTGCTGTGCCCCTGGGACTCTCCTGGGTGTGTGGGGGTAGTAGGGAGGTATCAGGGGTGTGATGGCATGCTTCTTACCTTGTCTTGGTTGTGTGTGGTCGGAGCTGTCCAGGTCTGACACGCCCACTGCACTCTCCGGAAGCAGGGTCCCCTCAACCATTTCTTCGAGTGGAGTTGAAGCGGTGGCAGTGGAGGTCCCCCCACCGGTCTTGTTGGCCTCCTCCAGCCTGGTAGCAACCTTCTCTTTGAGCGCGCGCGCATATCATACCAGCGCTTCTGTAGGTCTTTGACGCTGCGATGTGTGACGCCAATTGCGTTAATTTTGCGCTGGATGTCTGCCCATATCCTCCTCTTGCGTGTCTCTGGCACACGCAGAGACTTCTTGCCGAATAGGAGCTCATGGCTCACAACCATCTCCTGTATCAGAGCCTCCTGCTCACTTTCTGTGAACTTTGGCTTTCTGATTCTGGGTGTCTCCCCTGCTGCTTGTCCTTGCTGGCCATGTCTCCACTCTCTCCAATGTGTGTATCACTGCAGTGATGCCTCAGCCTCTACTCATGCTCTCTCACTCTGCTCCTGGAACTCAGGTGCAGCATGGGTAGTCACACTTCCTGGTTGTGATGTCATCAAGCTGCACCTGTGTCTCAGAATTGCCGTTTGCGAATTTCGCAATTTTGCGATTTTCTCAATTTTGCGATTTTCTCAATTTTGCTAAATTCGCAAAATCGAAAGTTCAATGCTAAATGAACGCTATTTTGGTATTCGCTATTTATTTAGCGAACTTTAGCGAATCGCTATTTTTTTGCGATTATTTGTTTACATACGCTTTTGCGTTTCTCAAATAGCGATTCGCTAAAATTCGCTATTTTAGAATCGCAAAAGGGGACTTTAATACATATGGCCCTAAATGTTTCACAAGAGAAACTTTATCATACTAAATGGTACTTTTAAAATAATTTTGATGCTGGTTATTTTTGGATATGCTCCCACAGCACTCATTTATTTTGAAAACGGTTATATGATTCCCCCTGAAACTCATACCGGCCTCACAGACTTTTCAGCAGCAAGCCAGTAAAGAGTAATTTCTAAAACTGGTGCAGGAACCTCTTCAGACAGAACTTTCTTAAGGGAGTTATTCAGGAAATATTTTGCTAGCACTGGTCACTCCTCCATTGGCAACCCCCAAAACACTTCATACACACATGCAAGTAGTCCTAAACTTCCAAATTATATTGATTCAGTTTCTCTCTTCTCCAGCATCTGCAGTTTAAGTGCTAAAAGCTCTTCTCAGAACAGTTACCCTTAAAAACCTTTTGTATATATGGAGCTACTTAGTAGCCAAAGAACTTTCATACTAGGGTTTCTAAGGCAATTGAACATGAGGCAATTATAAGTCAGCATATGTTGTTTTGTTTTCATTACTGCAATGGATGAAATCTGAAATCCAATTTAACATGTCCAGTACATACTGAAAATTCTTATAATTGCTAATTTGTGACTGGAAATTGCAGAGAATTGCAAGAATATTTTGTGTCGAGTCACTATTTGAGTATCCCACACCATAGTCAACATGAATGTACTAAAGAAATCATCTCTAGGCTTCTAGTAAGTCAAATTATTTTTACTTAAAAAGATTCAAGGCCTGATGTGATTTAACTTCTTTGATCCAGTTTATGTTTACTTCACTAATTTTCCAACTAAATATAGGGCCTAGTTTACAATTTGGCAGATGGCCTGCTGGTGTGATGACGTGAGTGGAGGCTCTGGGCTCTGATCCACTGCGGAACACTGTCAACCCTATTTGGAGATCAATGTTGCAATAGCAGCTTCACTGTAGACAAAGGGGAATTCTGAGAAGAAAAGGTGTTACTTTGCATCAGTTTGACATTTATGTTTATTTTTCAAAAACAAACACCCAAAGGGCAAGGTTGTTTTTGGAAAACAGTGAATCATTGGCCTTGACATGCTAGAAGATTTTCCCTGCACATTGGATCCATTAATTAATGTCACTGCCTAGGACTGTCATGCATTGCAAGGCTGTCCCAAGCAAGGCAATCAAATGATGGTCATGCTAAATAAGTTACCACAACCTGTTGATCCAGTGGGAGACAGGTTTCTGGCCAAGGGTTTGCTCTGGAGGAGCTTGCTGAGGTTCCAATGATGTAAACTTTGTGGTTCCCGGTCAGAGCAGGAACTGTGAGTTTGGTGTGATGAGTGAATTGCCAATTTATGGTTGTTTACCCATTCCACCAAATTCTAAAAGACCTCTCTAATCTTACTTGGCTTTTTTTTGTATTCTCTATTTCAGCAGTTTCATGTTAGAGTACTGGACATTAAAACAATAAAATACCTCCCAGGGCATATTTTTGGTTAACAAGAGAACCAAAGCATCTTCTTCCATGGGCCTCCTGACAAAATGCGTGATAATTAGAGGTGGAGCTAGAAGGACACATGTTAAAGAGTCTGACTGGGATCTCCCTCCATACCAGTTACCATTCGTCACAAGCTTTTAGGACCCAGAATCAGGGAAAACATGCAGAACCTGGACATACTGGGTTCACTTCCACATTTCCACAATTCCAGGGCAGATTCTGTGCAGATCTTGCTGTTTCTTCCAACAGGCAGTAAATGTGCCCAGAAACACATCAGGTTTTACCGGTATGTTTTCCAGTAACTGGTAACATTTGTACTGTGGTGGGAGCTAATCACCCTAGGGATACCACTCTGCCTTACTTTTAACAGGTTTGTATGTTTTATTCTGCATTTGCTGTAGATCCAGCATCATAGGTATTAAAGCCTGAAGCATATGTGAATATGACTTCAGGCCTTGATATTAGTGTATTTCCCAGATAGTTAATTAGATACAGCATACCTCAGTGTCTTCAAACAATATAGACACATCTCTGTCTTTTATGTTGTACTCTGCTGGCGTATTTCCACACCGTTGTGTCTGAGTTTCTTGTTCTACAGAAGAATGACATAATGTCTTATCTGATGATAGTACATATATCAGGAGATCGTTTATGGACAGGAAATTGGCACAAAGGTTTATTCATGGGAATATTGTTTTAGTCCTTTCTAAGAAAAAAAAAGCAATCTTGTCTTAAACGCTTTGTAACCGTTTATATATTAGTTCTCTTGGGAAATGAGATATTCTTGGAACTATTTAAGCTCCCAAACACAAGCTTTTTTCTTCATTCCTAGAAACATAATTAAATTAATCTTGTAATAGTTGCAGCTGAATATATTTTTGTTTACGCATTTAATGTCACACATCATTTCCTAAGATTAATCAATGCATCATTCCGTGAAAACAATATACGCAGCTTTAAAAGGAAGCCAGTAAATGTAAGAGAAGTAGCCTACAATGTTTTAAAATGTTCAGAAGTTAATGTAGGCTTTACTCAATCTTTGTGAGAGTGGTTAATATCAAAACAACCCTCGTTTAAAGATGTCATATCTCAATGAACATAAACATCACTTAAAACACTTGGTACGAGTGATTCATTTGTCCACTATAAGAAAGTGGATAATCATTTGGGGTGGGCAATCGCCCCCTCAAGGAAAAATTTCACTAACTTGTCAGGGTGAACCCTTAAGTCACTAAATTAATGGAGATCAACTCCCTGTTAGCTATGGCGCAGAGTAGATAGGCTTAACTTAAGGTAATTTGTAAAGTATTTATGTAGTACCAAAGCAGTAATGAAATCAAAACACCCAACAATAAAAAAACTCAAACTGAATTAGAAAAATTGAGTAAATCTCAAAAAACAAAACAACACCAAAAAGACAAACATCCAAAAAGGGAAACATGAGATATGACTATTCAGCTTGGTTTGAGCAATTGTCTTACTGGGTGTAGCATTGAGTGATGCACTGGAGTAACTCCATACAAACATCCCTGAGAAGCCTGGGACTGCTCACTGTTGCTACCACTGAGAGCTAAGTGCTGAATGGATTGTACTTGGTCCAGTTTTCAGAGCCATAGAAGGACTGGCCCCTATACAGTAGAAGCAAACAAACCCGGCCCCACAGACCTTGGGACAATAACCCAGCCTGGCTTGTGGCCACTGAAACGGGGTCCGACCAATAGTGTTAAGGGGTTAATCAATAGGAAAACACAAATGGAGCGCAGGGGCTCCCCAAACATCTATACAAGGAAGTAGCCATCAACTTAGTTCATCCACTGAGAGGTAGGCAGACCATACACTGTTTGTTGGTTTTGTTGGATTTATACGTCGGGGGGCTAAACGTTTGAAGTGTATAACTGACACCTCCATGAGCATTGTTATTAAGTTTCCAGAAAATATTTTCAGGAGAGAAAGTTATTCTATATACCTTCTTTCAGACAAGAGAGTGCAATTTGGCTCAAAAGAAATGGAGATTTATCAAAGTAGCTGTGAAGTTGTTCATAAATGCAGTTCTCCTTATCGTCTGGAAACCAATGTAACTGTGGAAAGAATAAATAAATCTCTAAAAGAAGGAATACAAGTAGGTAAAGGTAATGGTTTAGAATAAAAAATGTGTGACAGCTTATCGGAGATCTCCTCATGTGACAACTGGGAAACACCATTTGAATTGTTTAAAAGGTGTATGCCAAGAAATAAATTGTGCCCAGGTTAGATGGAATTGAAGAAAGGTGTGAGATGTAATGGTCCCGGGATATGGAGATCAAAAGAAAAAGAAATACAGAACAAATTGAAGAGAATGTTTAATAAAGACAAATATGGAAAGACTGTGGATGTGAATATAGGGGATCATATCAAGTTGAGGGTACTTATGGGTTGTCAAAATTGTTAGAATCACAGGAGAGACAACTCTGTCAGAATACTGTTGAAGTCTCTCTGAAATATCCTATGGGAGGCATCCCTATTTATTTAAAAGGACCCCACCCACTAGAACCACTAGTAGCATGCTTCATCCTCAGGTCCTCACCCATGATACCTTATATGGGAAACATCCTTTACCCCACAGGCAGGACCATGACCTGCCTTTACTCCACAATCACTACCCCGACTGCGACGTTAGCATGCATTCTTTTACCACGCAAGTTCTTACTACGACTTGCTTTAGAGGGCGCATTGTTGGACTGGTGTTGGATTTTAAGTCTAACACCTTCCCTACTGATACATTGACTGGAGTTGGAATAGTTGTTTATACTATCCAAAGTCCAGCGGCCCCTAAGGCAAGTCATTGTAACGACTTGCGTGGTAAAGGAACGCATGGTAACATCGCAGTCGGGGTAGCAACTGTGGAGTAAAGGCATGCGTGGGAAATGCATGATGTGTTTCATCATACTTCCATCTTATATATCTGGGTAGGCTCTACATTGTAAGACAGCGAGGCTCTTAATTGTATTGGTGAGGGATCACAATCTAAAATTGCCTGCAGGTGTCCAGTGTCTACTTAAATTTATTATATTATACTTTGGCAAGATTAAAAACAAGATATGATGTTGATGGAGTTTCAGTGGACTCCCACATCCATAACTCTAAATGTTTCAGCCATAAGTAGCTGACAAAGAAGTCAGATGGCTTTCTTAAGGACCAGGTATACATTAAGATCCGTAACTGTAATGCGCCTGGGAATAAACACTACTTGTGTGATCAGATTGTCGGTGAATCCAATTCAGTCATACTTTTTTTAACATTCATGTCATACATTGCAAACCATACTGATGTACTTCCTCAGTGGGAAATCTGCATAATTCAAAGGGAGAGACTTCATTAATAATTGCATTTTTTTGTCTGTGTATTCTTGATCACATGTGGAAAGCACCGCACATCTCTGCAATGGTGAAGATCACACAGGTGCTCATCAAGTATCATCTCCAAAAATATTCCAACTTTAATAAAAAGGGACCTGTAAAACGTTCTCATATTTGGGTAAGAACAAATTATCAAATTGTAAATGGTAGAGTATAAACTATTTAAAAAAATGAAACCATATTTTGTCCGCACAATAATTTTTGTCACATCTATATTGTCTCATAGAGTCTTAGAGGTGGGCGGACCCTATTGTCACACTCTGAAGAAAAGAAAATACATAAAATGAGATTAATTAAATTGAGAGTATTGTAATCCAGTTTCTATCCTGTATCCATGTTATGAGCCAGGCCTCCTTCCTTCTCAAACATTTACTTCATCAAGGGAACTCGTCCACCAAGGACCTATCTGTGTCTTCTAAAGTCTGCATTTTGCTGGCATGTGCTCAAAGGATGCTACTTGAGCGTCTTTAGTGTCACATGATGCATCACTCAGCATGTACTAGATAATAGTCCAACCCAAATGAATGGGGTGAATCCCCCTAGGCACAGTCGTGTACCCTAATCAGGGTGTTAAAGTTTCTCTCTTTAATAGAAAATTATGTGGTCATCAAGTTTGTTCAATCGTTTATTTTGTATGGACTTAGTTTCAATCCTTTTCTTTTTCAAATCATTTCATATGCTCAATAAGATGCATTACACTTTTTTGCATGTGTCCCAAAAATCAGTCAATCCAATGCATTTCGGGCATTGTGCCCTTCATCAGGGAAGACTCTATAAACAAAATATATGCATTTAATGAGGAAACCAGTGGTTAAACAGGTCATACTGTTCCAACAGTTTTAAAATAAAAATCATTTAAAGTTAAACTAAACTCTTCGGACCAATGTGAACAGGATAGGTGTAATGACGTTATCTTCTCCGAAACGAGATTAAAGTGCTCACTGGAGGGCAAACCCATGTTAGTAGTGTCTGGAGTTGTTCCTATCTTGAAACATACAAATGTAGTGTGACAGTGTTCTAAACGGTGACGTTAATGTTTAATAAGGTAGAAATGAAATCTTGTTCGTGAGGAATAATCACGTACCGATTATTCCATTTTTCTTGGTGGGGTTGGAGCTCTACAGGTTGTGGAATATTAGTCGGCTAAAACGTGATGCGGTCAAAGTGTCAATACGAAAAAGGTACCCATATGTTACTTTTGTGCACGCGGTGGTTAAAAAGAGCATTAGTGCTTGCGCTTGCTTACGCATACGGTCGAAGCTCTGCAGGTTGTGAAATGTGAAACGGCTAAATTGTGATACGGTCAAAGTGACAGTGCCCGTGTTTTATCGATCGTGTGCGTGGTGGTTAAAGGCAACTTCCATACTCGCGCTAGCTTACGTGGAGTAAATAAAGTCGGTTCTTTAAACTTCAAAGAGTGTATATCTCTGTATAAAACAGAGTCAAACTATAAGCATGTAAAGATGTTCATGGTACTTACTAAACCGATATCATGCGTTGTGTTTCAATTCCGCTTTCACGAGTGCTCGTTGTGATCACGTCGGTGTGAACTCCACCGCAATTGTGCTCTTGTTTGAACTACGGTCTCAACAACGTAAACAGTGTAGTAGGGCTAACTATAGGTGTTAGTAGAGTGTGGCAGCCATGTTTTAACAGGTGTGATATGTGATTACCTTCAATACAAATACATTGTGATGGCCATCCTAATACAGGATTCCTCTGTTGTAAACCTTTTATTTGTGTGTTATATATACATTATCAGTTAGTTAAATTGCAGAACCACGTTCAAAGTGGTCATCAAAAGTAAGGACGAACAAAAAATTAAAGAAGGCGTAAATGAAACCAGATAACAACAGGGAGGCTGTGCACAAGCGACCTAACCTCGTCACTCAGCATGTAGACATCATTGCGTGACCGTCAATCTTCTATGTCAGTGTTCTTTGTTCCTTTCACATCGTTATGTTAAAAAATAGACCTATGTGCTGTTTTTGCACTTCTTGTGCCCAATTAGTGTGATATTCCTTTGCAATATCCAATATCTTTTACAGAGACGGACGTGAACTTGATTCTTTCGGGCTCTTTCGTCCTGACCCACGTCAACATGACACAAACAATAGCACAGACAAAAGACTTGGATACACTTACAGAGTTAAAGCGCAACTCTACCAATACTATCCATCAATGTTTTTCTTCCTTTAAGGAAAAGGGTTTGCTTTAAAATATATATATATATATATATATTATCTACTAGCGGTCGCCAGTAGATAGTTATAGTTAGGACCTATTATCCATAGGAAATCCGCGACATTCTATTTGCAATAACGTTGGCGCCGGTTGATGAATCTTCGCGAAAGCTTCCAACTTGTTGGGCGCTCCGGTCCGCTCCTACCCTGAAAGTCTCGGGGTGATACGTCAAGCGGGGGCCGAGAAAAAGGGGGTCCCAAAACGCGTTTTCCCCATTCATTTTTCCATAGGAACCTTTAGTCGCAGCTACAGCCCGAACTGCTGAACGGAATTACCCCAAATTTGGCAAAGAGGTAGCCCTTGGTTCAGACTGGTGCCTTTTGCTAAAATGGTGTAAATCCGTTCAGTAGTTCCTGAGAAATTCACAATTAAAATCACATATATATCTATGGGCGCGTCGGATCCGCGCACCCTCCCGATCACGAGCTGCATGCTAATTGGCTGTCAACACTCCAAATCAGGAAGTGTTGGCAGCCATTTTGTCCCTCGGTAGAACCGAGGGACAGAAACAAGTGCGCAAAGCGCAAAAGGGGGCAGGGTAGAAACACCCTGACCCCTAGGCCTGCTCAGGGGTCCCACAAGGACCCCTGGGCAGAAAAAGCATTTTTTTTTAAATTGGCGGGATGCGCTTAGGGTGCGCGGATCCGCCGAGAAAAAAAGAAACAAGTGCGCAAAACGCACAAAGGGGGCAGGGTAGAAACACCCTAACCCCTAGGCCTGCTCAGGGGTCCCACAAGGACCCCCTGGGCAAAAAGCATATTTTTTTTTTTAAATCGGCAGGATGCGCTCAGGGAGCGCGGATCCTGCCGGAAAATCGAAGCGCGGTCTCCGCGCTCGATGCTAACTTGCCCCGGGTGGGCCAAGTCCCGGGGGCATGCTGGGGGTTTATTTTATGTATGGGGGCCTCTAAGGGCCCCCAAGCCCCGAGGACCGCCACCCCCGGGGCTTTATCATTAATGGTGCGGGAGGGCTCTGAGCCCTCCCGCAGCCCCGGGGACCGCCACCTCTCCGGGGCTTTTTAAAAAAAAAAAATGTAAACCTGTGTGGGGGGGCAGCTCTGTGGCGCTTAATGGAGGTAGCTGGTGGGCTAGTTGCACCCCAGGGACCCTCAGGATTCAAGGGGAGTTAATCCCCCGACTTAAAACGCGCCACGGGGCACGTTTGCACAGTGGTGAAGGGAGGGCGGGGCCTGAGGTGACATGTGTGCAAACAGGCCCCATGGCGCGTTTTAAGATGGGGAATTAAATCCCTTCAATCCTGAGGGTCCCTGAGGCCAACTAGCCCAACAGGTACATCCAGAAAGCGCCACAGAGCTGCGTTGCAGAGAGGTGTAAAGAGGTGTGGCCTCTCTACACGTCTCTGCAACGCAGCCCCTGGCGCATACTGGAGGTTCCTGGTGGGCTAGTTGGCCCCTAGGGACCCTCATGATTCAAGGGGACTTAATCCCCCAACTTAAAACGAGCCACGGGCGCGTTTGCACAGATGTCACCTCAGGCCCCGCCCCTCCCTTCACCATTGTGCAAATATTCCTCTAAAATCTGCCGAACTACGAATTCTGATTTACTCACCTGTTATCAGGAGAGACCTCAGTGCTGCATCTTTCAGCCCAGTACTGATCCTGAAAAGTAATTTTAACCGTACTTACCAGTAACTTGAATTTCCTTCCATAGGATATCATTGCCTGCTTTTTGCTGAAAAAGTTTCTAAGTGTTGATTTTTGAAACATACAAATATTCCTCTAAAATCAGCCGAAATACGAATTCCGATTTACTCACCTGTTATCAGGAGAGACCTCAGTGCTGTATCTTTCAGCCCAGTACTGGTCCTGAAAAGTAATTTTAACCGTACTTACCAGTAACTTGAATTTCCTTCCATAGGCTAACATTGACTGGTTTCACTTGGAAATTCTTCTAAGTGTGGAGTTTTGGAACTTTAAAATATTCCTCTAAAATCAGCCGAAATACTGAATTCCGATTTACTCACCTGTTATCAGGAGAGAACCCAGTGCTGCATCTTTTAGCCCAGCACTGACCCTGAAAAGTAATTCTAACCGTACTTACCAGTAACTTGTATTTCCTTCCATAGGAATCCATTGTCTGGTTTTCAGCAGAAAAGTTTCAAAGTGTCGATTTTCACAAACTACAAATATTTCTTAAAAATCGCCTGTATGACTTAAACGCATTCTTTCAACTGTTTACAGGAGATGCACCAGTGCTGGATCCAGGATCCAGCACTGAGTAAGAAAAAGTAACGATAACACTACTTACCTGCTAAGTGAATTTCCTCCCATAGGATAACATTGGTGAATCTATGTGAAGAAGTTTCAAAGTGTCAACTTTTAAAATACAATAATATTCCTTAAAAATCACTACTGTAACCAAAACGCTTTTACTCAACTGTTTACAGGAGATGTCCCAGGACTGAATCTAGGATCCAGTCCTGTGGTTAGAAAAAGTAATCCATAAAGTAACTAATTGCATTTAACTAGAAATTCACATTGAGCTGAATGTTGCATTGTGTTTGAAAATGTGTTGCCCATTGCAACAACTGTAACTACTGTACTTAAAGTCTATTGCCTATGTGCAAAGTATTTAAACTAAAGTAATTCATTCTGAGAAAGTATTTTTGTAATGTATAATGTAATTACAATGTAATTTAAAAAATAAAATATGTAAAAAAAATTGTTTCTAAAAATGTAGTAAATCAGTATGAAAAAATAAATATAACAATTAATACATTTAAAAATTGTCATTTACAAAACCTTTGAAATTCACTGAAAAAGCCGTAGGTTTCAGACATGTTATAGTTAGGAATTAGCATTTAAAAAACCTTTGAAATTCACTGAAAAAACCATAGGTTTCAGTCACGTTATAGTTAGAAATTAGCATTTAAAAACCTTTGAAATTCACTGAAAAACCATAGGTTTCAGGCACGTTATAGTTAGAAATTAGCATTTAAAAAACCTTAGAAATTCACTGAAAAAACCATAAGGTTTTAGGGACAGTTATAGTTAGTTGGACATTGCACTCGTACAAAACCCGTGAAATTCCCCGTTATAGTTAGTTCAGGTAACTATAACTCGCGCCCGCAATGCACTGCTGATGACGTCACATATTACATCACTCATGACATGGTCAGTGACATCACTGATGACATCACTGATGACATCTCAAATGACATCACTGATGACATCACTGATGACATCATCCATGTGAGAATTTAATGCATCTTCTCACACCCTAATATAAGTTTTGATACACCCACTCTACATTACAGACTGCCATTCTCAAAACCATACACACTCCAATACCAATAAGTACATACCCACTCACTGATTCTTAGGTCTACACACACACATCTACTCACTCACCCGTACAGTCACTCATACTTACAGTCACTCAGTACAGGACTATCATATGCACTCATACACCTATATAAACACTCACACAACGCAACTCATCCATAGAGGTACTCACACACCTAGTCAGTCATGCAAATAATTAATCACACTCCAATTTACTCACCTATACAGTTATACACACCAGCTCACTTACTCATAAAAATACTAGCACATTCTTACGCACCTATGCAATCACTGATGCAAGCACACACTGATCCATATAGCCACTCTCACAATCACACACTCTCACTTATAGCCATTTATATACTCCAACACACATATATACTGCCTTTCACATATGTAGTTACTCACACATGTACCACTGAGATATACATTCAATCACTAACACACCCATACACACACTCACCCACCCATACAGTCCATCACAGACGCACTCTTGAAACCATGCACCCAGTGAATCACCCACTCACACATCTATGCACAGAGTCACACACACCCCACCCACACAAACACTGAGGCACCCATACAGATACTCAGAGAACCAATCCATAACCCATATAGACACTCATTTAGCTAGTCAGAAACCCATGCAGTTGCTTACACAACAACAGACAGACGGATACAGACATTCACACAGTTTAGTCACTCACCCATGCATCCAGTAAGATACGTTTAATCACTCACTTATAGACTCAGTCACGCACCTACTAAATCATCCATTCAGGCGCTTCTACACCCACTCATTCTTCAATACGCCTTTCCCTATATATGTTAAACATATTTAAACTTTACAGAAACACACAGTCACTGGATGATGTCATCAGTGATGTCATCAGTGATGTCATTTGAGATGTCATCAGTGATGTCATCAGTGATGTCACTGACCATGTCATGAGTGATGTAATATGTGACGTCATCAGCAGTGCATTGCGGGGCGCGAGTTATAGTTACCTGAACTAACTATAACGGGGAATTTCACGGGTTTTGTACGAGTGCAATGTCCAACTAACTATAACTGTCCCTAAAACCTTATGGTGGTGGTCCCCAGGGCCATCAAGGGTTCCAGGAGGGCCGCGCGGCCCCCTCCCTACATCAGCACAGCCCCGGGAGGTGGTGGTCCCCGGGCTCTCGGGGTCCAAAACGGACCCCATTTTAATTTGTTAGTGCCCCGGGGAGGTGGCGGTCTCGGGCGTGTGGGGGCTGGAGCCCCCACACAGGTTGTTAAATTAATTTTAAAAAGCCCCGGGAGGTGGTGGTCCCCGGGGCTGCGGGAGGGCTCAGAGCCCTCCCGCACCATTTTTAAAAAGCCCCGGGGGTGGCGGTCCCCGGGGCTTGGGGGCCCTTGAGGCCCCCACACATTAAATTATCCCCCCACCATGCCCCCGGGACTTGGGCCAGCCGGGGCCAACTAACATCGAGCGCGGAGACCGCGCTTCGATTTTTCGGCAGGATTCGCGCACCCTGAGCGCATCCTGCCGATTTTTTTTTTTTAAATGCTTTTTTGCCCAGGGGGTCGTTGTGGGACCCCTGAGCAGGCCTAGGGGTTAGGGTGTTTCTACCCTGCCCCCTTTGTGCGTTTTGCGCACTTGTTTCTTTTTTTTCTCGGCGGGATACGCGCACCCTAAGCGCATCCCGCCGATTTAAAAAAAAAAAAATCTTTTCTGCCCAGGGGTCCTTGTGGGACCCCTGAGCAGACCTAGGGGTCAGGGTGTTTCTACCCTGCCCCCTTTTGCGCTTTGCGCACTTGTTTCTGTCCCTCGGTTCTACCGAGGATAAAAATGGCTGCCAACACTTCTTGATTTGGAGTGTTGACAGCCAATTAGCATGCAGCTCGTGATTGGGAGGGTACGCGGATCCGACGCGCCCATAGATATATATGTGATTTTAATTGTGAATTTCTCAGGAACTACTGAACGGATTTACACCATTTTAGCAAAAGGCACCAGTCTGAACCAAGGGCTACCTCTTTGCCAAATTTGGGGTAATTCCGTTCAGCAGTTCGGGCTGTAGCTGCGACTAAAGGTTCCTATGGAAAAATGAATGGGGAAAACGCGTTTTGGGACCCCCCTTTTTTCTCGGCCCCTGCTTCACGTATCACCCCGAGACTTTCAGGGTAGGAGCGGAGCGGAGTGCCCCAACAAGTTGGAAACTTTCACGAAGATTCGTCAACCGGCGCCAACGTTATTTCAAATAGAATGTCGCGGATTTCCTATGGATAATAGGTTGTAACTATAACTATCTACTGGCGACCGCCAGTAGATAATATATATATATATATATATATATATATATATATATATTCACTGAAAAAACCATAAGGTTTTAGGGACAGTTATAGTTAGTTGGACATTGCACTCGTACAAAACCCGTGAAATTCCCTCGTTATAGTTAGTTCAGGTAACTATAACTCGCGCCCCGCAATGCACTGCTGATGACGTCACATATTACATCACTCATGACATGGTCAGTGACATCACTGATGACATCACTGATGACATCTCAAATGACATCACTGATGACATCACTGATGACATCATCCAGTGACTGTGTGTTTCTGTAAAGTTTAAATATGTTTAATATATATAGGGAAAGGCGTATTGAAGAATGAGTGGGTGTAGAAGCGCCTGAATGGATGATTTAGTAGGTGCGTGACTGAGTCTATAAGTGAGTGATTAAACGTATCTTACTGGATGCATGGGTGAGTGACTAAACTGTGTGAATGTCTGTATCCGTCTGTCTGTTGTTGTGTAAGCAACTGCATGGGTTTCTGACTAGCTAAATGAGTGTCTATATGGGTTATGGATTGGTTCTCTGAGTATCTGTATGGGTGCCTCAGTGTTTGTGTAGGTGGGGTGTGTGTGACTCTGTGCATAGATGTGTGAGTGGGTGATTCACTGGGTGCATGGTTTCAAGAGTGCGTCTGTGATGGACTGTATGGGTGGGTGAGTGTGTGTATGGGTGTGTTAGTGATTGAATGTATATCTCAGTGGTACATGTGTGAGTAACTACATATGTGAAAGGCAGTATATATGTGTGTTGGAGTATATAAATGGCTATAAGTGAGAGTGTGTGATTGTGAGAGTGGCTATATGGATCAGTGTGTGCTTGCATCAGTGATTGCATAGGAGCGTAAGAATGTGCTAGTATTTTTATGAGTAAGTGAGCTGGTGTGTATAACTGTATAGGTGAGTAAATTGGAGTGTGATTAATTATTTGCATGACTGACTAGGTGTGTGAGTACCTCTATGGATGAGTTGCGTTGTGTGAGTGTTTATATAGGTGTATGAGTGCATATGATAGTCCTGTACTGAGTGACTGTAAGTATGAGTGACTGTACGGGTGAGTGAGTAGATGTGTGTGTGTAGACCTAAGAATCAGTGAGTGGGTATGTACTTATTGGTATTGGAGTGTGTATGGTTTTGAGAATGGCAGTCTGTAATGTAGAGTGGGTGTATCAAAACTTATATTAGGGTGTGAGAAGATGCATTAAATTCTCACATGGATGATGTCATCAGTGATGTCATCAGTGATGTCATTTGAGATGTCATCAGTGATGTCATCAGTGATGTCACTGACCATGTCATGAGTGATGTAATATGTGACGTCATCAGCAGTGCATTGTGGGGCGCGAGTTATAGTTACCTGAACTAACTATAACGGGGAATTTCACGGGTTTTGTACGAGTGCAATGTCCAACTAACTATAACTGTCCCTAAAACCTTATGGTTTTTTCAGTGAATTTCTATGGTTTTTTAAATGCTAATTTCTAACTATAACGTGCCTGAAACCTGTGGTTTTTTCAGTGAATTTCAAAGGTTTTTTAAATGCTAATTTCTAACTATAACGTGTCTGAAACCTATGGTTTTTTCAGTGAATTTCAAAGGTTTTTTAAATGCTAATTCCTAACTATAACATGTCTGAAACCTACGGCTTTTTCAGTGAATTTCAAAGGTTTTGTAAATGACAATTTTTAAATGTATTAATTGTTATATTTATTTTTTTCATACTGATTTACTACATTTTTAGAAACAATTTTTTTTACATATTTTATTTTTTAAATTACATTGTAATTACATTATACATTACAAAAAATACTTTCTCAGAATGAATTACTTTAGTTTAAATACTTTGCACATAGGCAATAGACTTTTAAGTACAGTAGTTACAGTTGTTGCAATGGGCAACACATTTTCAAACACAATGCAACATTCAGCTCAATGTGAATTTCTAGTTAAATGCAATTAGTTACTTTATGGATTACTTTTCTAACCACAGGACTGGATCCTAGATTCAGTCCTGGGACATCTCCTGTAAACAGTTGAGTAAAAGCGTTTTGGTTACAGTAGTGATTTTTAAGGAATATTATTGTATTTTAAAAGTTGACACTTAGAAACTTTTTCTCATAGAATCACCAATGTTATCCTATGGAAGGAAATTCACTTAGCAGGTAAAAACTGTTATCGTTACTTTTTCTTACTCAGTGTTGGATCCTGGATCCAGCACTGGTGCATCTCCTGTAAACAGTTGAAAGAATGCGTTTAAGTCATACAGGCGATTTTTAAGGAATATTTGTAGTTTGTGAAAATCGACACTTTGAAACTTTTCTGCTGAAAACCAGACAATGGATTCCTATGGAAGAAAATATAAGTTACTGGTAAGTACGGTTAAAATTACTTTTCAGGGTCAGTGCTGGGCTAAAAGATGCAGCACTGAGGTCTCTCCTGATAACAGGTGAGTAAATCGGAATTCGTATTTCGGCTGATTTTAGAGGAATATTTTAAAGTTCCAAAACTCCACACTTAGAAGAATTTCCAAGTGAAACCAGTCAAAGTTAGCCTATGGAAGGAAATTCAAGTTACTGGTAAGTACGGTTAAAATTACTTTTCAGGACCAGTACTGGGCTGAAAGATACAGCACTGAGGTCTCTCCTGATAACAGGTGAGTAAATCGGAATTCGTATTTCGGCTGATTTTAGAGGAATATTTGTATGTTTCAAAAATCAACACTTAGAAACTTTTTCAGCAAAAAGCAGGCAATGATATCCTATGGAAGGAAATTCAAGTTACTGGTAAGTACGGTTAAAATTACTTTTCAGGATCAGTACTGGGCTGAAAGATGCAGCACTGAGGTCTCTCCTGATAACAGGTGAGTAAATCGGAATTCGTATTTCGGCTGATTTTAGAGGAATATTTTAAAGTTCCAAAACTCCACACTTAGAAGAATTTCCAAGTGAAACCAGTCAATGTTAGCCTATGGAAGGAAATTCAAGTTATTGGTAAGTACGGTTAAAATTACTTTTCAGGATTAGTACTGGGCTGAAAGATGCAGCACTGAGGTCTCTCCTGATAACAGGTGAGTAAATCAGAATTCGTAGTTCGGCAGATTTTAGAGGAATATTTGCACAATGGTGAAGGGAGGTGGCGGGGCCTGAGGTGACATCTGTGCAAACGCGCCCCGTGGCGCGTTTTAAGTTGGGGGATTAAGTCCCCTTGAATCATGAGGGTCCCTAGGGGCCAACTAGCCCACCAGGAACCTCCAGTATGCGCCAGGGGCTGCGTTGCAGAGACGTGTAGAGAGGCCACACCCCTTTACACCTCTCTGCAACGCAGCTCTGTGGCGCTTTCTGGATGTACCTGTTGGGCTAGTTGGCCCTCAGGGACCCTCAGGATTGAAGGGGATTTAATTCCCCATCTTAAAACGCGCCATGGGGCCTGTTTGCACACATGTCACCTCAGGCCCCGCCCTCCCTTCACCACTGTGCAAACGCGCCCGTGGCGCGTTTTAAGTCGGGGATTAACTCCCTTGAATCCTGAGGGTCCCTGGGGTGCAACTAGCCCACCAGCTACCTCCATTAAGCGCCACAGAGCTGCGTTGCAGAGAGGTGTAAAAGGGGCGTGGCCTCTGTACACCTCTCTGCAAGGCAGCCCCTGGCGCATACTGGAGGTTCCTGGTGGGCTAGTTGGCCCCAGGGACCCCAGTATTCAAGGGGAATTACTTCCCTTCTTAAAACGCGCCAGGGGGCGCGTTTGCAGAGTACTGCAGGGAGGGGGCGGGGCCTCCGGCACGATGCCGTTTTTTTTTTTTTTTTTTTATGGGAGGGGGCTGCGTGGCCCCCTTCCTCGGCCACTTTGGCCCCGGGGACCCCATCCCCGGGGCCTGGGCATTTATTTTTGTTTTATTTAAAAAAAAAACGGGAAGTGGGCCGCGTGGCCCCCCTTCCCTGGGCCTCTATTGGCCCCGGAGACCCCATCCCCGGGCATGCCCTCTTTTTAAATAAAAATATGGAGGGGGCTGCGTGGCCCCCTCCTCAGGCCATTTAAGGCCCCGGGGACCCCATCCCCGGGGCCGGCCTTGCCCTTATTATTTTTTATTTTTTTTATTTTTTTATTTGGGGAGGGGGCTGCGTGGCCCCCTCCTGGGCCACTTATGGCCCCGGGGACCCCATCCCCGGGGCCTGGCCTCTGGTTGGGGACTGTGGGGGTCCCCAAACCCCCACTGTCCCGCCGGCTCCCCGTGTCCTACGGGAGCCGGCATTCCTTTTCCACATGGGGAGCAGCTAACATGCTGCTCCCCGTGTGGAAAAGCAATTGGTTTGCATTTTTGAAAGAGAGAGCAGGTTTCCTGCTCTCTCTTTCAAAATCAAACCAAGTTTGCTATGACAGGACGGGAGCCGCGAGGCTCCCGTCCTCTCATAGCAAACTACAGTGTCCCGGGTAGGCACCCCGGGACACTGCAGGAGCCGGCCCTGGGGGTGGTGGTCCCCAGGGCCATCAAGGGCTCCAGGAGGGGCCGCGCGGCCCCCTCCCTACATTTTGAAAGCCCCGGGAGGTGGTGGTCCCCGGGGCTTGGGGTCCAAAACGGACCCCCATTTTCAATTTTCTTAGTGCCCCGGGAGGTGGTGGTCTCGGGCGTGTGGGGCTGGAGCCCCCACACAGGTTTAAAAATTTTTTTAAAAGCCCCGGGGAGGTGGCGGTCCCCGGGCTTGGGGGCCCTTAGAGGCCCCCATACATAAAATAAACCCCCCAGCATGCCCCTGGGACTTGACCCACCCGGGGGCAAATTAACATCGAAGCGCGGAGACCGCGCTTGATTTTTTTTTCGGCAGGATCCGCGCTCCTGAGCGCATCCTGACGATTTTTTTTTTTTTAAATGCTTTTTTGCCCAGGGGGTCCTTGTGGGACCCCTGAGCAGGCCTAGGGGGTTAGGGTGTTTCTACCCTGCCCCCTTTGTGCGTTTTGCGCACTTGTTTCTTTTTTTTCTCGGCGGATCCGCGCACCCTAAGCGCATCCCGCCAATTTAAAAAAAAAAAAAATGCTTTTTTCTGCCCAGGGGGTCCTTGTGGGACCCCCTGAGCAGACCTAGGGGGTCAGGGTGTTTCTACCCTGCCCTTTTGCGCTTGCGCACTTGTTTCTGTCCCTCGGTTCTACCGAGGGACAAAATGGCTGCCAACACTTCCTGATTTGGAGTGTTGACAGCCAATTAGCATGCAGCTCGTGATCGGGAGGGTACGCGGATCCGACGCGCCCATAGATATATATGTGATTTTAATTGTGAATTTCTCAGGAACTACTGAACGGATTTACACCATTTTAGCAAAAGGCACCAGTCTGAACCAAGGGCTACCTCTTTGCCAAATTTGGGGTAATTCCGTTCAGCAGTTCGGGCTGTAGCTGCGACTAAAGGTTCCTATGGAAAAATGAATGGGGAAAACGCGTTTTGGGACCCCCCTTTTTCTCGGCCCCCGCTTGACGTATCACCCCGAGACTTTCAGGGTAGGAGCGGACCGGAGCGCCCCAACAAGTTGGAAGCTTCGCGAAGATTCATCAACCGGCGCCAACGTTATTGCAAATAGAATGTCGTGGATTTCCTATGGATAATAGGTCCTAACTATAACTATCTACTGGCGACCGCCAGTAGATAATATATATGCGGCCAGAAATATATTGGCAGTACTGTGAACAAACTCAAATTACGTATCCTACAACATCTGCGAGCCATATTAAACAAGGACTTTACTTATGCAATGGCCAAACATATCTGGAGAGAGCATGAAGGAATTTTAAACAAGAATAAACTCTCATACTCTGGTATTGAACAAATACCAGCTCATATCAGAGGGGGAGATAGAGAGTTGACACTGAGATGTGCAGAATCGAGATGGATTGTTAATCTAGGAACAGAGATACCATGGGGACTAAATGCTGATGCGGAATTATACACCTTTCTGTAAGAATATTCCTGGTTCTCCTCGTCTTAATAACTGAATTCCTGGATTTTATTTGCATTTTATGCTAAGCATGTGATGTGTATAGGATTACAAATAATGGGCCTAATGTGGATTATTTAACTCTGTCTGGTCTACATGAATTGTATTGTTGTATCCCTTCTAAAACTTTTTAATTATTGTGATTATGTATAATTTTTGCATTGGTCATTTTTAGAATCGAGGTAAACAAACTGTTCATCTATGTGGGCTTTTTAGCAGAAACATTGATGCAGTGTAGCCATGAATAGATGAATTTCTATCGGTAGTGATTTTAGATTATGGAGGACCGCTTTCCATACAGATTAGGAATGTACGTAAACACAAAATAGGACAGCAGTTATCTTATTGGGAAGCAATTTGACCACCTCTTGGGGATTAATGTAGGTGGCTATATTTAGACCATGATATATAATATGGTTTTTTTAACATATAGGCACCTAGCACTTTAATATGGAGTGCGCAATATATAGGGACAAACGTATAGCATTTTAGTATAAGTTGGAAAGTAGCTGGGAGGGGATCAGTGAGAGTTTGTCAGGATAACAGACATCAATTTTCTACAATATCCAGCAATTTCGTCCCTATGCGCCCATTCCCCATATTCTAGAACCAATGGCAGCTGCACCTCTGCACTTTAATATGCACATGCACTTTGAGGTTTCTTCTACTATTTTTCACATATTTGTCTCCGGACTTTTTACATACATCTTGGAGAAACAACACAATGCACTTTTTTAGAAGCATGAGTCACTTTAATTGTCTAGCCCTGGAGGGATAGGAGATGAATAATTGTATCAGAAACAGACTACTAGACACAACCAAAGAATTGGTCATAGGGGACCTGGAGGCTTGGGAGGATTCATCATACAGTAATGACTGAATGTCAGATTATTACTCCAGGGCCGTCTATTTGTTAATCAGTTGGGATAAAGACAAAGGGTTGAACTTGGTACTTCATCTATTTAATATTTGAATAAGAATTTGACAGCCTTTGTTTTGTCATGTGATCTGCCTAGCATAAATATAATGAGTTGAGATGTGTACTTCACAAGTGTATATTTTGAATAGAGACATGCAAATTGGAAAAAATGAAAACAGAAATGCATTTGAATTTAATTCATGAATATGTCTCCTTTAAGAAACTGACCTTGTTTTTATTTGGTGGTGGGGGGAAATGAGCCATGCTTCCCCTTTAAATAGCACATCTTGTTTTTGCACATGTTGACCCAGTAGAAGGCGTAAGCCGAAACGCGTAGGTCATTTCTGTATTGTATGCACCCCTGCACTTTGCTGTGACATGCCGCTCCCCTTATGGAAAAGCAATTCTGCTTTGCTTCATTGAAGCGAGAGCAGGTTTCCCTGCTCTCGCTTCAATGAAGCAAGCAAGTTTGCAATGACAGGACGGGAGCCGCGAGGCTCCGTCCTGCCATTGCAAACAGCAGTGTCCCGGGGTGGGCACCCCGGGACACTGCAGGAGCCGGCCCTGGGGGTGGCGGTCTCCAGGGCCACCACAGGCTCCAGGAGGGGGCCGCGCGGCCCCCTCCCACTTCTGCAAAGCCCCGGGAGGTGGTGGTCCCCGGGGCTTCGGGGTCCGAAACGGACCCCCATTTTAAAATGTTAGTGCCCCGGGAGGTGGCGGTCCCCGGGCGTGTGGGGGGCTGGAGCCCCCCACACAGGTATTTAAAATTTTAAAAAGAAGCCCCGTGGGGTGGCGGTCCCGGGGCTGCGGGAGGGCACAGTGCCCTCCCGCACCATTTTTATTAGAAAGCCCCGGGGGTGGCGGTCCCCAGGGCTTGGGGAGCCTTAGAGGCCCCCCCATTAACTATAAACCCACCCCCCGCATGCCCCCGGGACTTGGCCCACCCGGGGGCAAAATAGCCGGCGGGATTCGCGCACCCTAAGCGCATCCGGACAATTTCTTTTTTTTTTTAAATGCTTTTTTCTGCCCAGTGGGTCCTTGTGGGACCCCCTGAGCAGACCTAGGGGGTCAGGGTGTTTCTACCCTGCCCCCTTTGTGCGTTTGCGCACTCGCAATTTTTTTTTTTTATCAGCGGGATCCACGCACCCTAAGCGCATCCCGCCGATTTAAAAAAAAAAAAATGCTCTTTTCCGCCCAGGGGGTCCTTGTGGGACCCCCTGAGCAGACCTAGGGGGTCAGGGTGTTTCTACCCTGCCCCCTTTGTGCGTTTTGCGCACTTGTTTCTGTGCCTCGGTTCTACCAAGGGACAAAATGGCTGCCAACACTTCCTGATTTGGAGTGTTGACAGCCAATTAGCATGCAGCTCGTGATCGGGAGGGTACGCGGATTGTATTTTAAAAGTTGACACTTAGAAACTTTTTCACATAGAATCACCAATGTTATCCTATGGGAGGAAATTCACTTAGCAGGTAAGTAGTGTTATCGTAACTTTTTCTTACTCAGTGGTGGATCCTGGATCCAGCACTGGTGCATCTCCTGTAAACAGTTGAAAGAATGCGTTTAAGTCATACAGGCGATTTTTAAGGAATATTTGTAGTTTGTGAAAATCGACACTTTGAAACTTTTCTGCTGAAAACCAGACAATGGATTCCTATGGAAGGAAATTCAAGTTACTGGTGAGTACGGTTAAAATTACTTTTCAGGATCAGTACTGGGCTCAAAGATGCAGCACTGAGGTCTCTCCTGATAACAGGTGAGTAAATTGGAATTCGTAGTTCGGCTGATTTTAGAGGAATATTATAAAGTTCCAAAACTCCACACTTAGAAGAATTTCCAAGTGAAACCAGTCAATGTTTGCCTATGGAAGGAAATTCAAGTTACTGGTAAATACGGTTAGAATTACTTTTCAGGATCAGTACTGGGCTCAAAGATGCAGCACTGAGGTCTCTCCTGATAACAGGTGAGTAAATCGGAATTCGTAGTTCTGCTGATTTTAGAGGAATATTTGTATGTTTCAAAAATCGACACTTTGAAACTTTTTCAGCAAAAAGCAGGCAATGATATCCTATGGAAAGAAATTCAAGTTACTGGTAAGTACGGTTAAAATTACTTTTCAGGATTAGTACTGGGCTCAAAGATGCAGCACTGTGGTCTCTCCTGATAACAGGTGAGTAAATCGGAATTCGTAGTTCTGCTGATTTTAGAGGAATATTTGTATGTTTCAAAAATCGACACTTAGAAACTTTTTCAGCAAAAAGCAGGCAATGATATCCTATGGAAGGAAATTCAAGTTACTGGTAAGTACGGTTAAAATTACTTTTCAGGATTAGTGCTGGGCTCAAAGATGCAGCACTGTGGTCTCTCCTGATAACAGGTGAGTAAATCAAAATGCGTAGTTCGGCTGATTTTAGAGGAATATTTGCACAATGGTGAAGGAAGGGGGTGGGGCCTGAGGTGACATGTCTGCAAACACGCCCTGTGGCGCGTTTTAAGTTGGAGAATTAATTCCTCCTCAATCCCGAGGGTCCCTAGGGGCCAACTAGCCCTCCAGGAACCTCCAGTATGCGCCAGGGGGCTGCGTTGCAGAGAGGTGTACAGAGGCCACGCCCTTTTACAACACTCTGCAACGCAGCTCCGTGGCGCTTACTGGAGGTACCTGGTGGGCTAGTTGGCCCTCAGGGACCCTCAGGATTGAAGAGGATTTAATTCCCCATCTTAAAACGCGCCACGGGCCTGTTTGCACACATGTCACCTGAAGCCCCGCCCTCCCTTCACCACTGTGCAAAGGCGCCCGTGGCGCGTTTTAAGTTGGGGGATTAAGTCCCCTTGAATCCTGAGGGTCCCTGGAGTCCAACTAGCCCACCATGTACCTCCAAAAAGCGCCACAGAGCTGCGTTGCAGAGAGGTGTAAAGGGGCGTGGCCTCTGTACACCTCTCTGCAACGCAGCCTCTGGCGCATACTGGAGGTTCCTGGTGGGCTAGTTGGCCCCAGGGACCCCCAGTATTCAAGGGGAATTCGTTCCCCATCTGCAAACGCGCCAGGGGGCGCGTTTGCAGACTGCTGCAGAGAGGGGGCGGGGCCTCCGGCACGATGCTGTTTTTTTTTTTTTTGTATGGGAGGGGGGCTGCGTGGCCCCCCTTCCCTTGGCCACTTTTGGCCCCGGGGACCCCATCCCCCGGGGCCTGATGATTTTCTTTTTTTTTTAAACAAAACGGGAAGGGGGCCGCGTGGCCCCCCTTCCCTGGGCCTCTATTGGCCCCGGGTTCCCCATCCCCCGGGGCATGCCCACTGTTTTTTTTAAATTTACATTTTTGGAGGGGGGCTGCGTGGCCCCCCTCCTCAGGCCATTTAAGGCCCCGGGGACCCCATCCCCCGGGGCCAGCCTTAACGTTTTTTTTTTTAATTTTTAAAAATTTCTTTATGGGGAGGGGGGCTGCGTGGCCCCCCTCCCAGGCCACTAATAGCCTCGGGGACCCCATGCCCCGGGGCCTGGCCTCTGGTTGGGGACTGTGGGGGGGTCCCCAATCCCCCCACAGTCCCGCCGGCTCCCCGCGTCCTACGGGAGCCGGCATTGCTTTTCCATAAGGGGAGCTGCTGACATGCAGCTCCCCTTATGGAAAAGCAATTCTGCTTTGCTTCATTGAAGCGAGAGCAGGTTACCCTGCTCTCGCTTCAATGAAGCAAAGCAGTTTGCAATGACAGGACGGGAGCCGCGAGGCTCCCGTCCTGCCATTGCAAACAGCAGTGTCCCGGGGGTGGGCACCCCGGGACACTGCAGGAAACGGCCCTGGGGGGTGGCGGTCCCCAGGGCCACCACAGCTCCAGGAGGGGGGCCGCGCGGCCCCCCTCCCATGTCTTTAAAGCCCCGGGGAGGTGGTGGTCCCCGGGGCTTCGGGGGTCCAAAACGGACCCCCACATTTATTTTGTTAGTGTCCTGGGGAGGTGGCGGTCCCCGGGGCATGTGGGGGGGCTTGAGCCCCCCCACACAGGTACTATTCATTTTTTAAAAAGAAGCCCCGGGGGTGGCGGTCCCGGGGGCTGCGGGAAGGCCGAGAGCCCTCCCGCACCATTTATTTTTAAAGCCCTGGGGGGTGGCAGTCGCCGGGGCTTGGGGGGGCCTTAGAGGCCCCCCACATATTATAAATAACCCCCCCACTTGCCCCAGGGACTTGGCCCACCCGGGTGCCAATTAACAACGAAGCGCGGGAGACCGCGCTTGTTTGTTTTTTTTTTTCGGCGGGATCCGCGCACCCTAAGCGCATCCCGCCGATTTTCTTTTTTTTTAAATGCTTTTTCTGCCCAAGGGGTCCTTGTGGGACCCCTGAGCAGACCTAGGGGTCAGGGTGTTTCTACCCTGCCCCCTTTGTGCGTTTTGCGCACTTGTTTCTTTTTTTTTCTCGGCGGGATCCGCACACCCTAAGCGCATCCCGCCGTTTAAAAAAAAATGCTTTTCTGCCCAGGGGTCCTTGTGGGACCCCCTGAGCAGACCTAGGGGTCAGGGTGTTTCTACCCTGCCCCTTTTGCGCTTTGCGCACTTGTTTCTGTCCCTCGGTTCTACTGAGGGACAAAATGGCTGCCAACACTTCCTGATTTGGAGTGTTGACAGCCACTTGACAGCCAATTAGCATGCAGCTCATGATCGGGAGGGTACGCGGACCCTACTCGGCCATAGATACATATGTGACTTTACTTTTGATTTTCTCAGGAACTACTGAACGGATTTACACCATTTAAGCAAAAGGCACGACACTGAACCAAGGGCTACCTCTTTGCCAAATTTGGTGTAATTCCGTTCAGCAGTTCGGGCTGTAGCTGCGACTAAAGGTTCCTATGGAAAAATGAATGGGGAAAACGCGTTTTGGGACCCCCCTTTTTTCTCGGCCCCCGCTTGACGAATCACCCCGAGACTTTCAGGATAGGAGCGGACCGGAGCGCCCCAACAAGTTGGAAGCTTTCGCGAAGATTCGTCAACCGGCGCCAACGTTATTGCAAATAGAATGTTGCGGATTTCCTATGGAAAATAGGTCCTAACTATAACTATCTACTGGCGACCGCCAGTAGATAATATATATATATATATAAACTTTATTTAAATGCAATCACAGACATGGGGTCTGCTTTCCCCGGTTTGCCACTATCCTTCTGTATTGCTCCTAAAGTGTAGGAGGCGTACAGTATTGATAAAGAAATAGGTACTCCTCAAGCAAATAAAGGTTGGAACACAGTAGACTTCAGCAAAAAAAATGAAATGTATGCACATCGATTAAAACTAACCTAAACAAGTGGAATTTGTCCTGAGTGCATAATAGCAGCCAGAACAGTTTTGATTCACATTTGTAACCCAATAATACACACTGGATTGCCCCCTTCACTGCCTTGTCTCAGTGTAAAGATTATTTTGTGGAAGCAGTCGGAGGCCAAAGATGACTCTTAAGGGCAGACCCTGTGTGTAATTCAAAGGCCTCACAGGAGAGAGGGTATGTTTCAGTGTTTATTAGCAAGAAATTGAAGCAACTTAATACCCAACTAAGTTGACAAAAAAAAATATAATTGGCTAAGATAGCTCCTTCATGTTTGCAGGTAGTATTATTCTGGAATGTTTACCACAGGGAGTACTTTGTAATTACAGTGACAGAGTATATAGACTAGACAGAGAATCAGTTTACTTTCTGTACATTGCAAGCATTTCTCTGCTAAACCCTGAGACAATGAAAAATGGTACTGCGTGGCACTTGGACAAATGATGGTTTAGAAGGAAGACATCTTTGTTTCTACAGAAAGCCTCCGAAAATAAAATTAGTGAGCCCCAGATTGCACAGCCACTTTTAGCATAAATCTATAGCTGAAGTGGGAGCTGGACGTTTCTCATCATTGATTCCCTGGGCTCTTAATTATCCGGAAGCTTTTAGGCCAAAAAGGGACAAATGCTACCATTAGCTGTACATAGTGCCAGGAGACCTAGGATGGATGCGGGTACAATAGAGAAGCGATGGGCATCATGTCCTTACAGACGTGGGCTGTCTGCATCGATAGCTCCAGCTTCATTAAATGCTCTTTTGAATTAGAGATTATGGCGCAGATGTATTAAATTGTATTGCAATGCAGTTCAGCAACCAAAGCTGCTGTGCAGCTCAGTGAAGAGCCATATTTACTATAAATGGCCTGCTACTGCTCTCATCCCCTGCGCTGCCACACAAAAAGGCTGCCTAGTGTCATGAACAACCTTTGTTCCATGGTGAAAGAGACTGAGGGGCATATTTACAAAGGCATTGTGCTACAGGAACGTCACTTTTAACGATGTTCTTGTGCCCTGCTCCATATATATTCAAAGTGGCATAATGCTGCTTGGCAAATATGGTACCCTTTCACACAGGTATCTGCGTGAAAGGGGCATGCAGTGGGTGTTGCTGTGGGAGCTCCACCGCAACACTCATTGCTTTTTAATGCTGGCCCAGATTTACAAGGAGGTGTAAATCTGAGGCAGCATCCAAAACTAACGCCATGCAAGAGCAGGCGTTAGAATTTTTCTATGTGTGCCATTAATGATTATTTATTTGCAGAAAGGTGTCCCTTCCTGCACATAAACAATCATTAAATAATGGCGATTTGCTACTTCTAGCATTCTGCAGCACACATAGAATTGACAAAGAGCCATTATGCATTGTTCATGTGCAGGAAGGGACACCTTCCTGCACATAAACAAGCATTCCCTGCAACGCAGGCACACTTGCACTATGGTGCAAGGGTGCCTGCATTGGCGCTAGGCAGCTAATTTTAGCGCCAGCGCTAAGGAAAACACAGAGGTTCGCCATATTGTAGTAAATGTGGCGCATCCCTGCATTTTGGAAATGTCGGAGCGTAGCACTGCCAAATTTGGTGCAGCTTCTCGCTCTGACATTTTGTTGTAAATATGCCCCTGTGTGTGATGTCTATCATAGGATTTGTACCTAAAGACTACCCTTCTTAGGCCTAGACAAATTGTAAAACACTCCACACACTGAATGTGTGTTGTGTGTTGTCCACTGCAACCCACATGCAATATTTGGAATGTTTATAGAAATAAAAACATTTCTCCAACTTTGTGCCTGCTTCAAGGAGGCACTATTTTTTTATGCAAAGCGCAGTCTGACTATCTTAGGAGATCGATATAGAGAAAAGATATCTTAGCAGTATGTCTAAAAATAGACTTATATGCTGTTTTTGCAGTTCTTGTGCCTAATGTGGGTGGTATCACTTTGCAATATTCAATATCTTTTACAGAGGTGGATGTGAACTTGATTCTTTTAGGACCTTTCGTCCTGACCCACATCAACATGTTTTTGGACTTTGTGGATGCTTACATCCTAACACTAATACACCACCCATGTAACACCACCTTGATTCAAAGCTGCACAAAGCACAATTTGCATTAAGACAAGGGCACATTTCCATAAAATACCTTTTGCACTGTAGAGGAAATATCCTTCCAAAACTTTGTTCTGCTTTGCGTTACTTTGAATGGCTTTGCGCTGGCAAAAAGTCTTAGTGAATCTACCCCTATGAATGCATTGTTAACCCAAGTGTTTCAGATATGAGAAACCAACGCACTTTGTATGTAACCATAGCCTAGCTCTCTAAAACTGGCCAAAATGTGTTGGTCGAGTAAGACCAACAAATTGACATTTTTTGTGGTTTTTGTTTAAGAAAGCTGGTGCACATCAATACAGCCCTCAGTGCTACTGGGCAATCGTAAAGGCAAATGTGCCATATGTAAATGTTACTAGCATAATATAACATTGACATTTGTGTAAAATGTATGAAAGTGCCTCTTTTTGCATGGTTAGCCCCCACATTTTGCCTGATGCCTAATGTGATTTCGAACTGTAAGTGCACTGCGTCCCTGCTAACCAGGTTCCCAGTGCCAGATCTCTTTTTCAGAACTGTACCAAGATTGTCACAACTTCAGCTACCCCTGAAAGTCCCTAGTGAAACGTACCCCTCATGCCTAGGGCATGGGTACTGAAGAGGGTTCTCTGGGGCAGCAGCACTGGTTGTGTCATCCCAGGCATCCCTCACCAGGGCTATGCACTCTGCAATTGCAAGCTGTGTGTCTTGGTGTAGAAAAATCTGAAGAGCTTTCCACACACTACATAAGGTACAGGTAAGTCACCCCTACTGCAGGCCTTTAGCCCTAAGGCAGGGTGCACTATATCCTATGTGAGGGCATATCAGTAATAACAGATATGCACATACAATGTCCAGTCTATTCTGGGATGTCATAGGTGCACAGGGAAGCCATGAAGAGTGCATGGGCTGGATATTTGTCAACACAAATGTCTTAGTTCCATGATCGCTTCACTGATTTCTAAAATGTTTGGTACCAAACATCTTGTCTTAATAAATCCTCACTGATGCCAGTGATAGATTTATTAATAAATTCACACAGGTGACCCTTCTAGAGGGCCCCCTGAAAACCTACCACGCACTGGTGTGGTTCCTGACTTGTTTTTGGCAGCCTGCCACTACCAGACATGTGTCTGACCTCATGAGGTGAGAGCCAGCGCTCTCAGAGGACAGAGACAAAGCCTGCTCTGGGCAGAGGTGCTTCACAGCTCCTCCAGGGCAGGATGGCCTTCCTGGGTGGGAAGCTTCAAAGGCAATGCCACCTTTGAACGCCAACCCAGGAACCTCCAGATAGTGGGGGAAGCCAAAGCCCCTTTGCTGATCCACTTTTGGTGGGAGGAAAGGCTAGAAAATTAGTTAGATTAGGAGGAGGGTCCCCAACAAGCCTACACCACCCGTAGGGTGGGCAGGCTATGTGAACTCGTCTCCTGAAATTCCACCATCTTGGGATGGTGGAGAAACAACCTATCAGGGATAGAGTAGTACCTCTTGCCACAGGAAGTGGTCACTAGAGGGTGTAGACACCCTAAAGGTAGTTAGCCCATTGGCTACTACCTGTCTCCCCTTGTAATGCCCCAAAATTCAGTATTTAGGTAGCACCCTGAGACCTGAACATCAGATTTGATGGACAAGAGAAGACTAGGACAAAGAAGACCCGGTGCTCGAGAACTGAAGGCGTGCTGCAGAAGAAAAAGGCGCCAAACACTGCCTTCTGCTCAAAGGATTCAACAATCGCTGCTGCTGCATCGTCTTGAAACCTGAAAGGAGTCCAAAAACCCCAGAGCACCTCCAGCCTTCAAGAAATCATCAAGAGACTCCCTTGGAATGAAGGTATCACTCCCCTGCACACTGCAGGCACCGATCCCGTGAAGCCTGGTATGTCAGCTTGCTGCTCTCCGATGACCTCAACGTAGCACCAAAGCAAGAAAAGGTACAACCACTTTGGAGGGTCAGATCTGTCCCCTAACCAAGTTTGGAGACACCAGGACCCACTGGAGCTGCGGCGTACTAATACTTGGGGTCCAGAACCCCAACAGCAAACACCAAGAGAGAGTACTCACTGGGCTCCCAAAGCACCAGAAGCAAGCACCTGTTGAGGAGCATCGAGACACCCAAGATGCACTTCCTGAGTGGCCCAGCTGTTCCGAGATCACCTCTCAAAGTTGCCTGCTCCTGACCGAAAGGACCCAAAGACGCACGGTGCCTGGTTGACCTGTTCACTGTACACCCAGCCCCACTGGCCCCAGCATCGACTAACCCACTGTGCTTTCGTGGTCCCCCCGGACCCTTGCAACCTCCTCCCTCGAAGGAGCCCCCTCAGACTTACCTGTAAATCCACCTGTGCAATGCGTTTTCAGGTGGCTCCCTTATTCTTTGCGCACCAGTTTCCAAGACCCTCAACACTCTGCTTCCGGCCGATCCAGGATGCTCCAGAACTTCTCATGCTGGAACTTTGGACGTGGTCCCGACATTAACCTAAAATGATGAGGTGAACTTCGTGAAAGCATTGCCTGAGTGTCTATGATTTTTTTCTGCTTTTCCCCCATTGTTTCCTATGGTTCATATTTGCTCAAAAAAGTGATATATTTTCAGAACTTTGACAAATCGTAACTCTGAAAGCACGTACCTTAGAACTCTGGGGCCAGATTTACAAGGAAAGGTACTCAGTGCGCGCCACAAGCCATTTTGCTGTGCCGCACTGAGTCACTTTCAAAGCACAGGTATGCGACATATTTACAACAGTATGTCACATCTCTGTGCTTCCACCTGCGCTGGTGCACAAACTGCTACCATGCGCCGGCACTGGCACCCTTGCACCATGGTGCAAGGATGCCTGTGTCGTGGGGAGATTGTTTATGTGCAGGAAGGATTTCCTTCCTGCACATAAACAATCAGAAATGGTGTTTTCCAACTTCTATGTGTGCTGCATTAGCAGACATAGAACTTGTAAAACGTCATTTATTTAAAGGATTGTTTATGTGCAGGGAGGGACACCTTCCTGTACACAAACAATCATTAGAGGTTATTTCCACGTTCTATGTGTGCTGCAGATGCGTCACGTTGTAAATATGTTGCAACGTGGCGCATTGTTTATGACGCCGCTGCGTCACAGAAGTGACGCAACGGCGGTGCAAATGTGTCGCAAGGGGCTTGTAAATCTGCCCCTTCATATTTATCTACTGGTGGTACCGCCAGCCATGGCACCACAAGTTCTGAAATATGCAACTTTCATGTAAGCTATGCATCTATGCTTACTCAGTGATGCAGCCTGTGTAACTATGTTACTTGTATTATGTAACATGATCCTTCATTCTATAACTGCTGGCATACCCACCCACTTGCAGTGCAGACGTCAAAGTTCTACTTTGTAGTCATTGTAGTGTCGGTCTGTATTCCAGGTTAGTGCCTTTGCGTCTAGAAGCAATTAAGATTTGCAAATTATCATGTGAATTAGTTTTCAGTGTACAATGCTGGTGCCCCAACCATACCTTGAACTACTCGGGGTACACATCTTTTAATGTTCCAAATAAAAAGGGATTTCCACTGCTTGTACTTATGCTCCATAATTTTGCAAATTGCATCATTTAATGCACAATAAATCATTACTTTCATCAGCTTACATGGATTAACTTCTGAGGATAATTACCTGTGCCATGAGCAGCATTGATGAAGGCTTGTGGGTTTTCCTCGGGCAATACTTAAAAGGTTCAGGTTAATTATTGGTGTCTGGGTGGTAATCACAGTTTGTAAGTCAGTCATTTTCTACATGGAAAATATAGAGCTCTGTCTGAAAGGTCATCTTTGTGATTAAAACATGGCTTTTATAGGAGCAATTGGTGATTTCTTTGATGATTTTGAAACCTCTTTTGTGCTGTGGCTTTCTTGATAAATTAGGCTGGAATAGTATTTATTTTCTCTCTAACTCTGACATTCACTGCAGTGTATTTTGCGAGCCAGTTTGTGTTTAGATCTTCCTGAAGTTTTTCCTGTTGAGGATGGCTAGTCTTTGGGAGAAGAGTTTTCCAAGGTTTTTCCTATGCGGAAGGTAGATATATTATGGATTGGATAATGGGACGCTATGCACTTGAAGGGTCTTATAGTACTGAAAAGGCTGTGCCGTGTGCGTACATACAGAGATTGATTCCATATGTTAAATGCTTGTTGCAAAGGTTTTGCAGTTAGAGTTTTGTAACATATGGAAGTAAGACAAGCCACCATGGTCATTAGTGTGATAACTTTGGTGGATCACTGACAGAATATCGGGGACAAAAATATTGTGTTGACAGATTGTTGTGTTAAAAATATTGAGGATCAAAATATCAAGACAGTAAGTTCAAATAGGTGAGTATAGATTTACTATTCTTAACTCCACATCTGCGTCCCTTGCAGATAGATATATATATATATATAGTCAAGGTACACATGTGTGGAATTAGGTATAATAAAAGCTTTGCATACCCATAGAAACTTACTTTAAGAATATTCTTGTCCTCGATTTTTTTGACAAAATATTTTGTCCACACGATATTATGGACTCAATATTTTGTCCAAACAGCAGCTTTGGCTGTATGAACGATATGTGAAGATGAAAATTTGTTGGCTGCACAATCAGGCAAAAAGTGCATGCGATATCAGGCTTTGTGGTTTGAAGGATGCATGACTGTAAGAAATTTTCTGGTGGGTTACGAGTGTGAGTGTTGTCACAGGTTTATAATTCTAGCAGAGGCCGCCCCCGAAGGGGGCCTCGAGGGCCGGCGCCATAATGGCCGCCAGAGCCCGACAAGGAACTGGTTTGCACTGCTGGGAAGCACCCCGAGGCAGAATGGGGAGCACTGACCACGCTGCAAACTCGCACCTGAGTGGCGCAAGGTCACCGGACCAATGGGGGGGGCCAGGTGAGGGTTCAGATCCCCCAATCAGGGGCACCCCCGCACTTCCAAGTGCAATGGCCAAAAAGAGGAAAGAGGGATATAAGGCGACGCTCCCCCCTAGTGCAGCTCACTTCTACATCGTGGAGCTGGGGGAGCGGCGCCAAAGAATTTCGAGTTCGTACCTGTGGCGAGGAGTGACGAGCTGTTCCCTGCTGCAGTCCTGCAGGTCAAGTTGCGGGGAGGCGGGGGAAACTGCGGCACGCTATTGCCTAGGGCACTCCCCGAACTTCCCCTACAAACGGATTGTGCTGTGCCTGCCGGCGGTGGGCAGGAGGTCTGGTGCCTGCCTTGAGTGGTGGCAGGATGAGCGTTGTGGCAGGATTGTCGAGTCAGGGCTAGGACAAGCCCCAACCGCTTGCATCTCCCTAGGGACGTGCATAGGGTGAGGTCCGTTCGCCCGAGGTGTAGCTGTGGGCCGCGGATTGATGATTCCAGCTCCAGGAAATTGGTGCGAGTGTTCGCGAGGGAGCAGGACCGTGGTGAGTGGCGGCTGCTGCGTAGCGTTACCGCCGCTACTTGACTCAGGAAGATACGCGGACAGGGCGCTCCCGCCACTGTTATTTTCATCTGCAGCGGTCAACTGGCTCTTTCGGGCGGTGCAGCCAGACCACGCCCCTGCTGCCACCAGTTCACGACTGCTGCGGGTGATTGCCCGCCGTTCCATTGGTAATCTCCTCACTTGGGCTCTAAGTGCTCCGGGGTTCACTTCGTACCCGGAAGCAGCGCGGCTCGCGTCACCGGCATGGCTGGGCCACCGACGCCAAAGCAGGTGGGGACGCGCATTGAGGGGACAAGGCCCCTGCTACAGAAAGCGAGTCATAACAGCGAGGAAAAGGTTCCCGCCTGGCCAGAGCCGGCCAATTTCATTGGCACCAGCCGGTTGGGGACTGTGGGCAGTGTGGAGAATCTCCCCAGGGGGGCAGTGAACAATTTCGAACAGGGCAGAACGTGGAGCGGTGCAGGTACAATTAGCACAGCAGATCTGGCACTGCACAACAGAAGACAAGAAAAGAAAGGTGTTTGCTCAGGGACAAGGGGTAGATTTGTCCTTGCTTCACAGGACTGCTAGGTGTTGGGAACAATCCCGGTTGGTGCATATAAAGGGCAGCAGCACCCCACCTCGTGACAAAATTCAACAGCACGCTGAGCAGAGGAAGTTGGCCACGAAGGTTGACCTCAACAGGGGAGAACAACCAGCGGAATTGGGCAAATTGCTGCGGCAAATCCGTGCAGCATCCGTGACACACGGGACCAGCTGGCTACAGACACACATAGAGGGGGAAGCAGAGAGTGGGGGCAGCCAACCCACAGAACCCCCTGCTCGTCCGGTGACCCGCAAGAGGACCAGGGCCACAACGAAGGCAGCAAGGAAGCCGGCGGTCAAGAAGGTGGCCAGAGGAGAGGACCTGCCACCTGTAGCCATCCTGGCGGCGGCAGGGCAGAGCGGGAAGGACAACGCAACAAGTGGTGAGCATATTGGCACGATTGTGCAGCAATGCCTGAAGTCATTTATGCCATTGTTATTGGGTGGCCAGGGCACTCAGGGGCCCGGGCGGTAGACGCTACTCCACAAGGGGGGGTCTCAGGGCTGACATGGCATCTTCTCGACCAGGGCAGCGCACGCCAGGAATGCTTGTGGAGCCAGCCAACTGGGCCTCATAATCACGGCACCCAGACTCAAGAAGCAAGGGGTGGGGTGGCATCCCCCATAGTGGCTTGGGGTAGTGCAAACAGAGCAAGCAACCCCCTGAGGCATATACCAGGCCATCTCCAGGCCCCACATCCTTGGTCACGAGGGCCACTGGGTTAGCAAGCCTCATTCCGTTGACAGTAAAAGAGAGGATTTGGAGGAAAGAGTTCATGGATATCTTCTCACTGTTAGAGATACAGCTAGATGGGCTGGACATAACGTTGTGTGACAAGAAAGATGAGGACAGAAGGGAGAGGCGAAAGGATAGGAAGGAGAGGACCTTTGATAACTGGCTGGATGCCTTCAGAATTATGGCCTGTATTATCGTGGAGAAATTTCCACAGAAGGCAGCGGACCTGTGGCTGTATGAAGCCAATATCTATGGGGTGCATAGACAGTCCCCAGGGGATGCATGGCTAGAATATGATAAAGGTTTCAGGCTAAAAATGCAGACCCACCCAGTGATGGAATGGAACAAAGAAGACGTGTCTGGTTTCATACATAAGATGATAATGGCTAGAGAGGAGAAAACATGGGCAGGGAAAAATGAGCAGCCCTTAAGGGAGGTTTTTTCACAAGCCCAAGATATACAATAACTGGAAACCCCCCTCCTCCAGAGGGCCGCCAGCCATATGCTGGAAATACAAAGCCAATGAGTGCACATGGGGGGCATTTTGCAAATTTCAGCAAATATGTTCCAGATACGGGGGAGGGCACCCAGCAGCTGGGTGCAGATGCAAAAAAGAGCAGCAAGGGGAGAAGGAGGGAAAGAAGAAGCAATAGGATGGTCACAGGGGCCACGGGGGGACTAAAGGACTCGAAAAGCTACCAGCTAGCCACATCCCCCATCAACACGCACAAGCTCAGGCGGCTACCTAACAAACACCACATCAAGAAAGCGCAAGGACATTGGTGAAGGGTTTTGAAGAAGGGTTTGTCATACCGTGTGTGGGTCCCTTGCACACGGGTTCCGCCAAAAACTTGAAATCAGCATGGCAGCACCCAAAAATAGTGAGGCAAAAAATTGACACAGAAATAGCCTTAGGTAGGGTCGAAGGCCCCTGCCCCACCCGGTACCGGAAGGTCTAGTGATATCTCCATTGGGGGTAGAGCCCAAGAAGGAAGCTGGCCAGTTCAGGCTCATCCATCACCTCTCTTTTCCGGAGGGGGAGTCCGTCAACGATGACATTAGCTCTGAGGTGTGCAGAGTAGGCTACGTAACAGTGGAGGATGCCATTGACCTAGTAAGGGTGGCAGGCCAGGGGGCCCTCATGGCCAAAGCGGACATTGAGTCCGCATACCGCCTCCTCCCAGTCCACCCTGAAAGTTTTCACCTACTGGGCTTCCAATGGGAGGGAAATACTTATTTTGATACGGCAATGCCAATGGGATGTGCAGTATCCTGTGCATATTTTGAACAATTTAGCATTTTCTTGGAATGGGCCCTGCACAACCGGCATCTGGCAGGGGGAAAACTGCACTACCTCGACGATTTCTTGTTTGTGGGCCCAGCGGGGGCTGCAACATGTGGGGAGACCTTGGCAGCATTTCAAGACTTAGCAGGGCAGCTGGGATTCCCCCTGGCAAGAGAAAAATCAGAAGGCCCCTCCACCCAGCTCACGTTTTTAGGGATTGAGTTAGACTCAGTTGCAGGAATGTCCAGACTTCCAGAAGTGAAAGTAAGGGAATTCAGAGACGACATTAGAAATTTATGCGGTAGGTAGAAAGCAACCCTGCGTGAATTACAGCAGCTTATTGGGAAGCTCAACTTCGCGGCCAGAGTCATCCTGGCGGGGAGGCCCTTTGCCAGACACCCCACCCAGCTAACTTCAGGGCCCCCGCACACACCATCATGTTAGGCTGGGGTCAAACACGACCTGCCCTGTTCACGGACGCATCTGGCAGTACAGGTTTCGGGGCGCTGCTGGGGGCTAAGTGGTGCACTGGACTATGGCCGGACAGCTGGCGGAAGCAGAGCGTCACCGCCAACATCACATTTTTAGAGCTGTTCCCCATCATAGTTGCCCTGGTTGTCTGGAAGAAGGAGTTGAGGGACATGAAGCTGTTGCTCTGGTCTGATAACAAAGGGGTGGTACAGGCAATTAACATAGGAACACCCAGGTGCCCTGACAGGCTAAGGCTAATGCGGCGCTTGGTTCAATTACAGTTGGAAGGGAATATAGAGCTGAAGGCGCGGCATGTACCAGGGGTGGAGAACAAAGTGGCGGATGCCCATTCCCGGGCACAGATGGACAGATTCTGTGAGCTGGTCCTGGGGGCAGAAAAGGAGATGACGCCTTTTCCGGCGGACTTATGATCCCTGGCAAGATGGACCTGTCTATACTAGTAGACCAAGCTCTTTCTCAAGACGCTGCCAAAAGATACAGGATATATGCAGGAACAGTGATGCGAATAGGGAATATCCAGTCGCTAGGCGACGTAGGCGGGACAAGGAGGGCAGCGGAGGAGTTCATCCAATGGGCATTAGGGAATGGAAAGACCAGGTCCTGGGCCCAAGCTCACCTTTCGGCAATAGCACATTTCTCCAAGTTAATCACAGGGCAGGATCCTACAGCCTCCTACTACATCAAAGCAGCAATGAAGGGGTGGAAGTGCAAGGAGGGAGTTAAAACAGACAGTCGTAGGCCCATGGATTTAAATAAATTGGGCTTACTAATGGATGCGCTGAAGGGAATAGTAACAGACACATATGAGCTAAACCTGTTCAAAGCAGCTTTCGCAACTGCTTTCTTTGGGGCATTTAGGCTCAGTGAACTGGTGGCCCCAGCAAGGACAGGCCCCATGGAGCATTACCTCCAGGCGGCCGACATCAGGCCCGGGGAGACCAAAGTGGTGATTTGGTTGAGACGGTCAAAAACTGACCAGGACGGCAAATGGGCAGTAGTAAAGTTGGAATGCATCAGGGACCCCGAGTACTGCGCAGTGTGCTGCCTGCTGACTTACATGGCATCCAGGCCGGCAGGGGAGGACCCCCTGTTCAAACACGAGAATGGTAGTCTCTTGAGTAAGTTCCAGTTCTCAGCAGTGATGCGCAGAGCCCTGGGAAGGGCAGGCCTCCCGCGAGGGGCGTTTGGCTTGCATTCATTCAGGATTGGGGCGGCGACCACAGCAGCCCAACATGGGATGTCCGAGGCAGGGATTATGACCATCAGCAGGTGGCAGTTCAAGGCATACAGGAGCTACTTGAGACCCCAGCTGCTGTGAACATCCACGACAACACACAGGGCTACATGGTGCTTGCCATTCTATTGACACTATGATTATTGCCTCAGCAGGACGATGGCGCCCTCGGCTGGTTTGGGTGGTGTGTCATTCTTTTGTTTCCCTGATGAACGCATGGTGGCAGCGGGGAGAGCACAGGCTGAGAGGCGGGCCGGTCAACACATGCGTCCAATTGTGGGGCCGCCCAGGGATGAGTTGGGATCAGCTACCGGCGATGCTAGACGACCTGCGCAGGGACACAGCTTGGCACCCGGACGTATTCATTATTCTCCTGGGCGGGAACGATCTAGCCTGGCTGGGACAAAAAGAGCTACTCCTCGCCATCCAGGCTGGCTTAACGGAGGCATTGCGGGGCTTCGGGAGCACCATCATCATTTGGTCTGAGCTGATTAGTAGACTGGTGTGGTGTGGGGAAGAGTCACATAAGGCGGTAGAAAACTCAAAAAGGAAGCTGAATATCGCAGTAAGCAAATTTTGCAAGACCAATGGCTTGGAGAGTGTTAGACACGGCCTCATCCACCCAGGCTGCCCGGAGCTCTATGAGCAGGACAGGGTCCACTTATCAGAGGAAGGGATGTGCGTTTACTGGAGCAACCTGTGGGGGGCAATGCCATTGGCAGGCTGCACATACAGAACAGAAGGAGGGGAAAATGGACGACACAGGGAGGTGGGAGCCGCAGGAAGACAAAAGCCTCCCTGGCGGCATGGCGGAAACAAAAGGTGCATTGGTTTGGTTATGGAAGCACACCGACAGGGCGGTGTGTAGAAGGAGGGCCGCTCACTTTGGGATGCCTTACGGCAGGGTGAGTAGGCCTGACAAAAAGAGGGTAGCAAACGGAGACGGCGCTCGCAGCCCAGCCCCCACCAGACGGCAGGGCACAAAAGAGACTAGCAAGGTAGCGAGTTGGGGCCTAACTCCGGGGAGAGGCTACCCCCCACAAGCAAAGGGGCGTGGAAAACAACAATAACAATCTACAAACTGTCAGGGTGATTTACGACCTTAGGATATGCAAATGAGCAAAGACAAACAAGTGATTTATGACCAGCCAATGATTTATGGCTGATGATTTATGATGATCATGCAGAATGATTTATGATAACATAATGATGACCAATGGTGACAGAATGATTTATGATACCCCGATGATTTATAACCCATGATTTATGATGTCCAACTGACACTGTATGATACCCAATTTGCATTGACTTGTGATGATGATTTATGACCCCGGCCACAATAAGGTGCCCTGGGGAGTTTGCATATGTATGAGGTATGTAATAAGTAATAAACTGCGGCCAACAATGACCACAAAATACAATGAATGTTGGCTGTGTTTGGTAATGCAGATGCTTAAGTATGGTACTATTCCTGGAATGGGCACAGTGCGGGCGTTATAGCAGAGGCCGCCCCCGAAGGGGGCCTCGAGGGCCGGCGCCATAATGGTCGCCAGAGCCTGACAAGGAACTGGTTTGCACCACCGGGAAGTGCCCCGAGGCAGAGTGGGGAGCGCTACCCATGCGGCAAACTCGCGCCTGCGTGGGCAAGGTCACCGGACCAATGGGGGGCCAAGTGAGGGTTCAGATCCCCCAATCAGGGGCACCCCCCCACTTCCAAGTGCAGCAGCCTAAAAGAGGAAGGGGGATATAAGGCGACGCTCCTCCCTAGTGCAGCTCACTTCTACATCGTGGAGCTGGGGGAGCGGCACCAAAGAATTTCAAGTCCCGCCCACCCACACCTAGGTAACAGCCGCGTTGCAGTGCTGGCAGAAACAAAAGGTGCATTGGTTTGGTTATGGAAGCACACCAACAGGGTGGGGTGTAGAAGGAGGGCCGCTAACTTTGGGATGCCTTGCGGCAGGTTGAGTAGGCCTGACTAAAAGGGGGTAGCAAACGGAGACGGCGCTCGCAGCCCAGCCCCCGCCAGATGGCAGGGCACAAAAGAGACTAGCAAGGTAGCGAGTTGGGCCTAACTCCGGGGAGAGGCTACCCTCAAACACGCAAAGAAGTGTGGAAAACAATAAGAACAATATACGAACTCTCAGGGTGATTTACGACCCTAGGATATGCAAATGAGCAAAGACAACAAGTGATTTATGGCCAGCCAATGATTTATGTCTGATGATTTATGATGATCATGCAGAATGATTTATGACAACATAATGATGACCGATGGTGACACAATGATTTATGATACCCCGATGATTTATGACCCATGATTTATGATGTCCAACTGACACTGTATGATACCCAATTTGCAAGGACTTGTGATGATGATTTATGACCCTGGCCACAATAAGGTGTCCAGGGGAGTTTGCATATGTATGAGGTATGGAATAAGTAATAAACTGCTGCCAACAATGACCACAAAATACAACGACTGTTGGCTGTGCTTGGTAATGCAGATGCATAAGTATGGTACTATTCCTGGAATGGGCACAGTGCGGGCATTATGGAGCTTAGCTCATGAGGTTTACAGACAGACATTAGGCAGATGGCCTCATTGAAGAGCACTTCACTCATTTTATGGGTATGTCAGGCTGAACAAAAAATATTTAACTCTGCCAGAGGTTCTGGGAGAGGTAACATTCAAAAACAGACAAATTGAGTTATGAAAATAAATGAAGTCAATGTTTATATTCATTATTGTAAAAGTCTGATGAATTTCAATTCATTCTATGGAGAACATGAGTAATGTGCTTAAATATTTCAAGGTGCCTTATTCAGACCACCCAGGATTTTGCGGCTTTGGGTGGTAAATTTCGCTGCCAAAAGAAGCAAAATTTGTGGCACAAAACCTCCTAATTCGCGGTATTTTTGCTGTGGGCAAAAAATGTGCCCTCCACAAAAATACTGCAGACTTGTGCTTTTTCACTGCTGGAGACTGTGCAATGTCACAGTCTGTAAAGTTGCAGAGTTTCCAGCTGCACAGCACCTGGAATTGGAGGGTGTCTGATGCCAAAGAGAGCAGATTAGAACATGAAACCTGCTCTTTTTGGCATCAAACAACTTATGCGTGCAGGGCAGCAGGGGTGGAGGGGTGGGAGGGGTGGTGGGGTTTTTGGGGTTGGCGGCAGAGATAGTAGAGGATAGGTAAAAAAAACAACTAGGAGACATGGGGTAGGTTAGGGGTTGACGTGAGAATGGGGAGCCGCGGGGGAGAAGTGCAGTGGACGGTGAGGGACAGGAGAGCCTTTCAAATGGCCTGCAGGGTCCGCAGGGGGCACACAAAAGTGTGAGGCGGCCTGCAGGGTAATTGCTCAGGAGGGGGCAAGGTGCATTTCAAAGGCAGGCAGCAGAGAAATGTATCACCTCTGCTGTCTGCCTGTTGCTCACCCTCCGTTTACTGTCTCAGTGGTAGCACAGAGCCAGTAAAGAGAGGGTGAACTGCAATTTTTTTTTTTTACATTTTTGCGGGCACCTTTGTAAAAATCGCTGCATTTTTACAAAAGTGCTGATTCCGCAATTTCTTTGCAAATCGCGAAATGCTGGGGGGTCTGCTTAATGGGACATGTTGACCGGTCTGTGGATCCCAAAGCAGACCGAGTATTATTTATTTATTTATTTATTTAAGGAGTTTTATATAGCGCTAGCTGGACCCGAGGGTATCAGAGCGCTTCACAGCAAGTAGCTTATGTGCAAATAGGCAATACAGAGAATATAGAAGAACATAGGGGTTCGTGGCCGGATAAGGATCAAACAAGGGAGTGATCGAACAGAAGGAGCATGGAGGGTGCAGGTCAAGCTAGCATTGCATGCACATATAAACCACAAATGTTACATGACTATATAAGCAACAAATACAATAGATATATCAGTAAAAAAGCTTCTATAACGTCAGAGCATATTACAGTTCTGTCACATTACACAGGAAAATATATGCAGAGTGTCCTGGAAAGTGACTTGGTTATGGAAATAATAATCCACATTCCTTAAGTCGAGTATCCAAAAGGTTTTCTTGATCAAGCAATGCGAGTATCCAAAAAGTTTTCTTGATCAGAGTCAGTGTCACCGGTCACATAGTTGAAGTTAGGTGGAATGCCGGCTAAGGTACTTCCTTGGCTTCTAACGGTTTGCTCGAAAGCGGTCAAGGAGGAGGACTTTGAGCAGGTTTTTGAATTTTGGAAACGAGGGGATCGTTCTGATGTGGGGGGGGATGGAATTCCAGATTTTGGGGGCGTTTCCAGCAAACGATTTGGCCACAGTTTTTTGTTTGCGAGTTTTCAGCGGGATGAGTAGCAGAGTGTTGGAGCTCCTGAGGATCCTGGACTGGCCGGCCCTTTTGAGTTTGGCGGCTAGGTATTCCAGTTTGCCTGTGTGCAGGGCTTTGTGCGTGAGGCAGGCTGTTCTGAAGCTGGCTCGCAGCTCAATTGGGAGCCATTTAAGTTCTCTGAGTGCATGGGGAGATGTGTTCGAATTTCTTAGTCCCGGTGACCATTCTGGCTGCTGCATTAAAGGTTGTTTTCAGGGGGGCGAGGTGGGATTTTGCTGTACCGGTCAGGGCTGCAATCCCATAATCGATTCTGGAGAGCACCAGTGCTTGGGTGGCTTGTTGCAGGTCCTTGGGCGGGAGGAAGGGTTTTATTTTGTACAGTAATTTCAAGTTGAGAAAGGAACTTCTAGCGGATCTTGTAATGTGTTTTTCATGTCCAGTTTCGGGTCTAGGGTGATGCCTAGAGATTTTACCGAATCCGTCAGGATGAGGTTACCCTTGAGGGCGTCAATAGCTTTGAGCCATTCTGCAATTTGGGGGTTTTCGTCTTTGTTGGAAATGAGGAGTATTTCCGTTTTCTCTGATTGAGTTTCAGGTGATTACTTGAGAGCCAATGTTGAACCTCTCTAAGCGTGGCGTTGAGTCTCTGGATGTCATCAATGGAGGAGGTTTCCAGATATAGCTGCGTGTCATCAGCATATAAGTGGAAAGGGATGTTGGATTTCCTGAGTAGGGTGGTAAGGGGTTCTATGTAAATGTTGAAAAGCTGAGGGGAGAGCACTGACCCTTGTGAAACACCCCTGTTGACGGGGTGGATGTCGGACTCGAAATTTTTAATTTTTATTCTTTGTGAGCGGTTGTGGAGAAAGGAAGAGAACCATTGGAGGACCGTCTCTTCAAGACCAGCCCTTTCTTGTAGAACCTTGATGAGAAGCTTGTGATCGACTGTATCGAATGCAGCCGATAGGTCCAGGAGGATGAGAAGGCAGCATTGGTCTGAGTCGAGTGACTTGTGTAGGTCGTC
Organism: Calotriton arnoldi; assembly: GCA_963921515.1. Taxonomy (NCBI): domain Eukaryota; kingdom Metazoa; phylum Chordata; class Amphibia; order Caudata; family Salamandridae; genus Calotriton; species Calotriton arnoldi. The sequence continues at coordinate 583,915 of CAWUFW010002952.1, forward strand.
TATGACATTGAGGATTGCGGTTTCAGTGCTGCAGCCTTTTCTGAAGTCCGATTGATGGGGATCTAGAAAGTTGATGTTGTCCAAGTGTTGGGTCAGTTGAGGAAGTACACATCTTTCCAGGATTTTGGACAGAAGCGGTAAGTTCGAGACAGGTCTAAAGTTGTTCAGATCCTCAGTGTCTAGTCCTGGCTTTTTCAGCAGTGGTGTGACTTGACCAACTTTGAGGCAGTCTGGTACGACTCCTGATCTCAGTGAGCTGTTAATGATCTTGCACCATAGCGGGGCAAGGCGAGCTTTAAGTCCTTGGTCAGTTGAGGGGGTATCTGATCAAGGGCGTGGGATGAGGGTTTAGCGTTGGAGATTAGTTTGACTATTTCTGCTTCCTGAATGGGAATGAAGGAGGACCAGTGATTTGGGGGGGTTCAAGGAATCGCTATCGTTGGTTTCAGACGCCTGGATCTCGTTGGAGGGGATGAGATTGGAGCCAAGTGAGAGATCGATCTTGGCGATTTTGTCATTGAAAAAGATGGCGAAGTTGTCGCATCGTTCTTTAGATGCCTGAGTTGAGGAGGTCGCTGGCATAGAGGTTTGTTTCCTGATGATATTGAAGAGCTCTTTGGGTCAGTTTTTTGCGTTGTCTAGCGCAGAGCAGAAGAAAGAAGTCTTTTTGTTCTTAATGTGCTTTTTGTAGTTCCTGCGGGCTGCTTGGAGTTGATCACGATGGAGGGCGGTGGGATTGTTCCTCCAGATTCTTTCTAAGGCTCTTAGATGTCTTCTTTCTTTGTTGGTGTCAGTGGTGAACCATGATCTGGATGGAATGCTCCTGGGTTTCTTTAGTATCAGAGGGGCAAGTTGGTCCAGGGTGAGCGTCATGTTCGAGTTGTAGAGAGAGTTCGATAGTTGGGAGGTGATCAGTGATGTTGGGGAGGAGCGCGCTTATTCTTTCTTCTAGATCCGCTCGAGGGATCTGAGCTGTATTCCTAATCCATTTGGGGGGGTCCTGCAAGGGGTGTTGAGTTAGGACCGTTTGGTTGATGTGAAAAAGGATGATGTGATGGTCGGACCAGTCTACGGGAAGGATGTGGTCGATGGTGATTGCATTGCTTTCGGCAATAATTGCGTCGAGGGTTGCTCCTCTGTGGTGTGTTTCTTCTGAGCAGTGTTGGGTCAGGTTGTTTTCTAGTAGGAGGTTGTTTAGGGTTTGAATAAGCGGGTTTTTTGTTTCATTCCATCTTAGATTAAGGTCGCCAAGAATTATGTTGTTTGAGTTCCCGAGTGAGCAATGGGCAATCAAGTCAGAGAGGTGTTCCCCGAATTCGGAGGAGTTGCCTGGAGGGTGATACAGGAGGTGGCAGAGAGATGGCCTGTTATCGCTTGTCTTGATGTTGACTGAGAGACATTCAAAGGAGCGATACAGGCAGGAGGCAGTTTCCGTGATGGAAATGCTATTCTTGTGAATGATTGCTATGCCCCCTCCTCTTTGCACTTTCCTGTCTTTGTTGATCATTGTGAATCCAGGAGGCACCAGCATGTCCATGCTGGGGTAGGAGAGATTGTTGAGCCAGGTCTCCGTGATGAATGCTATGTCTATATCATGGGAGAGGATGGCTTCTGCTAGTTCGGTTGCATGTTTAGAGGCCGATCTGCAGTTTAGGAGCATGCAGTTAATGGGGGACCCTTCGTTGCTTGGATTCTTAGTAGATGGGGCCCTAGGTAGAGAAGTTAGGTGAGCTGGGGGTCTAGGGTCTCTCGATGGAAGGTGTTCTCTTCCGACTCCCGTAATTACTTGGATCATGGATTTCGGGGAGGGATTAGAGGGAGAGTCGTAGGTTGAGGCTAGGTATGCCGCTTCCCGGGAGGAAAGTGCGGCTTTTGCTCTTCTGGGTCTCTCAGAGCGATTCTCAGTACCCGTTCTGTTGTTCGATGGCCAGGACCTGGGGGGGGGGCAGGGTATTAAGTAGAGTTGGGCAGCTTTAAGCTTTAGGGTGGACTTATTTGTAAAAGTAATCTTATTCTATTCTCAGGTGTTCCCCTTGATGGCAGACACTCACTCGGTTTAATGCTTTTAAGACTATATTTTGAGATACACAACACTAAGAATCTCCTTCATGCTTTAACCTTGCATCCTGACAACAGCTTGAACCCATGCACTCCTCAAAATGTGGCCACTAAAAGTGAAACTCTGCTGCCCATGGCACAATCCCGAACCCTACAATAACTCATCCACCAATAGTAGAAATCACACATATCTGAACAAAAATAAGACCTATGGCTTCTAAAAAAATGAGCTTCATAGAAAACAGGATAGACCACTTTAGACAACATCTCCTCAAATGAAATCCTCCTCTGATTTAAAAAAAAAAAAAGGCCTTTTGCAGCGGAGGCACCAACATCTTGGCATCCCAATAAAAGAGATCAGTGGTAATGCTCTGATCCCTCTTCTCAACATCATTCAAGCCTCTCATACACATCATCTTCCCAGACTTCCTTGTGACTTGGTAAATCCTGCCACTACTGTAGAATATCAGCCTAGATTCTGAGTAATTAGCTACCTACTATCCTATTATCTATCTTCCCTTTCCTGGGCAAAATCATTGAAAAGTTGTCACCACCTAGCTCCAAGCGGTAAATCAAGGCCAACAGTTTCCTGGAGAAGTACCATCTTGATTGCGCCCTTGGTGCAGTACAGATCCAGCACCCATCCTAGTGACAATGACACACTGAAGATCACAGTTAATGGCAACCCATGTTTTCTTCTTGAAATGTGTTACAGTTTAATATTTACATAGTGTTTGCTAGTCATACATGGGGTATTGAAGCATTTTCCCACAAGAGTAGCATGCTATGCCATGTTGGACTTGTCTTTCAAAGGATGGTGTCCTTCTTTAGATTATATGTATGAAGTGTTTCCATGCTGTGCATGGTGACTCCAAGGTATGATTATCGTGTTATGCGACACAGCGCATTTAGCAATGTAAAAGATGAAGAGGGGTGAGAGAAAGACTAACTTTATGGTTAAAAGTATGCTAGTAGCCTTGATTGCCGCTACACTTCCCTTTATGGTGTTCTTGTATCTAACAGTCCAACAGGATGGTTACCACACATGTTCTTCCATGCAGAGGTCTAACGGATGTGAGCAGGCATGTGTGGGGAAGGAAAGGGTCAGTGGTCTGCCAGGATAGATTAGATTATAGTCATCCTTTGTGTGAACACTGTTAGATGACTTTAAGGAGTGGTAATACTTGCTAGCCCTGACCTGCAGAGGTGGCTGTGTTAGAGTCATTTTGTAGTCATCAGTAAGCAGCAGGTCTCTTCAGAAAGTTATTCCCTGCCTGTCAGATGATAGGTAGAGTGGTTAGATTTCATGGACTTATAAGGGTTTTGAATTGTAGGCGAGACCTATAGTGGATTTGCCCATATTTTCTATTAGAGAGCCATGTAGTAATGGTTATTATTATGCAGCCTATATTTGTTAACAATTGGTTGCAGATCTACTGATTGTTAAAATATCAAACTGGGACAGAACGGGACAGAAATCTGTGAGTGGTTGATCTCACCTCTGGATAGACAGCAGACGTTTTCTTAGGACATTGATTTATCTTGTGTAGCAGGCTGTGGGGTACTTTTTGTGCCATTCACATCTGATGGTTTTCATGAAGCTTCAGAACTGTAGTTTCCATGTCTGCTTTAATTTGTGTTTGTTTTTCATATTTCACTACTTTATTTCTAGTCAACTGCAAGTTGCTACTGCTGAGAAAATATTCAACCTCAATACATTGTAGGGGTTGTGTTGACTCTCTTAGTGTTGAGCAGAAGCCATTGGCGTTACCTTTTTGTGGTCCAGAGGACGTCAACAGGTCATATTACGTACTGGAAAAGAAAAAAATGTTGCTGTTGAAAATGGAAAAAGAAAACGATTCTGGTGAAAAGACCAGAAAAAAATCAAAGTCGGCATGTTATGGAAGTGTTTCAATCAAATCCTAAGTTTGATTATTTTTTGTTTTGTTGCAATGCTTGCACGCACAGTGCACTGATGTCACAGCAAAGCAAAGTGAAAGCAGAACACTCTAATGGTGTGGTCTGCTTTCAGTTTTGATCGGTGCCGGGGAGTATAACTCTGCCCTCTGAGCACCAATCAACAAGGGATAGGCAGCATGGGAAAGGAGCTGCCTCTCCTTATTGGATCCCCGCAGGCAATCGCGCTGTGCATACAATCCCCAATCAGGGTTCCACCCCACAAGACAGCATGTATGTGTTCTTGCTGGGGGGCTGCCCCTATGGGCATGGCTGTGTGTTTCCCCTCTATCTGGCATAACAGTCTTTCTCACCCCTGAATTTGATAGGACTTATTTACCCCCAAACTCCTCCTCGTGGTCAGAAATGCCACTAGACCACCAGGGAATATTTTTGATTTGCTGCTAGATCAGCCTGTACTGCCCTCCCAACCCTCAAAGCACAATACTGTTTCTGCCCCCCTGGGAGATGGTCAGGGGGTGTTTTCCCCAATCTGACACTCCAGGAGGAAGTAAGCCCACTAGAACTCCAGAGAACATTTTTGAAATACTGTTTGGGGGAACAGGCCCCTAGGTGTAGACATGTGCTCTGCTCTTGGGCACAAGAGTATTTCTGCCCCTCTGGGAGCATACAGGGGTTGTTCCCCCCCATCTGCCCCCCTTCAGGGAGACAGAAAGCCCACTATGCTACCAAGTAATATATTTTACTGATTAGGAGAAAGTGACCCACTAGACATGAGACTATGCTCCCTCCTGGGTGCAAGAGCGCACTAGACCACCAGGAATATTTTTTGATTTACTGTTTCCAAGGGGAGCAGCCCCCTAGGCCTAGACCTGTGTTCCCCCCACCTCTAGGCACAAGAGTCTTTCTGTCCCCAGGCAGCAGATAGGTTGTGTTTACTACCAATCGGTTCCCCATGGGCCTGAGGTCCCCTCCCCCTGGGCACTAGGGCCTTTATGCCCCCCTGGGAGAGCAGATACAGTGGATATGGGTTTTTACCTCAATCTACCCTTTGGGAGGCTGACAGCCCACTAGACACCAAGGAAAAAAGACTGAAAAAGTAGGGGTGGAGAAGCCCGCTGAGGCATCGGCTATACCACCACCCCAAAACAGACCGAAAAGTCGTTCTGCTCCCCCTGGGAACAGATTGGGTGAGTTAATTCCAAATCTGCCTCTGGGGGGCAGAACTCATACTAGAACACAGGGAAAAAAATAATAAAAAAAGAAGGGCTAGTGGGGGCCCCCTGCCCAGGCATCTGGCTGCGCCCCACCCCAGAATGGGCCTATTATTCTTTCTGCCCCTGGTGGTTTATTTGAGGTTTACCACAATTCTGCCCTATGGAGGGCAAGAAGCAAAGCAGACTACAGTGACTTTTTCTGTTTCAACAACAAAAAAATGGGGTGTGACAGGCCACCCTGGTGTTGTCCCTATCCCCCACTCCTCTAGCCCCAGCAGTTTATTTGACCACCTGGGGCATCTCCATACCCATGGCAAGAGAGAACATTTTGATTTTTTTTGTTTGTAGATTTGTAAAATGGAACAACAGACGTAAACTCAAATTTCTTCTTCTTCTGCTGAATGGCTGCACTATTCAGGCGCTTGCTTGGGTGCCACCCAGGCAAACCCACTAAGCCCAAGGAGTCCAGAGTGGTGTCACTAATTTTCATCACATTGCTCTGAAGTAAAGTTCCAGAATCTGCATGAGGGATAGAATTTCGTTTTCATTGGAACAGTGTGGGAACACTAGGTGGTAGGAATTTTGCAGCTCTCTGCAAATTCTGGAAGTTTCTGTCCATAAATGTGTGGAAAATGTGTGATTTTAGGTCAAGTTTGAGGTTTGCAGGGCATTCTGGGTAGAAAAACATCATGAGATCCATGCAAGGAACACCACCCTGGACGCCTTTGAGCCTCTAATTTCAAAAAATGTCTGGGGTTGGTAGATTTCCCTGAATGGCAACCAAGCCCCGGCCCAAATACCACAGCTATACCATTTTTTACAGTAAATATTGATGTCTCACATTTAGTTTTGGGCTCTTTTGTGTCACGGGTGATAGTCTGAGCCACACAAGTGGACTAAGATTTTTATTTGAGGAAGAATGGGAACACCGGGTAGTAGCAATTTTGTGGCTTGCTGTAGATTCCAGAAGATACTGTTACAAAAATATGCAATAAATGTGTGATTGTAGGAAATGTTTGAGGTTTGTAGGGCATTGTGGGTACGAAAACTTAATGGGATCCACGCAAACGCCACCCTGTACTCCCCTGGATATGTAGGTTTTAGGAATGTTTGAGTTTAGTAGGTTTCCCTGGGTGAAGACCAAGCTCAGACCCAAATCCCGCAGCTACATCCATCACATAAACAGGTCTTTTTTTATAGGAAATCCTCGTGTGTCCATATTGTGTTTTGGGGCCTTTTGTGTCAAGGGCACTAGGTCCCATCACACAAGTGGGGTAGCATTGTTTTCTGGAGAAGCGTGGGAACACATGGGCATAACATTTCTTATAATTAATGAATTTCTCTCAATTATTGGGTTTCAAATGTAAGCCAGTGTGCAACAAAGATCAGATTTTGCAAATTTCCCTCTGAATCACATGATAGTCTGGGTAACCCCCTATTCAGAGGTGTATAAATACCACAGTAACTCAGCATCTTGTGCACATCTCAAAAATACATAGGTATCCTTTGTCCCCATTTTTCTTTTATTAGAGTTTACCATTTGAATTGCTTCATGGTCGGTATAAAGTGAAAAATCTTTACAAGCTACAGCTCAGTCATTGGATTTGGGCATTGTGTGTTTTTGGACAACCAAAAAAACTATACATTGCTCCAACCGCAGAGTGGTCTGATCGACGTAATAGTATGTTTGTTTTGTAAATGGGCCATTGGGGCAAAATATTACAGATGAAAACATTGTCACTAACTGCTACTTTTTTCCTACTTATGTTCATTATTTTGATTTCAACTGTTTCTTTTAAAAAAACATGAGCAATCCATTTTTCTAAGAAGGTGATGCATGAGGCTGCAGAGTCTTTGGCCCTTTCAGGTATGTTAAAGATGCGAATGTTCCCTCGTCTATTACAATTCTCCAGATTTGAGATTTTTTTCAGAAGAAGAGCTGATGAAGTTTTCGGAGAAGAAAGATCTTTTTTAGAGTGAGACTCTGAATCCTCAAGGATGCTAATCCTGTCCTCTGCTTCCCTAATTTTATTGTTTATCGTTTTCATGCCCATTCTAATGGCAGAGATTTCATTTCCGCAAATGTTCCTAGGATCATGTCCATGGTGCTATGGATGTCAGCTTTGTTTTTAACAGGAGAATCAGGGTTAGGCGGCACTGCTTTAGTGCACTTTAGGCTTGATTTGTTTTCTTTGTCTGCCTTTCTAATATGGTGAAAGTGGGTGAAAGCTCCAGAATGGAGACGTTTGTTTATGATAAAATTAAATATTCACAATCCAAAGTGAGAAACAATTATGTTGTATCCAATATGCTTGCTGCTGGCAGAGTAGACACCACGTGCTGTAAAACCTGCGAAGCACAATGAGCACTAGAGCTGTAGACAGCACTAAAAGCTACCAGACAGTGTGTAATGTACTGTAGCATACCACAATTGAAAGGAAAATTTGCCCTATAGAAGTCATATTGGTTACTCATATGAGCCATATATGTGTTTGGCATTAAAATGAATTGGGAGTCTCTTATCTGTCAACAGAAGGTTTCAATCATGTGATTAAGGTAGATTAATGAAGAGAAATTAGTAAAGCCTACCCATTCCTCTGTTCAGTACCTCAAGCTAGGCTAATTGGCTAATTCACATCTTAAGCATTCAATTCGGAGACATGTGTATTGGTAATAAGCAACAGTTAAAGGGCCACTATTGAGCTATCTGAAGATCACAGGTGGCCACCAGAGTGTGCGCAAAGAAGTGTACTGAAAACAAGTAAATATGAGAAATCAGTATAGGTCATTCATTGACTGCATATTTGGAAGTCCAAAAAAATGAAGAAAGGCGCAGTACAGTCAAAACCAGTAGTTTGGACATGCGATGTTGAGCAAGCAGACAGCTCAGCGGCAACATATCCACAAACAAAAAGAATATAGCAAAGACTGCAACACAGAATTGCATGTGTAGCTCACTGAGCCACCCTAGACACCATCATCTGGAAATCGGCAGTCTCATTTGCCTAGCACCAGATCTGAGCAACCTGGAGCTGCGGTCACCAATCATAAGCATGAGGGGCTGCCATTTTAAACCCAAGTCCTCAACGGTGAGTTTAACAGACTTAGGGCCTAATTACAAGTCTGGCGATCCAAGGACCACCAGACTCATGGTGGTGCAGCGTTGACAGTTCAGCCACTGGTGCACCAGCAGTCCGACCGCCCTATTACGAGTTGGGCGGTCGAACCATATTTGGACCACTAGAGCCACATGGGAACCGTCATTTCCTGGTGGTGGCACGGCAGTCAGGGCCATTGGAAGATGCAGGTGGTGCTGCTGCAGCACCACCATGCATATTACAAGTTACAGGACCACCAGTGTTTTCATGGAGGTCTTTCCTCCATGAAAAGGCTGGCGGTGCCGAAACAAAGGGGGCCCTATAGGGCCCGCCTCTGCCCCCTCATGCCATCGAGGAACCTGTGTGGCGTTCCCATTGTGGTGCTTTTTTCAAGAGGCAGTGCCTCTTTGAAAGTCACTGCTGCCTTTGAATTAGGCACCGCCGCGAGAACTGCCACACCGCCGGCCCAAAAGACCACAAGATTACTTGTAATCTGGCAGATGGGCAGCACCTACTCTTGGCGGTGTGTGGTCCCGGCAGAGACCGTTCGCCCGCACCGCCAAAAGTTGTAATCGGGCCCTAAGTGGCTTTCCTTTTTTAATCCAGTGTTAATCACTGCAAAACATTGCGTCAGTTTCTCTGACCACTCATTAAAGTGATCAAGTATCCGTGAATATGGTGTTTATGGTCGCTGGAAGGCTATGCCACTATTCTTCTTTCCGTCCCACTAGTTATTGTTATTAAAAGCAATCTTTTAATTTATTTTATTGAACTGAGCCTACTAGCTTAAAATGGCATACCTTAGAATTTTGACAGATTAGAAAGATTACTTGTTTATGGGTGTAATGCAAGTGAAATTCTTTAATTCTTTTAATTAATTACTAGCACTTGATAAATCATAAAAAGACTCACAGAAACCCAAACATAATATTGTGCAATGCCTACATCACGTTCTCTCTATTGCTTAGTGAGGATATCATCTTGCATTTGGTATAAGGAAAGTGTATTTTGAAATGTCTCGATTTAGAATTCCTTTTTTATCAGGTAGAAAATTGTGCCTCTGTAATAAAATATTGCTAATATTTTCATTGTTTTATGGAGAACACATGACTGTAAAATGCTGCTTTAGCTGGTACTTCCTAAATTACACATCGAGTTGAGAGTCAGAGCCAGTTCTCTGCTGCTAATAGGCCTTTTGGGTATGCTGCCCATGACTCATCGCCAAGGAACTGTTTTAAAGATTTTTGTTTCTAACTATTCAGTGACTGATTACCTGTCTTGAAGCAATTAGTTTTTTTGCAGCATAATTATTTGCTGAAATTCTGACTTCCCTTTTCCACTGGAAAACAAACTGTGTTTTTAGATCCAAGTTCATTGAGCTGGCTCTCAAATGCAATATTCTGTTACAGGGAAGAGACCCTTTGAGCATGTGCAGTGTACAAAACAAGCCCAGAGCATGACCTCTGAAAGTGCAACAACAAATATAAATCAATGCAATAAATGTTAAGCAAAGTAACATGCTGCATATGCTAAACATTACAATTACACATGCATCCTAAGCCTCTGATTGACCTGAAGAGGCCTTCTTGATTTGTGTTATAATGGAACCCCCAGCAATGACTCCATCATCGTCGGCTCCTCCGCTAAGGCGGAGGAGCGTCATCCCACTGCTTTTCAGCAGTTAAAACAAGGACAAATAAAATGATAATAACACAATGGTATTATCATTTTATTTTTCAGTGCAAGCCAGGTTAGGCCGGGGCTGGGCTGGGCTGTCAGAGCTGGGGGAGGTGAACTTAACTGCGCATAGCGGTTTGGCTGGTCAAACAGTCATGCACACTTATCATACTCTCCACCTGGCTGTATTGCAAAGCCTGGGGTGAGAACATGCACAGACTCCCACTCTCTGTCTGAGCGCTGAACCAGGCTGCTGAGACCAATCACAACGCTGCAGTAATGCTGGTGACAGCAGCGCAGTGATTGGCTTAGGGGACCCTGTGTGGTTCCTGATTCCAGGAGTCAGGAAGTGAAGTGGAGGAGAGACGGCGGCCGTGCAGAGGTAAGTGTCATATATTTTTCTTTTTCACAACCGTCCCATACCAGCCGCCAGTGGAGCCATAGTTAGGAATTGCTCACCTTCCCATTTTTTTCTTTTCACTTCCTTTCACTGATTGACTAACAATTGTCTTCTACTGGTTTCAATATCAACTATTCCCAATCTAAAGAACTTACAAGACGTTTGGTTTACATTTATTTTTGTACTTTTCATGGTATCTTAACTTGGTGTTGGTTAACAAAAAAGAGCATGTTTGAGAGAGATATCATGTGTTCCAACGTCACTAATCTCTCTCATTTATAAACACCCACATTCAGTAATGGTGCATAGAAACATTCTTGCTCAAAGGTAAATATCCAGACCTGAATCCCAAGTTTAGGGTTGAGAGAATGTTATCCCTGCACTTGCCATTTGCCAACATTGAAATTCTGCTAGAAGATGTGGGATTCCCTTCCTCAGTGATCTGACCTGCAAAAGTAGGTGAACTCCATTGTACCTCTTGCAGATAGTGTCCAACCCTAAAAGTGCACTGAAATGGACGTTTTCCTTGCAGGCTCAGACAATATCAACTAATTATTAAATATAGGGGGGCAGCTGCAACTGTCACCACCACTACATCTTATTGGAAGATAGTGATGTGAGTTCTTTATATGGCTTTGAGAAGAGAAAAGTGAAAATCAACAGTTACAAAAAACAATGAGAAAAATGTCAGTGCAACAAAGAAAACATGTCCACAGAGTCCACCAAGAATAAACTTAGCACACCCTCTTCAGAAAGCAAGAAAAAAACATCAAACGTTAGTAAAGCAAAACAATCCATTTAAGACCCACTAATAATAACACACAGAATAGCAACAAAATAATACAGTCCTGATTACGATGTCGGTTGGACCTTTGTGGAATGGGAACCAACCGACCTCAGGACGGCGGTTCCTACCGCATCATTTGGATGCGACCGAACACAGTGCGGTCGGAAACATCAATTTTTCAATGGGAGCTTGTGCTGCAGGCGAAAAACGCCTGCAGCAAAAGCTCCCATAGAAAAATGGATGTTTCACGGTGCCTGCCGCATGGTGCAAGAATGGTGCCCCCCAGAGGAGTATACAAAGGCCGTGGAGAGATGGGGGCCCAGCTAGGGGCCCCCAAAGACACTTTCCGACAGCAGTTCCATGTTGGAAAGGCCGACATGGAACTGCTGTCGGAGAGTGGCATCATAATCTCGACGACGGACACGATGTCCTTAAGGGATTACGAGGCCTTTCCGACTGGCCGCGTTGAATTCCCCGGACGGTTTAAACTCTGACCGCTGTCATTGTAATACAGCGGTTGGACTTTAATCCTATAATGTCCGACCGTACTTGTAATTAGGCCCACAGTGTCACAGACCCACTGATGACCTAAGGCAACAAGAGAGCACTAAAAACCCATATGTGGGAAATAATGAAACTTTAGGAATTTGTTTTTCATGACAGAGGAAAACGAATCAAAAGCAATGTGGATGTTACCTCTTCAGGAAGATCTTCATCAGACTTCACCTACGATGAAAGTGAACATGGTGGCACTGGTGTAATATATTGTCCACCTCCTCTTCTTTAATAAATTCTTATTTTTCAATATCATGGCTAGGATAAGATGGATCTAATGACAAACCATATTCCTACTTATAGCTATACTAGAACCAGATTGGCCATATACTTGATTTGCTTGCAGTTAAGACCACTGAAGTTCAAAGGGTTGATCCAATCAGGCACTTGGATGATGACCAGAACACAGTTTGCCACAGAAGCTTTGTATGCCATTTCACCACATGCTAAGTGAATGCTGAACTGTTATATTCTACTTAAAGGTATGTTTGGTTTTCAGCTGTTCCCCTGTTCTTTTTCCATGTTCCTGCTCCTCCTTTCAGCCCTTTCCTTCTTTAGAATGATAAAATCATTTGAACTGTAGAAAGTTTATTGTCTGCAGATGCTATGGGGCAGGTCTGCTATTGGTGACACTTTGATGATGTACTGTAATAAACTGGATTGTCCAAGATACTGGACTCTTCTGTCGGTACTTAACACAAACATTCGACAATGTCCTCCTGCTTGGCACAACCCTGTCAATACGCTGACATCACTGACAAATGCAGCCTGATGAGACTTCCTAAAGAAGACCAAGATTAAGAAACTGGAGGGAGTGAAATGCTAATGTCTATCTCTCATATTTCTTTTTATGTATTTTGTTTTATTTGGGTGTTTATATCGCACAGGCACACTCATTGCAGAGTCTCATGGAGCTTCATACCTGAACAAAAGACAGCCAGAGGATTTAGTTGGAGATATTCCTAAATAACCATGTCTTTAAACTTTTCTGAACATCAGAAGGGTTGGTTTTGCGCATGAGGGAAATAGAAGAGTATTCCCTTAATCTGGGGTACATACCTGAAAATGCTTTTCCAACCCATCATTCATGAGCAAATTAAAGAAATGGAAAAATATTCTTCAAGGTTTTTGAAAGAGACATGATTTTATAATAGCAGAGATTTGAAATACTAGAGTGAGCTGTAAATCTAAAATAATACCCAGATTTTTTACTGCTGAAGTCGTGGTAGGGCAATCACAGATTTCATATGGCTAAAGAGTAGAATCACATTTTGAGGCTTTATTAACGATGAGTAAAACGTTTTTTTTTACGGATTTCATTTAAAATAATTTAAAATAAACTGGGAGTTGTTGGCCTAAAAAGACATCTGGGCACCAAAGATTTACAGGATAGAGGCCAAAGGGTTTAACTTTATGCTAAAAAGAAGCAGAGAGAGTATGAACTCAGGTGGAACTCCCCAAGACATTGAAGTGCTGGGTGAGTTAAACTATTGTAGTGATAGCATCAGTGTTCTGTCAATAAATAAAGAGCTAAACCATTTTGACAGTTCCTCTGACTTCAATATTATTTCATCTTTGGAACAAGATACCAGGATTTATAGTGTTGAAGGAGGCAGAGAGGTCCAATAAAAGTAGAATCACCTCCCCACCATCATCCACTATTTTACGTTGGCCATTCACTGCTGCAGTCACAATAAGGTCTGTACTTCACCCAGGCCTCAATCCAGCCTTCACTGAATTTAATAATTTGTTCTTATTCACATAATATGGAGTTGCATATTAACTATTGTTTCTATCAATTTGGCCAAAAACAATAATAAATAAATTGTCCTATTGCTAGCCAGATATGAGGGGTCTGCTTCCTCCCTTTTTTAAATTGGGCATATAATCACCGTTTTAAATCTACCTGGTACTTTCCCATTTCTTAAAGAGGCTTTAATTATCTTTATATCTGGTTCTGTTGGCTCACTAATCTGTTTACAATAATGTCTAGGCAAAGGGTAATTTGGTGAGCCAAAGGGGTGACCCTCTGTCATGATTCACATAGATTTGAAGTTATGCTAGAGCTAATTTTGTTCCTTTCTAGATTAACTTTAAATTATAAGGTCATGAGATCTTCTCTAATCCTCATAACTTTGCTGTGAAAAAAGTTTGTTAGTTTATCAGCTCTTTTCTTGTGAGGGGGGAATTGTGATTTCCTACTTTTGCTTTCCCAAAGAAATTGACAACTGAAAACAATGCTTTAGTATCATTAAGAGAAGCAATATTTTTTTTGAGAATAATAATTTAATTTCGTTTCTCTTATCAGATAAATATATTGTCTGCTATAGGCTTCTTGTCGTGAAAGCTCTGAAATTTACGCCACTTCCTCACTTTTTTTATTAATTTGTTGATATGCCACTCACAGCCTAGGTATTTCACCCAAATTTTATTTTTCTCTAATGGACTGTAATTGACCTAAAATGTGATTTAAATGCTTCCAGAAGGTATTTAACATTGCATCTGTCTGGACTATCCAGGTGGTTTAGGGTGTCAATATCACTAGCTCGGCAATTGTGTTAAGTTATGTTGTTGGCTAGGGTCAGCTAAATGTTTTCCTTTTCTGTAAATTTCTATCTAGACAAAAAGGGGTACATTTAAAATATCAAAAGCAATTGAATACTGGTCTGACCACATCATTTCATGCACATATATAATTTCCACATGAACAACATGGTCCATATCTGGTCTAATATATGGCCTGCTTTATTTGTTGGATTAGAGATATGCTTGTTAGGATTGCAAATAATTCATCTGACTTTGACTTTTGGCATTGAGACAACTTTTAGCACACTTCTCTGAAGAGTTAGGGAAATAAGATGAGCATCCTGTCATAGTTCTCTCAGAAATATAGATCATGACTCCTTCTATCTAATAGCATTGTTAGGAAATAGAAAACACCTGGACATCTAAGATTGTTTTAATGAAAACAAGGCACAGGAAATGAGCCAAGTCAGCAGACCCTGGAGGACCAAAATGTGGGCATTTCTTTGAAAATCCCACAAGATGCTAGGTGTCATACGAGGGTAGAGGGCAAAGTAACACTCCAGGAACCAAGCTTGCGAAAGCAATAAAGAGCTCTCAAGACCAGAGCTTGAAGAATCATCGAAAAAGTTGGGAAAGCATAATCACAGAATAGAGGTCAGTTGAGAATGAAGGCGTTGTTCATCCAAGCCTCTGGGTCTGGGCCAGATTTCAGTCTGGCTCTGTAGCTTGCTAAGCCAAGAGGCCAGTAGGTCCCCAGCCACAGACTGAACAAATAAACCCAGTCACCAGAAACATGATGCAATCCAGCATACAGTTCCTGTAGATCCTCAAAGGCAATGAATTAGACACATTTGGCCTGCAGCAAACGAAGCAGGAACTTCAGGAACTGGAATTGGGGACAGGAGATCAGTACTCAGAAATAAGCATCCTTACAGATTAGATATGCCATTCAGTCGTGCGGGGCATGAGTAGCCCTGAAGATTTGAATACCATTCATCTTGAAATATTAAGAAAAGATCCACTCATGCATGGACTTCAGATTTTTCACTGGCCACATGCTTTTCGTTTTTTTTCACACTAGGGTAAATTGACCTAATGCATACCGCTGTATAAAGGTACAGGCATGATAGAAGCATTCTGCTCAAGTTCTGCCACTTTTTTATCCTCTAGCATGTTCTCATTGGACAAAGCAAAAATGTATGTGTGTTTGCTAGGGAATATTCGAAGCACCCAATTATCAAAGGTTATCTTCTCCCAATCTGATAGTAACAGCATCATTTACCCGCCTGCTTTTACCAGGAATCGTGCCACTTCTGCCTTGACTGCTACTACTTCTGCCAAAGAACCTCTTGCTAAACTGGAGGCTGCTGCAGCTGTCACTATGGGTTTTAGTGAAGAAACATCCTGAAGTTAACAATTTCCTTCTGCTGATAAAACATTCCCAAACATTCTATCACCTGCTGACACAAATTCATGCCAGTGTCAGATCACCCTTCACAGGGAGGATTGAGCACGGTCAAAGATGGTGCCCAAAGTGAAAACTGCCAGATGCCTTGAGTTTGATCACATGAGCAATGTTCTCTAATTTCCTATACATCAGCATCAAGATAGAGTTGCAGCATTATGGGATGAGTTTGGCATTAGTCTTTAACTGGCGACATACCACGCTCTGATGTCAGACCCTTAGGGTGAACCCTTTAACCAATCCAGGAAGAAGGACCTCATTACAACTTGTCCTGAAGCCTGACAAAAAAGTCTGTGTCATCCAGGGAGTGGTCTTTACAATATTTTGGGGACATAGTCTTACCCTTTCGTGTGATTTTTTTTTTTTACTTCAACGTTGGTGGAAGAAAATGAAATCTAGGTCTCCTTATAGAGGGCTATTCACAATAAAAAAAACTTTTGCCTTGCACTCTATCATAAGTCGGTAGCTAAATTCAGTTTGGAAGGTCCAAACTTCCTGAATTATATTTAGTTCCTCTATCTACTTTCTTTTAATTCAGGATCAATGCAGTCGTGTAACTGGTACATTTTAAGCTGTGCAAACTGAGGAAAACCTCCTTTGCTTCTTTTATAAACCACTGTGAGAAAACCACCGTAATGACAATTAGCGCAAAATCAATAAACTACAGTGATCACAAGAGAGACCAGTCAAAGCACTCTTGGTCTGAGAAAGGGAAACCACACTAACTCTACGCTGCAAGGCCTTCATATTCATTACAACAGTCAAACTACTCTGCAGGGTTTGCAATGTCAGCAGGGCAGGTACTCCTGGTTAACTCAGCAAACTTCTACTACACTAATCACTAGAAACCCACATTAGTTCATATTTCAGAAACAAAATCACAGCTGACAAAAGTTAGCAATGTTTCTTTGGGAGGGTGCCACACAGGATGTATCCAACCCATGTGGTCACACTTCATCCCTGCTATGCAGTGACCTCTAAATATGTCTTTGTTTGTTCTCTATCCACTCACGGTATAATGTTTTTCAAAATTATGTTAGCACTGAAAAATATGTTTTAAAGAACTAAGAAAATCAAATATAATTATCCAGCACAGGTTCATTCTTTTTCCTTCTCTTGTGACTTTCCCCTTTAGCTTAAGGACAAAACGTCATTCAAAGTCTGTATGTTCTTTCAACCACTTCACACTGTTAAATATATATATTGTCAAATAATAGATAATTATGCACCACTGGATATTCCTACCTTGTATACTGCCACTTCTCAAATCAATGGTCTTTTGTTAATGTTGTTTTTTGCATAGTTTCAAGGAGTTCGTCGGCATTTTCTTTTACCAATGCAATAATTATTATGGAAAAAGGTTTTGTTTGGAGTAATTTTTTTTTCTTCCGAAGGAAGGTACGTTATAGGTACAAATAGGACTGCCAACAGTGCACATTTATTTACATGGTATTTGGAAAGTTTCCTAATGAGAGCACTGGGGCCATGCATTGTGTCATGTGGCTATAACACTTACTCCACTCTTCAAAAAGGTACTCCTTCAGTAAACGTTGTGGATACCGTGACCCATTCAAATTAGCAGCGCATTCCAAAATTCAGAGGCCTACTTATTATGGTTTTGTGTATCCCTTGCACCATGCAAGGGGGGCAAGGGCGACGTAAAACATAGATTGATACCTCACGTGGCTTGGCAAATGTAGAGTAACACAAACAGCGCAAGTTGCTGCCTTGCATTACTCTGCCCCATAGAGGCATTCCATGGGTGGAGAATGTGTGTTCCCACGCATCCACCCATGGATTTTGACATATTCGCAGATTTTCCATTAGTGATAGACCAGTGAATGCGTCAAAATGCAAGGCCTCCCCATGGAAGGCATAACGAGGAGAAATATGCATATTTCTCCGCACTTTTTCTTCTTTCTATGTGTGCTGCATCTGCAGCACACATAGAAGGAGGAAAAAGCCTCAGAGGGTTGTTTTTGTACAGGAAGGTGTTCCTTATTGCAAAAAACAATCCTGCCTACAAGGCAGGCACCCTGACGCTATTGTGCAAGGGTGCCTGCCTTGGTGCTCGGCAGCAGTTTGAGCATCATTATATTCAGCAGGAGTGCAGCATATAATGCTATATACGGCGCATTCCTGCCATCTCACTTTCATTTAGCGCAGCAAGGTGGCTTGCTGTGTCGCGTTGCAGAAATGTTTGATAAATATGCCCCTCAGTCTATAGTATTTTTTACATAGATCCAGGCACTTCATTGAATTCCCATTATTTTTATCATAACATCATCATAATATTAGAAACTGTTGTCAATTTTTAAGAATTATGACAATAGCGATCCCAACATGTTAGAAAAACAGATTAAAATATTAACTAATCATTTTTTGGACAAGGCTTTTCCCAAATCAGCAGAAGACTTGATTTATATATGTTCTCACATAAAATATAAAAACTGTTATTATTTGTGCATTTCTAGTTACTATAAAAGCTGATGTTTACAGTACTATATACCTCTCTACAAACATTGACATATTCTATAACATGAAAAGGGAATGAAAAACATTTGCAGGACTTTACCTACCATTACTTAAAAAATAAGAAAGTCCGAAGAACATAGAGGTCAAAGCACACATTTAGAGCCAACAGAATATTGTACAAACTCTTGCACCAAAGAGAAAGAGAACCTTTTTCTATTTTAATCGGTATATTGCCATCTAATTAGTTAAGGAGATAGAGCAGGGAACATGTATGAGTGAAACAATGTGCTTGAAAGACTTTAGCACTTGGAACAATACCACCAATTGAGATGTGTCAGAACTTGGGTTATTAGTTGTGCAGGATGTGCGGCATAAAAAAAAAAATTGCTGGCTACTGCCAACATTGCCAAGATTTAAGTAGCCGAATTTAACAAACATATATTTTAAATAGCGAGGACGCGACCGCCTTGCTCAAGCGCTGTTGCGTCCCCCACTCTTGCCTTTGCAAATTACATATGTTATTTATTTGAGGAAAAACGGAGCCTTACCTGGTTCCCATAGTAACATGACGGCTGCGGACAGGATCATCTGAACGAAGCGCCATCGCATCTTTCGACGCCGCAGTCAAACGTCAGCAAAGGAAGACGGAGACAGTCCTTCCATTTCGTTGACACCCACTCGCATTGCCAAAGCTCGTAACCTTGATGACAGCTCCTTGCTCGAGCTGCAACGGCTGCGCTGATCCGAGTCATTATCGGAGGCACAGGAAAGTCGATTTTTTTCCCCTATGAATAAGATAAGATACAGCAGCCTGTTTCTGCCAAACTATTTATCAGTTGCTGTCTCTATAGCTTTTATGAATCTGATTTTATAATTTGTATTACTTTTTTTTCAGTATCTCCTCTGTTTCAGGACATAGCAGGGTTTTGCCTTTGAGCCAATTATAATTGTTTCCGATGAATTTGAATGTTTTTACTTACACTGAACCACTTTATTAAGCCGCTTGTAACACGCGCCGAGCACTCCTCCCGCTCCCCACACCTGACAGCTACGCCGGTCACTGCCCCCTGCCTCTCAGAGAAGCTAAGTGTTTAAGTGGCACCCGGAAGGGTGGCTATTTTTACTCTTACTATGGGCTAGTCGTTGGCGGGGCACAAGGTATTTAATGTGCACGCCGCCGCAGACGCGCAGCGGACATGCTCAGCGGGTGCGCCGCTGGCACGCCAAAAGCAAGCCCGCCTGCGCCCGTCCGGCCCAGATCGCGGCCAGCACCAGAAATGCTGCCCAATTTGGTCCAGGTCAGTACTACTCAATAGACTCGCTCTTGGCCCTCAATAAGCCTGAAAGTAAATGCCTTCTCGGCCTAGAGACTAACAAATTGAAAGGGCCAGTGATCTGTAGGGGGTGTAGATATGAATTGAGTCCTCCCCCTGACAACGCCTAGAGAGTTGACCATACCTTAAATCAACTATTAGGAGGCCTTGTTAATGCTAGGGTCTTGGCAAGAATGCACTACACATTTATGATCTGATCTCTAGTCCTAATCTGGACTGCCTTTTCGTTACCGAAACCTAGCTCAAAGATTGGTGTAATCCGGACATCACGCAAGCCCACCCTCCAGGCTACCTTATATGCAGACAAGATAGACCTGACCAAAGAGGTGGTGGCCTGGCAATAATATACCGTAACACGCTCAAATGTTCCACATATGAATTTACTGGGATTAAAGGAGCGGAAAGTCTTGGTTTTTGCTTTCAACTTGAAAGCTCTGTCTCTTTCCCGGGAGCCCTGGTCTACCGGCCCCCAGGTACTAGTCTTAACTTTTTAGACACCCTTGGAGACAATCTAAGTACTTTGGTTGTTAAACACTCCAATTTTACTATACTTGGAGATTTCAACCTACACCTAGAATCACGACCACCCCTGGAACCACAAATTTCTCAGAGATCCTGGAGACATTGGGACTTGATCAGCGAATAGCCGGCCCAACACACTGTGCTGGGCATACTCTCGATGGAATCTGTACAAATTTCACCAGACTAAAAGTAATCCCCCGGTCATGATAACCTGGCCTGACCACAAATGTAATCCCTTCACAATTGAACGCCATAGCGTAGTTTCCCCGGAGGACTCCGCACTAAAAACCCACAAAACTATGTGAAAATGGAACAAAATGCTAGCTAATCCGAGTCTCTATACCGAAGCAGAGCGAGGTAGACCCACCCTAACAGGAGATCCCTCCCTAGATACACACTCCTTTAATGCCTGGATGGCCTCACTCAGTAACGTCTTTGCACCACCTGCCCCGCCGCAGAGAAAGGCCTTCAATAAGACCTCTGCCCCCTGGTTTACTCCAAAGCTAAAAGAATTACAAAGGCACAGTAGATGGTTGGAACACAGATGTAGGAAAAGTCATAAACCAGAATAGCTCACACTTTTTAAATCTGCTCTCAAAAACTACCATCAGCAAATTAAAATAGAAAAGAAATCCCACTATACTCATCTAATTAGACAAGCAGCATCAGATCAGAAAACACTCTTTAAAATTGTCAAATCTTTTACGCACCCTAAAATTCTCGAACATGAGATCCCACCATCACAAACTCTTTGTGATCATATTGCAGACTTTTTTGATCAGAAAATCCAAGACTTAAAAAGAGATTTCAAATCAACACCCCTCACAGACTCTGAGGCGCACGACCAGATGACAGACCTGCTCTCAAATTTTTTAATGAAGTCAGTCTGGAACAGTCACGTCAAGCTATCCTCTCGTGCAAATCAGGTTCCCCCTTTTGACCCTTGCCCTCCAAAGGTACTGCATGCCATTATTGACATCATCAATCCATCCATCAATAAAATAATCAATTCTTCTCTTATGCAAGAAGAAGTGCCATCTAGTTGGAAAATCGCAGCAGTCAAACCCCTCCAAATAAAAGCAAATACCTGATCCTACGACCCTCTCGAACCTTTGCCCCATCTCCCTTCTACCCTGCCTAAGCAAAATGACTGAAAAATTAGTTAATACCCAACTGACCGCCTTCCTGGAAGAAGCTAATATTCTCTATCCAAGTCAATCAGGTTTCAGGCCCATACATTCCACAGAGTCGGCACTGTTACACACCACGGAAATTCTTAAATTCGCCTTGGACCAAGGGAAAAATGCAGTGCTGATTCTGTTGGATCTATTGGCCGCATTTGATACAGTCTCCCCTGGCATTTTGGGAGACCGACTCAAATCATATGGCATTTACCACATGGCCCTTGCCTGGCTGCAATTATTTCTGGTGAATAGAAAACAAATAGTTACCCTTGGCCAATACCGATCAGCGGAGAAAACCTTGCTTTCCGGGATCCCACAGATCTCTGCCCTTAGCCCAATACTCTTTAACATTTTTATGGCCCCTCTGCTTAACCTGATATCATTATTCAACATCGAAACTATTTCCTGTGCAGATGATACTCAGTTAATTCTAGACAAAGAATCCACTGACGCAGAGGAGAATTTCCAATGCTGCCTTTCTGCTGTCATCCATTGGATGCAATACAGTCACCTGAAATGCAACAGGCAAAAAACCGAGATCATGTTGATTGGAAAATCCAACACCTTTTTGCCCAGACTGTGGTGGCCGATTGACACTCCCCCACCGCCAAACACAGTGAATGTAGTAAGGAATTTGGGAGTAAAATTTGTTACCTCACTATCCTTCCATCAGCAAGCTCTCTCTGTAGCCGGCACATGCTTCCATCTGATAAAGTCTCTTAAAAAGTTTTTCGATCTGCTGCCAAGTGCGGCTAGAAAGGCAGTTGCAGTGGCTCTGATTATGTCCCGTCTAGACTACTGCAACAGCCTATATGCAGGCTCCAATAAGGCTGCCTTGAAAAAACTACAGATAGTACAACACGCAGCAGCTCGCCTGGTCTTAAAACCTTAAAACTACCGCGAGGGTCCTCAGCTTCAGCAGCCTTAAAATCTTTACACTGGCTGCCTATACATAAAATAATACTCTTTAAGATCCTGGTAATCACTTACAGAGCTTTCAGGTCATCAGGACCCAAGTACCGTAGAGCCAGAATCAAACCGTATGTGACACAGCGCCTTTTAAGATCATCATCTGCAAACCTTGCGCCACCCAGCTTCAATCTGGCATCCACAGGGGGCAAATCAATGGCAGCCCTAGGGACCAAAGCATGGAACTCTCTACCCACCCATCTCCGTTTCTCTCAGACAGAATCTATTTTCAAGAAATTCCTGAAAACTTGGATCTTTGGAGCCCTAGACAACTTAGGGGCACATGCATCAACATAGACAATAGCGATTCTTTAATTGCGATTATTAAGGAATCGCAATTAAAGAATCGCTATTGCCTATGCATGTAGGAATCGCAAAAAAATTTGCAATTCCTACAAATTCCTTAATTGCGACTCGCAAATTGCGACTCGCAAATTGCGACTCGCAATTAAGGAATTGATTCCCATTCATTTCTATGGGCCCAGAGGCCCATAGGAATTAAAGGGAATTGCATGCGCAAGTTGCGAGTACCCAATAGGTACTCGCAAATTGCGCATGCAATTTCAAGGGTGCAAGGGTGCCAAAAGAATACCCTGTTGCACCCATGAAATTGTTAAGTGAACACATAAGTTGCGCACACACATGCCCCAAGGGCATGTGTGTGTAATCTGAACTTTGAAAATGCACTTTAGTGCATTTTTCAAAGTTCTTGCAAAATACCATCAAGTTTCATTTGACGGTAATTTGCGTCCCCTAAGAGCGAAATCGCTATTTTTAATGGCATCATGCATTGATTTGAGGCATCGCAATATGCGATTCCTTAAATGCAATCACAATTTAAGTAATTGCAAATTTTACGATTACTTAAATTGCGATTTTTGCATTTGGGATGATGCATCCCAAATGCAAAAATACAGGTCGCAAAGGGGCAGATTTGCGACCGGTTTTTCCTTTGATGCATGTGGCCCTTAGTGTTTTCACTCATCTGATTTGGAAGAACATATTGCAGCTCTCATATCCTTGTCTCATTTCTGCTTTAGTGCCATGATGCTCCTCAGAGTGATAGTTGCATTCTATAAATGTTTTCATTCATTCATAAAGACGTTGCTTTACCCCCACCTACTGGCAACAAGAAATACAGATTAAATCAAACAAATACAAAACGATAAAAATCGTGAGTAGCGTGAGTAGCCTGACTCAAGCTATTATATATATTGACTAAAAAATACAGATAAATAGTAATAATAAATAAGATCCCCAGAACCAGACTGCTCCCAACCTCTTGGGGGATAGTATTAAAAAATTCTTAGAGGAGGAATTAAGATCCTCTGTAAGAGAGGCAGTAGACCCCGCACTAACTAAGAGGAAGAGGGGATCCCCTGTAGAGGAGAATTACTTTTCACTCTCTGAGGGAGAGTCCCTACTACCTCTGACCCCCAGAGAGGGGGGAAGGTTTCCCAAAAGAGGAAACAGATAGAGAAGGCATTCAACCATGCCTATGGCACTGGTAGCCCCTGTGGTACAATAGAGAATGGTGCTCTTAGAAACACAAGACAAGCTTGTCACATTAATGGGGGACATAGAAAAGTTGCCCTTAGCGGCATGATGGGAAGGAGTGACCTTCTTGGCACAAAAGATTCTCGAGACAGTTTCAGTTCATCGGCAGACAATATAATGTATGATGAGATGGATATGGATGAATTCATATTTGACCCACAAGACAAATATGATACCCTAGAGGACCTAGAGGAGGATGTAGAACAACCATCTACTTCTCAGGAGATTAAATACCCTTTTGGGGGTGAAATGTTCAACCCCACTTTAATTGGACACTTGTGTAGGGCAGAATGGTGTCCAATGGACCACGTTTCCAAATACCTAACTTACTGGGTAAGAAAATGCCTAAACAGAGACACTCGCAACCTACATAGAAATGAGTGCCCAAGACCCTCCACTAGATATAAGGTGTGTGACACGCCTAACCTGGACTCAAAACTGATAACCTTTTTATTTAAGTTTGGAAAAGATCCAAGAAAGGGTATCGAAAAATGCCCTAAGCAATGCCGGGATAAATTCCTGGATATACTGGGCACACTTACACGCATCCTAGACTTGGCCGAAGATGCCAGAGGGAAAAACAACTCCATTAATACTAACCTCCCAAGGGGATGGGCCCAATGGGCCATATGCATGCTAGGCAACGCCAATGCCAACCTAATCAAGGAGAAACGAAAGGCAGTCCTGATGAGGATGAACCCTAAATTAGCAGATTTATCATCTAGAGAAGACATGGGTGACACTAAGGGACTCCTCTTCTGAGATAATTTCATTAAGTCACTAAGAAAATACATTTCTACCTTTACAGCTTTTAACAAGGTGCAAACAAATATGCACTGAGTCATTGGCTTACGCTCCCTTTTTGGCCGGGTTGACAGGAGGGGACTGGCTGTCAACTGCAGATCATTTAGATCCCATTTTTACCCACACGAACATCGAGCTTTCACTAGCTACAGAAGGGGCTACTGCCAGAACTCAAACTTCTACACACAAAG
Organism: Calotriton arnoldi; assembly: GCA_963921515.1. NCBI lineage: Eukaryota > Metazoa > Chordata > Amphibia > Caudata > Salamandridae > Calotriton > Calotriton arnoldi. Next base: position 608,651 of record CAWUFW010002952.1, read on the forward strand.
AGGGAGAACCTCGAGAAACCGTGAGGAAATACCCAGATCTTCAAACCAAGGATATCAAGGTAAGATTACTTATTCCACCTTAAATGTAGGGGGGGAAGAATTAAACTGTTTGTTCAGAATTGGAAAAGAATAACTCAGGACCTTTGGGTGCTGGAAACAGTTGGATGTTTTCAAAATAGACTTTTGGGAGTATCCAAATCAAATAACAAAACCCAGAGAGTTGGTTTTAGACACAGACAAGATGGCCCTCATAGACCAGAAGGTGACCCAAATGATAGACAAAGGAGTGTTAACCCAAGTCACAGGCCAGGAAAAAGCAGGGGGATTTGTAAGTACAATCTTCTTGATAAAAAAGAAAGACAAGGGCTGGTGACCAGTCATAAACCTGAGGCAATTAAGCAAATTCCTAAATTACAGACACTTCAAGATGGAAGGTATCCATTTCATAAGAGACATTTTGCAAGCCAAGGATTGGCTAGTAAAATTTGACCTCAAGGACGCCTATTTCACGATACCCATGGATGAAGACAGCCAGAAGTATCTGTTCTTCGCTTGGAAGGGTGTGCTCTACCAATTTCTTTGCCTCATGGAAAGTTACCTCATGGAAAGAGGAGCCCGTCTGATTATATACCTAGATGACATACTCATTATGTCACAGGACAGGTTGGAACTTCTAAAGCATCTATCCTGGGAAACAGAACTCTTAGAGAGCTTAGGGTATTTTTAATAAATACAAAGAAGTCCGTCATGGTTCATACGCAAAAAATAGAATTTCTGGATTTTCAACTGGACTCCATCGTATTCCAAAATACTCACACGAAAAGGTGTTATTGAAAAAAAAAGTTGTGATAGTGGTCTTATCCAAAGATCTGTTACTACTCAGAGATCTGGCAAGAGTTTTGGGACTCTTATCATCTTCCATTCAAGCCATCTCTCCGGGCCCACTTCACTACAGAGGTTTACAGAGGTTGAAAGTGTTAGGACTAAGGAAAAGGTTTATGGTATTGGGATTCAATAACCCTATCACAAGATGCACGGAATGACCTTGTTTGGAGGCTAAAAACCTCGAAGCATGGAATGGCAAGGCCATCTTCGGAAACGTCCCGGATCTCATCCTAGAGTCAGATGTGAGCAACCGGAGTTGGGGAGCCCAGATAGGTGACTTGGAAACAGAGGAACAATCACGCCACATAAATTGTCCCTAGAGGAACAGTCACTCCACATAAATTATCTGGAAATTATCTGGAAATGTTGGCTGGCCTGAATGTCCTTATACGTTTCAAGAATCTTCTAAAAACTTCAAACACAGACAGTTTCTCAACAGTATCATATATAAATCTATCGGTGGGTGCGTAATCCCGAATGTTGTCAGATTTAGCTAAACAAATTTGGTATTTTGCTGGAAACACAAGATTGTGCTTAGGGCTTCAGAATGTAAGGGCAGACTGGAACCCCAGGTTTCTCAAAGATTCTAGCAATTGGATGCTACAACTAGAAGGTTTTTCCCTTTACAAGATCTTTACGGGCCAATTCAGATAGATTTATTTGCAAGCAGACTAACCTTCCAAGTACGAACGTACTTCAATTGGAGACCAAATCCCAAGGCAGCAGCTGTAGATGCCTTTCTTCAGTGCTGGGGCAAGAACAGAGGATATGCCTTTCCCCCTTCTCCATGATTCAGAGAGTACTGTGGAAAGTGAGACTAGAGTCCAGCAGTATTATCCTAGTTACTCCCTTCTGGAAGTCCAAAGTCAGGTTCCCCCGAGTGATGGAAGTTGTAATAGATATCCCACGCCTGGTTCCGGTATCATTGGGCATTCTACAGGGTCGAGACCAAGAGGAGCACCCTTTAGTATTAGAGGGGAGGATGAACCTTCTTGTTTGGAGGATTTCAGGGGATCAAATAGGTATTCAGACCTTTAACAGACCTTTAACAGAAGCTAAAATGAATCTTGGGCCTCAGGAACAAGGAAAAGATATTGACGTGTTTGGAAAAAGTGGTATAGTTGGTGCGTGGAAAGGGATTTGGATCCTGTGCAAGTTCCTGTACATTAAATAGCCATTTCCTTAGAGAGCCATTTTGACTCTGGTCTTTCTTAAAGAACGATCAATTGTTATAGATCTGCAATTTCTTCTGGCCATGCCCTAGTCAATAATTTAGTGCTTGGTAGCAATCCTCTAATAAAAAGAGTAATGAAGAGCGTGAGACTAAAAAGACCCCCAAATGCTCAATCTGATTTTCAAACTGTTGATCTCTTGGCAAAACAATACTTACCTCTCTCTTAAACAGATATTTATGAAACTGGCTACCTTGCTATGCTTAATTTCCTTTAAAAGAGTCTCTGATATCAAAGCCCTAGAGTTATCCACCAGATTCTATTCGGCGGAGGGTAAACACTTCGATATATAGAAAAGAACTAAAAGCATGTCTGATTCTGTATTTTACCCCTTTTTTCATGATTGTGAAAAATTATGTATGGTGAGATGTATGAAGGAATATGAAAGTAAGATCTTGGAATTCAGAGCTCATGGTGTTGATCAACTTCTCCTATCTTATGTGAAACCTTATAAACCAGTTTCTACAGCAACACTAGCCAGGTGGATATGCACGATTATGAGTGAAGCGGGTATAGACCTCTCAAGATTCGGAGCCTACTCATCAAGAGGGACCATCACTAGTAAGGTCTTTTGGGCAGGGAGATCCCGGCCTGAAATTCTTTTAACAGCCGACTCACCAAGTGTAGGGCCCAGAGCACCTGTGTGCTTATTACCCAGAATGCGATAATTCTTAGCCCACATGCCGGGAACCTCCGTCGAGGATTTACCCCGTACGGGGAACAAGATCCTGTTCCCCCCACGGTATGTGCAGAAGTGGGAGGGCACACACCCCATGCGATCCGTGGAGAGACCCTGCTCGGTTTCTCCCGTAGGTAAGGAACAGTGGAACAGCGGCCAAGGCTGCTTCCATAATCGGAGGGCATGCCTCTTCGTACCTGAGGGCGGGGAAAGCCTTGTTACTTTCCTGGGCCCCCACCAACTCAACCAACAGTACCGGGAGTAAGAGAGCAGCGCAGGGCTGGCAGCTACAAGGACAGCAATCCCTCATCCAGCCATGGATACCGCTGGTGCCCAGCATGATGTCAGCGGAGTTCCTCGCCCAGTTCTCATTACTCCCTGGGTTTTCATCTTGTGGTTGCGGCGGGCTGGGTCTGCCATCATGGGGGAAGCCCGGGATCACAGCAGAGGCTGCACTCCCAACCGGTTCTTCGTTTTCTCCGGCGGCTGAGCCCCGCCCACTGGAAGCATCGGCATTTCCGGCCACACCAGGGCTCCGGCCAGTCTTCCTCTAGATTTGTTTGCTGTGAGTGGCACCTGAGCTGGGAATGAAGGAGGGTTGGGATAGCACTTCCATATGTAAGCTCTCCCCTCCCGTGGGACCAAGCCTGTCGGCCAAATGCAGCACACACCATGCTTCCTGGGCTGCAACCAGCCTGAAGTCAAGTGTACCAAATGCTTTTTTTATAACGAGTGGGTTGCCTAATAAAGCGCTCATCCCGCGCTTTCTGGCACACCAGGCAGCTCCCTTCTCCTTAAGATGGGGAATACAGTGCTCACTACGTGCTGTTTGGCAAATGCTGAAAGAACAGTCCAGTCCTTTCTCCTGCCCAATGCAAGTAAAAGCATGCCAACTTTGTAAAACAAAGGGGAAGCACCAGGGCTCATGTAAAGTAGAGCGGACGCGCTAGAACTTTCCCAAAGCGGAGGGGAAGTGCACAGAAAGAAGACTTTGATGTCCCTGAGTCTTCCACAACTTGAGGCCAGTACACACATGCCCTTGGAGAGTCCTCCACAAGGAGGATACCACAGCAGGGCAAAAAGAGTCAATCCTTCTCCTACACCACAGACAGAAGCAACAACTGCAGGCCTACCCACCCCTAACTCAGAAAAGGCAGCGCCCCTCACACAATCCTTCCATTCTTCTTTTTGGCAGGGCCCTCTTGTTCCTTGAAGTAATCTAAAGTCCTAGAGTTTTAGGTGTAGTACTTATACCCCATTTTGCCATTGTTCTCTTTGCTGTAAGGGTCTCTGAACCCAGTCCAAACCAATCCTGTCCTCTCTGGTGCAGCATGACCACAGGGGGCAGAGACAGCATTGTGAAAAAGGAGACACTGCCTATTCAGGTGCAAGTGAAACTCCTCCCAACACTCTAAATGCAGCCCAGGTCTATTCAGCCCTGCAATGAGTCACTCAGGCAAGGCAGGACACACCTCAACCCGCCAGTGACTGTCTAGAGTGAATGCAAATCCCAGGTCCGGTCACACACAAACAGGACGCTGAATACACAACCAGCCAGAGGCACACAGAATCTTTAAGTAAGAAAATGTCCACTTTCTAAAAGAGGCATTTTCAAACACAGAATTTAAAAGCCAGCTTTACCAAAAGGTGCGTTAATAAATTCTGAGTTCAGAGAGCCTAAACTCCATTTTTCTATCTTGTCTCTATGGAAAGTTATATTTGTAAAATGTTGCAAAGCAACTCCAATGTTAGTCTATGGGACAGATAGCCTTTCATTTGTGAAAAACGAAATACACAGTATTTCACTATCAGGGCATGTCACACACACCAGTACAGGTACTACCTTTTACATACACTGCACCCTGCCCATGTGGGTACCTTGGGCCTACATTAGAGGTAGCTTACATGTAAGGAAAAGGAAGGCTTGATCCTGGCAAGTGGGTACACTTGCCAGGACAACATGGCTGTTACAAACCTTCGTGCACAGACACTACAGTGATAGGTCTGTGACACATTACAGGGCTACTCATGTGGGTGGCACAATCAGTGCTGCAAGCCCACTGGTAGCATTTGATGTACAGGCCATGGCACACACCGTGCACTTTACTAGGGACCGACCAGGAAATCAAACATGCAATCATGGATAACCAATCATATCAAAAGGTAAACAGAAGTTAAGTTGGTTTCTGTGATGGATGAGGGTTTTAATTTCAGTTTTGTATGGATAAGTGGTAGTTTATGGGGCAACACGAGTTTCTAGGTATTAATTAAGTGCAGGATATGAGAGTAGGTTTTTGTTTTCATGGGGTTTCATACTGTTGAACTGTTGGGGTGATTGTGAGGGTGGTTAAGGGAGGTGACTCTTGGTTGGGTTAAGGGTTATGATTATCTTGTTTTTTGTTTCTTGAGACATTAAGCAGAGTGGTTGGCTAAGCGTATCTTTCTAATTTTTTACAGTGACCCCTGACGAAGAACCAGATAGGTTCGAAATGCATTGGGTTATACCGAAAGTCTTGTTGTAAAATATGATTGACTGCACACGCTCATGTTAAAGCCTGGATTGGCAACAGAAAGCGTTTTGAAAATGCATGAATAAAAGTATTCAGTGCAATCTACATGTCTCCGGATTGATTCTACATAAATACAGAGATTATGATAACTAATCTGATAAATTGACTGGTTTAGCATGGATTACTTGGTTTACAGTGAAAGCTTGGTTTACATGGAATACTTTGTTTCCTCAAAGCAGTGCAGCAGCTGAGCGCAAAATGCGGCACCTTTTTTCTGTGTCTTTGACATACTGTGATGGGACGATTCAGGGTGCTGTTTTGCACGCACGTATATTGGCAGTTTCAGCAAAAATTAACAAGAAGATAAGGGAAGGAGTGCATTTGCTATTCTATTTACATTCACTTTCTAAAAGAGGCATTTTCAAACACAGAATTTAAAAGCCAGCTTTACCAAAAGGAAGGCTTGATCCTGGCAAGTGGGTACACTTGCCAGGACAACATGGCTGTTACAAACCTTCGTGCACAGACACTACAGTGATAGGTCTGTGACACATTTACAGGGCTACTCATGTGGGTGGCACAATCAGTGCTGCAAGCCCACTGGTAGCATTTGATGTACAGGCCATGGCACACACCGTGCACTTTACTAGGGACCGACCAGGAAATCAAACATGCAATCATGGATAACCAATCATATCACAATTTATACAGAGAGCATATGCACTTTAGCAACGTTCAGCAGTGTTAAAGTACCCAGAATTCTATAGCCAACAAAAACAGGGTCAGAAAAATAGGAGGCAAAAGGTTTGAGGATGACCCTGCAGAAAGGGTCAATTCCAACAACGATTCTCCAATTTATATGCAGAGAGAATCTTGATTTCAGTAAAGACAATGGAGGCTAACATTATCCCAACCCCATCATCCTTAAGGGAAGTTCGATGTAAGGTGAGTAATTTTTCTCTTAAGAATGTGTATTTTCAATTAAAAAAATTAACAAATTGCATTCTATATTGGAGATGAGCTTTGTTCATTGAATCTTTGTCTGGATTGCATTTACTATGTGATCTCCTTTCCTTTTTAGATAATGGTTTATAGGATTCAACAAGAATCAGCAAGATGTATGGTCCGTTTCTTGTGTGTTCGCAGCTAAAATAGAAAGGTGTCTTTGTGCACTGGATACTTATACTCCATTACGTAACATGCCAATGTTTATGATGTATTAATGTTCTTTAAAGGGCTGCATGTTCGGGCAGCAATAAAAGCTTATTGCATAATGTTAGCCTTCGTTGTCTTTAATGAAATCAAGACTCTCTCTGCATATAAATTGGAGAATCGTCATTCTTCTTGGCTATGGTTCCAAGTTCAGCAAACTGTCAAAACTCTCCCTGATAAAGATTTAAGTGAAATAAATGGATCAGCGATAAATCATCATTTACCTACAGATTCATCTGTATTCAGGCGAATAATGAACAAATCACTCAGCTGCACTCGTTTTCATTGAGCTTTCTTTTTGTGTCATTTGACTGGTTGCATTGATGAATATGGTCTTGCAGATGACTTCTGGCCAGCTGTTAAAACCTGAATCCTCAGGGAATGCCCAAAGGTACAGCCGGTGTGGGCTGTAAACAGTTACTCTTGCACTATTGAGGTGCACTTGAGTGGTAATTTAATTTTATTTGTTTATTATAACGCAGAGGGATCACCTCCTTTTCTGGAGTGCTGCACTGTGATGTGCAATAGATATAAGCAGCTTTAAATTATATTCTTATTCCTATTAGCTTTGGTTTGAAAAACCTTCTTTTACTGTCCAAAATTGCAGCAAAGTATGAATACCAGTCTGTACTTCTGCAGTGCTTGTGTTACATTTGGAGAACTTGGCGTGTCGCTTGAAGTTGTAGTGATTGAGTACACAGTACTTAAAACCCTGCTTTGTTTGCCCAATATTTAAAAATGTCCACCTCAGGAATGGCTCTTTCCTACATCGCTGTAATGTTTTGTTGGTTACTATAAGAAGCATGATATTATAGACCATTAGGGACATTTCTGATTCCTGGCAGGCAGCATGTGGCTTTGTGAAAGTGGCTGATTGGTGAAGCACGTATGAACAGTATGATCTCATGATTGATTTCTAGCCCTTATAATTGGAATATTAAATGCAATAGTCACTGTGAAAAGCACACTTTGGCTCTCATTACTCTGCAGACACACAAAGAAAGAGCAGGCCGCTCATAAAGAGGGCCATAATAATATTGATACGTCAATGATATCAAATTTATTTTAAGTTGTTACAGGTGATGGTTATGGCTTTGCTATGGTTTTATCACACAACCACTGATGAAGTGGAGGGGATGCAGAGAGTATCGATAAGTAAAACATGGTCTTTTAATGGGGCTTCCAAAGCTTCTCAGGATCTCTTCATTTTCTCATTGATAATAGTAGGGGATCCCATTTTAGTGGCTAAGGTGTAGAATGTATTCCCAATGGTGTTGAGAGATAATACAGGGCTGGAAAACAGGATACGAATCTTGGAAAGAAGCACTCAGGATGGGTTGTGCCACAGTGCTAGCTCTTATGAGGATACATTCATATGTAGAGACTTGTGAGTTACTAAAATGCTCCAGAAGCTGTTTCAAAGAGGCATTTACAGATCCTCCTGTATTACAGCTTTGCATAATCAGTAATGCCTTTGTGAATCAGTCCCTATATACCTTACTCTTGCCTCAACTGGAAGTAAGTGGAGTTGATGTAGATTTTGGAAATGTACGTCCAGGTTACGAAAGTGGCCCCCAAATCCTGTTTACACTTTGGCGCATTCTGAGATGTGCATTTTTTAAAAACATCTACTAGTTGTATGGATGGGATTCTTCAAAAATCTACTTGTCCTGCAAACAAATCCATTTGTCCCTTTCTGTGCCATGCAGTAAGGTGACAAATTGTGGCAGCATTCCTATTATGTTAGAGTTCTGATAATAGTCTCTCTGAATACTTTAAAGGTTTCCAATCTAGCTATGTTCTGATTTTGCCACCTTTCCACAAATGTACATCAGTGGTTGGAAGTAGGCCGAAAGCAGTAGTTCCAGGTTTGGAATACGCTGTGAGTCTGTGCACACCCACAAGCTAACATGTATAAGGGGATTCACCAATTTCTCTCCAATCTCTTAGTAAACTAGAAAACTTTGCAAATGAACTTCTGACAAGAGCAGGATTAAACTTTTTCATGGTATGCAAAAGGGGTGTAGGGACAGGGAATTTGCAATAATTCTGCAGATTTTCCAATTAGCATATGTATACCTGCATTTGCTCATTTGAAAATTGAATTTGGAAACGTTTGTTTGGAGTACAGTTTCCGGGCCTGCTTCTGTAAACTTTGCGAACCCCTGAAAGTTGCAAATAGGGATGTGTGAAAATTGCATAATTTGCTTTTCTGTAATTAGGTGACATTTTGGGAAAATTAAGTGAAATTAACTGTAATTACATGCAATGAAAATCTGGCATTTAGAGCTACAATTTTCACTAAATGTATCTATGAGACCATTTTGGACCTGAGGACGCATTTTGCGCTAAAATAAAGAAAAAATCACAAGTGCCACAAACAACAGGCACTTGTGTTTTGGTCTTTCGCATTGCTTTTCCACTCCTGTGCTATAAGTTTGACTTGTAAATTACTTGACGTAGCTTAATAGCATGATTTCCTGGATGTCTAGTAACATAGAATTCCCCAAATTACACTGGCCTAATTAAAATTTTGCCCAGGGCGGTAATCTGCTTCAAAGAAAAGATGTATAGCTATGGGTGCACTTTTATGACTTTTTTTCAGAATGAGGCCCTTAATTTATTTTCATCTTGCCTGCAATGGTTTTTACGCTAATTCTCTATTAGTGATCTTTTTAATATTAGTATACATCAAACATGTTTTACTAAATGATGCCTCAGAGAAATGGTATATATCTATATGTATGTATATATATATAATCTTCTTTCAGCTAACAATCCATAAAATGTACGAGATAAAAAATACACAGAATGTTACTGTCAATAAAAACAAGTCATACAAATTCATTCATTAATGTGTTAAAAGTCAATAATTGTTAAAATTAGTTTAAAAAGTTAATTACTGTTATTAACAGTACTATATACATACATGTTTCCCCTGGTGCAGAGAAGAGAAAGGGCTTTGTAATCATTTGTTTCAGCAATAGGGACGCCGTTGCTAAGCACGTAAAAACCAGTAACTATGATAAGATATTAAAATGTTAAAACAAAAGGAATAGACAAAACACCATGTAGGCCTACTAAAGCTTTTCCTTGCAGGTTTAGAGTTAGTGTCTGGGTTGACAATTATCTAGGGCCTTCTAGGGCCTTCCTCCTCTGGTTCCAGGCACAGAGTAAGTAGCGCGATATCCCAAAGGCTAGGATCTCCCTAGTATCACTCTTAAGGAGCCTTACTGCTTCTTGACAATGTCTCACTCCCATGATTTTTTGTGCTGCTACCAGCCATTTCTTCAGTGCATTCCTATATTGGGGACAGAGGAGGATGAAATGCTCATCTGATTCCACTATATTGGGGCAGTTTGGGCAAAATTTAGATTTTAATTGTGCCTTATACCATTTCAAAGTATGAGTTCTCAAGGGGGAGTACACCACACCTGAATTGTACATATAGGGCCAGATGTACAACGTGATTTTGCATGCGCAAACGGGTTTGCGAACCCATTTGCGCATGCAAAATCACTGTTGGCCATGTACAATTCCTAAATAGCGAGTTGCAATTTATTTGCGACTCGCTATTTAGGAATTGCGAGTCGCAATTAGGAAGGGGCGTTCCCTTCCTAATTGCGTCCGCAATGCAATGTGTGAATGTTTTGTGACTGTAATTGCGGTCGCAAAACACTTGCAAATTACCACCCTCTTCAAGAGGGTGGTAATGCAGTCGCAATTTTAAGGGCAGGCAGTGGTCCCAGGGAGCACTGCCTGCCCTTAAAAAATGAAACGAAACGAAAACGTTTCATTTCTTTTTTTTAAATGCATCCTGTTTCCTTTAAGGAAAACGGGCTGCATTTTAAAAAAAAAAGCTGCTTTATTAAAAAGCAGTCCCAGACATGGTGGTCTGCTGAGCCCAGCAGACCACCATCCCTGGTAGGGCTGGCATTCCCATTGGGCTCGCAAATTGCGAGAGGCTCATTAATATTAATGAGCCTCGCAATTTGCGACCCCATTGGGAATCGCAAAACAGTGTAATAACACTGTTGTACATTTCATTTAGCACCTCGCAATTTGCGACTCGCAATGAGTCGCAAATTGTGAGGCGCTAAATGAAAGGGTCGAGCATCTGGCCCATAAACATTTATCATAAAAAGGGTGCATTCGGTTCATATATGGCTCGAAGCCAGGTGCACACTTGTGATCCAGGAACTGACCAGTTAAGCTGCTATCCGGGTATACCTCCCATGTCTGCATCACGGCTGCCTCCCAGAAGCGATGTTTTACTTCTCGAGCATCGTTTTTAGTAAAAGCTCCGGGGAGGTCCATAATTTGCCCATCCCTATTTTATGTGATGTATCTTTTATGGCCTTCAACCAGGGGGTACTATGGTCCCTATCGATAGTTTACGCAGTTCCTGTAGGTTACCAGTTCTTTGGTGGACCACAGTCTGATCCAATACAGCAAAGGTTTAATTAAGATTATTAAATGTATGGGATTGAGAGCTAAATTGAATCTCACTGGAGTTATAGGTGGGCTTGACGGAAGTTTAAAGAGGGCCCTAATGAACTTATTTTCAATCCTTGTCAGAGCCTCTGCTGCAGCGTAGCCCCAAATCTCCGCCCCATAAATTGCAGATGTTACAGCTTAAGCTCTATATACAGTGATGACCGGGGACAGAGCTCCTCCTGAGGCAGCTCTATATTTTCTTACAATCGCCGAAGATTTCAGTTGGAGAGTGGCTTTACTTTTTTCCAGCGGAGGGCCCCATGTCTGATTATCACTCATCCTGACTCCCAGATAATCGAAATGTGGGACTTTTTCAAGGGGAACCCCCTCTATGGTCTCATTCCCTCTGTACGTTTTATGGGGATTTATAGTCATAACTTTGGATTTAGTAGGGTTAAGTTCTAAGCCTCTTCCCTCACAGAAGGTGACAAAGGCATTTAATTCTGCCTGCAACCCCTTTGGTGTTCGCAAGATTAACAAAGTGTCGTTCGGGAACATCAAAATGGGTGTAGGCAACCCCTCTATTTTGGGAGCGTCATATTTACACTCCATCAATGTCTTTACTGCACCATTAATATATAAACTAAAAAGCGTAGGTACAAGAACACACCCTTGTCTGACCCCTTGCTTGATCTGAATCCTGTCTGTCAAATCCCCTACAGTGTTCCATCTTACCCTTGCATATGTGATTGCATGTAGGACTCTCAGTAGTCTCAGTAGGTCTGGAGTGATGCCGTACCCATCCAAGACTTCCCAAAGGGTTTCCCTGGGGACCAGGTCGAAAGCCGCTCTCAGGTCAATGAAAGAGACGTACAGATGGTCGCGCTTCAGGGTAACATATTTCCAGGTTATCACCTTGAAGCGGAGGACCTGGGCCAAGGTACTAATCTTGGTTCTAAAACCTGCTTGCGCCTCTTCCAGAATTTTATTCTGGTCTATCCATTTGTTTAGTTTAAACAGCACCTGCCTGCAAAAGATTTTCTGTGTATTATCTAGCAGACTTATAGGTCTTTAATTTGAGGGGTTGGTTCTCTCTCCCTTTTTATATATTGGCACAATGATTGTTCCATTCCATGTTGGAGGAATTGGATTGCCTTTCAAGATACTATTGCATACGGCATTCAAGTACGGGGTCCAGATGTCTGGTTGAGACAGGAAAAGATCTCCTCGTATGCCATCCATCCCTGGGGCTTTTTCCTTTTTTATTAGGATTACTGCTCGATAAGTTTCAGCTAGGGTAAAACAAAGATGGTCTCTTGTTATGGGGGATTCGCTACACTCTTTGTGGCTTGCAAATTCCTCATGTGCACTAGTTTCCCCGACAAGCGGTTTGTCTAATTTGTTTTGAGTCTGATTACCCTTATACAAGCCGCTGAAGTGTGAGACCCATATTTCCAGTTTTATTGCTAGTTCTAAGTGGTTAGCATTTTGCGGGTTAGCAGATAGTAGTTTCCAAAAATTCTTGTGATCACCCTTCTCTAATGCTTCAGTAATCATAACCACTGATCCTCTTTCCATTCCTTTTTGGCTCTATATAGCGCAGTTTTCTATCTGTTTCTTGCCATTATAATTCCAGGTCTAGAGCCATTTTTAATCGCTCCCAATAGGAGGGATTTTTCCAACCAGCACGTTTTTGTGTACCAGGAAGGAGTTCTCTTTTGGGGGGCACCTCTCCTATGTTCTATCAAGAAATATGGTCTTAGGATATCCATGAGTTCACAGTGTATGGAAACAAAATTTATGTTGCCAATATTTGCAAGATCTACCTGGGAAAGTTTGTGCACAAACTGGTTGTATAGACATGTAATCGTTATAGTGTCCATCACTAAAGCTGCCCATTTGATATTCCTTAAGTTGTTTGATGTAGCAATTTAGGGTGTGGACGTTACAGGTTCTAGTTTTGCATCAGTAAAAGGCGTCATGGAAAAGGTAGCGCTTAGCGCCTGATGGTCACTATCATGTCTGGGGACAACCTTCATGTCACATATGTCCTGCCATAAGTCACTGTCAACTAATATATTGTCAATTCGGGAAGTACACAGGCCTCTTTTAAAGGTGGAACGTGTGGGACAATGAGATTTCTTATTCCTATTTGCAATTCTTAGACCATGTTCAAGAATTAGGTTTGTAAATTGAGCCCATACTTTTGATGCTTAAATTGTTTCCTTAGAGTGATGCGGAGGTGTTGAGGATGTTCTTATGTCTAGACTATCAATATCTTCCAAGAGGTTATAGCCAGTATATATTGGAATTCGGGTATTAGTGTCGCCTGCAACAATCTTTAGGGCTTTTCGATTGAACTGCCCCATTAGTTCATCTAATATAACTAATATGGTGGATTGGGCATTTGGGGAACTGACCTGATATACATAATAACCAGGGCTATGTATCTTGGGCCTTTGTGGGTTGTGATCTTAATTTCAATAGCGAGTAGATCTCTATAGTTAGTTGGAATTACTCTTGTTACAGGAAACAGGTCCAGGCTTAGCCAAATTAGCAACCCTCCAGATGTGCGCCCAGCAGAGGAGGGGATTGCATTCTCACTAGAGGTCAAGAAACCTGGTCGAGATATTGGGTCGGTTGCCCAGGTTTCTTGGAAAAGAATAATGTGGTGCAAGTCAACAAATGAGCCCCACTCGGGGTCTTGGAGTTTAGACCTGATTCCTGCAACATTCCATGATAGCATATTTAGATTATCAACCTCTTTCGAGTTTTGAGCCCTCAAAATTGAGCAAACAGGTTCTCCCTGTGGTGGTAGGTAAATGGTATTCAAGATTGCACAATAGATTAGCAAAACGTTTTTTTTAAGTTGCAAATTTTACTGCACATTTTATTTTGAAAGCAAATGATCTCCAATCTTGCTTACAGGCTTCTTTCTACATGTATTCACCTATAATTATTGAGCATTCTTGGATCATTATAATAGGCTCAAATTGTTACATTTTTCAAACGTGTACACATTTTTATACTGGAACCACTGTCAGTAATGCAAACTGAGCTCACAGCTCACTGCATTTCCTTACAGCGCTAACAATAACGGCTTTAGTATTAATGAATATTATATACACATTTGAGCATCTTATAAACATGAATTTGAATCATTTCTTTAATGGCAGGCAGTCATCTTTCACAGATCGATACCTGGTATGGTAAACTAGCAGCTAAAGAGTTTGCGCTGTAGAGAATTGGGCCTACTTGTTGCGTGGACAAAATAAACATGAAAATTTGTCCCTGACACCAAATGATATGTCCTGGGCATTGGGCTATATGAATTCCACATTCCTACCTATCTCACATGCCTTAAAGGCACTTCCATATTGTAGAACGGGCTTCAAATGCTTGGATGGTCTCCTCTGTAACAGCTATTCTACCAGCACTTATTTTGCACCCATGCAAAGTGATAGGGACATTAACATAAAATATGGAAAGCGTTTTCTGGTAAAAAAAAAAATAACATTCCCAAAGAGTGTTGGAAGCCTGTTATGTCCCTGAAGCTTCAGATCAGGAGGCCAGCGAACTATCCCTTGGAGTTACTCCGGGTTCTGGGATCAAGATATGCAGGTGCAGTCCTTCTCACCCAGGCAAGAGGGCAGTAGGCAGCAGGTCAGCATAGCAATGCAAGAGTCCAGCAGAGTGCAGTCCAGCTGAGTTGTAGTCCTTGAGCAGCACAGCAGTCCTTCATCCTGGTAGAGTATCCACAGGTCCAGAAGTGTACTGAAGTAGTGGTGTCTGAGGCATTCCTTTTGAACACAGTTGCACCTCTGAATTTGGGAGAAGCTTCTAGAGGCATGCCTTTGAAGTGCACAGATGCCCTGCCATCTCTGCTCTGCCTCCAGACTAACTTGACTCTCCGAGGCGGTGCATTAACCTTGATGTAAGTTTGACTACAGGTGGGTACCCCCACACCTCTTATTCATAATAGAGAGTGAGAGAAGCTGATCAGTTGCAATCTCCCAAGTATAATCGCATCACAAAAAAGCAACTGCTGTTGTCTGTATGTCCCTAAGGATGTCCAGACTGTCAAAGAAAAGGAGGAAAGAGAAAGTGCATGTGGTCCCACAGGCTGGGGTATCCAAAGATATTGGAGAAGACGCCTCACTCACTTATCGTGACATGCTTCTTCATAGGCGTCTTTCCACACCCAGGTGAGATGGTACTACCTGGGCGGACTCAACCAAAGATGTTATGGGAGTTCTTATATAAAATGTTAAACTGGCCATGCAGGGAACCAGATGAGTGATGTTAAAATTACCTACAGGTATACCCAAACAATACGTTTATTCGTAGGGTACCTGGGGTATGGGATAAAATCGTGAACCAAACGGGGGTTATTCTGAACAATATTAATTCAGTTCTACCCTCTTCAAAGTGCCATCCTGTTT
Source organism: Calotriton arnoldi (assembly GCA_963921515.1). Taxonomy (NCBI): domain Eukaryota; kingdom Metazoa; phylum Chordata; class Amphibia; order Caudata; family Salamandridae; genus Calotriton; species Calotriton arnoldi. Next base: position 624,048 of record CAWUFW010002952.1, read on the forward strand.
CGGCCCGCAACGTGAGCCCTCATGGGTCTGGGGCCTTCTTCAGGGCTAGATTATCTACTCCATCAGTATCCCTGCTCTAAAATAAGCACGCATTCCATGCAGAAATGAGGCCTAGTGCGCTCACCTGTATTTACTGTTTTCCAGTAGTTTTTCTACTGGGTTTTGCTATTTTGCACCATGCGGGTCAGGCGTTTGGTGCTGTCTTTTAGTCACACATTGGTCAAAGTACAGTCACCGCCGGAGTACCTGTGCATCTCGTCCCGCCCCCACACCTCGCCAGTTCTAGAGGAATTTTCTATGAAACTCAAACACGATTAGTGTATTGATTAAGGTATGTCTGCTTGACTAGGAGCATTCTCCACAGATACTGGAGGTAGGATTGGAGGGGTCCTCCCGTTTTGGGTCCCAAAGGGTCCTGATGAATGCCGAGTGACCCTTTCTTTTGGGCACACCTCCAACGGCAGAAACATGTCGACACTTTGGCAGTAAAGGAGGGGTGAAGGAATCTTAATTCTCTCCTCTCACCACCACCCTTCACGTTTTTAATCTAGCCAGATGGCCCCGGAATAAATTTGACAGTGGGTATACATCTGAGCTAGTTTTAACACTCACTGGCTGCACTTTTCCTTCAGTGATCCCAACACTGTATATTTGTTTGTATTGTCTTCCCTCCCTGTTGCTTCCCCCCTTTCTTTGGTCTGCGCGGGGGTGTCTGTAGCATGCCCTATGATGAAGCATGTCACAATTTTGTGAGTGAGGGCAGTTTTTCCACATTGGACAGGTGCCTTTGGTTCCTATGTATACACTATTTATATACTTCTCCTCTTCCCTACTCCTTTGTGTTTTATTCATTGACTGAACGGGGAGGCTGGAGTAGGGGATTTAGCCTCTCCCCCCTTCTTTTTGTGGATATTTTACCAAACGACTGAGCCAAGAAAATGCCAACTTTCTAAAAGTGTCATTTTCTGAATTGTAATTTAAAATTCGACTTCGCCATAAGTTAGGATTTAAAATTAAGATTCCAGAGACACCAAACATTAACCATTTATCTCCTAAGATTTGGAAATTACACTTAAAAAATTAAATAAGGCAACTCCAATGTTATCATATGGAGGAGATAGGCCTTGAAGTAGTAAAGAACGAACTTAAGAGTTTTTAACTACCAGGCCATATAAAACTTAAAAGCACATGTCCAACTTTTAAAATACATTGAACCCTGTTCTCTGGGCTGTCCAGTGCCTATCCTGGGGTGACTAAGAAGTATTAAAAAGGTAGGTTTGGGCATGACAAAAGGTCCATTGTGCCAAGTCGAAATGGCAGTTTAAACTACAGCCACAGGCTCTGCAATGGCAGGTATGATACATGTTAAAGGGAAACTTAAGTGGGTGGCACAACCAGAGCTGCAGGCCCACTAGTAGCATTTAATTTACAGACCCTGGGTACATGTAGTACCACTTTCCTAGGGGCTTATAAGTAAATTAAATATGTCAATTGAGGATACACCAATATTGACATGTTTGAAGGACTGAGCACATGCAAGATAGCACTGGTTAACAGTGGTAAAGTGTGCAGAGTCCTAATGCCAGCAAAAATGAGATCAGTAAAAATGGAGGAGGAAGGCAAAACATTTTTGGGAAGAGCACCCTAAGGCTAACAGGTCTAACATTTGTCCCCCACAGCTGAAAGTGGAGAGAACTACCCAACCTCTTGAGAGTTCTCATCACTGAGGCGAGAGAACCTGGTAGACCATCAGCATTGAAGTGGTCTGACCCAGGACCGTATAGTCCATTCCCTGCAGGGAGATGGATCACCTCAACAGTTTGGTATTTTTACACATCATCTGCATGAGCCATCAGAGGGGCCTGTGGGCTGTGTGAACCCGGAAGAGAGTCCCAAACAGGCATGGTCTCCACTTCTTCAATGCCCAGACCACAGCAAAGGCTTCCCTTTCAATCACACTCCACCTCTGCTCCTGTAACAGTAACCTCCAGCTAATGAAGACCACCAGTTGGTCTTTGCCCTTGTCATGCAACTGTGCTAAAACAGTCCCTATGCCAGGCTCTAAAGCATCTGTCTGCACTATGAACTCCTTGGAGAAGTCAGGAGCCTTGAGTATGGGTGCTGTACAAATGGCCTCCTTGAGGGTACCAAAGGCTTTCTGGTAGGTCTCTGTCCAGATCACCTGTCTGGGCTGCTTTTTTGAAGTAAGATCAGTTAAGAGTGGCACAATTGTGCCATATCCTTAACAAACCTCCTGTAGTATCCTGTGAGACCCAGGAAGGCCCTCACCTCTGTCTCTGTTTTAGGGGGCTGTCAGACCAGAATAGTCTCAATCTTGGCCTGAGGGGCTGCACCTTGCCCTAGCCCACCATGTGGGCCAGATACACCACTGAACCCTGCCCTATATGGCACTTACTGGCCTTGAAAGTCAAACCATCCTGCTGTAGTGCCTGAAGCACTTCCCCGAAGTGGTACAGATGTTCCTCCCAGTTGGAGCTGTAGACAGGTATGTTGTCCAGGTAGGCAGCACTGACTGCCCTCTTCCCAGGGAGGACCCTGTGGACCAACCTCTGAAAGGTTGCAGGGGCATTCTTCAAACCAAAGGTCATGACCTGAAACTGGAATGCCCTCTGGAGTTGAGAATGCAGATCTCTCTTTTGCCCCCTCAGTCAGAGTGATCTGCCAGTACCCTGACACCCTGATGTTAAATCAAAAGCACTGAGGACCTTGGCAGCTCCCAGCCTGTCTAGGAGCTCATCAGCTCAGGGGATGGGGTGTGCATCAGTGTTTGTGATGGAATTGAGGCCCCACTAGACAACGCAGAACGTAAGTTCTGGAGTGGCGCCCGGTATGGCAGCCTTCTGTACCAGCACCACAGTGCTGGACCAGTGATTGTTAGAGAGCCTAATCACCCCTAACACCAGCATCCTGGAGACCCACTCCTTGATACTGGCCCTCCCCTTGTCTTACAACCTGTAAATCTTATTTTAACAGGTGTACTGTCTCCAGTGTCTATGTCATGGAGTCCAGGGGTGAGCGAGAACAGATAAGCAAACTGCCCCAGTAACTGGCAACAGTCACTCTGCTGTTCTGGAATCAGAGTAGGGGAGGTTGACACCCTCTACTGACCCATTGTGTTCCTGGGCATATAGGAGGTCAGGGAGAGTCTTGCTCTGCTCTTCCACTCCCTCATCTGTTAGCAGTAGCATTCTCATTTTGGAGCTCTCAAAGTGTGGTTTGAGGACGTTTACGTGGAGAACCCTTAAGGAGCTCCTAGGTTTCCTGAGATCTATCCAGTAAGTGAACTCCCCTTCCTCTCCTTCACCTCATATGTGCCTGTCCAGTGGTCCTGGAGAGCTAAGGGCTTCACATGCGCCATAACCTATGCCTTCTGGCCATGTTGATATTTTACTAAAGTGGCCTTCTGGTCATACCAGAGCTTCATAACCTCCTGACTGGCCTCAGGTTTACTTTTTGTCTTTTCCCAGAAGTGGTGCATCTGGTTGCAAAAGGCGAGCATGTAGCTGACCACGTCCCGAGGAGGCATCCTGTGAGCTTCCTCCCACCCCTCTCTCACAAGGCTAAGAGGAGTTCAAAGGGGCTAAATCACACTCCTTTCTGTGGCACCTCCTTGTAGGCAAAGAGATGGCAAAGAAGGAGAGTGTCCTACTTACGCCTCATGGGCTAAGGTAGGCCCATTATCATGCCTTTCAAGGTGTTGTTGAATCTCTCCACAAGACCATTGGTTTGGGAGAGATAGAGTGTGGGCAATTTATGTGTCACCCCATACTCATCCCGCATGGACTTCATGCATCCTGACATGAAGTATGTGCCTCTGTCAGACACTACCTCTTTAGGAAACCCCACATGGGTGAAAATCCCAGGTGTTGGGTAAAAAAATATTGAGTTGTAATATCAGGATACAGAAAGATGGGGGGGGAAATATTGTGATAACAAAATATCATTATGCAGAAACATCATTGTCAAAAATATCATTTTATTAGGTGAGTAATATTGTTATTATGAATATCACTGTTGTTAATATCATTTTCAATAGTATCGTTATAAAGAATATCATTGTTTAAATTATTTTAATGTGTTTTAGTTCATATAATATTTTATGTGTAATTTTTGTTTTTATAATTGTTAATCATTTTTTTAAATACAGTTTGTAATTTTAAGTGATTTATAATTTTTTATTTAATTGTTAATAGCAATTAATAGTGTCATAGCAAGATGTTGGGTTTGTAGGTTACGTAATTATCATATATTTTAGTTAGATTTTTAGGTGTGGGCTGCTGGGTTTGTAGGGTTGTAGGGTGGGAAGTTAATTAAGTAAAAATTAATTAATTGTTAATTTATTATGGATTATTAGAGTGATTATCAATTATGTACATTATGTAATGCTGAATTATTTTAGTTATATTTTAGTTGTGGGTTACTTGGCTTGTAGGGGTATAGGATCGGCAGTTAATTAAACAATATTTTAAAAATAATAATTACTAATATATAATTGAATATGTAGTTGAATAATAATTATGTAAATTGTGGAATAATTATATATATTAGTTATATTGTAGGTGTGGGCTGCTGGGTTTGTGGGGTTGTTGGGTGGAAATTTAATTAGGCAATTATTAATTAGCAATTCATTATTAATTGGTAATTAGTTATTTAATTGATTATCAATTATGTAAATCGTGTTATACTTTTTTATTTTAGTTATATTTTAAGTGTGGGTTGCTAGGATTGTGAGTGTATAGAGTGGCAGATTAATTTTGTAATAATTAAATATTTATTATTTTTAAATTGAAAATTAATTATTACATTGTTTTTCTACATGAATTCGTTTATGCAAATATTTTATGTGTTTGAAGCAAAGTAGCTTACCTACTGTTGCTTAAATTGGAGTGGGAATAGTAAATCGTATCTCTCTGAAGTCCAGCATTTTCCCTACTGTTGCACAGACTGGAGTGGGAATGGTAAATATTACCCCTCCGAAGTCCAACACTTTCCTACTGTTGCACAGACTGGAGTGGGAATAGTAAATCTTACCCCTCTGAAATATACACAAAACAGAAATAGAAACAAAGCTGCACCACATATAGAATACAACTAGATCTTGCCAGAAGTCGATTTTGTCAAATTGTTCTATATTCTATTGTAACACATTGTCTCTTCATTCTATATGTGGTGCAGCTCTGTTTCTGTATATTATATCTTCCTGTTGAGGAAGGCATCTTTGGGTAGGGGGTGCACACAGAGAAGTGCACACAAGGATAAGCAAAATATTATCCAGCAAGAAAATATAATAAGGGTGATTAGCTGTGAGGGTGCTTTGGTAGCTCTTTAGGTCCTCTGCCCAGCTTTCAGGTTTTGTTTTGTTGTCTTATCCCTCTGAAGTTCAACATTTTCCCTACAGTTACACAGACTGGAGTAGGAAAGTTAAGTCTAACTAGGGGTGGGCAGAACTCGCAGAGTTTTACTCTCAGGAATTCCGCAGAGTTTCATAAAAACTAAGTGAGTTTCCTCTGAGTTTCACGAGCAGGTGGAATCAGCATGCTGTGTTGATTTTTAGCACCAGGAGCAAGTTCTGTGCTGCAAAATCAGCATGCACAGCACCGCGTGATGTGCCAGAGGGTGCTGCTTCTTTGCTGCCACTCGAGTCGTTTTTCTACTCAAACAACAGCTTCCTCACTGCAGACAAGAGTGGGAATAGTAAGTTTTACCCCTCCGAAGTCCAACGATTTTCCTACTGTTGCTTAGACTGGAGTGGGAATAGCAATTTTAACCCCTCAAAGACCAACATTTTCCCTACTGTTGCACAGGCCGGAGTGAGAATAGTAAATCTTACCCCTCCAAAGACCAATGCTTTCCTTACTGTTGCCTAGACTGGAGCGGGAATAGCAAATTTAACTCCTCTGAAAACCAATGCTTTCCCTACTGTTGCACGGAGTGGGAATAGCAAATTTAACCTCCCTGAAGTCCAACGGTTTCCCACCTGCTGCACAGACTGGAGTGGGAATATTATATTTATTACCTCTGAAGTCCAACACTTTCCCTACTGTTGTATTGCTTGGAGTAGGAATAAAATATTTAACCCCTTTGAAGTTCTACACTTTCTCTACTGTTGTGTAAACTGGTGTAGGTGCCTGAGGTCCAGTATTTATACACAGTTGTGCCTTTGAAGAGGGGAACATTTTCTAGAGGCATGCTTTTGAAGTGCACAGGTGACCTGCCTTCCCTGCTCTGGCTCCAGACTAACTACAGGGTGTATGCAGCCCTTTGTGTGGAGGCAGGTCACAGCCTATTCAGGCGTAAGTGAGGCTGTGCCCAGCCCCTTTCTCCCATATTGCCAAGGATGGCCCATCCAGGCACACCTAGGCTACCTATTGTGTGTGACTGTCTAGGCAGAATAGACAAAGCTCAACTGTTAACTACACCCAGTCATGTGACCAGAGACAGGCTACAGGCACTAAATGGCTAATGCAAGAAAATGCCAACTTTCTGAAAAAAGCATTTTCAGAATGGCAATTTAAAATCCGGCTTCACCATAAGCTAGCATTATAAATTGTGATTCCATGGACATCAAACATGAACTGGTTATCTCTTCCAATTTGGAAATTACACTTATAAACTGTAAGAAGGCAACTCCAATGTTATCCTTGGGGAGAGATAGGCCTTGCAGTGGTGAAAAATGAATTTAAGAGTGTTTCACTACCAGGACATGTAAAACTTAAAAGTACATGTCCAGCTTTTTAAATACATTGCACCCTGCCTTCTGGGTTGTCCAGGGCAAACCCTAGGGGTGACATATATATATATATTAAAAGGCAGGGTTTGGGCCTGGTAAAAGGTTTACTTTATACCAAAGGGAGTCACCGTTCCTGAGTGGAGATGGAGAGAAGGGAAGTAGGGGGTACTCTTGTCGTGTGCTACTCTGCTTGTGGGAGGCAGGGTGTCCTCATCTTGATGCCCTCACACACCCCGAAGGATGTCATGCTTCATCATTGGGATTTTGCTCCTCGTCATGCCGGCGCTGCAATGCCCTACGGGTCCCCCGAAGGGTCTCTTTTTCGGAGATCTTTTGATGAAGCCGTATAGGTGCGTGGGTGTAAGTGGCAGTGAAGTCCTAGAAAGTGTATTTAAAAATGGCTGGAGGGAGAGTGATTAATTTTTAATAAAGTGATCCCTCTGTCATTATTAAAACAAAGTGTATGGAGCTGCTTTAAGGGGTATTATGTCCCTTGGTAGTGTTGTATTCCGTTTTAGGTGTCCGTATATAGGTTTTCCTGAATCATGTCCTTATATAGGCACAATTCGCATTGCCATTATATAGGCATAGAATCCCAGTCCTTATTTAGGCATTAGCCGTGCACTGCAAATACAGGCATGGTCACCGACATCCATCCAACCTAACGTCACAACGAGTTCTTAGAAACCAGACCCTTAAGCTTCAGGAGTTCCCCTAGCACAGGACCATTGATTTCTCCAAGAACTCATTTATTATGCATGAACCGCTATACCTTAAGGGTTCATTCCTGACGTCTTCCTCTGTCCGACTCACGTCAATGCTAACATTCCAAGACACCTACCAGGTATAAATATACCTTCCCTTGCCCAAGCAAGTTAGGATGAGACCTCGACTTTAGAGGAGCCCGTATCCCGGCCTGACGCACTGAGAAGACGCTGTCATCCCTGCTCGCAGAGAATCCAGCTTCCAGTGATCTGACTCCCTTCGCGGGGTGTTAGAGTTCCAGATCCGGAAAGAGATTCCCACCTCTCTCATTCTCAAGGTATGGAGCTGACTAGAACCTAGAGGGACTCTTGGCATACAAGACTCTTGGCATACTAGACTTAACATACTCTTAGTATACTATACTAGAGAATACTTCACCTACTTCTTACCTTTCCCTACACCTAGACTAGGTTAGGTACATTGGGGTAGAACTAGCTTAGAGACGCATCGTATGAGTACTCGCATTTTTAGCTCATGTTATTTATGTACGTGAATATATGCTAAAAGATAATGCTAGCGCAGTATAATTTATTTCTACTGCTTACGCTGTACATTATTTATCTTGCATACTGTCTTGTGATCATAACAGCACATATCTCTTACACGAGAAACAAGACTGTTCAATAAAACCTTTTATTGAAACGCCCGTCTTTCCTTTCTGTGTAACTCTGTAGAAACTAAGCATGCACGATTGACTGAGTGAAACTGTTATCTATTGTTTCCACGATTCTGAGACGTGTTCCGATTCTAAAGGGAAATAAAGTTGTCATGTTTTTCAGTTGCCAGAAACTACTCCCTTCTTGTTCTCAAGGAGTTTCTAGTGGCCTCTGAGCTAGCTGGCACAAGTAATTAAGTTTAATATACTCGATAGGGACATACCGACCTTAGTCCTATGTCAAGCCTATAGGTTATATTATTCCAATGCGCAGAGCCTATTAGGGAAATAGGAACTTCACTACATGGCGCCCAACCGTTTGGTAAGGCAGTAATTAAATGCTAGATACTGAGTAACTCAGTCGTGCTTTTCTCTCAGAGACCCCTACTCACATACTCCATAAGACGTCTGGAGTGGGTAGGGTTAAATATCCGCCAAAGCTAAATAGGACAAAAACCCTATATATTAGCTATTTTGGTCTGTTCAACGTTGAAGGATACAGTGTTCCAAAATATTGTGCACCTTATCTTTTGTTTCCTTGAAACTTGTTCTACATTTTTCAAAAAACAAATGTCCATACACGGGGACGATAACACCGGGAACGGTGTAGCTGCGGCTGAACCAGTCGTAACAGCTTTTAACTTTACAGATTTAAATGCAACCGAGGAGGGTGTTATAGACATCCATCAAACTTAAGAAGAGCCATCACTCTAAAACTTATAAAACACGGCCTACCACCGAGAGGAGGTAGAGCAGTTTTCGTGATAGAGGCACACGAATCCTTTCAGACAGACGTATTCTATTCATGGATAGTATTCCCAGAATCAAATCCAGTAACAAAAGTGTTTCACTTCTACAAAGAAGATGAACCACCAGAGGAATATATTCCTTTCGAGGATATTGAAATTCCACTAACATACCAGGAACATCAGCTCTGGTTTAAAGGTGCCCTAAAACATCACAAAAACATTACCAGGCTCGGTCCACTAGGTAGACCAGGAGCAACATGGCTGATTCTAGCCGGCTACACACCTCATCCTGACATTGAAGAGATGTCAGACGAGGAATTACTTACTCAACTTACAGAGTTAATAAAAATTTACAGACAATTAGTCCAATATGTCATGCAGACTCTCACAGTCCAACCACCAATGACCATTCCAAATGAAAAACCTCAACAGGGGAATACACTAAAAATTACTCCACAGACTTTACAAGCAGTCATGGGTAAAATGCCCACAAAACGTGAGCAAATTCCATACTGGATAACTCAAAAAATTACTCAAATAGAAGCAGTATTTCCTAATACTAGCCCTTATGAAAAACACAGAATATTAACAATCTGTTTACCAATGGGGATCACACCACAACTGGAAGATTGCACCACTTGGGGCGCAGTCTTTGCTGCCATCTATACTAAAACACATGGTGTTCTGTCAATTGCAGTAATACCAGATGTCCTGAAACAAATTCAAAACGAATACGGGGCAGAGCCTGCTCTAAATTTAGGTATGAAATTACTGAAAAATTTCGACCAGGTTTCAACAATAATATTATCTAATATTAAAGGGGAGGCAGCATCAGTGGCGATCCGCCAACGATTAAGGGAATTTGATGTAACAGAACATCAACATGAACTACCCAGAATAATAGAACAATCTTATGCAGAATTAGGCAGAGATAGTTTGGGTGGAAGACCATTGAAGCCAAAACTATCTGAGAATCCTGAAAAGGACTCTATTAAACAAACTCCTACATCTTCTAAAAAGAAGTGGGAAACTAATAAACAAAATTCAAACGAGAAATGTTCTCAATCCCGAGGTAGGTCTCCTCAAAAGGAGCCCTCTGAAAGGAGGTATAACCTCAGGAATAGGGATAATTTAAGAAAACCTGACAGGTATCAAGATACTGATACACGTTCCTCTCGTACCTTTCAGATATCGTCACAGACATCGGAAAGAAGAGGACGTTCAGAACATAAAGAAGAACGCGTGAAGTCCAAAGACGACAAACACGTTCAGAAAAATAAATCAAAACCTCAATTCTCAAAAAGAAGGTAGCAGGTCTGAAGATCAGACATGCCGAGGATACTGAGAACACAACTCAAGAACGGAGAATGGGCTCAGACAATGCTGGACAGTGCAGCAGAAGTCACAATAGCTCGCCAGAACCTGAAGGAACTTCTGGAGATAGTGGACTTGAATGAGTACATCACAGTAGAAACTGTAGACACCAGGGTTAGTTCTCCACAAAATGTATATGGAATAACACTCCGAATGGAGGGAGACATACCAAGAAAAGTGAAAGCACTCTTTTGGGAGAAACTTTCAAGGGGTTATGATATACTTCTAGCAGAAAAAGACTGGCCACCACAATTTGTCAGGGAGTGCCCACATGGCGAGGACATTATTATGCCTGCCTTCTCCAACCAGATTCCAATTCACCTAAAATATACTTATGCCAGGAAATGAGCAGTTGCCCAGGCCCCAGCATTATATAAAAATCATGTAGGATGGGATGAGGACTCACCTCACCACAAAATACATCTAAAAAATGAACCTACTGCACAAAGGCAGTATCCAATAAAGCAAGAAGCTAAAAAACAGGTCAGGGAGATCTTAGATCAACTTGAATACCAAGGGGTGATTGAAACATGCACCTCCTCAATGAACAATCCTTTGTTTCCTGTCTCCAAACCAGACAATACATATCGTCTAGTTTTGGATTACAGACACTTGAACACTTGTTCTAAAACATTTGCAGTGCAAAATGCACATAGTACAGCATTAATGAATAACATTGTGCGTAAAAAATATAAAACCACATTAGACATTTCAAATGGTTTCTTTTGTCAAAACATAGCACCTGAAAGCAGGTACTTAACAGCTTTTTCAATAATGGGGACGCAGCGTCAATTTTGTAGGCTCCCACAAGGGTTCAAGAACAGCCCAGGGTTATTCTCAGCGAGGGTAACAGAGTTACTACAAATTTATGATAATGAGGCATTGTCATATGTCGATGACATCTATCTGACAGACGATGACCTAGATAGGCACTTGAACAGGGTGAGTACCATTATATTGGGCTTCGCCTCTGAGGGCTATAAATTCAACTTTAAAAATCCAGAATTGCCCATCTCAATGTCCTTTTCCTAGGATATGAGCTTTCAAGTGAAGGCAAGAGCTTGGCAGCTAACTTTTTAGAAAAGTGTGCGCTGCTCCAACCTCCAAAAACGCTGAAAAATTTACAATCCATCCTGGGTTTCCTAAATTTTGGAAGAACATACATTCTAAATTACGCAGAAAGGGTTAAACCTCTCTACGAATTAATCAAACCTGATTTTTCAATCAAAAATTGGACACAAGAACACACAGAAATCTTGCGTTCACTCCAAGCTAACATGTTAGCAACAAATCACTTACAAACACGCGTAAGTCAACCCAATTTAGTGATCCGAATAATTTCGGGTCAATGCGGATTCACCTATTTAACATTTAATGAGGGTGAAAAAGTACCAATAGCATACAAATCACATTTGTATACACAAGCAGAAATGCGCTTCACTTCAACAGAAAAAATACTGACAGCAGTTCAAACTGCAGTAGCAAAAGAAAGAGCTCTAGCCCAAGGGAAACGCATTATTGTCGTAACTCCAGTACCTGCCTTAGAGGCGGTCACAAAAGCGAGCATTCTAAATGCAAAAGCTTTACATCCTAGATGGATACAATGGGTTAATTCTCTTGCTGCAACAGATGTTGAATATGTTTTTGATCCTGATTTAAAAACACATGCGTTCCTGCAATATGAACATGAATGTCCTCTGCCCTCTGAAATTTTGCCTCTCGATCAGTATGAATTTATAATTTACACTGACGGATCCGCACAACCCACTACAGGGAGTAAGCAAGCTTACAGTGCAGCGTGCGCAATCGTTAAAGGTTGCATGCGAGATGGCAACTTCAGACCAATGGTAACTAAAACTCAATCTCTAGGAGATTGCACAGCTCAGCGAGCTGAACTACAAGCATTCAAACTGGCACTTGAAAGTACAGATCGAGAATTCCCCACACTCATAGTGTGCGATTCTTTCTACTGTGTGCAGTCGTATAATGAATATATACAAAATTGGCTTGAAAATGGGTTCAAAGATGCAAAAGGTGGCACAATAAAGCATAAAACGCTTTGGGAACAAGTAGTTCAGTTGAAAAACGAACTACCAAAGGCTCACGTGATCCATACACTGAGTCATCAACGTGATGGCGTTCACGTTGCAGGGAATTCATTGGCTGACGAAGCGGCAAAGGGGGCTGTTCAGACGGCTTCCGTAGCTGCGATCACTCGTTCAAAAACGAGAATAGACAGTGAGATAATGTTGGCTGTCAATGCTACAAGCAAAGGCAGTGGTGCAGCGTTACCTAAAAAGTTTCCACTCAAGTACACTTATGTAATTGATGCAAACAACGTTCCTTTTGCTCGAATCCCTGGAGTGGGGGATAGGGTAATTCCAAACAAGGAACGCAGATTAGGACTAATCCTAGCAGCACATGAAGGGATAGCTTCTGCCCATGCAGGTATTTCTGCAACAGTATCTTTACTGAAACAAAGATATTGGTGGCCTGGCATTAGGAAACAGACCAAGAACTATGTTTTGGAATGTGAAATATGCCAACAGATGAAAGTCTCCACAGAGAAACGTCCTGCGCAGACACCCCTGTTAATTTCAGACAAACCATTAGCTTGTGTTTACCTGGACCACTGCGGTCCCTTGCAAAGGGACGGTAACTATAAATATATCATGGTCGCAGTGGATTCTCAAGGTTCCTATGGATATGGCCTCAGCGCTCGGCTGACGCTCGAACTGTTATAAAATATTTGCGAGTCTTTATCGGCACATACGCAATAGGCACGCTACATTCTGATCAGGGCCCTGCATTTAGCTCTCGGGCTTACAAAGAAGCCATGGCCAGTCTGGGCGTTGCATTGCGGTACTCCTCTCCGTTTCATCCTGAGGGAAATTCTGTTGTGGAAAGGAAAAACCGGGACATAAAGCAGTCTATAACAGCTAGAGTATTAGGTTCGGGTGATGGGTGGGTCAAACATCTTTATGGGGTCCAACGCTCATTAAATAATTTGCCAAGAAGTTCTCTAGGGGGGTCACTCCATATGAGGTCCTATTTGGGACAAGAATGTGGGTTCCCGATCTCGAATGTAAAGGCACAGTGGTGGAAAATAAACCCTTTGATATCAAAGATCGTTTGGCTGTTTTACAGGATCTAAATGAACTAAGATCGAAACAATGCAACGTGTTCCTGAAGCCAACCACCACTGGGGAAAAACTGGCAGTCCCAGCAAGGCCTGTCTGGATCCCAAAAGTTGGGGATCTAGTCAGAGAGAAAATTGCGGACAAGAAGGAATTTGGACCTTCTTACAGACAACCAGTACCTGTCCTAGCCGTTCACGGAACAAGAACAGTACTTCTGCCGCCCCTTGCTGGAAAAAAGGAGAAAAGATTTGTGTCCATCGACCTCATCAAACCACAGTATGTGGCCAATACTAAATAGTAGGCCTTGTGGACTCCGACCTAGTAGCAGGCGCTACTATCCAAGAGGTTCAGACTGAAAGACTGATAACCATCGAGAATTCAGCAGTAACAGATGAAGGACTAAGCAACAATGCTATGGAACTCATCCCTCTTGAAACTCAAGTAACAGTTCGTCCAAATACACCTGTCTACACCAATGTAACAAGTGATCACCTGGTTCCAGCGATTTCAACAAATCCTGATGCAATCTCAACAATTGACAGAACTGCTTCTGGCTATTTCATTAACTTTGATACGTTTTCTGAGGATCCCAGTGAACCTGAAACGACACCAGCATCAAAAACTTTCAAAAAACAGGTACAAGACCTTTTTCATTTCCTGAAAGAGACTTATCTGGTTTCACCATGGATTGAACTTTGGGTTATTTCTGGAATATTTTTCTTTCTGCTTTGGTTGATGACTATCAGCGTGCTTATAAATGGCAGATACATCCATTTGGACATTGAAAGTAAAAATGTGAACTTACTTTTAAAACCACACAAATCATCCCATCGTGAAACAAGAGACTTGTCAGCAGTAAACATCACAGCCGTTCCTATACAGGATGGTATAGTGTGGGACAAAACTGATTTCGATATATTCGGCCCTACGGAACAATTGAACATTCCACATTTATTTAAAATTTCACTAAGTGATTTTATTACCTCCAGTAACTATTCTGATGATTGGGACTTTGAAACTGTAAATAATATGATGTTTGACCTAGAAAGGTCTGCTGCATTTTCTAATAATGAATATTTAGAGGGTTCATCAGACTATGAACAGCTATATTGCTATAACCACTATGGTCATCATTTCTTGCATAAATCTGCAACACCTAGAAATGTGTTTATGTTTAACCAATGGGAGCATTGTCCTACACCACCAAAAGGTAGTTAAAAAACGTTTGCTAAAAAGTTTCCCTATTTTTCAGGGTACAATACATCTGATCCGGAATCATTTTACTATAAAAATGTAAACAAAACAGGACAGAAAATTATGTTAACAAACACAAAACAAATTTATTCTGCAGCCTTTATTACCCAACTGTCTAGACATGGATTCGACTTGTGGAAAGACACAATAGACACAAAATCTGTCTGGGGTTCTAAAAATTGGCAACTGCAGGGGATAGAAGCTTTGTTTAGAGCGTGTATCATCCCTCAGCAAATAATGTTTTTGAATGACACTGTACAACAAACGTCTTGCCTTGGGTTAGCCAAGATCAAAGACATGAAAACACCTTCTGTACCAACACCTGCCAGTAATAACAATACACAGGCAGCGGTTACAGTTGACCAAATATTACAACTCAACAGAACAAATACTGATTGGAGAAAATGGTTGATCTGGCCCACAGACACAAACACTTGTCAAGAAAGATTCCTGAATAAAACACAAGGCTTTACTATTCATAGGCCAGACCCAAGAAACGTCCAAAGACAACATCCGGGGGTAGTAACAACATACAGTGTAGGAAAATTATGCCTCGATTGGCTGCAAAAATCTACACTTAAGGATGTGAAACAACACTTATCTTTACTTAAAGAAGACGCAGACCTTAGGGAATTCTTGCTAGGACCAAGAAAACCGCGTCAAAAACGTTTCATATATGCCGGCATCTATGCTGCTTATAATGAAGCATGGAAGGTGTCACAGGTAGAGGCCGCAGAACGAATACGTGAACTTGATCGTATTAATTTGGAGAAAACTCTCTCTGTGGTCGACAATGGGTTAACAACTTTGTCATCCAGATTTTATTCATTGGACAACATTGTACCCTCTGCTATTGACATACTGGAACAAGATTTAGCCATGTTACAACAAGGCCAATCTCAGTTACGTTCTATTATGTTATTAAGCTGGACGCTGCAATCTTTGCGAGCGGGCTATGTGCCTTGGAGTTTTATCAACACGTTGTCTCTGTTTGCAGAATACAATCTAACTGATAAACAGATCGAACTGGTACAAAGGGGAGCAAAGTATACAGTCCTGAGCATTGAAAAACTAGAAAAATTACCATTTACGGTAGCAGAAAAACCAGCTACAGAATGGCTTATTCATGGCAAAATCACTCTGCCTGTCACTACTTTTCAGTTTCTGTATTGCCTCAAACAAATGCAAGCAGGCAAATATGAAAGGTTGGGTAAAGAATACATTAAGACATCCTGGGATTTACCATACACATATAGATGTTGGAGTGGGGATCGTGAAGTGTTTCTAAGCGGTACACACTGTGAAAATGCACTAAGCGGTTCACTAATTTGTCAGGACATATCTTTACACGGGGCTTGTAATGGTTCTGTGGCAAATTTGTCCTGCCACCAGCTAAGTACACCAGCTGCTGTGATTAATCCAACGTTTGGCCAACTTTCTAATGGGAGTTACCTCATGTTGAATGATCAGAGTTGCTGTGGCATGTTGCCAGGCATCCCATATCTAGTAACGGTAGACTCCAGGGTCACTTGCTGTATGCAAGAATTGTTTGCCCCAATAGACACAGTCAGGGAGTCGCCTTTATGGCCTTCGTTGAATGTCTCTTTTATACGATTTGATACTTTAAGCAGAATGAAAGCCATGCTTATACAAGAAACTGTGCCTTTGACCTCGGCCAAAGAAATCTATAATTTGCAAATTGCAAGGACTTCGGCTGAGATACAGGCTTTAATTTGTACAAACTGCCCTATACATTTCGCAGAAATGATGGGACGTATCTTTAACATGTCTGATACGAGCGGAATTGTACATGTATTTAAGACCATCTGTTCAGGACTGTTGGCACCTTTTCAAGCAGTCCTCGGAATCATCCCAAACTTCGCACATTCGGTGTTTGGTGGTGTGCCGTTAATTCTAGCACTTGTTGCAGGAATCCTATTTTTATTCCTACTACTACGCTATGGCAAGCCTATTCACCGGCATCACTCCCAGAGATGTGGAGAAAGCTCTCCTAGAACGGAAGTGCCGTGAGCGCATAGTGCAACTATTTGGCATACCTCGTCTACGGGAACTTAATACAACATGGTTTCTGTCATTCAGACCAATCTGGCAAGATTGCATCTTACCTGTTCTACGCTGCCTGCTTTGCGGTGAAGAATGCGTGCTAGACACCTGTCTAACACTCCCATCAGTCATGCCAAAGGATATCGATACTCTGCTGGACCCGATAACGGCCCATGCTCTGTGTTGTCCCCAGAGGCTACCAATCCTGATGACGGCATTCATTGAGATCTCACAGACGCTTCCTGCTGCTGCTGAGGTACGAGATGGATCGACAGGCACACAGGTAACAACGGACGTGAACATTGCTGCGGCATCCCATGCTGAAGGCGATGCTTCTCATCTCTGTGCGATTAACCGTCTGAATGAGGTGTTCCAAATGTCACCAACATCGGTAGACGATATTTTGTCTATTGAAATAGATGATTTCATGTTTACACCAGACCCATACACTGACTTTGATTCGGCTCACAGTGTACCAGGGACGCAATGAGTTTGGCCTTCATTTTTTCAAAACTTGGAACTCTTCCCAAAATTGAATTTTGTTTTTGGGAAAATACATGGCAAATCAATCTGCTTACAGTAGAACTATTCTTATAGAATGGACTTCTTTGAATACTTCCAGGGACACATTCTCACCTTATCTGTCTAAAAATTTCATTTAATACCATGATATGCAATGGCTTTGATTTTAAGAACTTATCGACCATTTCGTCATATGTATATATTTCTGTTTCATTCACGTTGCATTTTATTTCCATTATATGCTTAGAATGAAAACGATGCTTTAAATGTACAGTACCTATTGCATTTCAACAGTTTTGAGCTTCTTTTAAAATGCTTTTAGAAATGTTTTTAGCAACATGTGGTACTCAATTTTATGTTTAGCATTTAAATGTTTAGCATTTAGTATTATCGTTCATTCGAAAGTGGAGTGGGTGTTGTATTCCGCTTTAGGTGTCCGTATATAGGTTTTCCTGAATCATGTCCTTATATAGGCACAATTCGCATTGCCCTTATATAGGCATAGAATCCCAGTCCTTATTTAGGCATTAGCCGTGCACTCCAAATACAGGCATGGTCACCGACATCCATCCAACCTAACGTCACAACAAGTTCTTAGAAACCAGACCCTTAAGCTTCGGGAGTTCCCCTAGCACAGGACTATTGATTTCTCCAAGAACTCATTTATTATGCATGAAACGCTATACCTTAAGGGTTCATTCCTGACGTCTTCCTCTGTCCGACTCACGTCAATGCTAACATTCCAAGACACCTACCAGGTATAAATATACCTTCCCTTGCCCAAGCAAGTTAGGAGGAGACCTCGACTTTAGAGGAGCCCGTATCCCGGACTGACGCACTGAGAAGACGCTGTCATCCCTGCTCGCAGAGAATCCAGCTTCCAGTGATCTGACTCCCTTCGCGGGGTGTTAGAGTTCCAGATCCGTAAAGAGATTCCCACCTCTCTCATTCTCAAGGTATGGAGCTGACTAGAACCTAGAGGGACTCTTGGCATACTAGACTCTTGGCATACTAGACTTAACATACTCTTAGTATACTATACTAGAGAATACTTCGCCTACTTCTTACCTTTCCCTACACCTAGACTAGGTTAGGTACATTGGGGTAGAACTAGCTTAGAGACGCATCGTATGAGTACTCGCATTTTTAGCTCATGTTATTTATGTACGTGAATATATGCTAAAAGATAATGCTAGCGCAGTATAATTTATTTCTACTGCTTACGCTGTACATTATTTATCTTGCATACTGTCTTGTGATCATAACAGCACATATCTCTTACACGAGAAACAAGACTGTTCAATAAAACCTTTTATTGAAATGCCCGTCTTTCCTTTCTGTGTAACTCTGTAGAAACTAAGCATGCACGATTGACTGAGTGAAACTGTTATCTGTTGTTTCCACGATTCTGAGACGTGTTCCGATTCTAAAGGGAAACAAAGTTGTCATGTTTTTCGGTTGCCAGAAACTACTCCCTTCTTGTTCTCAAGGAGTTTCTAGTGGCCTCTGAGCTAGCTGGCACAAGTAATTAAGTTTAATATACTCGATAGGGACATACCGACCTTAGTCCTATGTCAAGCCTATAGGTTATATTATTCCAATGCGCAGAGCCTATTAGGGAAATAGGAACTACACTACAGTAGCTGGGTGATTATATGTCCCTAGTGGGCATATGTTATGGTCAACATGTTTCGCGCTTCAGTGGTCTCAGGGGGAGATCCAGGGCACTTCGTCAGGACTGAATAAGAAAGTTATATCTACAGTGGCCCGAAAATGTCGGTGCCCCCGGATAAATGAAAGGAGTAGAGATTCTGAAACTACAAGAGTCAAAAAACAAAGATACAATTTGCCATTAGGGTATTAATCCCAATGGAAGTTATGCTCAGGTCTGGGTTCTCCATTGGAGGGCCAGGTGCTTGTAGTTCGTAGCGTGATCATTGCTGTTAATGGTCGTGGTATATATATGTGAGCTAAAAGGTACTGTGATCTTTCTAAAAATTGTTAAAAAGGAGGTTATAACTAGGTGACAGACAGACAGACGTATAAGATCAATGATTAGTGCTCAGAGAATGGTGTCAGGGTTGTTCTCTGTATCAGTATTTTTATTTTTTATTTGTGAACATACCCTGGTTTTATCGAGTAGGCGTGAATCGTATAAATAGAGTCAAAAATTCAAAAGTGAAAAGGTTCTATTATCCAGTAAGCTTGTGAACCTTTTAAATCTAGGTAAGTGATACCGTTAGGCCCTACCATTGATGGCAAACCTCGAGACGCTGTGTTTTTATGCGTAAGTACTTAGATAATATATCTCACCCCTTAGTAGGTAGGGTAAGATCCCATGAGATCAGTGAGGGTCACTTGAGAGCTATAATGGGAAGGAAGAAAAAAACAGAAAACCACATGTGTCATTTTTACAGGGCTTCCTAAAGCTCTAAGTTATAACTCACAGTTGGATTTTAGAAATTGAAGGGAGAGGATGCCGCCATGTGCAGGATCTGTCCTGGACTGATCTTGCCTCTTAGTTACTCACGGTTCTCTCGGTGCATCTGGGCTGTGTCACCTGTGTGCCTCTCGCTGTGTCCGCCGGTGGGGAAGTGAAAATTCTGTCTCCTTTTATAGGAGTGGCCTGCTTCCGGGTGGGGCGTTAATTGTTTAATCACTGCATTGATTGGAAAGTTTTGGTTGTTACTATGGGTGCCATTTTGGAGTGGTGTTTTCTATGATAAGTTCATATGGGAAGGTTTTGGTTGTTACTATGGGTGCCATCTTGGAGTGGTATCTACTATGACAAGCTCGTATGAGGAAGTTGTGGTTGTTACTATGGGTGCCATCTTGGAGTGATATCTTCTATGAAATGCTCATATGAGAGATATTCTCGGGCTGTTAAATCTCTGTGTGCTGATAATTGTTATGTGTCGCTGGTACGGTGATCTTACTTAAAGGGGGGCGATGCATGTCTTGTGTATGAAGTTATATATCTAATGTATTGGTGCGGCGCGCAATAGGCAGAATCTCGGTCGCCATCTTGTAGTGGGTTCTTGTGATAGATGTGATAAATGAAGTATCCCTAGTGGGCTGATGAATCACAATAAGGGGTCACCGTATTTGTTGGTGTTATTTGCGGTGCACTAGTGTCCTCTTTGTCAGTTTTTATAGTTGGTGTATCATTTTGCGGTGGGTGGTGCATCTCGGAGGTCTGCTGACATAGTCTTCACTATAGTGTTTATGAATGTCACACTGGTGAGATCGATGTCAAGGGTTGAATTCCTATAGTACCTCAATCCAAGGTATTTCATTGTTAAGACCCTGGGTGCTTGTTTGGAGGCAGTGCACCCATCTTTGCTCTTTTTGGAAGAGGGTTTTTGTTGTCCAGAGAGAATTGGACTCAATGATGGTCCAATTGACTTGGTCTGGTGTATGTCCCTTTTCGATGTAATGCCTGCTCATTTTGGTGGTGTTCCTACCGCACCGGATGTTGCTCCTGTGCTCATTCACCCTTGTTTTTACAACTCTAGAGGTCATCGATATGTATAGTAGGTTGCAAGGACATTTCACCATGTAGACGCAATTTTTTGTGTTGCAATTGGTGTGTCTCTTTTGTGTCCACTCTTGGTTCTTTAATTGGAGCGTTTTGGTATGTGCTGTGAGCGGGCAGACATTGCAAGTCCTGCATGGGTAGAGTCCCTTGAGCGTCGGCAGGTCCCATAATGTCCTCTGGCTGTCCCCTTGTTTTTTCTGTGGTCTTGTGTGGACAACGATGTCTTTTATGTTTTGTGTACGTCTGAATGCGAATCTTGGGTGTTGTAGTTGCATTTTGCCTGTGTTCAAGATGTTCCAATGTTTTAATAGGACCTTTTTGACTTGATTGGATTGAGGTGTGTAAGTTGTGACACAGGTAATTGTTTCATCTTTTTGCTTTTCTTGTGTTTCCAGAAGCGCTCCTCGATGGTTGTTCCGTGCGCGTTTCTTGGCAGACTTTATGATTTTTTGTGGGTAGTTTCTTTTTTCCAGATTTTTGCTAACTTCTGCTGCCTGTATTTCATAATCCTGGGTAGTGCTGCAATTTCTCCTCAGCCTGAGGAATTGGCCGAAGGGGAGATTTTGTCTCAAGGCTTTGGTATGGTGGCTGTCGTAGGGCAATAAGCTGTTGCGATCTGTGGGCTTCCTATATGTCGTGGTCGACAGTTTTCCATCTTTGAAGAGAATTAGTAAGTCCAGGAATGGTATTTCAACACTTGAGGTTGATAGTGTGAATTTGAGGAAGGGGTCCTGTTGGTTGATCCAGGAGTGGAATTCTTTACATCCATCCTCTGTCCCCGTCCATAGCATAAGTACATCGTCTATGTACCGTTTCCACTCTTTTATTTCCGATTTGAAAGGATTCGTTTCTGGTAGGATATGTTGGGCTTCAAAATGGGCCATGTATAGACATGCTAGGCTTGGCGCAAATGTACTGCCCATACAAGTTCCATGGATTTGTTGATAGTGTTGGTCGTTGAACTTGAAGAAGTTGTTCTGCATGGCGAGTTCTGCGCATTCCAGGATGAAGTTAATGGGTTGTTGTGTGGGAGGAACACTGTTTCTCAAGGTTTCTTCAACTACTCTTAGTGTGGCTTCTTGTGGAATGTTTGTATATAGTGCCTCCACGTCGAGTGTTACTAGTAAAGTGGTTTCCTCAGGTCCTCTGATGTTTTCAATGAGGTTGATAGTCTCCTTGGTGTCCTTGAGGTATGACGGTGTTGCTTGAACTAGTGGCCGTAGAAAATGATCACAGTATTGACTCAGTGGCTCGATGACTGCCAGTGAGATACTGACCTATGAAAAAGCAGTCCTACAAGACATTAACAAACTACAACCCAAGAAAACCTATGATAACTTACCTGCAAAAGAAAGGAAAGCCCTTCAAAACCTCAACGACGATCCGGCAATCACCATAAAACCTGCAGACAAAGGCAGAGCTATTGTCATCCTTAACACAGACGACTATAATAATGAATGTCTTAGGCAACTAGCTGACACGAAATACTACCACAAAATAGACACAGACCCTACGGATTCCCTCACAAGAAGAATCAACATCTCTGTGACGGAAGCACTATCGAATGGTTGTATCACCAAGAACGAAGCGGAGTACCTAGTGAACACTAAACCAACGATGCCATATTTCTACGTCTTACCAAAGATCCACAAAAACATCATGCCCCCACCTGGCAGACCAATAGTGTCAGGGATCAACTCCATCCTCGAGCCACTGAGTCAATACTGTGATCATTTTCTATGGCCACTAGTTCAAGCAACACCGTCATACCTCAAAGATACCAAGGAGACTATCAACCTCATCAAAAACATCAGAGGACCTGAGGAAATCACTTTAGTAGTAACACTCGACGTGGAGGCACTATATACAAACATTGCACAAGAAACCACACTAAGAGTAGTTGAAGAAACCCTGAGAAACAGTGATCATCCCACACAACAACCCATTAACTTCATCCTGGAATGCGCAGAACTCGCCATGAAGAACAACTTCTTCAAGTTCCACGACCAACACTATCAACAAATCCATGGAACTTGTATGGGCAGTACATTTGCGCCAAGCCTAGCATGTTTATACATGGCCCATTTTGAGGCCCAATATATCCTACCAGAAACGAATCCTTTCAAATCTGAAATAAAGGAGTGGAAACGGTACATAGACGATGTACTTATGCTATGGACGGGGATAGAGGATCGATGTAAAGAATTCCACTCCTGGATCAACCAACAGGACCCCTTCCTCAAATTCACACTATCAACCTGAAGTGAAGAAATACCATTCCTGGACTTACTAATTCTCTTCACAGATGGAAAACTGTCGACCACGACATATAGGAAGCCCACAGATCGCAACAGCTTATTGCCCTACGACAGCCACCATACCAAAGCCTTGAGACAAAATCTCCCCTTCGGCCAATTCCTCAGGCTGAGGAGAAATTGCAGCACTACCCAGGATTATGAAATACAGGCAGCAGAAGTTAGCAAAAATCTGGAAAAAAGAAACTACCCACAAAAAATCATAAAGTCTGCCAAGAAACGCGCACGGAACAACCATCGAGGAGCGCTTCTGGAAACACAAGAAAAGCGAAAAGATGAAACAATTACATGTGTCACAACTTACACACCTCAATCCAATCAAGTCAAAAAGGTCCTA
The DNA here is from genome assembly GCA_963921515.1 of Calotriton arnoldi. Classification (NCBI taxonomy): domain Eukaryota; kingdom Metazoa; phylum Chordata; class Amphibia; order Caudata; family Salamandridae; genus Calotriton; species Calotriton arnoldi. The sequence goes on from CAWUFW010002952.1 coordinate 647,512, forward strand.
TTAAAACATTGGAACATCTTGAACACAGGCGAAATGCAACTACAATACCCAAGATTCGCATTCAGACGTACACAAAACATAAAAGACATCGTTGTCCACACGAGACCACAGAAAAAACAAGGGGACAGCCAGAGGACATTATGGGACCTGCCGACGCTCAAGGGACACTACCCATGCGGGACTTGCAATGTCTGCCCGCTCACAGCACATACCAAAACGCTCCAATTAAAGAACCAAGCGTGGACACAAAAGAGACACACCAATTGCAACACAAAAAATTGCGTCTACATGGTGAAATGTCCTTGCAACCTACTATACATAGGGATGACCTCTAGAGTTGTAAAAAGAAGGGTGAATGAGCACAGGAGCAACATCCAGTGCGGTAGGAACACCACCAAAATGAGCAGGCATTACATCGAAAAGGGACATACACCAGACCAAGTCAATTGGACCATCATTGAGTCCAATCCTCTCTGGACAACAAAAACCCTCTTCCAAAAAGAGCAAAGATGGGTGCACCGCCTCCAAACAAGCACCCAGGGTCTTAACGATGAAATACCTTGGATTGAGGTACTATAGGAATTCAACCCTTGACATCGATCTCACCAGTGTGACATTCATAAACACTATAGTGAAGACTATGTCAGCAGACCTCCGAGATGCACCACCCACCGCAAAATGATACACCAACTATAAAAACTGACAAAGAGGACACTAGTGCACCGCAAATAACACCAACAAATACGGTGACCCCTTATTGTGATTCATCAGCCCACTAGGGATACTTCATTTATCACATCTATCACAAGAACCCACTACAAGATGGCGACCGAGATTCTGCCTATTGCGCGCCGCACCAATACATTAGATATATAACTTCATACACAAGACATGCATCGCCCCCCTCTAAGTAAGATCACCGTACCAGCGACACATAACAATTATCAGCACAAAGAGATGCAACAGCCCGTGAATATCTCTCATATGAGCATTTCATAGAAGATATCACTCCAAGATGGCACCCATAGTAACAACCAAACTTCCTCATACGAGCTTGTCATAGTAGATACCACTCCAAGATGGCACCCATAGTAACAACCAAAACCTTCTCATATGAACTTATCATAGAAAACACCACTCCAAAATGGCACCCATAGTAACAACCAAAACTTTCCAATCAATGCAGTGATTAAACAATTAACGCCCCACCCGGAAGCAGGCCACTCCTATAAAAGGAGACAGAATTTTCACTTCCCCACCAGCGGAGACAGCGAGAGGCACACAGGTGACACAGCCCAGATGCACCGAGAGAACCGTGAGTAACTAAGAGGCAAGATCAGCCCAGGACAGATCCTGCACATGGCGGCATCCTCTCCCTTCAATTTCTAAAAACCAACTGTGAGTTATAACTTAGAGCCTTAGGAAGCCCTGTAAAAATGACACGTGGTTTTCTGTTTTTTTCTTCCTTCCCATTATAGCTCTCAAGTGACCCTCACTGATCTCATGGGATCTTACCCTACCTACTAAGGGGTGAGATATATTATCTAAGTACTTACGCATAAAAACACAGCGTCTCGAGGTTTGCCATCAATGGTAGGGCCTAACGGTATTACTTACCTAGATTTAAAAGGTTCACAAGCTTACTGGATAATAGAACCTTTTCACTTTTGAATTTTTGACTCTATTTATACGATTCACGCCTACTCGATAAAACCACGGTATGTTCACAAATAAAAAATAAAAATACTGATACAGAGAACAACCCTGACACCATTCTCTGAGCACTAATCATTGATCTTATACGTCTGTCTGTCTGTCACCTAGTTATAACCTCCTTTTTAACAATTTTTAGAAAGATCACAGCACCTTTTAGCTCACGTATACATACCACGACCATTAACAGCAATGATCACGCTATGAACTACAAGCACCTGGCCCTCCAATGGAGAACCCAGACCTGAGCATAACTTCCATTGGTATTAATACCCTAATGGCAAATTGTATCTTTCTTTTTTGACTCTTGTCGTTTCAGAATCTCTACTCCTTTCATTTATCCGGGGGCACCGAAATTTTCGGGCCACTGTAGATATAACTTTCATATTCGGTCCTGACGCAGCGCCCTGGATCTCCCCCTGAGACCACTGAAGCGCGAAACATGTTGACCATAACATATGCCCACTAGGGACATATAATCACCCAGCTACCAAGGGACATAATACCCCTTAAACCAGCTCCATACACTTTGTTTTAACAATGACAGAGGGATCACTTTATTAAAAATTAATCACTCTCCCTACAGCCATTTTTTAATACACTTTCTAGGACTTCACTGCCACTTACACCCACGCACCTATACGGCTTCATCAAAAGATCTCCAAAAAAGAGACCCTTCGGGGGACCCGTAGGGCATTGCAGCGCCGACCCGACGAGGAGCAAAAGCCCAATGATGAAGCATGACATCCTTCGGGGTGTGTGAGGGCATCAAGATGAGGACACCCTGCCTCCCACAAGCAGAGTAGCACACGACAAGAGTATCCCCTACTTCCCTTCTCTCCATCTCCACTCAGGAACGGTGACTCCCTTTGGTATAAGTTTAATTTCGGGAGCACGGGTCACCGGACCTTTTAGAATAGCTCCTAGAGACCCCCTCTATTGATAAATAGGAAAAAGGTTTACTTTGCCATGTGGAAATGGCAATTTCAAACTGCACACAAAGGCTCTGGAATGGTAGGCCTGAGACATGTTTAAAAGGCTACTAAAGTGGGTGGCATAATCAGTTCTGCAGACCCACTAGTAGCATTCAATTTACAGGACCTGGGTACATGTAGTAAAACTTTACTAGGGACTTACAAGTAAATCAAATATGCCAATTGGGAATAAGTCAATTCTTCCATGTTTAAGGAGAGAGCACAAGCCCTTTAGCACTGGTTAGAAGTGGTAGAGTGCAGAGAGTGCTAAGGCCAATAAAAACGAATTCGGCAAAAATGGAGCAGTGAATACAAAACGTCTGGTGATGACCCTGCAGAAAGGGCCAAGTTCAACACCATTCTTCTGAGCTGTAGTGCTGCAAAGACAACTTTTTCTATTAGTCTAGATATCATTTGAACTTAGAATGTATGTAGTTGGTTTGGTTACTCCTAAAATTCCTCACACTCAAGCCATTTTAAGCTTAATATTCCAAAGAAACAACATAATATTTGTAATTCTAATTTGTCATACATTACTGCTTTAACAAAATCCAACAATGTCATGTGAATGTGACCTAACTATGCCCATGGCTAAAGTATATATATTATATATGCAGATGTGCAGAGTGTAAATGTTGAGAAGTGATGGCACAAGTTGATCATAATGTCCATCCCCTTCATTAATAGTAAATAGCATATTATATTCTGTACAATTGCATACATGGTGAATGAGGTGGCATTTGTTCATGTTTATTATTATTTTTTTTTTAAATAGTTAACTAAAACTAGAAAGCATGTAGTAAAATGTGTGCAGTCTGATGAAATAATGTTGAACAGGCCTTGTGACCAACACAAAAATTGTTTGATCTTTAAAGAAATTTTACTATGCAATCTGTGAGGCAGTAGATAGTGTTTTGATCTTGTTAAGTTTGCTCCACTGTGGTGATAAACTGTAATTTGACCTTTGCACTGTAGTAATAAATATGTGTGAATGTGTGTTTATTAGTGCAGTTGCTTTAAATAACATGTTATTGGGCCACATTTATTTTCATTGGCATGGTATAAGCATTGTATGGATGATCACACATTGATATTATCGCCTCACTCCTTTTATGACTTTGGCGGTGTGGGAGTAGGGCGGCCATGCTGCCTGCTCCCTCCCACACCGCCAAAGCCAAAACAGACCGCCTGCCAGATTATGACTTTTTAATTCACTGGCGGGCAGTTCTTTTGCGATCCCATGGAGGTGCCTTTAAAATAGGCACCGCAATGGGAACGTCAAACATGTTCCTGCACAGACTGAAATGCATGGTGTTGTGCATTTCATTCTGTGCAGGAACATGGGAGTGCATGCAGATAGGGTGGTACAACATATGCCCCCTTGCATGCAGCCCATGGCGCAGAGGGACAAGTGGGTCCTGTAAGGCCTCCTTTGTTTCTTCACCACCACTCTTTTCATGGCGGTTGCACCGTCATGAAAAGTGTGGCAGTAAGGAAAGTCGTAACAAGCTTGGCGGGGCTGAAGCCGCCTCGCCAAGCATATTGCGGCCTCAAGACTGCCGCGAGATCCCTGGCGGTTGCGGTAGTCCCAGGGCGGCCGACTGCCCTGGTCATAATAGGGTGGTCGGGAGATCGCCACTGCCGCACCCCTCGAGTCTGACGGTTCATGGACTGCCAGACTTGTAATAAGCCCCCTAGACTGTTATTGAAAAATATTGACTTTATTTGATTTAAATATACACATTAACACACTTCTCCAACTAGCTGCTACAAAAAGGTAAATATAAAAATGTGTACAGTCCTTTGAAGGGAGAAAACGTAGCTTTTGAACATTGTGGCAACTGAAGCAATACTGTGTAAACCATATTCCAGCATCCCAGGTAAATGCTGTTCTCCAATTGCAATTAGTTTCCACTGGGTCCAGTTTGTGGCTTATCAGATTATAGGTCGCTGATGAACTGCTACAGAGAATGCACAAGTTAATTCCAGTTGCATAACTGTGTCTATTGTTTACAGCTGGCTTTTGATCAGTAGAATTTAAATAGTCACAAATAGCTGAATTCTAAAATACACACATGCCATCACAGGGTAAAAGAGAAGTCCTTGGTAAGTGGTCAAGTGGAACTTCCAGCAGAGATTACCTGTGCCTCAAATTATAAAATGAAAAACACTATGGCCTAGATGCGCTAAGTTTTTGTGTCACCCTTACGCCGTGCATGGCGACGCAGAGTAATGCAAAGGCTTATTTGGAATTTATGAAGCCACGCAAGGTCTGATTTGTGTGAACTTGCGTGGCTTTGTAAAGCAATATACCGCAGCAGCTTGTGCTGTGTTACATTTTTTAGTGGAAGGCATTCCATGGGTGGAACATGGGTGTTCCAGTGCATTCACCCATGGATTTCACACAATTCCCAATTTACTAAGGTTTGTAAAGGTGGAATTGCCTGAATACCATTGGGAATACATTCTACGCCTACCATAGAGAGGCATAACAAGAAACAAAGGGGCAGATTTACAAGAACTGGCGCATCCCTACATATTAGCAAGGATGCGCCAGTTAAATTGCGACACGGAAAAAAACCCTTGCGCCACCATGGATGCGCCGCATTTATAATAATGCGGCGCACCGTGGCACAAGGATAGACAGATGCGTGATGCATCTTGTCGGCGTAAGGGCAGCGCATTGCTGGAGTCGTGTCGCAAGTACGACGCAACTCCAGCAATGGTTAGTCATGCCTATGCCTAACATGCTGCGTCACTCCTTACGCCTGCTTCAAGCAGGCGCAAGGTTTTGACGCAGTGGCGTCGTAAAAGTGACTCAGTGAAATCTTGTAGATTTCACTGCATCACTTTTACGAGGCTTTCCTGCGTGGGAACGCCCACCCTGCATACATTATACCTGACGCAGGTATAATGTAGCGCAGGGCTTTACAACGTAAAGCATCTCCCTAGATGCGTCATGTTGTAAATATGTAGCAACGTGGCGCATTGTTTACGACGCCGCTGCGTCACAGAAGTGACGCAATGGCGGCAAAAAGTTGTCGCAAGGGGCTTGTAAATCTGCCCCACAATCTTTTTTTCTTCTTGTTATTTCCTCTTTCAATGCATGATGCATTCTACATCATGCATATAGAGGAAATGCCTCTTTGGATTGTTTTTGCACAGAAAGGTCTCCCTTCGTACACAAAAACAATCCTGCCCATAACGCAGGCACCCTTGCACCATGGCACTAAACAGCCTCTATTGTACCAGCTTAGGGAGAGAGCTGAAAAGTGCCATATCTTAGTAGATAAGGTACTGTTCAGTTTTTTCCAATTCACACAAACAGTGCAGCCACTTGCTTTGCTGCACTGATTTGCGTTAATTTTTAATAAATCTCCCCATTTCTGCGTAGAAAATGCTTTCCTGAGTCCTGTGATACATTATTTATTTTCTGTATACACCATTAAAATCGAAGCTTGGCTATTTGTGCCTTATCTGCAGGAATTATTTAGACACCTTTTCCACACTGAGAAAGGTTAAATATTGCCTCATATTCAGATGGAAATTTTTGCTTTGCCGTCAATGTATGCCACCATCTTGTCAATAATGGGCCAGAGCTCTCTCTATGCCTTTGTACTGTATCAGCACAGTGTAGAAAACAGCATCATAAAAATGGTCTCTAGATACTACTCTTCATACACACTCTGTCAATATTTTGACATGAGAGATTGTAGAATGAGCTTAGAGTATTCCCCTAGTGTACTGTTTCTTCTGGTGTGATTAAAATAAACACATGCAGCACATTTTGACAAGTTCTAGCAAATCTCTTCAGTATTGTCTTCCAGACTCTCGTTATGATTGGTTTATTATATTTATATATTAATAAATATATTAATAGATATATATATATATTATATATAATGTGTAATATAATATTAAAAGACATACAAGTTATTTATTTATCTAAATTGGTTTTCTTTATTCCACCTGCACTCTTTTATGTTTTCCTCATTATTATTATAATTATAATTATTATTATTACAAAAGTAGTTTCAGAGCCACTTTTTTGTTTTTTAAGTACCTGATCTGTTTAGCCTCCTAGACTTTGCAAAACACTTATACAGTTTGCCTACAAATGGAAAATGCAACCGATTTGCAAGTGTGGGCCTTCTTTTGAGCTATCTCATTCACTAATCAGGCCACTTTTATTGTTGTTACCGGGCCTACTTTCTGCAAACCCCAGTTAGGCTGAAGTTTTCCATGCACAAAATGTTAACTTTAGCTTGTAAATGGATGGAGGACTATTTCAGCAGGTATTATGTCTACATGAAATCATTAGTTATTTAGTACTTTAGTAATCTAATAAAAACATCAGCAAATATTCTGTGAAATTAGGATAGGCATCTAATGGATGCCAACGAAGGTAGTCAGGAGTTGCAGTTGGCTGGCTTGCACTTTGGTGCTCCTGGCCCTGCCCTTGTACCGCTGACTGCAGGGGTCTTGAGACAGTGGTGGCAAAGGAAAGTAAACAGGACTCTGTAGGTTCTGTTTACCTTATGTAGTTTGTTAGCCTCTCAGCAGCAAATAGGACATTGTCAGTTGGTGATGAGTGGACCACTCTGTGATGGCAATGGGGCGGACTCAATTGGTGTGTGATGTTACTTCTGCTACCACTGCTATTTTGGCACGTCGTTATCTATGGAGTCACTGTACATATTGACTTCCTTAGGAAAGATCCCACTTATAATATCATCCAGACCACTTGTGAACAGTTGAACCTTCAAAGCTGAATGAATTAGAGAACTCTGATATCACAGAAAGTGTTTATGTTTATGCTACTTGATAAAGCACATGATCAACCCGGGTTTCTTCGCACTGAACCTATTAGAGTCTCATGAAGATAACAATAACAAGTAAATGCTTGGTTGAACAGCAAGGCCTTTAATACGTTCTTAAAAGGCATAATTTCCTATATAGTTCTCAGGTGAGGTGGGAGGGTGCTCCACAAAGAGGGCACCCAAAAAAAGTTGTGACCTTCCCTAGTTACTTTTGTAAATTTAGGTACTTCAGGGAGATGACCAAAGGCAGAGTGTAGGCTACACTAAAGTGTATATCTTCTGATTCTATTTGAAATAAAAGTGGGACCCAATTCTTGCTTGGCTTTACATGCTATGCAAAGGATCTTCAACTGAATCCTATACGTTATGGGTGATTGCTTTCATAAAGGACACATATGTCTTCTTCTAGGGGCATTGGTAACCAGTTGTGCTGCATTGTTGTGTACGATCTGTAGCTGCCTTTATTCATTGGCTGGGATGCTAAGATATACTGAGGTGTCATTGTCTAGTCTTGAAAAAATAAGGCTGCAATAGCTGATTAAAGAGCATCTGGCAGGATGTAATTTTCTTAATTAGTCTAAGCTAAAAGATACATTTATGGGCTACTGAGGAAAGTTTTGCATGCGTGGATAGCTTCCCATCAAAAGTCACTCCCAGAGTTTCACCAAAGGCTTTTGCTATAGGTGGTGTTCCAAGCTCACTGGGCCAATATAGGTTGGACCATAGGTCTATTTTTTTGTTCAAGCTCATGTCTTCAGTTTCATCAACATTACTTTTTAGGGAGTTCACCCCCATCCTTGACCAAATGTACTGATTTATGCAGTGGTGGTTGGCATTGCTCGCGGTTGGGGGGCGGGCATGGGATTGTCATGGGGGATTGCGCACAGGGAATAAAATAAATAAATAAACTTACCTTGAGGCTGGGTCCCGCGTCTCTGCTCCTGCTCTCCTGTCTCCAACTCCAGGAACAGGAAGCAGGCAGCCAGGCTCCATCCCCCAAGCCAATCACAATGCTGCAATGCAGCGTTGTGATTGGTCTGAGTGCCGTGACACAGCGCTGAGCCAGGGGTGGAGAAGTGGGGATGTTCTCCATGCAGGCTCTAATGCAACTTGCATGGAGAAGGGGGAAAGTGCGTATGACTGGTTTGGGCAGCTGGAGAGGGCCGACCAAACAGTCATTGGGCACTTAGGAGTGGGCAAACTACTCCCCCCTGCTCCAAGAGCAGAGCAGCCCTGCCACCCGCAAAGCAGCGGGACACGAAGCATAAAATGATAATAACTTTAAGTTATTATCATTTTATGTGTCTACTTGGCACTGCTTAAAAGCAGTGGGGCAACGCTTCTACTCCATAGCGGAGGAACCACCACTGGATTTATGTTCTGAAAGGCCATTTGGGAAGACAGTTGATTCTCCATTCTCATCTGCATCTGCAAGTTGTCCGGATACATGTAGAGTTTACAGCAGATGGTGGCAAAATCCCTTGCCAAAGGTTGAAAATATGTATTAAAGAGATGGGGGGACAGGGAAGATCCCTGAGAGACTTCACAAGACACCAGCTTCCATGAAAGAGGCCAGCTACAGTGCCTGGAATTGACCAGTAAGAAAAGATCTCAGCCAATCCCATGCCAGTCTCCTCATTACTGCAACTTTGACAAGGTTTTTATGATAAACCATGCCAAAGGCCACAGAAAGATTAAATTAAACTCGAGCAGTAGTGTGACCAAGATTGCTATTACTTCTCATGTCATCTAATAAAGACAGCAGGGCTGATTCAGTGTCTCTGAAGAAAACCTACCTGAAATGTGTCTAAAATATTTGTTTCTTGTGGGAAGTTACTCATTGATTTGCAAAATGGACTTCCATGATGTAACACAAAATGGGTGTAGGGAGATAGGTCTATAATTTCTCAAGGAAGTACGGTCATAGTTAGGTTTCTTCAATAAGGGAAGGCCCACTGCCCTACTGTGGCACTAGACCTCGAGCAAAAGAAGCATTAACCAAAGGTTGTCAAGGTTTGCTTATTACCGGCCATAGTTGGAGTAAAATTAAAGGAGGACGAGAAACCAGTGGAGAGTCATATTTAATATTGCTTAAAATCTTGGCAAGCCCGTCTGCGCCCATCCGCGCCCGAACGGGCCCAGGGGCCAATCATCATGCTCAAATCCGGTCTTACTCAGCACAAGAATTAAAAGCTCTGCACTCTGGTAATTATTTACTCAATGCCCCTACTAACGCTAAACTAATTAAGCTAGGAGTCATGGAAACAAGGGCTACCTTTCCCGAAATTATTACTTCTGCTCATGCTACAATGACTACACAAAGACAGATCAGACATACCAATTTTAAACCTACTATATTCTATCTCAACACTCGGTCAATGGTGAAACACCAGCTTGAGATATTTAATTTATTAGACTCTAACCGACCTGACATCTTATTCCTAACGGAAACTTGGCTGTCACAGAATTCAGCCCCAGATATTCTAGCAGCCCTTCCTAATGACTACTATATCCTGCAGGCAAATCGCACATCAGGGATGGTAGGCGGGGGAGTAGCGGCTATTGTTCATCATGATTTAAAATCTACGAGCTTAACCCCACTTGATCTACCCTTAGTAGACAACTTAGTCTTTAAGCTGGAGTCGGCTTCAACTTCCTTAATTTGTGTGTTACTGGATAGACCACCCAAGAATATGTCCTCATTTCCTCATTCCTTAGCTGAACAGTTGGCTCAGCTAATCACCAACAATGCTAAAATATTACTGCTTGGTGACTTTAATTATTGGGCCAATGATACTCAAGGTGGTCCCCATGCGAAAGATCTGAATGACCTTCTTAGTGGGCTAAACCTTAGTCAGCAAATAACTATGGCAACACATAATAAAGGACACATATTGGACCAGGTGTGGACAGCTAACATCACGCTATCTGCACTGACTATCTCTCCCTGCATTTGGTCTGATCATTTTTTAATCCAGTTTATTATCAACGATGTTGCTAAAGTAAAACCTCTAAGTCTAAAAACATCAGTAGCTAGGAATTGGAACAATATTAATAAAACGCACTTCTACGCCACATTAGCAAATACAGTCCCTGCACATCAGACGTCTATCAATTTAAGTGAGGAAAATCTCACAGCATGGCTCACTATGGCCAGCAATGAACATGCTCCATTAAAAACAATACGTTCAGTAAGACGTCATGAGGCACAAAGATGGTTCTCTTCCGACTTAGCACTTCGTCAATCAGACAGGAAATGGAGAACTAGTTACTCTTTAGACAACAAAGAGAGTTATTTGACCCAAATGAAAGAGTATAAAAAGTCAATCTCTTCCGCGAAGGCTGCCTATTTCTCCTCAAAAATTATGAGCTCTACTAACAGGTCTAAAGAAATATTTTCCATTGTGAACGAATTATCCAATCCGATAGAGTTACACTAAAATCTACACCCAGTCAAGTCTTTTGTAACTCCCTTAATTCGTTCTTTATTGACAAAATCGTCACTATAAAATCCAGCATCCCTCATTGCCTTGTCCCTGAGGGCTCACCTTTAGCGCTGGAAAAATCATGCTCCCTTGAACAATTCCCAGCTATAGACAGTACGATTTTTTTGGACCTTCTATCTAAAGTAAAGTCGGGATCACCTATCGATAGTTGTCCGCCTCATATTTTAAAAGATATTTTTACCACCTTCCCCGGTCCTGCCTTGGCACTTCTTAATGACTCTCTGGCACAGGGCTGTGTTCCAAAAGCGTTTAAAGCAGCAACTGTGGTTCCCTTATTAAAAAAATCAGGTGCGGACCCTAGGGTTCTGACCAACTATCGGCCCATTTCCCTGCTCCCCTATTTGGCAAAAATACTGGAATCTCATGTGGCCAAAAGCCTTTGTACTTTTATTGAACAGTCTGGCTATCTTGATCCAAATCAAGCAGGGTTTCGCCCAGCCCATTCCACTGAGGCAGTGATACTTACTGTTCTGGACACGCTTCGGAAAGAAGTTGACAAGGGCTCCCCCAGGTCCTGGTGCTACTAGATCTATCTGCGGCATTTGACACGGTCGATCATGGTATTCTGATCGACCGTGTCAGGACTGCCGGCATCAAGGGGAGGGCATCTAACTGTATTGAGTAATTTCTTGAGGAACGCACTCAGTCAGTGCGTCTCTCCCAGTTTTCTGCACCTAAAATGGCAACGGCATGTGGAGTTCCACAGGGCTCCTCGTTGTCTCCCCATTTATTCAACCTCTATCTCCTTCCCTTACTTCATTCCCTCAGAAACAGGAAAGTATGCACGTACAACTACGCAGATGATATGCAACTGGTGTTCTCTATCAATAACTTACCTGAGTCGATATCTGAATTCCAGGCAACAATGTTGCACATTCGCGACTGGATGAATAACAACCAGCTAAAATTAAATCCGGACAAAAAAGAAGTGATTCTGTTAGGTGATCCCCTGAACCCATGGAATGCACAGTTTCGGCCGAGTGAACTGGGTTCCCCACCCAATACTTCTCCCTCAGCCAAAAGTCTGGGAGTGATCATTAATAGTGATCTTACCATGAAAGCTCAGATAGGAGCAGTAACTTCCACTTATTTTTTTCAACTGAGGAAAATAAGAAAGATTAGGAGATTGCTCACACGGGAAGCCTTAATTCAGGTGGTCCTAGCCATGGTGATATCACATCTGGACTATGCCAATTCTTTATATTTTGGCATACCACTTTATCTCATCAAGAGACTGCAAATGGTACAGAACCAGGCTGCCAGATTAATATCCCAACAACCTAGATGGGAACACATCACTCCCACCATGAAAGAACTACACTGGCTTCCCATCCCACAAAGATGTGCATTTAAGGTTGGCTGCCTTATCTTTAAAACTCTGTATGGTGCTAGCCCAAAATTTATATCCAGACTCGTTCAGAAATACGTACCTGCACGTAGTCTACGCTCTGCCCATAAGAACCTCTTAGCCATTCCTCCCTATAAACGGAAACGAATGGGAGGCTGCAGGTTTGCAGTATTAGCACCCAGTTTCTGGAACACTCTTCCTTTGGACATAAGAACTTGTACTGAATTCACAAGGTTCCGTAGACTTCTTAAGACTTGGCTATTCACCCAAGCGTACAACTAGTTTCAGACAATTGAATACAGGGGGCCCCAATTCCTTAAGTTTAGCGCCAAGAAACCAACTGGTGTACGTGCGCTCTATAAGAAATTTTAACATAACATTGGACAAAAATGCCAAGCAAATTGAAGGGAAAACACCAAAATATTTTTCATTGCCCTTAACTTCCATCATGTTCTGGTGGAAAGTGCCCTCAAAAATCTTTCCCTTTATTTTGACAATTTCACCAATAAAGTAATCAATAGACTAATCACAAACTAATTGGTTAGTGGCTTGTACTTGCGTTATTCTTTCTATCCTATTAATACAGAAGGCATTCTTAGCAATAGACAATTTGTGCTTATAGCTGGCCAACCCTGTTTTAAATTTCTCATTAACTCCTGTTTTGTAATGCCCATGCCACTTGTGGTTTAAGAGGAATAATTTCGTTTTGGCTTTAACCAGCTACAGAGTAAACGCAGATGCTGATTTAACTTTTTTTAATTTCTGCGCTTTAATAGAAGGGGTGTGTTCAATGAGGACAACTTTTAGCCAGTGCAAGTATATGAAGTTAATCTTTTCAGCTGAAAATAACTTCTCCAGGATAGTCTTTAGAAGGGTCTTAAGAGTCTTTTTTTGATTCATCTTGCACCAATGGTGCACTTGATGGCCTGACTCACGATAGATGTTGCAGGGTTGCTGTATGACAGTAAGTAAAGTGGATCAAAAAGTGGTCTAACCATGTGCAAGTTGAATCGACATATCTAATACTTTGAGATTGTGGGTCCATAGTAGGTATGGCCCCTTTCATGTGTTAGTTCTTGAATTTTCTAGAGAACAAGCGATCCATAAGTTCAATATATTTATCCCTAGCAGCATGTTCCTCTGCCCAATAATTAGTCACCAATTATTGTAACGTGGCAGTGGGTCACTCAAAGAGAACAAGCTAGCTCATAAAAATGTATAACGAGGTCAGGCATACTTTGGGGCACCCGGTAGCCATAGGAATGTTTAAGAGCTGGTGTTTAAATCCAGTCTAAACAGTAAAAGGTCTGTATAATAGAGCATCTACTGGTTGCTCAGAGATATATTTATGTTTAAAATAATTGCCACTCCTCCTGCTCTTTTAGGTTCTTCTCTATCACAGTAGATCAATGCAGTGGCCCTGAGGGATAGCGTCCAGCAAATATGATGTGAAGCATTTAGTTAACCAGGTTTCAGTTATCAAAAGCACAGTGCGATCATTTTTGCCGATCAAATCAAAGACATCTATCTTCTGATTAACATGGTAAGTGTGCATTAAGGTAGGTAGGCTATTTCTATTCTCACCTGCCCTAATCTATATTGGCAGACTTTGCGTTACTCATCACATATTGTGCTATTCCCAGTGATGGGAATAGCCCCTCTGTGCACCATTGCTATTAGCAAAACTAATGCTGCAGATTGATCCAAAATCATTCAAATCCTTTATTAAATTTTTTGTTTGTGACAGCTATTTCCACCGTGAAACCTATTCACTGTCTTGATTATGGTTGTAATATCGTAATGGTTGAATTTCAAAATGAAAGTTCTTGAATCATTGTTGGGAATATGCACTCTGATCAATATTCCACCAGAATTCACAATAGGCCCATAGCATTATGGACCTTGAGTCCTTCATCTGTTGGATATTCTCCTTATGTTTAATATCACTGTGAATGAAAACAGAAAATGTAAATTCATATTTTATACATTCATCAAAAAGATAAACAAAAAGCAGAAAGAAATTATATCAAAACAACTTAATAGGTCGAAACAACTCAAGTTCTCAAACCTGGATTATAGACCATGCAAATGTTCTCATTAAATGTTCTATCGTTGTGTGATTCGTTGATCATGTTACAGACTAAATTGTAGCATATCACCGTTATTGTCACAGTCTCTGAAATTGTATCTTCTTCTAAGTGTGATGCTTAAAATAGTATTTTAGGCTCTGCATAAATTTGAACTGAAGGACTATTCTCACTACAGGGGATAGCACAATATGTGATGCATTAACCTATTCTTGGACAGAGGATACCCCTGGGTGGCGCCACTACATTTTCTAGATCTTTTCTGTAGGACACATTCCAGTACTTGGTTTCTAGACCCCATGACACTAAGAACGTAGTCAATGTGCCAACCCAAGACAGAAAGCCATTTGGACTCCAACCACCCGACAACACACTGAGCAATATTTGAATGAGATGGGTTTCGGGTAACAATCAATCCCATGAGATATTACAGTGCTAGTCAGTGGAAACACACACAATCTTTCATTGAAGAAGAATACAATGAGAACACTAGGCAATAGAGAATACCTTTTAAAGAAGTTTTTCTAAAATCAAAATCCTATCCAGGTGTACACAGTAGGCATTGCAACTACGCTAAAAACAAATAGAATGGTAGCTGCAATACTTACAAAGAGTGTCAACAACAGAATACATCCCAACATATTTACTGTCTGATTTTATAGCAATCCTAACCTTGTTTTTCTGCTTCTATTCACTAAACTATTTTTAGCATAAAAGAGAAAATGAAGCCTAATTTGAGCATCAGTGATGTTCACACCCACATACCCATTTGAGCAATAAGGCTTATGTTCAATATAATAGTAGAGTCTGCTATTCTCGTCGTGTGCTAGCAGTTGGCTGTTAAGCATAACAAGTGAAGGTTGAATGCATTCCCGAAAGCTTGCGACTGAAAGTGGGTGTTGTAATTCTGCATGGCTTTTCTTGTCTGTTGTTTCGTGGCATGATGGCTCCTCTCTAAACCATCTCATCCTATGTCTGCCTTTTATAACATTATTTTGACATTATTGAATCTTTTAGAATAAACAATGTGCAGAAAGTGACCTAAAGCCCTTTTACTTATTCTCATCATGTAATGCTGTGTTATTTGACTAATGACAAAAACCAAATCATCCAGGTATCAATTTTCTATGAAGCATTGTCATAACTCAACAACAGTTATTTATAATAGAATGGTCAGCACTAAATACTGTGCATATATTCAAGCTGACCTGGCCATCACATTGCAAAGAAAAAAGAACATAACAATAAATATGCATTCTATAATAGTTACACATATTCATTTCTAAATGAATAGCAGGTGTCACCTAAAAAGGGAATACTTATAAGAGAAAAGACATGATAATCATAACAGCATGCTATAAATGTACTGACTTTGGATTTTGTTTTGATCCTCAGTTTACATCCTCTCCTGATCCCAGAAACCTGAACAACTAGACTGCTGTCTTCAAGATGGCGGCCAAAAGCGGAGCCAGTGGACATGCTTCTCACACCCACCACTCTCCAATTAGTAATATCAGATGTAGCAGATTCTTCTAATTCTCCTGGAAAGTCCCACCCTTATTGCACAATCCCACAAAAAATACACAAGTCACAATATGAAACACAGCTAAAACACAGAACACAAATTAAGGTATATTTTTAAATTGTGGTTCAGAGACTCAGAAATAGTACTTGAAAAGCTAAGCCTCAACAAGGCCTAATATAACCCCATGGATCATATTGCCTTGTATTTTAACTTCAGTGGACTTAATTTTCAAGAATAGCTTTAGTAGCTAGTGCAAATGGTATGCTCAGCACTAAAACGTCAATTAAGTCTGAGTTACAGTCAACTGAGGGGCTCAAACAGCACTTGATACAAGGAACTGCACAATTCAGAGCAATTATCAAGGACAGCGAAAGCAGGAGTAATTTCTAACAGCTTACTGAAGTTTGTGTTCTTCATGACAAAGAATAAAGAAGCATTGAAAAATTGCCTAAGTTCTTAACTACCTATTGTAGTGGAAGGTAGAATCTCAGGACTGTGGTAGTAGTTTGTGAATTCTGAAACCAAAATCTCAGTTTTGGCCCTTTTAAGGTGCAGAAGGGTTTCTTCTACCAGAAGTCGATTTTTCTAGGTCATTCAGTGATTTTGACCAGTTTCTCTCATCTATTCTCCAGGTGACGCACATTGGAAATGGGGCCACATGTATACATTATTAAGATTGGTGATAGAAACGTACCACCAGGACAGGGCAAGCCAATACTGTTTTGTGAGTTACCCCACCGAGGAAATATTTGAACCACCAATTATGGACTTTCCTTTGAGCCTGTGAACTTCTTCAGGCAGCAAAGCAAGATACCCTGGTCTGCTCTTTGGCAGGTAGTAGGCAAACGGAGCTAACAGTTGCCTTAATTTGGGGCAAAGTGATATTGTCAATGACATCAGACTATGGGGGATATTTACAACACAATGTCGGAGTGCTGTGTTACTTCAAAATTGGTAACCCAACGCCCCAAAAATTTTAAAATGCAGGGAGGCGCCGTATTTACAAAAATACAGTGCACCCCTGTGTTTCTCCTAGCGCTGGCACTAATAAAGCTGCCTAGCGCCAGCGCAGGCACCCTTGCAGCATGTTGCAAGGATGCCTGCAAGGTGTCCCTTCCTGCACATAAACAATCTTGAAAGGCGATTCGCTCTTTCTATGTGTGCTGCAGAATGCAGCACACATGGAAAGAGCAAAATACAAGAAGAAATTAATAATTTCTCCTCGCATCGCCAGTCTAAGGCCAGGTATTCCCTGGCCTTAGTTTTTGGCGCTGCCCCTGACTTGTAAATTTGGGACAGCGTCAAAAAGCAATGGGTGTTGCGGCGGAACGCCCACTGCAACACCCATTGCATGCCCCTTTCATGCTCAGTGAAGCATGAAAAGGGGACTTATTTACAAGGTGGCGATAAGCCACGTTAAGTGGCTTAACGCCACTTTGTAAATAAGGAGAATGGGATATCGCCACCAGAACGTCACTAAAAGTGACATTCTGGTGGTGATATCCCCTTGTAAATATGCCCCATAGTGTCTCATTCCAAGCTGCAGGTAGTCTTGATTCAGGTACAAAGAAGAGTTTCCATCAAAAACAAATTTATAAGCAGTGAACAGTTTTTTCACCTTTTTCCACACACAAACAGGTCGGAATTATCAGAGGTTGCACTGTGAAAACAGCAATATTCCAAAATGACTGAATTCTGGGGCATGAGACAAGCATCCACCACCAACCCCTTTACATGTTTAATGTTTTTAACAGGCAACATGCCACCTTTTTTGGCTTGTACTTAGGAGGAAAAAAGAGCAAATAAGTAAATGACAGCAGAGATGCTCACCCAAAGTGATTTAGTTAAGGAGAAAGTCAAAGTACAAAGACAATTTGAAAGCCAGTAAATTGGTTAGATGAAAGTCACTCATTGTCTGGAGTTTTGGAGTAAGTGGAGTATTTCTCAATACACGAGTATATGCAGTGTGTTTTAATCACCTCAGCTTTTTAATTAAAAGGAATGTCAATTTCTGATTAACTAGGATAGTGCATCAGAAAGAAAATAATCCTTTTTTCGGTTCCATGTATCAGAGAACTCGATATACTCTATGGTAAAGCATATACCTTATGTCAGTAAAACTTTCCTCTAAACGTGGGTTACCTGATGCAGCATTACATTTCTAGTGCTAAGAGACAATTCAACATTAGATATTATGGTGTTAAAATGATTAAATGTACCATAAAAACCTATGTAAATCCCCGTCTCTTTTGGCGGCCTCTTTCAACATGTTACATATAGTGCATGCAAATTCTGTCAAATGGCTAATCGAATCTCTTTTTTTTGTGTTGTAATTCTTTATTAACGGTGCTTAAGAATTTACATCGAGGAAAAACAGCATCAGCCACACAAATACAATGGCCAAGAAACAATGAGAACTTGGATGGCATGTGCGTCTCAAAAACAAGAGAGGTTATATAAAGGGTAGAGGGTAGGGGGAAAGGGGGAGGGGAGGGAGAGAGATAAATGGGGGGTGGCCATAACGTGGGAAGCGTGTAGGTGGGGATATCTTAGGTGGTAATTATCCCCTGTCAAGGGGTAGGGGGGAGTAATCCTGAAGTATGGGCGGGGTAGTAGTGAGCCCTGATGACTATCATAGTGTTCATGAGTCTGGAGCTGAGGCGGTTCACAGGTGTAGGGGGATGTGTGTGTGGGATGCGTGTCAATGTCTGTATATGAAGAGAAGGTGTGGCAAGTGATGTAAGGTATCCCACGCCACCGTGTCTGCTGTTATCACTAGAGGGATATGTCATTGTCAGAAGTGGTGTAGACTTCAGAGGGGAGGGGGCAGCGGTACAGGGGGTTGGTGGGGAGTGTGGTGTTGGCTAATACAATCTCATTTATGAATCTGAATCAATGTGTTAGCTTGAATTATTATAAATTCTGAAATATTTTACACATAATTCCATAGTACAGTAACAGATGTTAACATAGATTTCCATATTAAACATTCTATATAGTTTGTGAGATAAACTATGCGGTAAGTGTGAGGATCTGCACTGCTCCCAATTCGAGTGTTTTGCTTTGCCATTTATAGTAGTGTAAAGGAAAGGAAGAATGTATTTGCCAACATTTGCTCAATAATGTAAAATATCCGTGCTGATTTTGAGAATTCCTTTCCTTACATGTACCTGTATAGCCTATTTAACTTTTATGGCTGCCCATTATTTTGGAAAGTTAAGTTCAAGGAATTTGAACTATTTTACAGATTTCCCATTTGTAAAGTGTCAGTATTCGTGGTATTGAAATTACACATCATATTAATGGGCCTGGCATCTCTTCTTGTTTTTCAATTAATCAATGGGCGGTGTGGTATATAAAGGGCATTTCTTTATCAGAATTTGGAGGAAAATATGATAATACTGCATGTTTTCTCTTGGTACAAGGAGTGCAGTCTCGGTCTATTAGGTGTCTGCCTGCATAATTTGTGAGAGAATTCAATAAGGGCAAAAACACACACAGTTTTTCCATTGCTGCACAATTTATAATCCCAGTTTTGACGCAGACTGTATTTTGCATCAAATCCACATTTGCACTTTTCAGAGAATGATTTCTTAAGTTTACCAATGATTATTCAATTTACTCCACCTTTTCCTCAATGTGTGAGCTCTAGCAGCCAGACAGCCCACAACATTCCAGATTCATAAATGTACTCTTGTGGTTCCTACCTATGTCCAGCTTTTACTCCCAGCAACAGGCCTGACTGGCATGACATTTAAAAATTATATAAGTGTGTTAGTTAACAGAAAGACCTAAATGAAAAAAAAAATTTATACTATTAGCAAAGTAACCAGTTGTTTTAGCAATCATGGTTCTGGCTTCTGCTTTGCCCTAGTGCTTCCTATACCTAATATCTCCCTGAGTAACCCACATGAAGGACTCAGTTGTCTCCAACCCATTACTGTGAATAAATTCTTTTTATTGTGGAACATGCAGTATAGAGTTTGACTCTTCAGATTCAAGAACCACCTCTATTGCCTATTGTAGTTTATAACTATGAGGGATAGTGGGGCGTGAAAATTACTCACTGAAGGAATCCACTGGAACGGTAAATTGTATTGTACAAAGAACTACACCAGGCACCTGCATTATGTGAATATGTGAGATCAGAGAAGCTTTGGGTGAGTAATAGACCGCAGAGACCCAGCAGTGTTATTATTCCTGAAGCTATGTAATAGGCCATAATTCTATCCCGGGAGCTTATTCTATTACGGTTTTCAATGAAATGAAAATGAGTATTTTGTCTGATCTTATGTTTCATTACTGCCTAGTGTTTTAGCCCCCATATGTGATTGTAGCTGTTCATACTTCACTCCTTCGGGGTGTTTTGGGTGCTAACCGCAGAGTGAAATGGCAGGTATTTGATGGTGTGCATTAACAACGAGGCTGCCTTTTGCATATATAGGCTTCACATTCTTTATCAGGTCACTAAGGAGCAGGTTTGCTCTCTTTACCTCTTGTAAAGGGTGTCCTCTGCTTCAGGTGCTCTGAACTGATCTGTCTTTTACACACACTCTCCCAATGCTCATATGCTTTTGATTCTTGCAAGCCGAGGTCCTGTAAACATTGACTGTTGTATGCTCTTAGATTTCAAACCTCTTAATACCGTGGGGATCACAGAAGGAACATTTGCTGCTTTCATCCATGGGAAACTACAGAGTTCTTTGACCACCTGTATTGAGCAAAGTGTCAGATTAATTTCTCGGTGGTGTATTTGCACCATGGTGTTGCTTACCATCATATTTCATAATGCCCCAGTTACTACCGGTAATCTTCATTACTCCGAGTCCAGGTCTTCCTGGATGCAGTCCTGAGTCCCGCCCTCCTGCCCGGGGCATGGCGGTTGACTATTTCCTGTTTTACTGTTCTTTTGGCATGGTATGTTACAGGAAGTGCTTCAGTAGTTTCTCCCTTTTGTGGTGGCTCCTGGGTAACGGGGGCCATCTTGGGGGAACTTTTTTGGTTTTCAGCTAGGGAAATGGTTCTGCCAGAAAGGAGCAGTATCTCATCCATAAGGACTGCATCCAGGAAGATGGACGAGGAGTTAACCCCTTGACCGCGATCGGAATTCCGCTCGTGTGCTGGACATTCCGATCGCGGGTGTGGTCGTGACGAGCTCAGCTCGTCATGCGCACAGCGCTACCGCGCAGCATGACGAGCTGAGCTCGTCACGAGCATCGAAGGGGTTAATGCTGAACCTGCTGTACGATTGACAGCTAAGCCCGTGGAGCAGAGGAAATAAGTATGGTCATACAATGTGTTTCTTGCACTCATTCCCCATAATGGAGCCTGGCCAACTGTCTGCCCAGCGTTTTGTCCATTTCTCTGTCCATATGGCACATCCGATGATTTGGTCAGTATTGCTGTCAATTAACATTTCCCAGGGGACACTGTCAGAAATGTACTAAAGTTAATGTGATTACCGTAGAATTATTGCTTCTCATTCTTCTCCAATGCATATCAAATGTTCATAATTTCAAGTAACAATTATTCTTTTTACTGTATGTTCTAATCCCAATGGAGATCCTTATTGTGACTAACTCAGTAAACAGTATACTAATACTGCACCTTATATTAGAGTTACCGAGAAAAACTACAGAAGTGTTTCATTTATACAAATAAAAAGTGCCAGGGCTCAAAGTTTTGCTCAGAAGCCTGTGGCCGACGTTATGTCGAATAACCAAGCCTGTGTAGTGCTGATTCCGCCTCACACCTCTGTTATCCATATCAAAAGACTCCCTGCCTCATTATCGCACTCCTGCAGGTCCTTTTTCATCCTGCGTTCTCTCTTTAACGTTGCTTTTCCGCCTTTTTTTTCCTGCTTCTTTTATGTTTTTCTCTCTTTTACTCCTGGTCAGTCTGATGAGAAAAAATAGGTGCCAGTCCCCAAATATTATGCCAGGGGGCTGCAACTGCAACCACCAGCTCAAATGAATCACTGACTAGCTGACGTTTTATGGGCTATTAAGAGTTAATGCCTGACACTGGGAATAACAAAAGGAATCGATTTCCATATGAAATTCCTCATTTCTGTCTCTTTTTCCAGGGACATGTTTCACCACATTTGACATGGTGGATTTGTCAATCATATCAAATATGATAATAGTGCACGTTGAAGTACCACATGACTCATTGTTCCGCTTTGGGCAGATAGTCATGTTTAAGATAAAATCAGAAATAAGAGGCCGATTGCATTGAGCACATGGGTGTCTTGCTGTCTAAAGGAGACTGACCCTGGTAATCCAAAACAATGGAACAAAAGGGTTATGTTCATAATGCAGACTGGTGAGTCAAATGTCAGGCCCTTTAAGCTGACCTTTTACATGTCCTCTAAAAATAATTGTTGTAGCCTAGACTCATCTCTGTCTCTAGAGGCTCATAGGGGGAAATGGGTGCTAGAAGTGGTAAGATCCATGTTAAATGATCTGACCGCGCAAGTAGAATCACTTAGGGGCATATTATCAAGAACGGCGTTAAAAATTATCGCCGGTTTAGCGGCAGAAAACTGCCGCTAAAGCGGCGATAATGGGCTTGATAATATGCCCTTGAGAATTCCAATAGAAGTCCATGTTCTGGTGTGAACATGGGCTTCTATTGGAATTCGCCAGGGCATATTATCAAGCCCATTATCGCCGCTTTAGCCGCAGTTTTCTGCCGCTAAACCGGCGATAATTTTAACGCCGTTCTTGATAATATGCCCCCAAGTGCATTACAGTAGAAAATCTTTTTTGTGAAGGCCATGAGACAGTAAGCTGTCCCTGGGTCCTAATGCAAGCATGGAAAATGGGCCTCTCATCGATGGTTCTGGTAGTAAAAGATAGCCTTAACTGGATAGCATTGGTTACTTCATACCCGGTGCCACTGCACCTGCTGCACTGATAGCTATACCTCTATATATACATATATAGCATGCCATCTGCTCTTCATTGTACAAGACTAAGATGCAATTGCAGTAGAAAGCTTTGTGAGTGCTTACTTTGACTATGAAAATTGATTGTGCACCAAGTTTCTAGCGTATCAGCCACGAGAGGGTTCAAGATGCGACTGGCAGGTTTTTGTCTTTTGTTTTGTGAACCTCAATCTGTTCCCACACAGCTAAGACAAATCCATTGGTGATGGGCCATACTAATGCGACCTTAAAGGTCCTTTTTTAGTCTTCTACACTCCATACTGAAATAAGGGGAATTCATCAAACTACATTTCTCATTTAAAATGCTGCTTATTTGTAGAGAGGACACTTCAATCATCTGGAAGCACCAATGCGCGATTAGTTATGCATCAAACATTAAGGTGTACCCCTTTTGTACGGTGTTGTATTTTACTTTTCACTTGATGTTCACGAGTTATTGATCTCTCTGCTCTGCATGTTAAGGCACGTGTCAACACTTTAGTCTCTTCCATTGCATGCTTTCCGCTGATGGTTAGGCAGGGGCTTCTACCTCCTGATCGTGATCGCTCTCTGTGACCTAGAAGCGGGTTCAGATAGAAAACTGTGGGTAGCTACCAGTGGTGTAGCCAGTGCAGAGGTGGGAGGAGCACCAGGCTCAAAATGTTTTTAACACTGTGGTTTCCTGTCGCTTACCTCTGTGTTTACTCTTTGGAGCAAGCTGGTGAAGTGTAGGTGGGGTAGAAGAAAATGGAGAAGTGTAGAAGAGAGAGGGATGAAATTAAAGAAAAGGAACAGGTGGAAAAAGTACATGAAGGGAGAAAGGAATAACTGTGAGAGAGAAAGGAGATAATTATGAGCATAAGGGGCAACAGAAGAGGAAGAGGAAGTTGCCCTAAATAAAGATGCCAGGGAGAAAAGGGAGGAAGGATAAAAGGGCAGGTGAGAGAGACAAGAGCGGGATACAGTGGCACAGAAGGGGGATGGGATAGGGAAAAAGAGAAGGAAAGACAGGTAAAATGAGGAACTTAAAAAACTGTGAGTAGAGGCATGCCTACTACGGGTGCAGTAGGTGCACTGACACCAGTGTACATGGTTGGAGGGATCCCCTGCACCCCAATTACATTTGTATTTTAATACTGTCCCTGGGTTGCCAGGGTTCCATTTTCCTTTATTACGTTAGGGCTGGAGACACCTAGACTACGCCACAGATAGAAGTGTCATGCTTTTCTGATGCCATGAAATACACTGTATTTAAAGGTTATTTACTTGCTTACTCATGTCTACTACCCCTCCTGGGTTACAGGCCAGCAACTAGAACTCTCCAGCCATCTCTCTCCTGGTCTTTTCTTTCAGTCTGACTCCAGTTGTAACTCATCTCCTTGCATTCAGCCTTGAGGCCTCGGCACCACATGTTTCTTTGCCTTCCTCTATTCCTTTTCCTTTGAGGGTTCCAGGTCAGGGCTTGCCTGCTGCTGTTTGTTGCGGGCTTGTGGAAGGTGTGACATCTCCAGCCCAAGCGTCTTTTCATGACTTCTTCATGAGCAGGGAGTTGGAAAGTCTGCTGCCATAGGCTATTGCTGCTCATGGTGTTTGGCAAGTGCACTTGGAGGATTTTCCTCAGACTGATGTTGATGTAGGCCTGGACTTTGTTGGTCACTGTTGTCCTTTAAATTTACATTGGTGATAAAAAGCCTGATTCTGGTTTACAGTGTTAGGTCCACAGAGCTCCAGATCTTCCTTTGCTGGATGAAGCTAGCCCTTGCTTTGCCTATTCTTACCTTGACGTTGGCGACTGTGCCGCCTTGCTTGTCTATGACACTGCCCAGCTATGTGAAGGTATCAACCTCTTCCAGTGCATAACCTGCAAGAGTGACTGCAGTTGTGCTGCCCGTATTAGTCTTCAGAATCTTTGTTTTTCCCCTGTGGACATTGAGGCCATGTTGCGCTATGTGGCTTCCACATTGTCAGTCTTCTCTTGCATATGCAGATGGGTATGGGAGAGTGGGGCTTGGTCGTCTGCAAAGTCAAGGTCATTGAACTGCGTCCAAGGTGTCCACTGGATCCCATTTCTTCTCCTTGCTGTGGATGGTTTAGTGATCCATTCATGGCCAGCAGGAAGAGAAAAGGCGAGAGCAAACAACACTGGCAGACTCCAGTCCTCACTTGGAAGGCCTCTGTGAGCTGTCCTCCATGGACTATCTTGCAGATCATTTCCTTGTAAAAGTTACTGATGATTCTTACTATTTTATCTGGCATATCATAGTGGCAGAGGAGTTTCTAAAGGGTCTCTCTGTTCATGCTGTCGAAAGCTTTCTCATGGTTGATGAAGTTGACATAGAGAAGATGGTATTCCATTGACTGCTCAATGATGATGCGTAGTGTTGCAATCTGGTCTGTGCAAGATCTATCTTTGTGGAAGCCAGCTCACTGGTCTCACAACTGAGCATTGACTTGAACCTTCATTCTGTTCAGAATTACTCTGTTGAACATGTTGCCTGGGGTTGATAGAAGAGTTATCCCTCTGTAGTTTGTGCAGTCACTCAGGTCAACTTTCTTGGGGATCTTGATAAGATCCCACCTTCCAGCATGAAGACACCTTATCCTCTAACCAGATCCATCCAAACATTGGGGTAGAGCATGTCTACTGATGTTTCAATGTCTGCCTTCAGTGCCCTTATAGGAATGTTGTCTGGTCCTGCTTTCTTCCCATTTTTCAGATGTTTGATGTTTGCTGTATTTCTTCCTTGGTTGATCTCCTGCAGTCACAAGGCAAGTCCTTGTCAGCTGTTTCGATGTCTGGCGGAGACTGTGGCACAGGCTGGTTTAACAGTTCTTCAAAGTGCTCCACACATCTTTGTTGTTGGCTTTCTTTACCCAAGATTGTCTTCCCAGCTTTGTCTTTAATAAGTCTATCTGGCTTACTGTATCTGCTGGGGAGTTTGCTTGTTATGTTGTAGAGTTTTTTTCAACTTTCCATGGTTTGCTACTTCCTCTGCTTCTGTGGCATCGATTAATCTTTACTTGTCTGCTCTTATTTGCTCTTTGCTTCTGTTTTGGTTTTGGTGAATTCGCCTTGAGCTTTTGCTTTTTCTGCTTGTGTTCGGCTGGTGCTGCCTGCAGCTTTGTTTTTCTTTCTCTCTTGGATTTTGCTGGGAGTCTCTGTAGAGATCCATTCTTTATGGTGGTGTTTCTTGGGACCCAGTACCCCCTGGCAGGTTGATGTCACAATTTCTTTGATCTTCTCCCACTGACTTTCTACTGGGTCTCTGTTCTCCTCTAGTTCTTGTAGGACTTGAAACTTGTTACTGAGGGTGACTGAGTATTCACTCCATTCTGTGCATCTTTGAGGAGGGTGATGTTATATCACTGGCATTAGTTTGTTGGTTCCATCCATGCAATCTTCAGCTTTAGCCTGGCCATGACGAGGTGCTGGTTTGACGCCACACCAGCTTCTCTCATCACTCTTTTATCCTGTAAGGACCTCTGGAACACCTTTGCAATGCAGACATGGTCAATATGATTCTCTGTTGAATGGTCTGGTGACACCTACATTGCCTTGTGTATTCTTTTGTGTGGAAATACACTATCGCCTATCGCCAGACTGTTTATGGCACAGAGTTCTGCCAGCGATCGCCGTTTTCTTTAATTTCGCCAAGGCCATGGATGCCCATGACTGCCTCGTACCCAGTGTTGCTGCTTCCAGTCTGGACATTGAGGTCCCCATCAATATGGTGATGTCTCCCTCAAGGCATTTCTCCAGGATGGACTGGAGTCAGTTGTAAAACTATTCTTTTTCCTTTTCTTTGCTGTCATCTGTAGGTGCATAGCACTGGATAACATTGATGTTGATCCTCTTTTACTTTGTGCGGAAGATCACTGTGATGATTCTGGGACAGAGGGCTTCCCATCCAATCAGAACTCTGTTGGCTGCTGGTGTTAGCATCAGAGTTAATCCCTGGGTATTCTCTTCCTAGTGTCCAGAATACAGCAGCATTCTTCCTGGAGCCAGTCTTTTCTGTCCGGACTGTGTCAATCTGGTTTAGTTGATGTCAAGCAGGCCATGGTTGTCTTTTTTCATCTATGGTGCCACATGGGCTATCATACCTGTCTTGTCCTCACATTCCATGTCCCAAAGTGATGGTCTTGGTTGAAAGCTGGTTGATTGGCTTTGTGGCTTCCAGGGATCGCTGGCTTTCACCACAAGGCGGTGTAGCTCCCTGTGAAGGCGATTGCTGTCTCCCCAAGGCCAGGATGTCTTTTGGGCTTTGGTTGATGTTTCTGTAGCTAGGATTTTTTACATGGTGGGGTGGTTAGCCCCACACATAACCATCCTCCTTTCGCAGTTGGACTTTAAGACCAGGCATGGTGGGGTTGTATTTAGACCTTGTGAAGTCCTAAATGGGCAGCATTTTTGCATAATTAATTTGCATTAGGAAATTTGAATTAGACAAACAGTGTGGGATGGGATGCACAACCCCATTTCACTCTCCATTATTTGAGTGATGCTTTCTCTGCTGGGTTTAATGACTGGATTGCTTTTGTTCTTTTTTTTTTTTTTACAGTTTTATCAAATCCGAACTCGGCCCAAAGGTATTGGAGCGCTTTACAGGAGGACCAGTTACATTACACAAGGACACATAATATTGTGTTTTTAAGGTCACAGGAAGATTAAAGCCCAGATTTACTAAGGGCTGGTGTTGCCCTTGTGTGATGCAGGGTGCCCTCTCCATTTGGCTCAGCACAGCGCATTGTCTTGCTGCGTTGCGCTGCGTCAAAGGGTAATAAATCTGTCCGGAAGTGATTTGCCCAGAACCACAGGATGTTGAGCTGATTCCAAGACTCACACCTTGTTCCTCAGTTCCGCACTCAGCAGCTCTAGCTGTTACACCACATCCTCTCTGTTTTTTAAACACTTTAGGGGGTGATAAGATTAAAACTGTGTCACAGCCCCCCATGCAGACCAGGACACATGGGGTGTTGATTCCAACATTTTGCTTCAGAAAAAGTTTTTCCAGTACCAATAGATATGTTTATTGGGATTACAGTAAGGTAGTTCAGTGGGAGAATGCGTTAAATTGATACATCATTTTGCAGCTAAGGGATGAGCATATTGAATGTTGGTGGGCTGATTCAGACTTTTATCAATTTTATCAAATAAATACTATAGAGATGGGTTATCGAAAGCATGCCAATGTCTGAGAGCAACTGAGGAGGCGGGGGATGTTTTAAACTAAAGACAGTGATTTTATGTACTCATTGACTTTCATAAGACTGGAGGTAATTTTAGGTGGGAGAATGTAACAAACACATCCACAAACTGAATCAGACTCTGGACTGTGGTGGAAAACATAGCACAGACAAAACACAATAGTACGGTGACACTTATCAGATAATGATAAGCTGTGTAAGTAGATACTCCAAGATTATTGGCTTTTACACATATATATCGACTGCACAAAAACTTAGATTCCTAATTATGGGAAGTCCTCCTTAAATGAAGAGGAAACCTCACACACCTTTGGTATCATGCTTCATCATAGGAATCCTCTCCCCACCCTGGTAGGACAGTGCCACCAGGGCGGACTCAACCTCCTCGAAGTCTGACTAGTTAGGAGGGAGTTCTTGCATAAATCTTACTGGACAACACCACAGGGATGGGGATCCAGATGAATACTTAAAAATGCCTTAGTGTACCCTAGAGATTACCTTTATTCACTGGGACACTAGGTTTGATTAAAACAAAGAATTGGATGGGTATCTAGCAGTGTAATGGCTCACGCCCACCCCTCCCCTTTCGGTAGCCATAGCACAACCTGAAATGTTATGCCTATACTACAGAAAGCACTGCCGCATGAATAGCAGACTGTGCACTCTACAAACGGAAGCACTACAGAATCATCATCTATTATTCCTTATTCGGTTAAAACATCAACCATAAAAGACACATAATAATCAAAACACACTAGTTGTATAAAACAATATTATACCAAAATAAAATTCATATAATTACATACAACCACCATCAGGTTCAACATAACAGGAAATATCTTGTCATTAGCTCTTCTTGGGAGATAAATTTCATTTTTATAAAATAGGAATGATCTTTAATTTCTTATATGAGTTCATTTAATAGAGGAAAAATGTTTTCCAAACATAAATAGCACTTTGAAGAAAATTAATTATGCAACTACAAACACACTGCCAAAGAATCAAAACATATAAACATTTTGTGAGTCGATTGCAAGTTGTAACACTTGCTGACTTTCCATGAATGTAATATCAAAAACAGGTATATATAGTACTGGGACGCTCCATACTTCCCATCAAGAGTTGAGCCTACTTTCAATATTTTGTCTCATGTTTCCAGAGCCAATATTAAACAAATGTGCCCAGGGTTGGACTAGGACAAAAATAGGCCCAGGCACCAAAATAAAAATGACCCCAATTAGCTAACCAGATAGCTATAAAAGTTGCCCACAGTTGCAAATCAGGCCAGTTTTAAGCTTGAGAAGACATGCTGT
This sequence comes from Calotriton arnoldi, assembly GCA_963921515.1. NCBI lineage: Eukaryota > Metazoa > Chordata > Amphibia > Caudata > Salamandridae > Calotriton > Calotriton arnoldi. Next base: position 676,934 of record CAWUFW010002952.1, read on the forward strand.
ATGGGTATTTTGCAAGATATGGGAGACTGCAAGTATTTGTGTTTGCTGCAGGCAATGTTTGTAGTGATAACAAGGAAATCAATACTAAAAAACAGCCATAAATCAGGCCCACAAACTGTAAGAAAACCGTCCCACTCACTGATTTGCCAGACCAGACCATCGGACACTGCCTCAATGCCCTACAGGCCAGTCCAACCCTGAGCCTGCCTACATGAAACTGAGGTCTTATACTGCGCAGCTGTTCTAGGCTTTCCGCTGCACATACTCTGCTGAGGGCTGCCTCCCTGCTTGCTTTGTGGCAGGTCAGGTATACCACAAGTAGAAGGGCTCTTTCTCAACTGGAGCCATAATATTACCCTGTCATACCCCAGTCGGAGGGGGGCACAGAGCAGACAGGGGCTACTGGGCCACAAATGTGCAAACGTGGTTGTTCCAGTTGTTTGACTCTGGAATCCTGGGGTCCGTTCTATGGTTCTGCAACTGTACCCAAGTACACCCTTTCTGCACTTGACCTTTAGAGTAGCGAGCGAAAGAAGTCGGAGGCTTCTCAGGGAGGGTGTGTGGGGGGCAGAGACTCAGAAGTAAAAAAAAAAACAATAAATCACTGTGAAGCCTAGTACGTGTCTTCTAACAGAAAAATAGAATAGTAAGCAAATAAATATGGAGTGCAACTACAAGGTTAACAGTCTTACGCACGAGGTCAAGTTAAGCACCACATCCTCTATGGTGATCTATAGTGTCCCCCAGTATCTATGGTCTTAGACAAGATCAGGCGCTGGTGCATGTTTACCATGCTGCTGCCACATTGGCAACTTGTAGGTCAGTTTGAACTGTTCTTAAGTCCAAATATTCCACAATGCAAAGGTAACTTTCTACAGCAGGAATTTGTTTGTGCATTCAAGATACAGTTTTTCAGGGATCCTGATTCACAAAGGTGAACTCACAATTTTTGTAAGTTTAAGATTGTTTGCTAGTCACACAGATATTTTACTAGTAATATTTTTACGACTGAAGAGTCTCCACACATAAAAATGTAGGACAGTCCTATCTTTCTATGTGTAAAGACACCACGGTCCTAAAGATACTGCTAGAAAAATACCTTTGTGAAGAGCAAACAATCATAAACTTGCATAAAAGTGTAAGTTTACCTTTGTGAATCAGACCCAGAGTGTTTCAGGTCGAGCCTCACATTATCTTCTCAGTGGAGACATAGGGACAGATGTATCAAGAATTGCTTTTGCGATTCTTAAATAGCGAATTTTACCGATTTGCTATTTATGAATCACAAACTGCAATGTATGTAGGATTTGCAAAAAAAATTGCGATTCCTACATATTCCTTAATTGCGAATCGCAAATTGCGATTCGCTATTAAGGAATACCTTCCCATTCATTCCTATGAGCCTAGAGGCCCATAGGAATGAATAGGATTGCGTGCGCAATTTGCGAGTACCAAATAGGTACTCGCAAATTGCGCATGCAATTTCAAGGGTGCAAGGGCCAAAGGGCCACCCTGATGCACACCCAAAAAAGGTAAGTATGCACATGTGGCGCACATACATGCCCTAAGGGCATGTGTGTGCACCACATGGCACTTAGAAAAATGCAAAAATGTGCATTTTTCTAGGAATTTGCAAATTACCACCAACTTGAAGTTGGTGGTAATTTGCGATTCCTTAAGCCAGGTCGCAATTTTTTCTTACTTCCTGCATTGCATTTAAGGAATCGCAAATTGCAATTCCTTAAATGCATTCGCAAAATAGGTAATCGCAAAAATTGCGATTCCCTATTTTGCGAATGCCTTTTGGGATGATACATCCCAAAAGGCTTTCTATCGATCGCAAACAGGCCGATTCTGCGAATTGGCCCGTTTGCGAACGGTAAAACGCTTGATACATCTGGCCCATAGCTTGGCTGGTGCTAACTGATATGCTTGACAGGCTTTCACTATCTGTGTTTTCCTTTGCATCACTTGACTTGCTTCTCACATGGGTCACTGAGGGGATTAGTCTAGTAGGCCGAAACAATTCTTGCATGTCTGCGGCAGTTGCAGCCTCTAGATCGGGGCACTTTTTCCACTTCAGCCACATATCTACAGTTGCAGAATCAGCCATTTTAGCATACTGTTGCTTGTTTTAAAGTTTGTTTACGCAGTTTTCCACCGGAACTATATTCTAGGCGATCACACCTCATGGCTCATGTCTGTAGTGGTGTCTCTCCCACTTCGAAGTTCAATTCTTCTGGATGTTCTGCATGCTGTGCTTTTCCTCATGAACAGCATCTCTTCCTGAAGGGCCCAGGAATACTCTTCCCTCTCTAAAAAAGTAGACAGACTTCTAGATGCTAGGCAGATTCATGGCTTCTACAGTAAGCTGTGCAGGCTTCAGGTGATGTACCCTCACATCTGGACGACTGAATTTGAAATGAAATGAAATGAAAATGAAAATGGGTTCTTATAGAGCGCATGGCTACCCGGAAGCGTCCCAGCGCTGAGCGGAACCAGAGTGAACAACCAGCATTATGGGAATAGCCAGGTCTTCAGACATTTACGGAAGATGAAGTGGTTGGGTTCCCTCCGGAGGTACAGTGGGAGGGTGTTCCAAAGCTTGGGGGCATTATATGAGAAGAGCCTGCCTCCGCTTCTGGCTCTCTTAATTTTGGGCACTTCTGCCAAATGGAGCGTATCCGAGCGGAGGCTTCTGGAGGCTTTGTACGGGCGGATCAGGGTTTTGATAATGGGAGGTCCATTCCCTTTTAGGGACTTATGAGCCACACAGAGGGCCTTGAACTTAATTCTCTCCTGAACCGGGAGCCAGTGCAAAGAGCGCAGAGCGGGCTTTGCAGAGCAGCGATGGTTAGTGCCAGTAAGCAATCGTGCCGCTGAATTCTGAATAGTCTGAAGTCTCGCGACTACTGAGTTAGGGGCCCCCAAATATAGGGAGTTGCCAAAATCTATTCTGGACAGGATCAGAGCCTGTATCAATAACTTTTTTGCTCGGAATGGAAGAAGGGGGAGTACTTTACGGATCATTTTAAGCAAACCGTAGCATGTGGCGACTGTCTTCCTTGCTTGGGTTTTAAAAGAGAGATCTTGGTCTAGCCAAATGCCTAGGCTCTTTATTTCAGATTTTGGGACTGTGGCCCAGCCCATGCAGTCTGGCCAGAGAGCATTAAGATCAACATTTAGGTGATTGCCAAGCAACATCAGCTCGGTTTTGTCGCCATTAAGTTTGAGATGAGAAAGACTCATCCATTTGGCCACTTCCTTCAGACAGGAGTGTAAGTCAGTGGGCGACTGGTCGGCTTGATTCAGTGCTACGACCAGCTGAGTGTCATCAGCATAAGACACTATGTGGATCCCGAAAGGGCGACGATATCCACCAGAGGGGCCATATAAACGTTAAAAAGCATTGGGCTCAGGGAGGAGCCCTGGGGACTCCACACTGCAAGGGCAAAGGATCTGAGGTGGTGTAATTTTCAAAAACCTGAAAGAGCCTTCCTTCCAGGAAGGATTGAAGCCAGAAAAGAGCTTGGCCTGACACTCCTACCTTTCTGAGGCGATGAACCAAAATTTGATGGTTCACCGTGTCAAAGGCTGCGCTCAGATCAAGGAGAATAATGGCGGATGAGCCTCCTGAGTCGAGGATCTTTCTAGCTTCCTCCGCAACCGTTATCAGAGCGGTATCGGTTCCTTGACGAGGACGGAAGCCTGTTTGAGAAGGATGGAGTAGATCATGGGACTCAAGGAACGCAGACAGTGAATGATTAACATATTTTTCTGCGATTTTGCTCACTCCAGGGAGGAGCGAAATAGGTCGGTAATTGCCTAGATCATTGGGGTCCAGATGGGGTTTCTTTATAAGTGCTTTGACCATGGCTCTTTTCCATTCGGGGGGAACCAGGCCCGCGGCGAAGGAGGCATTAATCATACTAAGGATGGGGGGAGCAATTATGGGTGCTGCCATTTTCAAAATATTAAGTGGTGCAGGGTCAAGAGGCGACCCACTTTTCACAGAGGCTAGGATAGGTAGGAAGGTTTCCTAAGTCAGGGGAGTGAAGGTCTCCAGAAGGGGAGCATTCACGGCTCGGCTGGAGTCAGTGGTATTGGTTATAAAAATATTGTCTCTCACGGGGAGGAGCTTGAGAATATTTTGCACTTTAAGGTGAAAAAATTGTGCAAGATCGTTACACCGGCGTCCGGAGGAATCAGGAATTGTCGGTGGATCGGGAACTTTTAATAGCTTTTGGCGATCTTAAAAATTTCCCTGGGAGAGTTGGCTGCATGGGAGATCTTTTCCTCAAAGTATAGAGCTTCAGATCTCTTGATTTCTGCTTTATAAGTTCGTAGAGTTGCTCTATATTCTAATTTCTAGTTATGAGAGAAATCTTTTCTCCATAGCCTCTCCAGTTTTTTACATTGTTGTTTAAGAAGATGAAGTTTAGGGGAGAACCATGCTGATTTATTAAATCCAGCTTTTTTCTGGATGAGTTTTTTTGGGAGCACTCGGTTGAGTGTGCCTTCAATCCAAGAGGTAAAACTGTCATAGGCGGTCACCGGATTGGAGTCTGGGGGAGTAAAGTCTTCCTAAGTTCCTGGGACCATTCCTCCAGGGGAGTTTGGACCAAAAGCGGTTAAGCGTTCGGGACATCTGGGTGTGTGGGCCTATGACAGCGGGAGACCAGGAGAATGGCACTAGGAAATGGTCCGACCATGGGAGGGGGATGGGGGGTTTTCCTTTTAATTCTTCCAGACTAGAAAAGATGGGGTCAAGGAGGTGTCCTTTATTGTGAGTAGCTTGAGGGACCTTCTGCTGGAGATGGTAGGACGCAAGGTCTTGGGCAAGATCGGTGGCGACCAGAGCAGAAGGATCGTCAAAGTGCAGATTAAAATCTCCCAGGAGAGTAAAGTTGGCGTTGGAGTAAGCAAGGTCAATGGCTGTTTCCACCAGGGATTTGCAAAATCGGCCCGGCGCCCCAGGTGGGCGGTAAATAAGAATACCTGAAAGTGTAATTGAAGGGGTAAATTCAATGGAGAACTGGACATTCTCACAGTTTAGTATTGGGCTACCGAGTAGGCGGCAAGTCATGTCGTTTCTATAGACAATTGCGATGCCGCCACCCGTACCTGTCATTCTGTCCAATTTTTGAATCGCATAGCCCGGAGGCAGGGCTTTGACGATGTCTGGCTCTGAGCTTGGGGAAAGCCAGGTTTCAGTCAGAAACAACACTTCTGGTTTAAGATCTGATAGCAGTAATGCGAGCTCCGTTGAATGTTTCGGTAAAGATCTACAGTTAAGTAATAGTAGCTTAAAACATTTCCCCGAGGAGGCTGAGGTGGGTATGTTTGTAGGGAGCTCATAATGACAATGTGAACACTTGTGCCTACTCTGTGAGTGCTCCAGCACGATGGAATGTGTACATTGAGGTTCTAAGGTTCTATTCAGTTGTTTCAGCTGAGAGCTGGTGTAGCCGCGATAGGCTAGGGGTGATGAAACATGGGTTGTAGCCCCTAGACCCGGTCGGGCGCGGACGGGCGCAGACGGGCTTGCCTTAGGCGCGCCTTTGGCGCGCCAGCGGCACGCCCACTGCGCGCGTCCGCTGCGCGGTCGCGTCATCAGACGCTTTTATCCGCGTCGACAGTGAATCAGGTGCAGACATCAGCCCTGATCCCACTGCAGCTCTTTGAGTGCTCTGCGGAGCACCCCCTTACTTGGTCAAGAAGATCTTTGAACTGGAACAAAGTGGGGTGGCTTGGTTTCTGCTTTTATGCTCATGTTCGAGAGAGGAAATGTCTCAGCTTCTGGAACTGTTTTGATGAGCTAGGAAATGGCTATTGTAGCAGGTAGTAATGTAGCTGGCTCTAAGCTGGAGTTTCCAATAAATGGTCCAATGAAGTATGAAGTCTAAAATATTGGCTATCATCAGCATACCTCAGGTAGCTGTAAGTGACAGACAAACAGACATATCCTACCCAGAAACTTCCTCAAAGCACTTCGGCTCACATCCTCCCCCCACCCTCCATAACATAGCAGTGGTCAGGGAGGACTAATCAGCAACCCCATAGAATTTCTAAGGGTAGGCCTGTCACCATCCTAGCTCAACTCAGTGTCTGGTCCGCTACCCTCCATGCAAGGAATGCATGCAGTGCACTTCCACTATCTTTTCACGGAAGCTGTATTCATCCTCCTCTCGTGCCATACTAGACCAGGGACCTTCCAAAATGAATCCAACTGATCCCAGCAAACATACTAACATTGAACAAATCTCGCTGTTATGCATCTACTACACATACTTAATATACACAAACATCGACAAGCACATGGAATGCCAGCGTAAGGGCTTAGGTGTAGCTTGGAAGTATATCTTTTACCTGAGTGGGGCCAGTAAGGCACAGTCATCTCTCTCTAATACAGAAAAATGTCTGTTCCAGACTATAATTTTGCTAAACTTTGGCACACTGCCATGACCGCTTCATATCAACAAGCGGGCAGAATTGGTGTGCCCTCCAGGTCAGAAGACCAGTTCTGGAACTTGGCATTACCAGTAGCGGTCACTCGGGTTAAGAAGTGATGGGGTGGGGTGAGGGGGAATACAAAAAAAAAAAAAGAATAAACATATATAATATTGCACTTACCTGCTCGGACGGCCGCCGCCTTCCTCCTGATCCTCGCCGGCTGGACGTCCAGGAACTTCTGCACACTGCGCAGGCTCCCAGCTCCCAATCCCAGTGCTGCTCACATGGTGGGAATACTATCAGTATGAGCAACACGGTTTGGTGCTCAGACATAGACTGGGAGCCTGTGTTGGTTTCTCCACCCAGCTGTACAACACGCTAGGTGGAGAAAGGCTAAGTGCGCATGACGGTTTGGGCGGCCCCAGAGGGCCGGCCAAACTGTCATGCCCAATTGGCAGTGCCCACCACTCCCCCCTCCTCCCTGGTGCTGCAGCTACAGCATTAGCATGGGAGGCCACGCCCATCCCTCGGCTCGCAGCCTGCGGGCTAAAAATAAAATGATAACAAAACATTTTTATTATCATTTTATTTTTGTCGGTTACCTCTGCTGGCTTTCAGCAGGGTAGCCGCCCCTGGGCATTACGTGGCTTAAATAATGGCAGCCTGTGCAGGGAATATACCCACTCCTGGTCCTGCTGCCACTGCACCAGCTACACTACTGATAGCTAACCCTGATATAAGACCAATACATTCATTAGATTCTATAAGGAGTATCCTTCCCAAACCGTATTAAATGCCTTTCTGTTTTCGATGACAAATCACCCTGCGGTGTGTAAACCAAATGTTTTATGTTAGCATATTAATTTCACATTGCAGTGCACATAAGATGAAGTGGGATTATTTGGCAAAATGCCATGCTCATTACAGGCTAGCTACTCTTTTACCTGAATTTAATTAATCACTGTTGCATATATTTTTCAAAGGGCAATTGCTCAATAATTTTGAAAATAGTAATATGCATTTACGAATCTCATGTTGGTTATTAAAATACAGTTGATTCATATATCCCATCTGGGGCTGTGCTTTACAAATTAACCCCCCCCTGATGCGACAGACATCTGATCCTGTGGTTTATGCCCAGGGTCATTGTAGTATAGAAGAGTCTTCAGAAGCTTGTGCAGTCACTTCTGTAATATGGATCATGTCTGTGCAAGACTGTGCCAGCACAATTAAAAGTGGGCGGTTCCTCATTTGCATGGGGGTGTGGCCCCAGGCAAATTAGTGAATTCTTTGCCATGGTATGCATGCTGTATAACAGGCACAGGCACAATGTTAAAGACGCTGTTAGTGGGAGAATTAACTGTGCGCCACACAGACACGGTACACAGTTATTGCACTATTTGGGGCTCCTTAGAAGTGGGTGTACCGTGTCCCAAGTACCTTCACGAGGAAGTTCACTGAAAGCGAGTGCAGTAAAACACTGCAAAGGCCTGATGGGGGATATTCTGTCCCCTCCTCACACTGAGGACTTCCAGTGAAAGAAGGAGCTGCAGTTGGCCCTGATCTTCACTGATGCATTCTCCTCAATGCAGGCGTGAAGTGTTAGGGTTCACAGCTGTGCATTTTTTGTGCAATCGGGTGCGTTGTCCTGGTCTCCACCGGGTGCAGTGAGTTAAGGGGCAACCCAGGCTGAAAGACAGTGCACCCGTTGTATAATATGGGCCCTGGTTCATTTAAACTAGAGGAAGAGTCAAATGTATCTATCTTTTCAAGCCTTTATTTGTACTGAGGTGTGACTAGAAACATGACATCTAAAAAAACGCTAAAAATAAAGCCTGACCTCTGTTAAGAAATGGATGTTCCCTTTCTCCGAAATCAACCTGCCAAAGCAATCATAAGGCTTTACTAGTTATGCAACTGATGCCTCGGAATAAAGATTTTAATGGTAAGAATGCTATGTGATTTTCTGATGAAGCATTTCCAGAAAGGCAAGTCGCCTTTTATGAGGAGAAAATTAACTTAGCCGCAAACTCACCTAAAGAGATCTTTCGAATTGCTAAAACTCTCTCCACCTTGCCCCAGAAACCACCAATTTTAGAGGGGGCACTTACTCGGTGTAACAACCTAGCGGAGTTTTTCCATCAAAAAATTCAAAACATCTATATGTCCTTTCCAGCCTCTCGGAATGATCCCTGTGCTCCCCATACTGTAGAACTGCAACTTGAATCTCAGTTTTCATTAGGGCAACTCCCTCTCTTGGACTCAGACTCACTTGATTTGATTATGCCCAAGGTAATCTCGGGCTCTCCTACTGATCCTGCTCCCCCACAGCCTCTTACCTTAGTCGCTAACACTATTCGCCCTGGACATTCTGAACTCGTCTATCTCCTCAGGTACGGTTCCCCTTGCCTGGAAATGTGCTCTGGTGAAGGCCCTTTTAAAGAAACCCAACCTTGACCAGTCCAACTTAACTAACTTTCGCCCTATCTCCCTCCTTCCCTGGCTGAGTAAGCTGCTAGAGAAACATATAAACACCACGTTGGTAGAGTATCTGGAGTCTAACAACTCTCTCCACTACTCCCAAACAGGCTTTCGCCCTCAGCTAGGGACTGAGACTACCCTTTTGGCAGTAACTGAGGAGGCGAGGAAGATACTGGACCAGGGAGGTACTGCAGCAATCATCCTCCTTGATATCAGTGCCGCATTCGACACTGTCAATCATAACATCTTGACCTGTCGACTTAAGAATCTTGGAGTGACCGGCACAGCGTTAACCTGGTTCCAGTCCTTTCTCAGCGATCGTTTTTTCCAGGTGTTTGAAGGAGATGCTGTGTCCAACCAGCTGCCTCTTAGCTGTGGGGTCCCCCAGGGTTCCTCCCTGAGCCCCACGCTATTTAATATCTATATGAGACCCTTGGCGGAGATTGTCCATCCATTCGGCATAAAGATCATCAACTACGCAGATGACACGCAGCTCATGGTGGCATTAAACCACCCCGAGAGGTCATCTAGCACCTTAGGTCCTTGCCTAGAGGCGGTGGCCAAGTGAATGGAACTCTCATGCCTTAAGCTTAATGGGGACATGCTCCTCGGCAACTCACCTTCCTTCAACCCTGCTCTCCTCTGGCCGGCTTGCCCTGCTCCAGATCCAAAAGCCCAGCTTAAGAGCCTTGGTATGTGGCTTGACTGCTCTCTCAGCTTCAACCACCAGGCCACCAAGCTCTCAGCCACCTGCTACGGCCTGATGAGGATGTTGCGCAAGATCCTCCCCCTCCTTCCCTTCCAGGCGAGAAGGATCATGGTCCAAGCTCTCATTCTTTCTCGCCTGGATTATGGGAACGCCCTCTATCTGGGAGCTCCTCAATTCACTATTCACAAACTCCAGACGATCCAGAACTGTGCTGCTCGCCTACTCCTTCAGATTCCTCGCAGCCAATCTGCGAAACCAGCACTAAGGAGCCTGCACTGGCTCCCTATCATGGCAAGGATACAATTTAAGGCCATGTGCTTGGCTCACAAGGCCTTTTGGAAGAATGGCCCGGTCATTACCCACTCCTTCATTACCCCCTACCATCCTCCCAGAAATCTCCGCTCCAGCTCCTCCTATCTTGCCGTTCCCCAAAAAATACGAAGAACTAGATGGGGCGGGCGCTCCTTTTCTTTCAACGCCTCTAACCTCTGGAACACCCTCCCTCCCAATTTGCGGAAGGAGCCTAACCTGTTAACGTTTCGAAAACTCTTGAAAACCTGCCTCTTCAAGGACCTGCTCTAACTCTCTGCTTTGTGTCCACCTGCGTCCCTCCGCAGCGCTGGGAGGCCTCAGGGTAGCCATGCGCTATATAAATATAAATTCATTCATTCATTCATTTCTGAAATTTTGATTTTTCATTGTAGTGGGATACAATAGTGTGGTTATTCGAAATTGGGCGTATTACTTTATATTTGTAACAAAAGTAACTTCTTAGTTTGCAAAACTGATTTAGCTCAGGCTATCAAGTGCTGTCTCGTCTACCATCACTGTGATGAGTGTCCTTTTTCTACTTTGTTCAATGGTTTGATTGCTGAAGGCAGACGTAATAAGTTGGTACAACAAAAGTGCCTACATGTGTGACAAGTAGACATTAAGGGGGACCAAGGGAGGATTGAAAACATTTTCCTACTCATACTGCACTAGGGGTCACTGCATAACTACCTTAAAGCTCTTCCATTAATGGCAAAAACGGACATTCTCTGTCAACACCAAATCCCATTGCCCCTACATGTGCGCATTTCTTCTAGTCACAATGGTGCCCTTTGCACAGGGTTACATAATTAAAGGGGAATTTAGTCGTTGCAGCAATTTCCAGAATAAAGCTGCAATTATTATCTGATTTCTCTAGAGTTAAGATGCTTATTCCATCCGGTTTCAAACTTCTGCACCATCAAACTCAATTGTCTTTTGCAGCTGCATAAGTGACAAGCCGATCATCAGGGTATTTTCTCTGTATAGTCTACTTTAAGACTAAAACACCACTGTGATTTTTGTTTTTAAAATCAGAGCGGAAGCGATATGCTCCCCACTGCCACGCCCAGAAATGTTTTTTTTTTACATATGCTCGGTATTAGAAGGCACTGTTACTCTTCAGTGGGTCTGTTTACATTTAAAACATGCATGACAGTCATCTCAGCCAACACCCTGGTTCAGTACCTGACTATAATTGTAAATTAATTTGAAACTTAAAGTTTTTAATCTCTAGACAGTAAATTGCAGAGCATGGCATTTACCCATCCCTGTAGGGGGGTTAAGCATTCTTGGAAGCACTCTTGGAGATGGTTGCATTAGCTGGTGCAAGCCAGATTCATATTTCTTTGCTCGCCATTAGGAAAAAATACTACTACTCATAGGTTACTGAAGGCTTACTGTAATGTATATCACCATCTGTTTTGTCTAGAACTAAATGTAATGTTTATTGCACGTCACCTTAATCACAATCAACTTCTTTTCCAACTGCTTTAAGTTCTCATTAAAATATGGAGAATATTTGGTGACACCTTTTTGCTGCTTCCATTGAATCCTTCTTCAAGAAATCATGCATTGTAGCTGTTGTTTAAACTTCCCGTACTGTATTCTATGGAAAGTACATGGCACAGCGTTATTGCTGTCCATGGTCCTGAGCACATGAAGCCAAAGGAACGGGACTACAGAAAGGCAATTCGCGGCAACCACATGAGATGCCACCAGGGAAAGGATGCTAGATTGTCCATAAGCGTTCCAAATATAACTCGATTTATGAGTGCAAATTCGCTTTTGAAATTCACAAAATATGTTTTTTCACCACTATGTGTCATTGTTCTATTTAGGGAGCTCAGACAACAGGGCAAATAGTCATTATTTTCACTTTGGTAAGAAAATACAATAAACCTGCTAGTCAGCTGAGGGAATCTTCATAGGACAACGTCCCCTGAGGGACCACTGGATGCTGAATCTCTTCACTGGAATGTGTCCGTATTTGTGACTAATTACAAACATACCCACTGGCAGTCTGCATGGCTCGTGAGAGATGGCCTTTGGCAAAGATTATTTCAAGACAGGCAGCCTGTGTGTTTCTTGAAACATGTTATGGAGTACATTGACAAAGAGTGGCATGCTCTTTGCTTTCTGTATAATGTACATATGCTGCTCTTCCGAAGCAAGAAAATGATTCCACTTGTTTCATCTACTTACTAATATAAATGTCTCTTCGGAGACTGGACAAGGGTATGAATCACTGAAAAGGCAGGAATTTTCTTTTATTCAATCAATTATTAGATAATACATTTGACCACCCAATGTTGGCATGATTTTGAGTTGTGTTGGTAATCAAATATGAACAAAAAGACTCTGCAGGCCAATGCAGTATTAGCTGGAGCATAATTCTGTTGTGGCATAATTTCAGGCATGTCCCAAATTGTGCCAGTATACATTTGACTCTAGCACTAGAACTGCTCTTGGCCTTCGGTGATGCTGAACAAGACCAGCATTGTCCTTGATTTCACATATGTGCAACATTAGATAGCCTGGACTGCCCACATATGGTACAATATTCAGAAAATGGTGATAGCTCTTGCCACATGGTGAGAAAGCTCACCCTCAAAGAGTTATCACCCCATTGCAGAAGCCCAGATTGGGGACATGCTACTTTGGGACTGTCACTGCATCCAAACACCCACCAACTGGAGTGCCTATGTATTATGTTATCCTACTGGCTTTATTTGCATGGGAAAACTCCCATACAAGTTAGGCCTGGCCCTTTGCAATCTGTTCTACTTGTACCAATTTCTTACAGCAAAATGTAGGGCTTGACAGCATATAATAATGATAATTCCTATTTGTAAAGCGCAAACATATCACCCCTTAAGGGTTTCAAGGCGCTGGGGGCTGTCGGGGAGATTAAGTGAGCTATTGGCAAGAGTCACAAGATGCTGAGCTGAGCTGCCACTGGTGCCGGCGATCGAATCGTGAGCCCCACGCTCCAGAGGCAGCCGCTCTGGCCACTGCACCACACCTCTCCCATTCACCACTCACACTCACATTTACACTAGCTCTTTGATGGTCTTTGAGTAAACACTGTGTAAAAGGAGATCAAGAAGTTTTCCCTTAGAAAGGCTAGAAGATAGAGGAGTCCTGGAAGACAACACTCAGTCTCATGGGGATAAGGGGGGCCAAGTGGGAGAGGGGCACAGAAGTCCATTCCTCAAGAAGTGTCATCACGCTGGCCTCTCCACCAAGTAGAGAAACACAGTTTTGCAGTCTCATGAGGCACCAGTCTAATGCTGTTTAGGAGGCAGGAAAAGAGCTTGCTCTACTCATTTACCATCAACACAGGCATTTCCATTCTGTTGATGTAATTCAAGCGCATCCAGGTCATAGATTTTCAGTTTCCCCCTTTGTTTCACTGAATGAAACCACCCATTCCAGAATGACTAAACATCCATTATGTTTAGGGATTGGGGTCTCCAGTCACAGGTTTACCCATATGGTTAGATCTCATCTTTATTCTGTAGATGGTATCCAATTGAGAATGACTCAGTGATGTTTGCTTTGCTGTAGACTTTGTTGCACTTTACTGTGAATCAGGGAAACGTTTATTTTATGACATTTCCCTTGTATGTACCCACAGTTTGGCCTGCTGAAAACATTGACAGTACGGATCTCAAATTATGATATGGTACTGTTAGATGGTGCACTGCCTTATCAATACAACAGATTTGCACCTTCTCTAGGGAGAGCATTGGCCGTGGTCTCATCTTTCAAAAGACTTTTACGCCACTTCACCACATATTTATTTGCGCATTCAACTATTTATATATTTCTTTGAAAACGTTCACAGAGTGCTGGATAGCAACTTAAAGCCTCTGCAAAGCACTATTGACAGACTAGATAAGAGCTCCCTGTGGTAATTCTTATCTGTGGTCCCAGTTGGTGCAGAATTTGATTTGAACGCCCACCCAAAGAGGTCATACGAGACCGTTCAGAAACAGTGTGTAGACACACATAATGCACCACTAGAAACATTTATTCCTCACTAAAGGGCAGTGTCTTTTGGATTACTGAGCATGAAATGTCACTTTAGACTGCAGTCAACAGACAGTACATTTGCATCAATTGCAATCTTTGTTAAATAGAGGAACCTGCTCAGGCTATACTCCTACCTGTTCAGTAATCATGTGAGTGACTAGACTCTTTAGAAAGTGACATACGACCTGCTTTAAAAAACACTCCGGGGCATATTATCAAGGGCTTTATCGCCGCTTTAGCGGCACTTTTTGCCGCTAAAGCGGCGATAATTTTATCGCCCTATTAGCAAGCTGTCGCTAACAGGCGTTAGCGACAGCTTTCAGGCGTTAGAGGCCGCGTTTACCATCGCCTTGCATGTCAGCGATAATTATCGCTAATGACATGCAAGGAAGGCATTCCCTACTAAAAGCGACTGAAAACAGTCGCTAATCCCACTACCCCCTATTAGCAAGGCAGGCGAGCGATATAATAGCTCGCGCTAAGCGCGTTTATCGCTATATTTTATCTCCTGCTAGTGAGGATGACTTACCTGTTTAAGGTATAGGAGGTGGATTCTAATGCTGAATCCACCTTAGCGATAATGCGAGAATATCGCTGCTTTTCCAGCGATATTCTCACATTTTACCGCTATCGCTGGAAATTTTATCGCTATGGAGATAAACCTTGTTAATAGGGTGTTATCTCAGCGATATTTTCCAGCGATAGGCGGCGTTAACCAAAGTCGCGCTAAGCGCGGTTAGCGATAAATATCGCTATTCCTTGCTAATATGCCCCTCCATTCTATGAGTATTTTCAATTTACTTCTGCCTTATATGTGATTTACACCAGAAAACCTTAGCAAAACGCCACAAAGATTTGTGCAAGTTAGCATTTTCACGCCTGGAAATTTTGAGCAAGACATGCTTCGGGATAATGCAGACCTGCTCACAAAACAAAGATTTGCCAGCTAGGTCAGAATTCTCAGGTTTAAGTCCGGTCTAAGATAGAAAAATGTACAATTACTTCCAGAAAAAATGCTTTGCCACTCCTGCCCATAGAATGAGAATAGCCACCCAGGGATGTCTGTGTTTCTGTTCATACATGATTTAAAAAGATTATATTATAGACCATATCATTGCTGATTAAACATTACCCACAGAACTCACTTTACTTTTCAATTGCTCTTAAGGATAACATTTTGCAACTTCTGCACATGATTTATGTTTCAAATTAAAATTAGCATTAACCTAAGAAATGTTACAATAGCAAATCAGAAATGCCAAGCTCTGCATAATGAAAGGATGATTTATAAGAGGCGATGCTTCCACGCTTGGGTAGGTTACTTCTGATTGCATTCTTCTATAGGTGCACTTTGTCAAAGAGGATATGTATGAAAATACCATGCATAAATAGATTGTTTCACGGCATTTAAAAAAGGTCTGGGCATTCGAAATTTTAATTCTAGTTTTTTGTCATGGAGAAATCAAGCCGCATCAGCAGTATGCTGGATAAAACTAAGTCACCGATCACAAGTTGGTTTTCAAGCTCTGATAGGTGTGGTAGCCTCTGTTGCCGCGTAATTTGCAATTCTGAGGGCCAGATTTACTACCTACTCATGCAGCGCAGTGCAACAGCTGCAAATGCTGCACTGCTCGAAAAGGAGAGAGGAGGAGAGCGCCATATTTACAGAAATATGGCAATCTCCTTCCCTTCCTCTAGCACCGGTGCTGAAATCAGCTGCCGTGCGCCACTGAGACACCTTTGCGCCATAGTGCAAGGGTGTCTCGGTGAGTCTAGCATAGGTTTTGTACTGGAAGGGTAACCGTCTAATACAAAATACTATGCATAGACTAACTTTAACCCTTTACCCTCTTTGTATGTGTGCTGTAATGTGCAGCACACGCACAAAGTCGAAAAAGGAAGGAGAAATGAAAGCATTTCTCCTTCGTTGCACCTACTTCAAAAGGGTCCAGTTTTCTGACGCTAAAGCCTGCCTGCTTTATTTAGTAAATAGGGTTTAGCATCAGAAACCTTGGGTGGTTGCATGGGAACGCCCATGCTCCACCCATGGTGCGCCCTCTTGGAGCTAAGTAATGCAAAGCAACGCTATGCGCTGCTTTGTGTGTTACTTTCACATTATTTCCAGCGCTAAACAAGTTCAGCGCTTGAAAGTAAATCAGAAAAAATATTTTGTGCCAATTTGCGTCGCTTTTGTGACGCAAACAAGGCGTAAAATCTTAGTAAACCCCCTCCCCCCTGTCCTGCTCAGCACCGCATCTTCCTTAGATACATTTAAGCAGGTCAAACCTGTTGAAACGTACTAGGGGGGAAATACGTAGAAAAGTAAAAAAAGGAGGTATTCCCCATAGTTGGTTACTCATCCAATCCACAATGTCAGTCTTTAGCAAGTACAATAAATACCTCCACCCCACGTGCCCCACTCCGAACCAGCGCAGGAGTGAAATGGACATTTGTGAGAACTCCTTGACACCTTACCACTCACTTCTTTGCACAAATTGACCTATGAAAGTATAGACCTTTTTTAAGAGACAAATGCCCAGAATGAGTGAAATCATTTTCTGCCTGTGTACAAAAGGCAATAGCAGAGCACCATTGTGGGTTGCTTTGCAATTTGTAAATGGGCAGTGCTTAGTTTGTTAAATAATTAGTGCCAGTGCCCAAAGCTCTCCTGAGAGGGCCTTGTCCGGGCAATTGAAAGTCAGTGCCCTCAATACCAAGGCTGTGCAGGATTCAATCTGGCCTGTTTAATCTATTGCCAGGCACCCCATCCAGTTTATCTCACTCTTGCAGATTCATGGCTTCTCTCTTGGTGGTTTTTCCCTCTTATTCTTCCTCCTTTTTTCTCTTTTGTGTGTTTTTCCCTCTACTGCTCTCTGGAAATGTCTGATGAGGAAAAATAAGTGCTGGACCCAAAATTGAGTGCTAGTGGCCCCCACCGGCAACAATCGGCTGAAATTAAGCACTGTAAATAGATATATTTATCAGAATAGACTGATTTGTGCAAACGATGAATAATGGCAACAGTTTTATCTGAAGGAAACCCATTCTTTGCTTTCAGACTGCCTGAATTCACAATGGCATTTATGCTCATATTTCCACTTTATTTGCATTTTTCTTTAACTTAGGATCTTTTCTACGGATTAGATATATTTTATGATTTTTTAAACCAGTAAAGTATCACACACACAGTGAACCCATCACATGGTCCATTTTAACATGCCTTACCACTATTTCGAGTGTTTAAATTGATTATTAGAAGATCAATCCTCTTACCACAACCTTGACACTTCTATTGAAGTCACTACAAGTAAAAAACCCTATTTCCAGCTCGGCTGAATAAGCAGAGAGCTTTTAGTCGATATTCCACAGTGCTGATTCTCCAGCGAGAGGCCCCATGTCCTACTTAGTGCAATGTTTTGTATAGTTCAAGGTTTACTGTGACCGATATGTCAAAGTGAAGCCCCAATAGCTGCTAGTCAGATGCCACATCTCAGTAGCTATGCTGTCCCGAAGACTACCATTCACAATAAAATGGAGGTGCACAGTTTCCATAGCTACAATCCGCTTCCCAGTGGCCTGGAGGTTGTGTATAAGGAGAGTACTTGCATCAAGGACAATGGGATAAACTGTAAGGTCTTTGAGGTGGCTAATTTCTTCAAACTATGAAGTAGAAGGGTATGTCCCAGTGCTATAGTCCCTCAGTCGTGAACTTTTCCTGCATTTAAGCTGTAGCAGGTTAATTGCAAATATTTTCCTGTTCTATCTCATTATTATTCAAATGTTTTCAGTACATTGTTATTATATTATATTGTGAACCTGCTGTTTGCTATTTCACTTTTTCCTACCTATTAAACTTTACTTTCAAAACTTAAGCTGTAGCAGGCTTGAGGATCCAGCAACAGTGATAAGACAACACACTAACATAGGAAATGTTGTGAACATACGCGGAACTTACATCATTAGTTGTGGGCTGCCCAAGGTGCTTGATGCACAATTATTAGACTGGTTATCAGCCCAGCACCATGACAACACAGCATCTTACCACGCGTGACCCAAATATTAACTGGTACAATTCATAAGATATTTCCTGCCCTAGTTTGTCGCTCGAATAGAATGAAATTAAAAATGATAGACATGTTTTGAAATGTAGTTTAGGATGATGTTCATAAAATGAACCGTATTATTGTCGATTTCCAGCATCCTTCAGGGGAAAGGGACTTTTATCCCTCAGAGCGTACAGATTGTGCTTGGCCCAAGTGATAGACCGCCTCATTTTACCTCATTTACACCATTTACACAGTAATTAATCTAATTGGGAAATTAAAAAGAGTGGTACCAGTCTGTCAAGAAAATGCAATTATACAATTAGGACCATGTCATTGTTTGGAATGATTTCCTGTGCAGCTGAATAGAGTACTTTCAGCTTTGACATGAGATTCAATAGTAATTTGGCTGAGTTTTATTCAGAAAAAAGTATCCAAACAGAGTTTAGCCGCTGATGGAGGAGCACAGACCAGGATAGTTTTGCTATGAGCACACTTGTGTTGCAGAATGCTAAAGCAGCGCAATGAAACCACCAGAGCAACCCCCACAAGGACCACGTGAATGGATCTGGCCTTCACCCTTTCAAATGCCACTATATGTGAATGATAAGGCTAATGCAGGGATGACATGGGGTATGCTACTCTTGGCAGAGTAAACACAAGGAGATGATGGACGGAGTGCTGAAACTTTTCAGACACTCACCCGCAGTCACAGATCTGGGTTGAATCCATCATCGTTCTTTAGCTCACTTCGCCACCCCAGTTCAGACACAGCTTGGCAGAGTGCATGAATGAGCTCCTTGATTGTGCAGAGATGCGATTGCTGTCATATGGATGTCACTGTGTATTTATATATCACTGCAGGGAGCTTTCTATCCCTAATAGTTTATTGGCACATTTATGTAACTGGGGGTACATGCAAAAATCATTTGAAAAAGCAGATGTTCATTTTAAAAAAAAAGTTTCTTACATCAATTATTCCGCAAAATTCAATCCCTTTTTTTTGCCTATCTTTGCGCCCTTCAATGGGCCTTGGTAAAAGAATACAATTTAGTTTAAAACATGTGGGCTGTATTATATACAGTGCCCGTGGTAGAACGGGTATGTGCGCCCGCTTTGCGCCCCCTCAGGGCACTTTGGTTTTACAGAAAGGACCGCAGACGCTTGTGCGACCCTTTCTGTAATACAGATAGCGCTGGTGCACATATCGTCCCAGAGCAATCACAAGAGGATGTTTCCTTAATGCATGGGGGAATTCATTTGCCTCTGCGCCCGTGCCGTATTATAGACGCGGATGCAGAAGCAAAGTAAATGTCAGGAGGTACACTGACGGTGCGCTACCTCAAAGGTGGTGCACTGTCAGTGTGCCCCCTGATGGCAGCCCTCTAGAGGGTGAAAAGGGGGTTCTATGGACCCCCCCAGACATCCCCTTGCAGGCGAGTGCAGTCACTCACTGCACCCACCTGCAAGGGGATCTTTAATACCCCTTAAAAGTGCAGGTGGGTTGCCACCTACACAGTGAAACACAGAGCGTCTTGGAAGCAGTCAGTATTTCTCTTGAATGCACTGTCCCCAATGCATTTTTATCTAAGCTAATGATGAATGACCCTTTTTCAGAGTACATTATCACAGGGGATTTTAATTTAAATTTGTTTGTTCCTTATATGAGAGATGAATTAATACAAGAACAGGATTATCTCTGGGCAATTCCGCAACAATACATTCCAACAGTTCCTAACGTCTTTCAAAGCAAATTAAGCGTAACCTTTGTTAAAGATGTGGAAGCATTGGGCTTAAGAATCCTAAATGGGAGGTTACCCCAAGACTCCCCACCGGCATGGACATTCCAATCGCAGGATCATAAGTCACGAATCGACTATACAATGGTATCCTTGAATATCTTTATTAATGTGATCTCTTTTTCAATTGTAAAAACATCGGAGAGTGATCACGGGCAACAATTACTTATTACCAACTTGACCTTCGACAAGTATACTAAATATGAAACACTACCTGGACAGACGGGTTCAGTAAATTACAGGAAACTAGTTTGGAAGGAGCACAGTAAAGATGTGACTAACAAGATGGCCCTTAAATTGGTGGAAACTTCTTTTGAAAATAACACCCTAACTGCGATTGACCAATGGGTGGATTTTATACAAAAACTTGTTAATACCTTTAAGCAAAAAACTTTCAAAAAACAACTGGTGCAAGCAGAAAGTGGGAAGAAATTTACGTTAACCTTGACAACGAGAATTATGAAAAGATCGCGTAATCGATTGAGGAGACAGATAAAAAAGAATCCGAGAAATATGGAATTGTGTTTAAAATTAAAAGGGGTCAATCGTAACTTGCAGAAGTTATTGTGGGACGAAAGGAATAAAAAAAAACATGATCTGTGGGCTAAAGTACTCTTTTGCAGTAAAAAATCAAATTCCAGAGAATTTTGGACATTAATAAATAGTTTAGTGCGACCACACAGAATAGCTATAACATCTTCCTTAACAGAGAATGAATGGATTAGGTTCCTGTCTATACATCTTAATCCTTGTGGGGATAAAACAGAGTTGAAAGTTAGGGACAATGTGATTGAACTAACAAAGAACGACATGATACAAGAGATTGATATAATGAGTAAACGAATATGTAAGTTAATCCAGAAACAAAAAAATGGTGCGCCTGGCCCGAACGGTATCCCGTTTGCACTTTATAAGAATGACCCCAGTCTATGGTCAGGTTACTTGACGAAGGTTTTCAAGGAAATTGTAAAGTCAACATCGATACCTGAAACTTGGAAGGGATCATTGATAGCTCCTATTTATAAAAAAGGAGATTGGTCTCTGCCGGAAAATTACCGACTCATTACGCTCCAGGATACTGATGCCAAATTATTTGCAGGTGTACTGCTATCTAACTTAACTGATTGGGTAAGAGAAAAGCAGATAATCCCTTCGAACCAAACTGGATTTACACAAGGCTTAGGTACTACAACAAATATCCTTATATTATCTGTCCTAATGGACAAATATATTGCAAAGAAACAACCACTATACTTATGCTTTGTTGATTTCAAGTCGGCTTTCGACTGTGTGCATAGAGATCTTTTATGGCAGAAGTTAATTGATCAAGGTATACCACTCTCCCTTTTAAAATTAATCCAACTTCTTTACACTGACACATGGGTTAGGGTCAGGATGGGTGATGGTCAAACAGTATCAGAAAAAATACCAACAGCGTCAGGTTTGAAACAAGGATGTGTTCTGGCCCCACTGCTTTTTAACTTATTTTTAGCTGATCTTACGCAAGCCTTAGATGAGGTGAATGCTTGTCCACCTAAATTAGCCAATACTCCAATATCAAACCTGTTATATGCAGATGATGTTATCCTACTAAGTCAAACGAGGGTTGGACTGCAACGCCTGCTAAATAAGATCTCCAACTACTCTAAAGAAAATAGAATGGTGATCAATGAAACGAAGACAAAAATTATGGAAGTTAATAAATACTCAAGGTTAAAACATAAGTATAAATGGATTTTGGATAACTCACAATTAGAACAAGTGAGTACATACAGATACCTAGGAGTACTATTTGATGAACGAGGATCATTTCAACCACACAAGACTGATATTCAACGGAGAGCAAAAATATTACTAGCGGCTTTTAGATCTATACAGAAATCCATAGGATTGCAGAGTTATGGACCGCTGTTGAAAGTAATATCAGCAAAACTTTTGCCAACTCTGACATATGGAAGTGAAGCATTGTGTGGAAAAGACTCACTCGTAATCAATAATTCAGTTACGAATATCTATAAAGCTCTCTTTTTAATTCCGCATAATGCATCCCTCGCACAGATACGAATGGAATTTGGGTTGACTAATCAGGCATTTGCGCGGAAAGGCCAATTTATTAAAGTCTGGAAAAGAATAAAAACGGATACTACAAATCAATTGTCTAAATTATTGTGGCAGGAAATAAATTTAAATCAGAAAGCCCAGGCGTGGAAATATCTATTTACATCATTAGAAGAATATTCAGTAAACTCGGTTTGGGAAATGCCAATTACTGTGAACTCATTTAAAAAAGTTATCAATAGTACAACTAAGCATCTATCATTACTCTTGGATAAAGAGACCTTCTCAAAAAGAAAGCATGCGTGGCCTCTAATGAATGGATATACCAAGGTAAAAGTGCAATCGTATCTCGAAATTCCTTGGTCTGTTAAGTATAAGCAAATATTCATAAATGCTCGCTTTGGAGTGTTTCCGGGCGTATGTCATCTAATGCCATGGTTGCGCACAGAGGCACCAACGACTTGTAACTTATGCAAACTTGGTGAAGAGAACATCATGCACTTTCTCTGTATTTGTCCCGAACTGAAGGTTGAGAGAGTATCCATTCTTAAAAGACATTTTAATGTTCGTGGAATAAAGAGCTGTAGGCAAGCTCTGATAAGATGCCTTCATACTGATGATATAATTTTAACTTCAGCTTTTGTAAAGTTCTTAATGCAACTGAGAGTTAAGTTAGAACATCAAAAACCAAAAGACAGTAATGTAGGATGTACATAATATGAAAATAGTATAATGAACTTGATGCTCAAAATGTTTTTTATAATCAATTTTTATAAGTGGATTTTATTATCAAGAATTATTGTATATATATTGTAAGGTTTTAATTACTCAAACAATAAACTGTCATTCACTGTCCCCAGGACAGCATGACTTTGCGACTGCCCTGAGGGCAGTACATTCAGCATAATATGGAACACTGTTCTTGTTAGCGCCAAGCGCACCTTTTGAAAGGTGCTCTCGGCGCCAACAAGGAGGGTGTGCCATTTTCTGTAATAAGGCCCCTGGAAAGTAGCCTTTTCTGGCAAATCCAATAAATACATCTGATATTTGCAAAGATATTTCACATAAGGAATAATTGGGAGGTTTGTGCAGGTAGATGAGACCAGTTGGTGGAAAATGTGCAGTTTGCTGTATGCTCTAACACCATAAATGATGCAGCACTGTTGAGCCACTGTAACATAAACGGGTAACTCAAAAAAGTCATGATTCATTCTTCATAAAAAATCTATAAATTGGATGAATATTGTTGCAAGTAATGATGAATGCACATGTTCAACCTCATTCATGTATGAACACTGTAAGGACCACCATTCCCAAAATATGCCACGCATTTTGAAGGGATAAAGGGCCACATTTACGACACGTTTTAGCTAGCGCAAATGGAGAATCAGGCCGTTTGCGACCGCTGAAGAGGCGTTTGGCATGAACTAACCCTATTTTGCAAGTCAGTAACTTATTACCAACACGCAAAATAGGGTTTGCGAGTCGGTATTAGGAAGGGGCATGTCAAGGGCATCTCTTCCTAATAGGGAGTCGCGGGCAGATGTAAGAATGTTTTGCGACCGGAATGTGGTCGCAAAACATTCACAGTTTACCGACTACTTCAAGTAGGTGGTAAGCCAGTCGCAAATAGGTAGGGGTCCCAGGGGACCACTTTCCCTTTGTGAATGGCAGGCAGTGAAAATGTTTTTTAAGAGCAGGCAGTGGTCCCAGGGACCACTGCCTACTCTTAGAAAATTAAACTGAAAGGTTTCATTTTGAAATGCATCCTGTTTTCTTTTAAGGAAAACGGACTCCATTTAAAAAAAGAAAAAGAAGTTGCTTTATTTAAAAGCAAACACAGACTTGGTGGTCTGCTGTCCCCAGCAGGCCACCATGCCTGTGTTTTTTGCTATTCTTAATGGGTCACAAATTGCGACCTACCTCATGAATATTGATGAAGTAGGTCAACGGTGACCCTTTTATAAATCGCTAAATGTGTCTGAGACACATTTGTACATCGCATTTTGCAAGTTCCTAATTGCGAGTCACACAAAAAAAGTAATTAGGGACTCACAAAATGATTCCAGTTACCACTGCCTACTGTTAAAAAATTAAACTGAAAAGTTTAATTTGTCTTTTTGAAACGCATCTCTTTTTTCTTTAAGGGAAAAAAAAAAGAAGTTGCTTTATTTAAAAGTAAAATCAGACATGCTGATCTGCTGTCCCCAGCAGGCCACCATCCCTGTGTTTTTTTACGATTCTCAATGGGTCGCAAAATGTGGCCTACCTCAGGAATATTGATGAGGTAGCTCAATTGCAACCCCATTAGGAATCACTAAATGTGTCTGAGAAACATTTGTGCATCGCATTTTGCGAGTTCTTAATTGTGAGTCACAAAATAGCGCAATTAGGGACTCGCAAAAAGTATTCAGTCGTACATGTGGCCCAAAGTCCCCTTGCTTTTCCTGGGTCTGTGGGTCCCAATTTATCATTGATACCTTAGGGATAATCAAGCCACAGGCATATGTACTTCACTCGTCAATTATTATTGGCTGATTTACATAAGCTGTCATGATCCATTTTGGGTACAATGACAGGGAGATACTGAATCCATCACTCTCCTTGTTTTACCATTATCACTCTGGGAGAGTGAAAGCAATATGTATGCGCCTAAATTTACATTTCCACCCCCTCATCTGAATTGTATTTGTGCACTGCACTACAAAGTTAGTATATGCAGCTAACAGTGGTTGTAGGAGAGGTTTAGATCCTCTGCCAGCAAGGCACATTGTTCCACACCAGCCCTGTGCTAATCAATAAAGGAGTCGGTGAAATGAATGGTTGATAGGCACACACCCGCCACGTTTCTTTGTGAATCAGGAACGCCACACAAGCTCCATCTCTCCCACCCAATCCACGCCCAAAAGTGCACAATTGATTGAAAAAAAAAATTGCTGACTTACATCACTATTTCCACAAGGGAAAGTTTGCTTTGCGAATGACAGCGAGGATAAAATGCTCTTTTTACCTGTCTTAGAGCAAATGTGAAAACGCCTTTGTAAATCTGGTCTTTGCGGTTCTTGGAATAAAATACACTCTGAGCACCCTTTGGAAAAACAAAGGGGCATATTCTCAAGGAGCCATCGCCGATTTATCTGCACTTTAGCGCCGCAAAAGTAGCGATAGACTTATCGCCCCATTCACAAGCTGGTGCAAACTGTCGACATCGCCAGTTTTCCTGCGATAGCTTCCGCAAAACACATCGCCAAGGACGAGAGCGACAGACAACGCTAATGACATGCAGAGTAGGCGTTCCTGTGCAAAAGCACACGAAAACACCACTTCGCGATATTCTCAACGACCAGCCAGATCTGCGATGCTGGACAAAAACTGTCGATAAGGCGTGTTAGCAGCAGGGACTTAACACCTGCTCATTACTGGTCTTAAGTAGGACGAAAACCTGCAGTACAGAGGGAGCCCAGGCCAGAGCCACATCTGAAGACCAACACATGTCATGGATCAAATGATCATGCCGCTCAGAGACCCAAGAGGACCACAACACCCACCGCAACCACCCCCAGGCCCCCCCTTCCTCACCCCCCCGGACTACCACCGAGGCAGCGCAGAACAAGACAGCTGACCTCCCGAAAACGGCATGACCCCCCAGCCACACAATTGCAGAATGTGGGAGAGGTAGGAACCAAGTATGTGTGAAGGAGGCAAGTCACCCATGAATAAGAATGTACACAATGCCAAGTGTGGCGTGATGTGCTGGACAGACTCCAGTATGCTGAGCACAGACATGTCCCTGTGGACACATACTGCTGGTGTGTGCAGTGTTGTGGACAGTGGACGCAACCATCTTACGTCAGACAGTGGGGAAGACCTCGCTCATGTAGCTGCGTCGTCCCCCCCTGTACGCGGAAGTGCAGTGGGCTGGTCCAGCGTACACCACACCAGCGTAGAAGTGTGATTCATGGCCAATGCGTCTACCAGGGCAGCGCCCCTCACCCTGCCACGAGTCCACCGCCGTGACCGCCAGCCTCCTCAGCCGAACGCTGGCTTCCGCGACACAGGCCCCCAGTGCACCTAGTGGCACAGCACCGCGGAGTAATGTGTGCGCTGACTACTGCCTTCTGCCTACACTGCAGTCAGCAGGGCTCACAATTCAAATTGAGTCTTGATTTATTTATGGCAGAGTCCAGAAGGCAACAGACATTGCTTCCAGGGTGGCCCGCCCGGACGACGCATCATCGCAGGCCGCGCACCTGCCGAGCGCTCCAGGTGCCACTAACTCTGTGCAGCTCAAGTCATCACCACGTGGCTGTGGGCCCTTGCTGACCGCTGCCTCCAGCCTACACTGCGGTCAGCAGGGCGCTCAAATTAAATCCAATCCTGACCTGCGAGGACACGCCATCATCGCTGGCTGCACACCCGCTGAGCTCTCCAGGTGCCACTAACTCAGTGCACCACAAGTCATCATCATGTGGCTGTGGGCCCTTGCTGACCACTGCCTCCGGCCTACACTGTGGTCAGCAGGGCGCTCAAATTAAATCCAATCCTGACCTGCGAGGACACGCCATCATCGCTGGCTGCACACTCGCTGAGCACTCCAGGTGCCACTAACTCAGTGCACCACAAGTCATCGTCACGTGGCTGTGGGCCCTTTCTGACCGCTGCCTCCGGCCTACACTGCGGTCAGCAGGTCCCCCAAGTCAAACATCGCATCATCGCAGGCCGCGCACCCGCTGAGTGCTCCAGGTGCCACTAACTCTGTGCAGCTCAAGTCATCGCCACGTGGCTGTGGGCCCTTTCTGACCGCTGCCTCCGGCCTACACTGCGGTCAGCAGGGCTCACAATTCAAATTGAGTCTATATTTATTTATGGCGCAGTCCAGTAGGCAACAGACATTGCTTCCAGGGTGGCCCGCCCGGACGACGCATCATCGCTGTTACACTTTAGGGACCTGGTTAGCAAGGACACACCGTAGGCACTACATTACCCATAAGGTAGCACTAAGGAGAATGGTTGGGTGCGCTCCCAGACTCACCACGTGTCCTTTGTGGGGCATAAAGACAGCCTCCTCCCAAGCGCAGGTGCTTGGCAACCTCCTACTTGCTGGACCACGCCTAGTTACACCGGTGACTTGTTTCCGTTCAAGGAAGTGGAGATCGAGTGTTTGTCATCGGAGACCTCCCGGGGAATGAACGCTCTCCGGTCTGCTGATTACCGGGCGGTTCTCTCTCAATTTCCGTTGCATGTTCTACAAGTGATGTATTCCTAAAAACGCGAGTCTCGCGTTCTGATTTATCTAGCACCCGTTCATAATTATGTAACGGGATTACTTGGCTCCCCTTCGCCTATTTTTGCATGAGTGCCGAGTGCGCGCACTACCTCTTATTTTGGGGATATAACACCGGGAAGGCGTTACCGCGGCTAGAGAAGTTGCGGTCTTTTGTTATAAGAATCCTCCCTTCGCGTTACGTTTCCCGTCCCTGTTGGAATCGGATACTGACCTCTTCGCCTCCTTGTTGAGTGGATCCTTTCTTCTATATGGATGGAATCTGAACTTTCTTGCTAGCCTGAACTTCTGGCACAGAGTCGCTGTGAATGTAACAGTTGCACTGTGAGGACACCCTGCTGGCTAGAATTTTGTGGACAGAGATTACAGCGCTACACGGATGTCATTACTGGTGAGTCTGGGGTAGTACACAACCAGTGAAGGGGTTATATCATACCCAGGGGGTGGGTGGTTCATAATAGTAATATACAGTTTTTTCTTATCTACATTATCTTTTTCTGTTTTGTTTTAGCACCGGCAGGCTTCTTCCCTGCCCCTTCTGCGAGTCCTAGGGGGAACCTTACTCTTGCCTTCACACTGGTGGTCCTGAGATGTCTCTGCTCTCCCTTGTGGGTAGACGACTAGTAATCCGGTAATATCCTGATCTGGTGATACCCAAGGGGAGAGTGGAGGTCCTTCTTCGCCTCCGAGGAATTGGCACTCTACCGAGTACACTAGAAAACCCGACAATTGCAGGCCGCGCACCAGCCGAGCGCTTCCGGTGCCACGAACTCAGTGCAGCTCAAGTTATGGACCCTTCATGATGTAATCTTCTGTGTGTGAGACCAGTTCTGGTGCCCCTACCTCAGTGCACTGCAAGTCATGGACCCTTCATGATTGAATCTTCTGTGTGTGATGTCAGAGCTGGTGCCCCTGCCTCAGTGCACCACAAGTCATGGACCCTTTATGATTGAGTCTCGTGTGTGTGATGTCAGAGCTGGTGCCCCTACCTCAGTGCACTGCAAGTCATGCACCCTTTAAGATTGAATCTGTGTGTGTGATCCGATGATCACTGTTCTAGTTGTTGCCAGCACCAACCGCTCCCTGAGGGCTGGCTTACACTCACCCCACACCCATCCAGCACAGGCGTCACTGGACATGTGACCCTGGTAATAAAAAGGGGCCGGGCGCACGTGCCCATAGCCAGTTCCACCATACATCTAAGTGTGTCCATGTGGTCATTATGTATGCGTGATGGCCCCTGGCCCTACCACATCACATCGTGCTGTGGACAGCGGACGCAAGCATGTCACCTCAGGCAGTGGGTAAGACCTTGGACATGTAGCTTTCTCCTCCCCCTCCTGTAAGCGTAAGCGGAGTGGGCTGCGCTGGCGTACGTCAGTCCAGCGCAGGGGTGTGTAGAATTAGCCTGGGGCTCAGGGCGTGGTTCAGTTCTGGTCTGGACAAGGAAGTAACTAATGCGTGTGTCTCTGTTGTGGTGTCGGCGCCACCCGGCCCGCAATTGACAATGTTGCAATGTAGCATGCACCCGGAGGGTGGTCTCGCACAAATTGAGAAATGAAGGAACGCAAGACCGCTCGGGGTCTTGGCTCATACATGCCAAGTGTTGTGTGTATCTGTATTGCCGCAGCATGAGCCAAATGCCTAGCCTTAATCGCAGCGCGAGTTCAGCCAGGCATGAACTCTACATCTGTGTCCGCACTATCCTTACCATAGGCCTACACTCACGTGGCCGCCCACCTTCAACGGCCAACATCACAGTGTCGTTGTCAGGCTTGTGGACATGCGCAGACAGGCATGACAATGGTTTGCCTTTGGAGTGCAAGTGATGCAACCGCGCAGCGTACACAAGGGAATAGGCTCGGGGGAGGGAGGAGCAGCTGTGAGGCAACGTAAAACACAGTGATGCCGCTCATTTGCCACATGCAAGTCATGTCAAACATGAATCCCAAAGTCGCACACATCCCACCCCACACCCAACAAGCCACATCACAATTCCTGAATGCAAGCAGATGACAAATTGACATTAGGGATGAAAGCTCCTTTGTCTGAACTATCAGGCGGAAGCACATCTGCACATCCGACTTCGGAATTGCATGTGCCCGGCACCCCCTGACATATACGATAGCAGTTGAGGACGACTCCCACACTACGCACAGCCCGACGAAAGACCAACGCATACACACCCCACACACAGAAGTCCTTTCTCTGAGTTATCTTGCATGGAATGGCCTTCACACTTACTCCCACCCCATCCCAGGCGTACAACCGTCGCACACTTAAACAACTCATTGATCCGAGCTGTGGCATTTCATCCACAGAACTGGTGCAGGTCAGAACAGTGCCGCTTCAACCAGGGCCACTAACGCAATGGCAAAACATCCCGGACACATGCACAACCCCTGTCACGTGTAACTGTACCGTGCACGTATGCTGCATTTACTGGGGGCACTGCCATTGGTAGTGCTGCGGGTCAGTTACCGGCTGAGCTTCCGCCTTGCCAACGTCACCTGCATTCAGCCTTTGTTGCATTGACCATCATGCATATTCGAGTGGTCCATGGATGTCTGCCTATCCAACAGGACGGTAGCCGAACTGGATTTTGACATGTGTGTGCGCCCCCTGTTTGCCCACGACCAGGAGTGTCACCGTGATTCCCGTCTATGGGATGCCTGGATACTTGGCATACATGCTGGCAGCTGGACCTGGGAAATTGCAGAACTCCTCGTGTGCAGTGACCACATTGAGCTGCTTCCCTATTGGGCTGTAGTGCTAATTGGTGACAGGGGGTGGACGCAGCACATCTGTCCGGACCTGCTAATGGCTGGCCTCGCCATCCTGTTCGATGGAGTCGACAACGACCTCATGTTGGAAATGAATGCCTACGAAGCTGCACTCGCTTTCATGGACGTGTAACTACGTACCTGCAGCCACAACAGTTTGGAACCCATTGCACATGTCCGACACCTTATTGCATCTTGGGGTTCTGGTCACATATCCCACGACAACAGTGGACATGGCTGCATTCGCCTGGACCCCGAATACGTGGGCGGACAACCACGCGGGGTAACACACACCTGTGAAAGGTGACGCACTCCCCCGGAGTGGACAGCGGCGCTTGGCAACGTTTCTCATTCTGACATATGTTATGTTATGTTAAAAATATTTGTAGAGCGCACTAACACCAAGCGGTTTCATGGCGCTGAGAGCGGGAGGGCGACAGTGGTATGATGACAGAAGCTTTACTCATATGCCTGAGAGAACAGAAGGGTCTTAAGAAGTGTTCTGAATTGGGCGTAAGAGGTTACTGACCTCAGTCCAATGGGAAGAGAGTTCCGGATTTGAGGGGCCAGGAAAGAGAATCTGAGGCCACCATGTTTTTTGCTGCATTGGTCCGCATGTTGTGACACTTCTCTTGCCCGTACTGGCACGCATATGCCAATAAAGTCTACGCACATTCACTTATTTTCAACTGTGATGTGACTTGTTTTGAATGACGATGTGTGTCTCACTGCCTATCTGGGTCACGGCCATACATGCACATTGATAGCATTACCCAGGGAGTACCATTTATGTGGAATCACTGTCCCTACATTCATCAATACTTTCATGCTTAATTGATCAGGGCCATGACACATCAGTATGAATTTGAATGTTTTATTCGCATTCAGTGGGGTGTTTCAGCTGGACCAGTACAGGGCCATGCAAACCCCACTTTCCATTGTCGCCCCGTGGAGGGCCAACCAGAGTCCTTTAGGGATGGACAGGTTCATCGGGAGAGGTAGACTTCAGTCCGCAGTGTGATTGCTGTGTCATTGGTAACCAATCCAAATATGGCAGTCCATGTCGAGGTCCAAGGTGAGTGTTGCTGAGTGTAACGGGGGACAGTGGAAGATGTTATTCCAGGGCATGATGCAGAGGGCAGTAACAAGCTGAAACAGGCCATATGGCGGTGATGTATGCTACCACTTCAATCTTGCCACCAAGCCAGATTCATCGTCATCTTCGTCCTGTGATGTGTCAGGTGCCTCACATGTGGGTGGTGGTGTTTGGTCTGCCGCACTGTGTGGCACGGACACTTCAGGGGGTGGAGATGTGGATGGAGTAGTAGCAGCAGCAGTCATCCGTGCCAGGCCGTGTGGCGGCAATGCTATGACGAGGATCTGCAGGGCATGGAAGTTCCCAGCTACATCTCGCTGGTGTGCAACCGTGGCAGCCAATCATTCCGCATGCATCCGCTCCATGTTCTCCATGATCCTCCACATGTGCCCCAACTCCCGGCTGACATCGCTAAAGCCACTCTGACTAGACAGTTGTTCTTGTCTCCGAGTCATGACTCCAGCAATTTTAGCCATGTATTGTTGGAGAGCATGGAGCGGACAGTGGGTGTCCGTTAGGGACTGTAAGTGGACCCTGGTGGGACTTAGACACCCAGGTATGGCATCTAGTTTGGCTGCCATGAGGTCAAACCCCACCCGCAGCTGGTCAGCCATCTTCTCCTGGCACCCTAACACACGGTGTTGGAATGCCATGTGTTGGTCGTGGGGGTCCTATGAGCCAGCCGCGGTGGGGGTGCTTCCTGCTGTGTGGTCTGTGCAGGGGGTGGGGTCTCCTCGATGCAGCTGGGCTGCCCTGCTCCTGGAGGTGGGGTGCCAAAGCTGTCCATGTGCTGCTGGAGGGCGTCGGTGTCGATGTTGGGGAGGTCGCCTTCGTCATCAGTGCTGAGTTGTTGTGTCTGCTCTGCAGGAGGTGATTCTCCCTCTGCAATGTGAAGGGGAGATGCAGATTGACACTGTGTTCACATGTATGTCCACGCATTGTACAAGTTTACTAACGGACTGCATACCAATGTACATTGTGAATGTTTGTGATGAGATGCCTATTTGATGCGAGACAGTTGACATTTCTACACCATCAGGGATGTGTGGTTGTACTTGTCCATTGTCATCTCACAGTTTCCTGCTATGCCAAATGCGAATGGCCATTTACTACACACAAGCGGCAGCAGTTGTGTCCTCTGTTCTGTTGTGAGAGTGTTGCAGTTTGTGCCACATTGTTGTCAATGTTGTGGTGCTCTGATTCTTATGTGTGTGTGCTGCATTGTGGGTGTGTTGCCCCTTCAGCTCTGATTTGGCTGGCACTTCTCCCTTTCAGGCGGTGTGCCTTTCACTTCTGTGCTTATACAGTGCTGAGATGTTGCAGACTTGGGTAAATTGGGCTCTTGGTCGGTGTTGTGACTCTTGGGCATGGTTTGTCTGCAGATGTGTTCTGCTTACTTGTGCATGTGTGCCATTGTGCCCATCTCCCCCCGTCCCCCCAGTCCCTGGTCGTTACTCACCCTGTTGCTGTTGGCTCAGGTCATGTTGTGCAGTGTCCGGTCCACCAACTCCTGCCACCGTCTCCCCAATGATGACTCGGGTCACCATTTCCTGCATCTCATCCAGCTCCTGTTGTGTCGCTGGACTTCCACCTCCAGTCTGCATTGCTGCTCTCAGGTTGGCAGCGGTTTTCAGCTTGGTTTTGCGCTTCACATCAGTCCAGCGCTTCTTGCAGTCATCCACTTCCCTTCTCTTCAATCCGACTGCATTCACCTTGGCCAAGATGGACTGCCATATTGTATTTTTAGTTGCCAATGTCACAGTGGAGGTGATGAACAGTTGGTGGTGGTGTTCTGTTACCTCCGTAATGAGGATCCTGGTTCCCTGCGGACTGAGACGCGTCTTCCTCTTCTTCTTCTCCTTGCCCTTCCCTGTCCCTGAGGTCCCAGGCTGGTCCTCCGTGTGGCTTGTGGGGTTCTGGTTGTCCTCTGTACTTGCTCCGGCTCCCTCCATGGTGCTTCGCAGTTGTTTTTGTTTTGTAGGTGTTTTTTTTTGCAGCTTTTGTAGTGTTTGTTCCCGCCTTGCTTGAGGGACTTGCGGGCCTGGCGCTGCTTCTCGCTGGATTTTTATCGCAGTTGGGCTCATCGCAGCTTTTTTCACGTTCGGGTTTCCTTTTTTATCGCCGTCGCGGTAGTTGTATCGCGTACATTTGTGGCGTTCTCGGGAAACTATCGCATGTTACCGCCGTGTTGAGAATGAGACGTTGACACAGAGTTATTTTCCCGCGATAGACGGCGATATGAAAAATTGCGTTAACCTATTTTGGCGATGATTATCGCACGTTCTTGTGAATATCCCCCAAAATGTGCACACAGTTAGTTGTTATGGAGTTGGTAGCAATGCCATGTTATTTTAAAGACATGCTCTTAGTAGCATGTCATAGTTAAATATCTTCCATTAAATAATGCGCCTTTTAGAACTAATACTAAAACCAACAATGCCTTCGGAAAAGTGAAATAACAGAAGGCATTTTTTTCTATTTGACCCTTCTTACAAAAATGTTAATATGTCTTGTTTTATTATAAATTTTATTTTCAGTTAAGGACATTTCTTTCAAATGCCTGCTTATGTAACGGAAAAAAAACATTGTAAGCTATTTGGCGTGTCAGTTTCATTTCATTTAGCTGTCATTTGTTCAGAACTATAAAACATTTTTAAAGCATAGGTTTATAAAATCCAGTTAGATTCGTTGACAAACCTTTATGAGAATGCATAGGTAGCTCCAGTCGAAAACTCACATTTTCACTAATGACACTAATCAGGAAATTGTCTTATGAAGAATGGAGATAATCCTATAGATAGGAAAATGTATATATGGGGATGTTGTTGATCGAAGTCATCCACCTCACACAATATGTGTATACATTACACATTATGATGCATGTCTGCTGTGATGTTTGAAAAGTATTGGATGGACTGTCCCCCAGTAGACGAGACACTTTACCATCGTATATTCTATTGTGTCTCTATTCACAAAGTTAAAACAGTTTATTAGAGTTGTCTAGTTCTGGACATCTGAAATCATTGTGTT
The DNA here is from genome assembly GCA_963921515.1 of Calotriton arnoldi. NCBI lineage: Eukaryota > Metazoa > Chordata > Amphibia > Caudata > Salamandridae > Calotriton > Calotriton arnoldi. Next base: position 711,017 of record CAWUFW010002952.1, read on the forward strand.
GTGCTTCCTATAGTTGCGGGATATATGAATTAGCAACAATATGCAATTTAGCCCTGACAAAGTTTCCCTCAATATAATCATTAGGAATTATGGTGTGAGAAGTTCGTGTAATGGGCTTTCGTACAATTGTGCTACATTTTGGGAAAATTACAAAAATAATACGTAAAATGCTAAGCCAGCATTTGGTGGTATATTTGCGGCTATTCTGGATGCGAGGACGGATTTCATAGTAAAAAAACACAGGGTAAAAAACAGGAGTGGCACGAACAACCTCTGACTTAATTCTGGTTGTTTGCGTTCTTTCCTTACCCTCGCAATACTTTTGCTGTGAATGTGGCATAATTATGTGACGTGGCATAATGGTGCAACTTTGTGAATTTTGTACAAGACCCTATCGCCATCACAACGTCACTTTCAGTGACGTTGTAATGGCGATAGGGGCCTCACCTTATTTACAAGGCAGAGTTAAGCAACTTAACGTGGCTTAATGCTGCCTTGTAAATAAGGCCCCCTTTCACATTAGCGTGAAAGGGGAGGGCAATGGGTGTTGCTGTGGGCGTTCCACTGCAACATCCATTGATTCTGACGCTGCCCCCTATTTACAAGGGAGGCGTAAATAGAAGGCAGTGCCAAAATTAAGACCAGGGAAAACCTGGTCTTACCATGGTGCAACGAGGAGAAATGTTTCATTTCTCGTTGTTTTTGCTATTTTCATGTGTGCTTCGCTGTGCAGCACATGAAAACAGCAAAAGGCCAATGATTGTTTATGTACAGGAAGGTCCCCCTTGCTGCACATAAACAATAATTTTTTTTAAATGCCTTTTTGAAACTTCTGTGTATGCTACCTTCAGCAGCACACATAGAAGTTACAAAGCAGCATTTAAAGATTGTTTATGTGCAGGAAGGGGGACCTTCCTGCACATAAACAATCTTCCCCTGCACGCAGACACCCTTGCACTATGGTGCAAGGGTACCTGCGTAGGCGCTAGGCTGTAAAGTGTAGCGCCAGCACAGGGGGAAATGCAGGGCTGCACCACATTCTTGTAAACATGGTGCAGCCCTGCTTTTCTGAAGTGGCGGAGTGAGACGTTAAGACAGGAAGGCTAAAGCCTCACTCCGCCACTTCCCTTGTACATATGCCCCTTTGTGTATTAAGAGTAACACGAAATTCCTGAAACAATGCCAGTGTAATTGAAATTTCGCCCTGGCCCGTTATAAATCAGGCCTTTAATGTTAGCAATTTTCGCACCTAATGATACAAATGTTGGTATTTCATATATGCATTGCCTGCTGTGCATTGGTTCATTTAGGCAAAATATACGTTTTGTTGTGAATGTACTCAGTGGTGATTGATCAATTGTATTAAGTATATGTGTGCAAAGATACATAGATTGTGTTGTGACTTGAAAATAAATACCATCGGCGTTTCACAGTCTCTTTAGGTTTGGCTTAAAAGGGAAATGTTTTAGAGATGGTGTAACACGATGGAACGCAGGTATGGTATATTGTATTGCTGAGTTTGGGAGTGGCTAATGAGAGGTGGATACGAAGATCATGATTCCTGAATACCAATAACTGTCATTACTTCAAACTAACTCCGCAAAAGAAGAGAGCATGCAACGTTGCCAGAAATGTAGCTTTAGAAATAAAGGTTCTGTATCGAGGTTTAATTAAATTAGATTTACCATTTATTTAATTTAGTTAATCAGGTAGTAAAAGCTGTAGCATTTGGACCCGATTTAGGGCCTCATTTATGAGGAATTGGCATAGGGCAACGCTGCATTTCTTCTTGCTGCGCTGCCGTACACCAATGTGAAAGAGCAGGAATGCACAGTATTTATGAAATACGGTGCATTCCTCTCCTTTCCCCCTGCGCTGGTGCACAATTTGCTTTCTAGCGCCAACTGATCATAAAATAATATTGTTAGAACAAATCATAACAAATAATGCATTCAGCACGTTCAATAAAGGAAGGAATCCCTATTCTAAATAATGGGGTGAACATGGTGTTAGCATAAACCCATAAAGAGTTCAAGTTCGAGAGGCAAGTGTGAGATAGAGCATAAAGCTCAAATTCAATCACTCAATAATGGCTAAACTTCCCATAAAGAGAGGTTCACCAAACTCAATAATTCTCAGCAATGAAGCTAAATATTCATGCAGTAGCAACTACTAATGCAGTAGCAACTGCATTTAGCAAACACAACAACTTTGAAGTAAGTGTACTGCATTTACCAGAATGCAATGCAGTGAACTGTGCTGGAATGAGAGGCAGTGTGCTCACTCCCCTCTTGTGTTTAAAAGGCGTCCTTCAGCCAATGAGCTGACGAGCTCACCTGGGATGCACCTGTGTGCCTGTGGAGAGGTACAGAGACCTGTGAAGACTTGGGCGGCATAACAGCAACCCCAGATGACTTTTCTCTGCTCTCTACTACTTCCGCTCTCTACTGATGATGGGCTAAACCAGGAAACACATGTCAAACTTAGTTTGAGTGCTAAATAAATACTTTACACATTGCCTCTATGTTCAACCTGACTGCTTTTGTGCCAAGTTACCAGAAGGTTATGCACAGGTTAATTTAGTGACTTTTCTGGTACACCCTGACAAGGAGTTTGGCTGTTGCTTGAGAAGGACTCACACCTCCCTCAACCAACAACCACGTTTCTCAGTTATTATATTGCACGCTAGAATGGATCTAATTAGTTATCTAACCTGTGGTATGCAGTGCTTCTAAAACACTAAAAGCTAGGGGCCACATGTATCAAGCTTTTTGCAGTCGCAAACGGGCCGATTTGCAGAATTGCCTGTTTGCGACCGCAAAAATCATTTTGGTATGTATCAAACCCAAACTGCGATTCAGTAGCTCATTACCAAATCACAGTTTTGGTTTTCGACCAAATACTGATTTAGTATTTGGAAGGGGCGTCCCTTCCAAATACCGAATCAGAATGGTATGCATTAATGTTTTGCAACCGAATTCCGGTTGCAAAACATTAATCATTTACAGACTACCGAAGTCTAGTGGTAATGCATTCATAAATGGGAAGGGGTCCCCTCAGGACCCCTTTCCATTTGTGAAAGTAAAAAAAAGTTTGTTTAAGAGAAGATAGTGGTCCATGGGACCACTGCGTCTTCTTAAACAAACAACATTTTGAAAAAACTTTTCATTTAAAATGCTACCTGTTTTCCTTTAATGACAACGGTTTACATTTTTGAAAAAAAGACTTTATTTAAAAGCAATCACAGACATTATGGCTTGCTGACTTTAGTAGGCCACCAACCCTGTGATGCCGTTGATGCCTAATGGGTCGCAAATTGCAACCTACCTCAGGTCCTCTACATCTTTAGCCCTAAGAGATCTCCATTGGCTGCCCTTAAAGGAGAGAATTCATTTTAAATCTCTATGCATAGTGTTCAAAGCATTACATGACTTAGGTCCAATATCTATGCAGGAGAGATTTACCTGGTATACTCCAGGGAGAAACTTACGATCATCAGGTATGCATTTGGTAACCACCACCAGATTTAAGAAGACTAGGACAGGTGGCAGAGCCTTTGGGGTAGCAGCCTCCCGACTTTGGAATGACCTTCCTTTGAATATCAGGCAATTGAAATCTTTACTTCCATTCAGAAAGAGCCTAAAAACTTGGCTCTTTCCTAAGAATTAGTGTCACAAAGCATATCGTACAGACTTTTTTATGCACAACGTCATCTGGGCAAGTCACAGCGCCAGGATACCCATAGGGTGACAGTTTTGCGCTTTATAAATTCAAAAATAATAATAATAATATTCATGAGGCAGGTCGATTTGCGACCCGCTAAGAATCGCTAAATGAAACTCTATGAGTTTCATACATTTGGAATAGCGATTTCCTAATTGTGATTCAAAGAAAATCGCAGTTAGGTAATTGCCATTCTTAATGTTGATACATCTGGCCCATAGTCTTTTCATTCACTCACCAGAAGGAAATAAACACAGGTTACTACACTTGTGTAAGACAAAGAATGTTCTGAAGCATTCTACTGGATGCATATTAAAAACAGAAATTGAGTAGAGGTGACCTATTCTTTTAGTATTTGTAATAAGGAGTTTGAGGTATAAGCCAGGGCTACTTCTGTCTTACTCCTGAAATTAATCAGATGGACTAGAGTACTCTAAGAATACATCACATAAATAATTTTGAATCTGGCCCAGACAGTATTGATCTCTGTTCAGGAAGTTGCCAAAAACACATTAGGAATCTGTTAGAAATTGGGGCTCTAGTTGGCAGAGGTTTGCACCGTGTCCAAGTAGGGACTGCAATCGTAGTCAGGTTAAGCTAGATATACACTAAAAGCTAACCTGTGCTCACCCTCTGGTAGCTTGGCACAGAGCAGTCAGGCTTATCTAAAGAGGCAATGTGTAAAGTATTTGTGCAACACACACACACACAGTAAAACAATGAAAACACCACAAAAAGACTTCACATAGGTTTAGAAAAATAAAGAATATTTATCCCAGTAAAACAAGACCAAAACGACAAAAATCCAATATGCAGAAGTCAAGATATGAATTTTTAAAGAATACATCACAAATTGTGCTTAGAAGTCATTATTGGTCAAAAAGGTTACTTGAGGTCACGAGGGACCGGTACAAATCCAAAGTTCAGGTTGACCGCGATGGAGGGAAGTCTGGTTACAGGACCCAGACAGGCCCTCTGAACAAATACCTTGGCTGGAGCAAGTGTCGACATCGAGAGCATACTGCATCATCGTTGAGCCACAAAAAGGGAGTCATGCATTGTCGTCAAGCTCCGTTGAAGTGAATGCAATGCGTTGTCATAGGGGTGCGCAGAGCATCATCGTCGAGCTGCACAGGCTGTGAATCCACTGTCGTTGAGCAGCCTCTGCTTCGAAGGGCGATGCAGTGGAATTTCTCACATAGATAAGGCAATGCATTAGTTTTTGAAGAAATCAGCTGCAGAACCCATTTCTGAGGCCCTGACCTTCTTGTGTTTGTGGCTGTCTAGAGGGAAAGCACTAAGGGGCCGATTCCGATCTCGGCCGGTAGGGCTCCGAATCGGATTCGGATTTACCGGATCCGATTCGGAGCCCTGTTTCCCGACCGAATCGTACGTGGGTCCGGCCGAGCGAGTACGATGCAGGCACCCGCGAAAACTCCGACCGACTCGAACGCGGCTTCAACACGCTCCGACCGACTCGCATGGACACGACTCGCACCGCGCTATGGAGACGTTTCCCGGCCGGGTAAGTACGATGCGCGCCGCGAGCAGTCCGATCGACTCGCGCCGTCCGGCTCGAAAAAGCTGTCGGAGCCGGACTTTGGGGTCCGCGTCGGACCCCCTGTACGCGTAGGCGCGCGAGTCGCACACAGGGGGACCCATGTGTCCCCTAACTGTGCGTGTACGGCGCGATCGCTCGCCGCATACACGCTGTAGGGGGCGCCCTTGTCCGCCTCGCACCCATTGAGTCAATGGGAGCCCGCGTACGTGTTGTACGACAGGCTCCCATTGACTTCAATGGGAGTCCGACCGACTCGAGTCCGATGGCATGCGTGCGCATCGTACTCGATCGGTCGGACTGCCCGAGTCCGATTCGGTCGGAAATCTCTCCGGGTCCGGCTCGGTCGGAGAGATTTCCGGCCCGAATCGGAATCGCCCCTAAATGTATCTGTCACCCGGACACGTAATGGAGACAGGCTGGAGGCACACAGAGCAAAGTTAAGAGCAGAAAAATGTCTACTTTCTAAAAGTGCATTTCTAAAGTAGTATGTCAAATCCAACTTTACCACTAAAGGGAAGTTATCATTACCATTCCAAAGATATGAAACATGATTTAGCTACTCCCTTCTAATCATGAATTACAGCTTAAAAGAGTTTTAAGGAATTCCCAATGCTAACCTATGAGAATAGTAGGCCTTGCAGTAGTGAAAAATGAATTTAGCTATTTGTCACTACCAGGACATGTAAAACTTAAAATTACTTGTCGTGCCGTTTACTTACATAGAACCCTGCCCTTAGGGCTACCTATGCCCTACCTTAGGGGTGACCTATGTGTAATAAAAGGGGAGTTTAAGGCTTGGCAAGTGGTTTTAAATGCCAATTTGAAGTGGCAGTAAACTGCACACACAGGCCCTGCGATGGCAGGCCTGAGGCAGGGTTGAAAGGCTACATGTGTGGGTGGAATAAACAGTACTGCAGGCCCACTAGTAACATTTAGATTACAGGCCCTTGGTATATGGTATATCACTTTACAAGAGACTTACAGGTAAACTAAATATGTCAATCAGGTATACATCAATGTCACCATGTTTTAGGGAAGAAGCACATGCACTTTAGCACTTGTCAGCAGAGGTAGAGTGCTCAGAGTACTAAGGCCAACAAAGAGAGGATCAGAAAAAGAGGAGGTGGAAGACAAAAAGCTTGGGGTAACCCTGCAAAAAGGGCCATTTCCAACACAATCTTGTTGTTTGTTTCAGGGAAGTTTTTTATATTTAGCACTGCACTTACCGGTTTTGACAAAATCTGCTGAGCAATTTTATACTTCTGCAAAATATGTAAATTCATAAATAGAAATCATACCAAGAAATAGTCCACAGGCATTATTTCTCATTACTTCAATCTAGTTTTACTCAAATGTGATTTAGAATGTGAACATTATATTTAATTTTTGTAAAATAGATTGTTATTTCTCCCAAATTCTGCTTAGACTTCAAGAATTCAAATTGATATCTAAACCATTGCCACAATACCAGATTTTCAATGCAGATTTTTTTCAATTAACTTTTTGTGTCTTGATTGTAGTAATATTTATGTTGGCAAAAGAGGTAATACTCCATTTAATAATGAAAGAGTTATCAATTGCCCAAGTAAATATAAATTGTTCCCGATTTCAAGACTACCTATCAGGTGGTTTAAAATTCCGCTTTCACTGGGATGATGATGCCTGACGTCATGGCCCACTATTCTGTAAGTCTTTGCAGTCAGAGATTGCAGTGCCAATTAAAGAGGACAAATGGCTAGATGTTGTGTATATTCCTTGTAAATGAACTGCTCAGTCCCTGTGCTGTTCTGAGACAATGTACCAGTGATTTCCTGGGTCAGCACACACAACAGTGTAAGGACACCAATGGACTTTCCGTAACACAATGCCAAGCTCAGTTTTGTGTAATGTGAGACCAGTTCTTGGCTGTTCTTTTCCCGGGGTGGGCAGAATATTCTGTTCCGCCCATGAAATTGGCAGAATTTGGTGACTCTATGTTAGTCTCGCAATGTGGAGTTCCTGCCAAATTCTGCCAATCATGTGAGGCTCCCAAACAGTACGTTGGCGAGCGTGAGCAAGAGTTGGCATCCCCTAGCGCGTTTTCCGGTTGCTAGTAGGACATCCAACAAGATTTTTGTAATGCGGGCAGTCCCGACCATTCACAGTCAGAAGGTTGCTGCTCGAGTAGAAAATCTACTTGAGAGGCAGCAAAATGAACTTGAGGAATTGCGTTCTCTGGCGCACCGTTTAGTGCTGTTTGCACTGATTTTTCTGCACAGAATACTCTACCTGTACTAAATCACATCGTGAGCAGAGTGACGTGCCTATTTCCACCCGTTGGCTGAACTCTGTGGAATCACTCGGAGATTTTATTTAACTCAGCGGAATTCTGCTGAGTCAAATTCCACGAGTACCACCCACCCCTGTTCTTTACTGCAGAGCTGCAATGAGTGCACTATATTTCCATCCCCCCATTTTATACAAAATGTATGCACAGCTTTTGGCTCTGAATGTCTGGAACTTGCACTGGCTAAACCAGTAAGATGTATGATCTCACAATGCACCCAGAGGCCTGTCATTTGCAAACTGAATTCTAGGGATGATACATCAGACCTCTCTATACTTCATAAGCTGATAAACGGGTAGCATTGAGCTAGCTACTTCTACCTACTGCTCAAACGCTTTAGGATACTTCAGTTTGTGGTAAGTACTATACCCCTAGTAACTACCTATGGTAAAATGTTAGATCAGCTTTGCCAACTCTGCCCTTAGAACTGTTGCTGTCATTCATTGATGCTTAAGAAAGCTGAACAGAACAGATGGCATCATTTGCATAACCTACCTACTGTATACAAACACCACATTTCATTTAATGAAAGATCAATTATACATCATATGCTGCAAATCTTGTAATACAAGGGAAGGATGTGGAGTTTGTTCTCCTGATCAATGGAAGAGATTGCATTAATGAAGTTGAATTGTGTGTGCTCAGAGAACTGCAGTGTTTGCTTCTGTGATAGGAGTCCATGAAAAGGGGGAGCCATCAATTGCATTTTTTTTTCCTTCGAGCCTGTTTTCTTTCTTGTTTTTTATCTGTTGTTCCCAGATTGAAGTATTTGCTGTCAGCTGGTCTTGGCAGAATACAAATGATGTCTTGACTTGTTTCTCTGTCTTGCACAGGCATTTGATCTCGTTGACCTTGAGCAATCGACCTGATTTGTCTGTGGATTCTGAGGCTCACTTCCCATTTCAGGATGGATGACTAAAGTTCACAGAGCTGATGCTTTTATAATGTTACTTGATTTATGCAATGCAATTCATGACCTTTTGCAGTGTATGGAAATTCATTAAAATATGTAATTACATTTAGATTTTTGAGCTGGAGCCCGAGACGGTATCTGCTCGTCGAACAATACTTAGATTGCAATAGCCGCAGTCGATTGCTCCAGTTGTCTCAAAGCAGGGCACTTCAAAAATAACTTATTAACATAGGCACGTGAATTACAGTACCTGCAGCTGATTTCCTTCTTCATGCTGCAAAGTCATTTCTTTTCTTTTCCAATTTTTTTTCAATTCTTTTCTTGCTTTCAAGTGTGCTATATTCATTGTGAGAATGGATATTTATGTTTAGTATTTGATGCAAAGTATCCTAGCGGCACTGTCACTTTTCATATGTTGCCCCTGCCTGCACTTTTTGCGTAAGGCGAATCAAAACGATAGAATTTTAACTATGTGTCAAAATCCCGAAGGTGGTAGGATTCGTGACACACTTCCACTCAAGAATGACTGTAACGTGTTTATCGTCAGCCAATAGAATAAAGTTTACACGTGCAAACACGAATCATGAAGCAGGTCAGGAGAATAGATCAAAAGGGAAAATGTATGATCGTCGGTTCCCAGATTAAGCAAATTTCTCCCATGCAGAATGTTATTGGGTATCCGATGATAATGCTATGACGTTTTAATATTTGGGATAGCTCATCATTCCAACCGTAGAATGGATTTTTCATTTGGTGAATGGTCCCAATAAAAATAAAAGAAAGACAGAATTTAAATGTGGAGGACTCGAATTAGCATCAGGGGCCGGCCTTTCCTCAGACAGGGCCAAGGGCGAAACTAATTTTGGTGCCCATCCTAATCGTCCTCCTCTACCTACTCCTCCCCCATGCTCCGCCTCCCGTTGGTGACCCTAGTTGGCGGCCCTTTTGTGCTCACAGGTCACGTCCTTGCTGAATACCTCAGAGCAGTGACTGGCCTGTGAACACACATTTGCACCTTGACCCCTCACCTCAATCACCAATTCAGTTGCTAAACTGGAGGTGAGAATCCCTTGGAGGGGGCTGTGGAAGAAGGATGGGGGAGTGGGAAAAAGGTAATCAAAGGAGGAGAAAATTTAAGAAAACATGATTTACACTCAGCTTGATGGCAATGAACTGAAATGGCGGTCGGGAATAACAGATTTATTCAAGGCAGCTCAGGAGGTCTGCTACCTGTGGGCCCATCTAACAGTAGGCACCACAGGCCTGGGCCCAACTCACCCATGCCAAAAGCTGACCCTGTGAGCATTCCATTAAAATTGTGCTTTGGTAAACTTCTCCCCAGTGCTATTTTTGGAACAGAAATCTGGTGTGGCATGAAATGACCTAAGATTGATGTATGTGGAACAGAGTTGGGGATACTTCTTTTTAATTTGTTTATTTAAAATGTTTAATGAACTTTTGAGATCTTTCTATTTGAAACATGATGATCCTTTGATTCCTTAAGGTTTTTTGAGAAAATTGAACATCCAGAAATTTAGGTCTTCCAGTGGCATAAGGGAATTAATAAAATATAAACCTTTTAATAGTATGCATACTTATTCTGCTCAAAAAGCATGAGAAATTGAATGTGTAGCTCCACTCCAATGCCAATTAGTGTAAATCTAATATGTAAATGATGCTTCCCAGTTGTGCCATGGGGGACCGTGAGTATGAAAAACATATGTTGCTCCAACAATCAATGACATTCATAATATGTACATAAAACTGCAGGGTTTTTGAATCCCACGTGAAGTTGATTTGAAACTATTTCTAAAGAAAATGCTGCTTTTCTGTAAGTTCACTGTTTACTTTACCACAACTTGCACTTTATTTTCCTATGTCCACCCAAGTGATTTCTGATATTTTAAGATGCTTCAGTGAAACCAAGGATGAGGAAAAATAGACATATGTATTGTTAACATCACCATTAATCATCTAGTGTTAATGGTAAATGCTTAATTGTTGGCTTTCCTGACTTTATAAGATAACAGTAAAAGGAAATAGATTCATATAGGAAATGCCTAAAGCTCACCTGAGTGCGTTTGCAGAGTGGTGGAGAAAGGGGGGGTGACCTCTGAACACCTTTCAGTAATCCCGCTGTGTGGCGCTTACTGGACATAACAGGAGGGGTAGTTGGCCCTCAAGGACCCTCAAGACCCAACAGAACTTCATTCCCCAACTAGTAGTGCACCAGGAGGTGCATTTGCAAAGTGGTGGGAAAAGGGGCCGTGGCCTTCAACAACCTCTCAGCAATTCTACTGTGTGGGGCTTACTGGAGGTAACAGGAGGGTACTTGGCCCCCAAGGACCATCTGGAGTTAAGGGGACTTCATCCCCCAAATAATAAGGTACCCAGAGGTGCGTTTTCAAAATGGTGGTGAATGGGAGCGGGGCCTCCGGCGACTTGATGTTCTCCTTTGTTTTACATTTTTTTTATTTATCAGGAGAGGAGGGCTGTATGGCCCCCCCTTCCCTGGGCCGATTTCAGCCCCAGGGACCCCATCCCCCTGGGCCAAGCCTTTTTTTAATGGGTTAGGGCGGCCGAGTAGCCCCCCTCCTGGGTCAATTTTGGCCCCGGAGACCCCATCCCCCGGGGTCTGGCTTTTTTAAAAATATTGTTTTTAATTAAATTAAAGGAAGGAGAGCCAAGCGGCCCCTCTCCCGGGTTAATTTCAGCCCCAGGGGCCCCACCCCCAGGGCCCAGGCTCTTTTTTTAAACAATAAGGGAAGGGGGGGTCACGTGGTCCCCCTTCCAAGCTGATTTCAGCCCCGGGAACCCCAGCCCTAGGGGCCCGGCTTCTATAGGGGGTGCTGTGGTCCCACCCAGGGCACCCACTCACCACAAATGGGGACATGGTCCCTACTGGCACCCTGCCTCCTGCCAGAGCCGGCATTGCTTTGACGGAGAGGGAACTGCAGAATGTGCAGCTCTTACTCTGTCAAAGCAGTGGTGCTCCGCTTCTAGCAAGGAAGAGCATTTTTTATGTTCTCACTTGCTAGAAGCGGAGCCCAGTTTGCTATGGCTTGGTAGGAGCAGTAAAGCTCCCGCCAAGGTATAGTAAACAGCTGTGTCCCAGGGGTGAGCACCCCGGGACATAGCAGAAGCTGGCCCTGGGGGGTGGTGGTCCCCAGGGCCATGTATTGCTCTAGGAGGATGGCTGTGAGGCCCCCCTCCTTTCTTAAAATTTGCCCCGGGGAGATGGTGGTCTCTGGGGCTGCGGCGGGCCTCACACCCCCCGCATTCAATTTAACAAAAGCCCCAGGGAGGTGGCGGCCCCTGGGGCTGCTGGGGGAGCCCGCGCAGCCTCCTGGCATTATTTTCAGATTAATCCCTGGGCCTGTGGCGGTCCCCAGGGCTGGGAGGTCAAAGAGGCCCCCCATTTAAAAAATAAATAAGCCCCAGGAGGTGGGGCCCATGCGCCCCTACTGCTTTATTAAAATGCCCCCGGGACCTGGCCCACCCAGTGGCCTATTATCGCAAAAGCGCAGGAGCCAGCGATTCGGTTTTTTAAAATTTTCGGTGAGAGCCACGGATCTAGCGCGACTCCTGCCAAAATACTTTTTTTTAAAAATGTTTTTGGTCCTGCAGGGTCCCTGTGGGACCCTCCCAAGAGACCTAGGGGGTCAGGGTGTTTCTACCCTGACCCCTTTTCTTTTTTTAAACATTTTTTTCTGTGACTCAGTTCAAGCCGAGTCACAAGATGGCTGCCAACACTTCCTGGTTTGAAGTGTTGGCAGCCAATCATATTTCAGCACGAGATCGGGAGAGGTCGCGGATCCTCAGCCACCCTATATATACAACTGGAAATTTCTTTAAATAACTCCACAACTACTGAACGGATTTACACAAAATCACAAAAAAGCACTTCCCTGAACCAACATCTACCTTCCTGCCAAATTTGGTGTAATTACATTCGGGCTGTAGCCATGTCTAAAGTTCCTATAGAAATTAACATGGGAAAAAGGTGTTTTGGGACCCCCCCCTTTTTCCAGGCCCTTGCTTGGTGGATCTCCCCGAAATTACGAAGACAGCATCTGTAGTGAGTGTAATTTCGTGAGGATTCATCAAACGATGCCAAAGTTATTGGCAAAGGAAAAAACGCTCTTCCCATGGAAACTACATCCAAACTATAACTACCTACCGGCAACTGGCAGTAGGATATATATATATATATATATATATATATATATATATATATATATATATATATATATATATATATATATATTCACTGAAAAAACCATAGGTTTTAGGGACAGTTATAGTTACTTGGACATTGCACTCGTACAAAACCCGTGAAATTCCCCCGTTATAGTTAGTTCAGCTAACTATAACTCGCGCCCCGCAATGCACTGCTGATGACGTCACATATTACATCACTCATGACATGGTCAGTGACATCACTGATGACATCACTGATGACATCTCAAATGACATCACTGATGACATCATCCAGTGACTGTGTGTTTCTGTAAAGTTTAAATATTTTTAATATATATAGGAAAAGACGTATTGAAGAATGAGTGGGTGTGTAAGTGTCTGTATGGATGATTTAGTAGATGCGTGACTGACTCTATAAGTGAGTGATTTAACGTATCTTACTGAATGCATGGGTTAGTGACTAAACTGGGTGAATGTCTGTATCCGTCTGTCTGTTGCTGTGTAAGTGGCTGCATGTGTTTGTGAATAGCTAAATGAGTGTCTATATGAGTTATTGAATGCTTGTCTGAGTATCTGTATGGGTGCCTGAGTGTTTGTGTGGGAGGGGTGTGTGCAACTCTGTGCATAGATGTGTGAGTGGGTGATTCACTGGGTGGATGGTTTCAAGAGTGCATCTGTGATAGACTGTATGGGTGGGTAAGTGTGTGTAAGAGTGTGTTAGTGAGTGAATGTATGTCCCAGTGGTACATGTGTGAGTAACTACATATGTGAAAGGCAGTATATATGTGTGTTGGAGTATATAAATAGCTATAAGCAAGAGTGAGTGATTGTGATAGTGGCTGTATGGATGAGTGTGTGCTTGTATCAGTGATTGTATAAGAGCGTAACAATGTGCTACTATTTGTATGAGTAAGTGAGCTGGTGTGTGTATAACTGTATAGGTGAGTAAATGGCAGTGTGTTTAATTATTTGCATGACTGACTAGGTGTCTGAGTATCTCTATGGATGAGTGGCGTTGTTTGAGTGTCTATATAGGAGTAAGAGTGCATATGATAGTCCTGTACTGAGTGACCGTAAGTATGAGTGACTGTACGGGTGAGTGAGTGGATGTGTGTGTGTAGACCTAAGAATCAGTGAGTGGGTATGTAGTTATTGGTGTTGGAGTGTCTATGGTTTTGCGAATGGCAGTCTGTAATTTAGAGTGGGTGTATCAAAGATTATATTAGGGTGTGAGGAGGTGCATCAGATTATCACGTGGATGATGTCATCAGTGATGTCATTTGAGATGTCATCAGTGATGTCATCAGTGATGTCACTGACCATGTCATGAGTGATGTAATATGTGACGTCATCAGCAGTGCATTGCGGGGCGCGAGTTATAGTTAGCTGAACTAACTATAACGGGGGAATTTCACGGGTTTTGTACGAGTGCAATGTCCAAGTAACTATAAGTGTCCCTAAAACCTATGGTTTTTTCAGTGAATTTCAAAGGTTTTTTAAATGCTAATTTGTAACTATAACGTGTCTGAAACCTATGGTTTTTATAGTGAATTTCAAAGGTTTTTTAAAGGCTAATTTGTAACTATAACGTGTCTGAAACCTATGGTTTTTTCAGTGAATTTCAAAGGTTTTTTAAATGCTAATTTCTAACTATAACGTGCCTGAAACCTACGGTTTTTTCAGTGAATTTCAAAGGTTTTGTAAATGACAATTTTTAAATGTATTAATTGTTATATTAATTTTTTTCATACTGATTTACTACATTTTTAGAAACAATTTTTTTTACAGATTTTATTTTTTAAATTACATTGTAATTACATTATACATTACATTACAAAAATACTTTCTCAGAATGAATTACTTTAGTTTAAATACTTTGCACATAGGCAATAGACTTTTAAGTACAGTAGTTACAGTTGTTGCAATGGGCAACACATTTTCAAACACAATGCAACATTCAGCTCAATGTGAATTTCTAGTTAAATGCAATTAGTTACTTTATGGATTACTTTTTCTAACCACAGGACTGGATCCTAGATTCAGTCCTGGTACATCTCCTGTAAACAGTTGAGTAAAAGCGTTTTGGTTACAGTCGTGATTTTTAAGGAATATTATTGTATTTTAAAAGTTGACACTTAGAAACTTTTTCTCATAGAATCACCAATGTTATCCTATGGAAGGAAATTCACTTAGCAGGTAAAAACTGTTATTGTTACTTTTTCTTATTCAGTGTTGGATCCTGGATCCAGCACTGGTGCATCTCCTGTAAACAGTTGAAAGAATGTGTTTAAGTCATACAGGTGATTTTTAAGGAATATTTGTAGTTTGTAAAAATCAACACTTTGAAACTTTTCTGCTGAAAACCAGACAATGGATTCCTATGGAAGAAAATATAAGTTACTGGTAAGTACGGTTAAAATTACTTTTCAGGATTAGTACTGGGCTGAAAGATGCAGCACTGAGGTCTCTCCTGATAACAGGTGAGTAAATCGGAATTCGTATTTCGGCTGATTTTAGAGGAATATTTTAAAGTTCCAAAACTCCACACTTAGAAGAATTTCCAAGTGAAACCAGTCAATGTTAGCCTATGGAAGGAAATTCAAGTTACTGGTAAGTACGGTTAAAATTACTTTTCAGGACCAGTACTGGGCTGAAAGATACAGCACTGAGGTCTCTCCTTATAACAGGTGAGTAAATCGGAATTCGTATTTCGGCTGATTTTAGAGGAATATTTGTATGTTTCAAAAATCAACACTTAGAAACTTTTTCAGCAAAAAGCAGGCAATGATATCCTATGGAAGGAAATTCAAGTTACTGGTAAGTACGGTTAAAATTACTTTTGAGGATCAGTACTGGGCTGAAAGATGCAGCACTGAGGTCTCTCCTGATAACAGGTGAGTAAATCGGAATTCGTATTTCGGCTGATTTTAGAGGAATATTTTAAAGTTCCAAAACTCCACACTTAGAAGAATTTCCAAGTGAAACCAGTCAATGTTAGCCTATGAAGGAAATTCAAGTTACCGGTAAGTACGGTTAAAATTACTTTTCAGGACCAGTACTGGGCTGAAAGATGCAGCACTGAGGTCTCTCCTGATAACAGGTGAGTAAATCGGAATTCGTATTTCGGCTGATTTTAGAGGAATATTTTAAAGTTCCAAAACTCCACACTTAGAAGAATTTCCAAGTGAAACCAGTCAATGTTAGCCTATGGAAGGAAATTCAAGTTACTGGTAAGTACGGTTAAAATTACTTTTCAGGGTCAGTGCTGGGCTAAAAGATGCAGCACTGGGTTCTCTCCTGATAACAGGTGAGTAAATTGGAATTCGTACTTTGGTTGATTTTAGAGGAATATTATAAAGTTCCAAAACTCCACACTTAGAAGAATTTCCAAGTGAAACCAGTCAATGTTAGCCTATGAAGGAAATTCAAGTTACCGGTAAGTACGGTTAAAATTACTTTTCAGGACCAGTACTGGGCTGAAAGATGCAGCACTGAGGTCTCTCCTGATAACAGGTGAGTAAATCAGAATTCGGATTTCGGCTGATTTTAGAGGAATATTTGTATGCTTCAAAAATCAACACTTAGAAACTTTTTCAGCAAAAAGCAGGCAATGATATCCTATGGAAGGAAATTCAAGTTACTGGTAAGTACGGTTAAAATTACTTTTGAGGATCAGTACTGGGCTGAAAGATGCAGCACTGAGGTCTCTCCTGATAACAGGTGAGTAAATCGGAATTCGTATTTCGGCTGATTTTAGAGGAATATTTTAAAGTTCCAAAACTCCACACTTAGAAGAATTTCCAAGTGAAACCAGTCAATGTTAGCCTATGGAAGGAAATTCAAGTTACTGGTAAGTACGGTTAAAATTACTTTTCAGGACCAGTACTGGGCTGAAAGATACAGCACTGAGGTCTCTCCTTATAACAGGTGAGTAAATCGGAATTCGTATTTCGGCTGATTTTAGAGGAATATTTGTATGTTTCAAAAATCAACACTTAGAAACTTTTTCAGCAAAAAGCAGGCAATGATATCCTATGGAAGGAAATTCAAGTTACTGGTAAGTACGGTTAAAATTACTTTTGAGGATCAGTACTGGGCTGAAAGATGCAGCACTGAGGTCTCTCCTGATAACAGGTGAGTAAATCGGAATTCGTATTTCGGCTGATTTTAGAGGAATATTTTAAAGTTCCAAAACTCCACACTTAGAAGAATTTCCAAGTGAAACCAGTCAATGTTAGCCTATGAAGGAAATTCAAGTTACCGGTAAGTACGGTTAAAATTACTTTTCAGGACCAGTACTGGGCTGAAAGATGCAGCACTGAGGTCTCTCCTGATAACAGGTGAGTAAATCGGAATTCGTATTTCGGCTGATTTTAGAGGAATATTTTAAAGTTCCAAAACTCCACACTTAGAAGAATTTCCAAGTGAAACCAGTCAATGTTAGCCTATGAAGGAAATTCAAGTTACCGGTAAGTACGGTTAAAATTACTTTTCAGGACCAGTACTGGGCTGAAAGATGCAGCACTGAGGTCTCTCCTGATAACAGGTGAGTAAATCGGAATTCGTATTTCGGCTGATTTTAGAGGAATATTTTAAAGTTCCAAAACTCCACACTTAGAAGAATTTCCAAGTGAAACCAGTCAATGTTAGCCTATGGAAGGAAATTCAAGTTACTGGTAAGTACGGTTAAAATTACTTTTCAGGGTCAGTGCTGGGCTAAAAGATGCAGCACTGGGTTCTCTCCTGATAACAGGTGAGTAAATTGGAATTCGTACTTTGGTTGATTTTAGAGGAATATTATAAAGTTCCAAAACTCCACACTTAGAAGAATTTCCAAGTGAAACCAGTCAATGTTAGCCTATGAAGGAAATTCAAGTTACCGGTAAGTACGGTTAAAATTACTTTTCAGGACCAGTACTGGGCTGAAAGATGCAGCACTGAGGTCTCTCCTGATAACAGGTGAGTAAATCAGAATTCGGATTTCGGCTGATTTTAGAGGAATATTTGTATGCTTCAAAAATCAACACTTAGAAACTTTTTCAGCAAAAAGCAGGCAATGATATCCTATGGAAGGAAATTCAAGTTACTGGTAAGTACGGTTAAAATTACTTTTGAGGATCAGTACTGGGCTGAAAGATGCAGCACTGAGGTCTCTCCTGATAACAGGTGAGTAAATCGGAATTCGTATTTCGGCTGATTTTAGAGGAATATTTTAAAGTTCCAAAACTCCACACTTAGAAGAATTTCCAAGTGAAACCAGTCAATGTTAGCCTATGGAAGGAAATTCAAGTTACTGGTAAGTACGGTTAAAATTACTTTTCAGGACCAGTACTGGGCTGAAAGATACAGCACTGAGGTCTCTCCTGATAACAGGTGAGTAAATCGGAATTCGTATTTCGGATGATTTTAGAAGAATATTTGCACAATGGTGAAGGGAGGGGCGGGGCCTGAGGTGACATCTTTGCAAACGCGCCCCGTGGCGCGTTTTAAGTTGGGGGATTAAGTCCCCTTGAATCCTGAGGGTCCCTAGGGGCCAACTAGCCCACCAGGAACCTCCAATATGCGCCAGGGGCTGCGTTGCAGAGACGTGTAGAGAGGCCACACCCCTTTACACCTCTCTGCAACGCAGCTCTGTGGCGCTTTCTAGATGTACCTGTTGGGCTAGTTGGCCCCCAGGGACCCTCAGGATTGAAGGGGATTTAATTCCCCATCTTAAAACGCGCCACAGGGCCTGTTTGCACACATGTCACCTGAAGCCCCGCCCCTCCCTTCACCACTGTGCAAACGCGCCCGTGGCGCGTTTTAAGCTGGGGATTAAGTCCCCTTGAATCCTGAGGGTCCCCGGAGTCCAACTAGCCCACCATATACCTTCCAAAAGCGCCACAGAGCTGCGTTGCAGAGAGGTGTAAAAGGGGTGTGGCCTCTCTACACGTCTCTGCAACGCAGCCCCTGGCGCATATTGGAGGTTCCTGGTGGGCTAGTTAGCCCCCAGGGACCCCCAGTATTCAAGGGGAATTTGTTCCCCCTCTGCAAACGCGCCAGGGGGCGAGTTTGCAGAGTGGTGAAGGAAGGGGGCGGGGCCTGCGGGCCCGATCGTTTAAAAAAAAAAAAAAAAATTGTCCTCTGAAGGGGGCTGTGTGGCCCCCTTCCTTTTTCCTGCTTTTGGGCCCTGGGGACCCCATCCCCCAGGGCCTTACCCCTTTTTTTTATTTAATTTAAAAAAAAAAAACGGTAAGTGGGGCCTCGTGGCCCCCCTTCCCTGGGCCTGTATTGGCCCCGGGGACCCCATCCCCCGGGGCATGTCCTTTTTTTTATTTTCTTGGGAGGGGGGCTGCGTGGCCCCCCTCCTCAGGCCATTTAAGGCCCCGGGGACCCCATCCCCTGGGGCCGGCCTTTCCATTTTTTTTTTTTTTTTTTTTTTTTGGGGAGGGGGCCGCGTGGCCCCCTCCTGGGCCACTACTTGCCCCGGGGACCCCATCCCCCGGGCTGGCCCTCTCCGTTGGGGACTGTGGGGGTCCCCAATCCCCCACCAGTCCAGCCGGCTCCCCACGTCCCTTGGGAGCCGGCATTGCTAGCTCCACATGGGGAGCAGCTGACATGCTGCTCCCCATGTGGAAAAGCAATGTGCTTTGGATATTGGAAGAGAGAGGAGGTTTCCCTGCTCTCTCTTCCAATATCCAAGCAGTTTGCTATGGCAGGACGGGAGCCGCGAGCGTCCTGCCATAGCAAACTACAGTGTCCCGGGGGTAGGCACCCCGGGACACTGGAGGAGCCGGCCCTGGGGGGTGGCGGTCCCCAGGGCCATCAAGGGCTTCCAGGAGGGGGGCCGCGCGGCCCCCTCCCTACATCAGCACAGCCCCGGGGAGGTGGTGGTCCCCGGGGCTTCGGGGTCCAAAACGGACCCCCATTTTAATTTGTTAGTGCCCCGGGGAGGTGGCGGTCCCTGGGCGTGTGGGGGCTGGAGCCCCCCACACAGGTTGTTCAATTAATAAAAAAGCCCCGGGAGGTGGTGGTCCCCGGGGCTGCGGGAGGGCTCAGAGCCCTCCCGCACCATTTTTTAAAAAGCCCGGGGGGTGGCGGTCCTCGGGCTTGGGGGCCCTTTGAGGCCCCCACACATAAAATTAAACCCCCACCATGCCCCCGGGACTTGGGCCACCCGGGGGCAAAATACAATCGAGCGCGGGAGACCGCGCTTCAATTTTTTTTCGGCAGGATTCGCGCACCCTGAGCGCATCCTGCCGATTTTTAAAAAAAGAAATTATTTTTTTTTGCCCAGGGGTCCTTGTGGGACCCCTGAGCAACCTAGGGGTCAGGGTGTTTCTACCCTGCCCCCTTTGTGCGCTTTGCGCACTTGTTTCTGTCCCTCGGTTCTACCGAGGGATAAATGGCTGCCAACATTTCCTGAATCGGAATGTTGACAGCCAATTAACATGCAGCTCGTGAACGGGACGGTGCGCGCAGGGTGCGCTGAGGGTACGCGGACCCTACTCGGCCATAGATATCACTATCTTTTTACTTTTCATTTTCTCAGCAACTACTGAACGGATTTACACCATTTAACAAAAGGGTTCTTTCTGAACCAAGAACTACCTCTTTGCCAAATTTGGTGTAATTCCGTTCAGCAGTTCGGGCTGTAGCCGTGTCTAAAGTTTCCTATGGAAAAATGCATGGGGAAAACGCGTTTTGGGACCCCCTTTTTCTCGGCCCCCGCTGACGAATCCCCCGAGACTTTCAGGGTAGGAGCGGACCGGAGCGGGCCACAAAGTTTGAAAATTTCGCGAAGATACGTCAACCGGCAAGAGAGTTATTTCAAATAGAATGTCGCGGATTTCCTATGGATAATAGGTTGTAACTATAACTATCTACTGGCGACCGCCAGTAGATAATATATATATATATATATATATATATATATATATATATATATATACATATATATGAGAAATCTGTTTATTTCTGTTTGTGTTTGCTCAATTTAGATTTGCACTGTTCGAGTATTTCAATATCATTCTTTAAATATGGTTGGGGAACAAAATAGCTTTTTTTAGCTTTGTTATGAATATCGATGCACATACTGAAATTTCTAAAATCTAAAAGATCATATTTTTGAGAAGGCTGAACTATTTGATACCATTTTGGCAAAACACTAACATACTTGTGATCGCACGACCTGTCACATGTGACATGGATTAATAACTTCGTGCTCAGTTCACAAAAAACTTGATGGAACCTGCTCTTCGAGTACTCCTGGTTCACTTCCAGAATTTGTGATTCTTGCCTGCTGTCTCTTTGCTTCTGGTAAAAATACATTTATAAAGACGAAAGATATTTTCTTCTTTCCTGTAAAAATTTTCAACACAGAGCCAACGTTCACTAAATTTGGGATGCACTGTAATCTTTTGCAAAATATATTTCAATTTATGATACCATTGTTGTGATTGTTGAGGCTGTAAACACCTCAAACACTGCTTTTACTCTGGAATTTTCATTCTAACATTCACTCTGCTGGCGGGTTAAACTATTTTTATACACATACTGCATATATTCTACATTGTCCCACAAATGTTTGAGTGTAGTCTGCATGGCATCTATGAATGTGATTCGGTCACACTTCTTCTCTGTATATCAAAACAGCCAGCTGCCTTTAGAAGATGCAATAGGCCTCACCTTCCCTTAATCAGATGTCATGAGAGCTTCTGGGCTCCCAGCAAAGGCCCAATGTAAAAAGACCAAAGATATCTACTAGTGGGTGAAGGACAACTACCTCCAGCTAAACTGTTAAAAAATGTTGGTCAGAACTGGCAAGAGAATGTAGGTGCGCTTTGAAATAAAACGCAAACTAATATAGCTATAATGAATGAGCAGTATTAACATGCAAGCTTCAATGGAAATAACATATGTTTAAAAATGCTAAATCTGTCTTAAGCAGTCACATTAACTCATAGGAGGCCTCAAGTGACTAAAGCAACCTTGTTTGACAAGTTGGTTGAACAGAAGCTCAGAAACACACATAAAATGATTAATTATTGAACTTTCTATGATCATGTTCTAATAAATAATAAGTTTCATAAATGATTTCATCTAAAACTCTGCAGAATGTTTCTACTTACACAAAGACCACTGTTAACACATGATTAGAAATTGTCATTTAATGAAATAATGAAGACCAAAACCTTACATACAAATGCAGTATTTACATGTGAACTTGAACTTTCCACCTAATATTTCCTTTTTAGTTAATACAGATGCTTTGAGTTTTACATAGATCGTTGTTAGTGAAACATACAATTTGATATTTAGAAGGTTTGACATATAATGAAATACATGGGACAGAAGATTTGAATGAGTAAATGGTCCACATGAATCTATAACTGATGCATTTAAGTTTCAAAACTAACATTGCTGTCTGTAGACTATTGTATTTCTGTGAGAAGAGAAGTGATCCTATTCCCAGTATAACACTGAAAGCTGATTGGATGAGAGGAGGAGAAGATGCAACATGAACTGCAACATCGTTTTGACTGTGTATAATAGTGCGTGTTCCTAGAGTAGGTTGCCATTCTTACCACTTTTTATTTTACCCTATTGGCATTTGCAGTTGCTACTGCTGCTACAGATCCTATCCATAACCCTTTCTCCTTATTCCACATTCTCTGAGACTCTACTGAGTTTTTTTGAACATCTCTTTATTGAAAGTTCTGTCTTGATTGATTTTTGTATTATTTGAACTGTTCTATATGCTGAAGCTCTATGCTTTCTCTCACTTCTCGAACAAGGACTTGTTATGGGTTCTTACTGATACATATTTTCAACCAATTCTTGGAATAGGGATTCTTTCCTTAATGGAATGCACTTTATTATTGATTTTAGCTGATTTATTATGGATTTCTAATAAGATTTCAATGACTAAAATTGATTAATTTAATTGAGATCTAATAAAGATGACTTACTAAAAGATTTATAATAAAACCCTTTTAACTCATACAAAATTCTTATTATTGACTGAACTTAGAATAGAAATTGTGATTTTAATTATTGGGATGTATTGCTCCTGATCTTCTGTAAAACAATGGCAAATGTCTATCGACCAGAGAGAGAAAATCGCAAAGGGGATCAGACTGTGTGATGGTAAACCAAGTTTTTATTTAAACTGATTCCTGCTCCAGCAAGAACCAGGTGAAACACAACTTTAACCCCTTCCCTGCGGGGGTAATTCCCCCACGGGTGCGAGGGGGCGGGGAGTGAGCGCGGCGCCGCGTTGCTCGTGGCGAGACCAGCTCGTCATGAGTCACAGTGGAGCTATGCTCATGACGAGCTGGTCTTGTCACAACCCCGCCCACTCATTAATTCTCCCACACAGGCGAGGAATTAATCCCGCGTGGGCGGCGCGCAGCCTTTATGACGAGACCAGCTCGTCATGAGCACAGCTCCACTGTGTCTCATGACGAGCTGGTCTCGTCATGAGCATCGAAGCGGTTAAATAAATCAGTGAGAAACGTTGGGATCTGGTTTAATTAAAACTTTTTGCATAGACACCAGTTTGCAACAGCACCAATCACCACTTCATGATGATTAGAAGGATCATCTTTAACACAGTCACCTATTACTAGAGGATTGATTCTATCGGGACTTAATTTCTGCTACATAGTGTACAAAGGAGCAGATAAAAATAGTCATGCAGCCAGATTCTCATTCAGTCTACAAAACATTCTATCAAATCACCATAAGTCTAAAAGATCTCCCCTGGCTTCTGGTGTCACAGAGGATACACAATTAGAACTCTAGGTAAAAGATTGTGGAACTCACTAAGTCCTGACTAAGACACCAATGAAACTTTATGTCCTTAAAGAAAAACCTGAAAAACACCCTCCTTTGCAAAGATGCCAACACACCTGTTAGACACCCAGAGACCCCTTTTCCTCTAATTAGAGGACCTGCCCATTTAAGATTCTTCTCATGGCCAGCAGATAGTGCCAATTCTATTTAGAACTACTGTAGCTTTTGCTATGTCCACCAGATGACACTACATGAGAAGTGCACCTGATATTTGAATTCTAGCACTGTGAATTGGTGGCATGTTAGGGTGGCTTACAGAACAATCAATAAATAATTAAACAAACCTTGCAGGTGCAAGCCAAAGCCTTAGCGGGTTTCATGTAATCTAAATTTGGTTTGCTTCCGATCTACTCTTTCAATATATACTGAAAAATAGGAAACAAATAACATGATTTTTAGAGCAGTTCCTCCTGGCTTAATGATTTGCGCCTCTGAAAGTGGATTTAGGGAACTGTGTGCCATTCTGAAACATTTCCATTTCAAATTTTAAAATGACCACGTTAAATGAAAGTGAAGAACAAATAAATAATTCCAATGCTGGCACTAAATGGGAGTGTGCAAGGCAAGGCAACTGAAACGAGGGAACATACACATAGAAAAAACACACTCACAGAAAGGTTATTAGCTGACAACGACAAAGTAAATGTTTTCTTCCAATATTTCCTGATGATGAATTGCTACTTCAAGAAACAGGAGTAGAGTTCTAAACCTATTGCTGTTTATCTTGATGACAGCTGACCATATTAATACATCATACAAAATGGAAACAATAAAGAAAAATAATAGTGATAATGTTATTTCTGAATCTGAAAAATCAATTGTGTTGTTTTTAATCATGCCAGTCTATCCAGTGCATTCGACAAATCTACCACATGACGTATGTTATATATATTGTTGTGTTACTGATAGTCAATGGCATTGTGTTTGAAGTGAGTTATGACAAATCTTTTGTGGATCTATGCGGATGTTGCTAGTGAGGGCGCATGTAACCTGATTACCCGTAAGCATCTGGACCATGAGTGTATTTTTCATTGATAATCTATTTATGAGTTGATTGATGAAAGGCATTTTATCCATTCCCAACTTGCTCATGGATGCTTTATCAATGTGCAAAGGGTGTTGGAACAGCCAATTGTGCAAAAATACTAATAGTCTTTTTTACAATGTAAATGTTGCATATGACAATTTATGAATTAGAAATCATACACATTTTATTTATTGTTGTAGATCCATATTTTTACTTAGCCTACTTTGCATCAGTTAGTTTTTTTTGAGGCCCAGACTCTTGGGACCTTTTTCATAAATGCATTTGCTATTGTATATTTTTAAGCCACTGAGGAATCTGCAGTAGTAAATCCCATACATGGGGTGGCTGTGTGCATTACAAGATGCAGTTTGCCTTGTAAGTTTATGAACACCCACAAACATGTACATTTATGGGCATTCACAAACTCTGATCTGACCCCTTCCCACCCTGGAAATGGTTGTAAAGTTTCTTTGTACATCCCCTTCCAAGATGGAAAATTGAAATGATCAATGGAAATGATCAATGCCAGATTTGTTGGGGGGAAGCTTTCTCCATTGAGAAAAATGTTATTGCCATGCGAAATTGCATTTTCACAGTGGACTGCTTTGTAGAATTCCGAGCTATACAGAATTACTCGTAGCATGTATAGGAGCCTGGGAAAGTGCCACATCTAATTTGTAGAGATATGCCTGGAAACCTGCAACTTTCATAGCCCACTTCTGGAAAGGTTGGTTAGTAAAAAAATGTCATGTAATGCTTTATTCATACTACCAAAGGAGAGCTAAGAATTTCTCAAAGAACATTGTTTACCTTTTAGAAGTTTAATTCTTTAGACCTTGTAAGAGTTCTGTCACAACTGACTATAATTCTGTGACCTCTCATCTCCAAAAGTTTTAAATCGTATTACCTATGTTGATGGTATGTGGTGTAATGTCCTGTTTCATTTTGTTGTGTTATGTTTATGTTATAGTGTGACATTTTGTGGTGAGGAGCTTTGTTTGAGATGTGTTTCATGGTGTTGTTTTGCATTGAGTATTGTTGTTTTATATTATGCTTCGGTATGTCATTGTTATGTAATGACTACAATTTACTTAAGAAAAGTATAGACACCAGTGTCTGTGTCCAACATTTGACGGCTTTGAAGTGTGCAATTACCAAAGACTAACTATTGATTGCGGCTACTTTCAGCAGTGTATTTAATCCATTATATTTTTTATACAACTGTCATGGAAGATAATTGATATTTTTACAGAGACTTGGAGGCAAATATTACAGCCTTTCTCTTAACTTTAAATAAAGTTGAACAAAGGCATACATTTCTGTTAGGGAACTGTAAACAAATTTTAGAAGAGGGTGGCTGCGCGAATCGAATAAGGTTAGATACTTTCTCTACATGTTGCAACGAAGGTCCAATTTATTCTTGTTTTTTTTTTAACTTCTTGACTTTCAAAAATGTACGCTTCTAATATTTGTTTTTTAAAACTAGGAAAGTATATGTTAATTACTTGCAGTTTTTTCTTCACGTGTGCTATTCTTTATTCTTTAGTTGTCGGGTGGCAAAAAAGGCCCTGATTGAGGCCATAAAATCTAAGTGTAACTTCAAAGTAAAAACAGCAAGGACCTCTTACAAAGCCACCATTGCACTTGCAAAAACGGCATGGGAAATGGATCAATGGGAAAGTCTGAAATTGGCCCCTGTGGCAAAAGACATGAAAACATTTTGGAACATTGTATCCACAGGTAGTAGTAAAGGGAAGGCGGCTCTAGAGCCAAACGTAGCGGCTGACCACTGGAAAGAGCACTTTCTGGCCCTTTACGCTTCACATGAGGTCAAGGGTAGTAGCCAGACCCTAGCTACCTTGCCACCCTTGAAATCTAATCCAGTTGCCTCGGAGATTACCCTGGCAGAAGTTACCAAAGCCCTAAGTAGAATAGTTCCCGGCAAAGCAGCTGGCTTGGACAAGATACCAGGGTATCTTTTTCGGGCTGAACCCAATATCTCGGGCCCCTATCTACGGGTGGTCTATAATGCCATCTTGCTAGAGTCAAGCTATCCTGGCTGATGAGGGCTGAAAGCCCGAAACCGGTCTTAGGATGCTTGATTCCGGTCCAGGGAAGACATGGCTTGGCAGTTCGGTCTGGACTGTTCCCATGGGGCACAGGGTCAAGACTGATTTGCATATGGCTATGTCTGAACTGGGGTGGCGTGGTGAAGCAAAATAACGATGGATTAAACCCAGATCTGTGACTGGGGGTGAATGTTTGCCAATGTGCAACATTCCGTCCATCATCTTGTGTGTTTTGCATTTTGCCCTAAGTGGGAAGGGTATGCCCAGACGTGGGTCCCGTGCTCACTGCGCCACTGGAGTCAAGCTATCCTGGCTGATGAGGGCTGAAAGCCCGAAACCGGTCTTAGGATGCTTGATTCCGGTCCAGGGAAGACATGGCTTGGCAGTTCGGTCTGGACTGTTCCCATGGGGCACAGGGTCAAGACTGATTTGCATATGGCTATGTCTGAACTGGGGTGGCGTGGTGAAGCAAAATAACGATGGATTAAACCCAGATCTGTGACTGGGGGTGAATGTTTGCCAATGTGCAACATTCCGTCCATCATCTTGTGTGTTTTGCATTTTGCCCTAAGTGGGAAGGGTATGCCCAAACGTGGGTCCCGTGCTCACTGCGCCACTGGAGTCAAGCTATCCTGGCTGATGAGGGCTGAAAGCCCGAAACCGGTCTTAGGATGCTTGATTCCGGTCCAGGGAAGACATGGCTTGGCAGTTCGGTCTGGACTGTTCCCATGGGGCACAGGGTCAAGACTGATTTGCATATGGCTATGTCTGAACTGGGGTGGCGTGGTGAAGCAAAATAACGATGGATTAAACCCAGATCTGTGACTGGGGGTGAATGTTTGCCAATGTGCAACATTCCGTCCATCATCTTGTGTGTTTTGCATTTTGCCCTAAGTGGGAAGGGTATGCCCAGACGTGGGTCCCGTGCTCACTGCGCCACTGGAGTCAAGCTATCCTGGCTGATGAGGGCTGAAAGCCCGAAACCGGTCTTAGGATGCTTGATTCCGGTCCAGGGAAGACATGGCTTGGCAGTTCGGTCTGGACTGTTCCCATGGGGCACAGGGTCAAGACTGATTTGCATATGGCTATGTCTGAACTGGGGTGGCGTGGTGAAGCAAAAATAACGATGGATTAAACCCAGATCTGTGACTGGGGGTGAATGTTTGCCAATGTGCAACATTCCGTCCATCATCTTGTGTGTTTTGCATTTTGCCCTAAGTGGGAAGGGTATGCCCAGACGTGGGTCCCGTGCTCACTGCGCCACTGGAGTCAAGCTATCCTGGCTGATGAGGGCTGAAAGCCCGAAACCGGTCTTAGGATGCTTGATTCCGGTCCAGGGAAGACATGGCTTGGCAGTTCGGTCTGGACTGTTCCCATGGGGCACAGGGTCAAGACTGATTTGCATATGGCTATGTCTGAACTGGGGTGGCGTGGTGAAGCAAAATAACGATGGATTAAACCCAGATCTGTGACTGGGGGTGAATGTTTGCCAATGTGCAACATTCCGTCCATCATCTTGTGTGTTTTGCATTTTGCCCTAAGTGGGAAGGGTATGCCCAGACGTGGGTCCCGTGCTCACTGCGCCACTGGAGTCAAGCTATCCTGGCTGATGAGGGCTGAAAGCATGAAACCGGTCTTAGGATGCTTGATTCCGGTCCAGGGAAGACATGGCTTGGCAGTTCGGTCTGGACTGTTCCCATGGGGCACAGGGTCAAGACTGATTTGCATATGGCTATGTCTGAACTGGGGTGGCGTGGTGAAGCAAAATAACGATGGATTAAACCCAGATCTGTGACTGGGGGTGAATGTTTGCCAATGTGCAACATTCCGTCCATCATCTTGTGTGTTTTGCATTTTGCCCTAAGTGGGAAGGGTATGCCCAGACGTGGGTCCCGTGCTCACTGCGCCACTGGAGTCAAGCTATCCTGGCTGATGAGGGCTGAAAGCCCAAAACCGGTCTTAGGATGCTTGATTCCGGTCCAGGGAAGACATGGCTTGGCAGTTCGGTCTGGACTGTTCCCATGGGGCACAGGGTCAAGACTGATTTGCATATGGCTATGTCTGAACTGGGGTGGCGTGGTGAAGCAAAATAATGATGGATTAAACCCAGATCTGTGACTGGGGGTGAATGTTTGCCAATGTGCAACATTCCGTCCATCATCTTGTGTGTTTTGCATTTTGCCCTAAGTGGGAAGGGTATGCCCAGACGTGGGTCCCGTGCTCACTGCGCCACTGGAGTCAAGCTATCCTGGCTGATGAGGGCTGTAAGCCCGAAACCGGTGTTAGGATGCTTGATTCCGGTCCAGGGAAGACATGGCTTGGCAGTTCGGTCTGGACTGTTCCCATGGGGCACAGGGTCAAGACTGATTTGCATATGGCTATGTCTGCACTGGGGTGGCGTGGTGAAGCAAAATAACGATGGATTAAACCCAGATCTGTGACTGGGGGTGAATGTTTGCCAATGTGCAACATTCCGTCCATCATCTTGTGTGTTTTGCATTTTGCCCTAAGTGGGAAGGGTATGCCCAGACGTGGGTCCCGTGCTCACTGCACCACTGGAGTCAAGCTATCCTGGCTGATGAGGGCTGAAAGCCCGAAACCGGTCTTAGGATGCTTGATTCCGGTCCAGGGAAGACATGGTTTGGCAGTTCGGTCTGGACTGTTCCCATGGGGCACAGGGTCAAGACTGATTTGCATATGGCTATGTCTGAACTGGGGTGGCGTGGTGAAGCAAAATAACGATGGATTAAACCCAGATCTGTGACTGGGGGTGAATGTTTGCCAATGTGCAACATTCCGTCCATCATCTTGTGTGTTTTGCATTTTGCCCTAAGTGGGAAGGGTATGCCCAGACGTGGGTCCCGTGCTCACTGCGCCACTGGAGTCAAGCTATCCTGGCTGATGAGGGCTGAAAGCCCGAAACCGGTCTTAGGATGCTTGATTCCGGTCCAGGGAAGACATGGCTTGGCAGTTCGGTCTGGACTGTTCCCATGGGGCACAGGGTCAAGACTGATTTGCATATGGCTATGTCTGAACTGGGGTGGTGTGGTGAAGCAAAATAACGATGGATTAAACCCAGATCTGTGACTGGGGGTGAATGTTTGCCAATGTGCAACATTCCGTCCATCATCTTGTGTGTTTTGCATTTTGCCCTAAGTGGGAAGGGTATGCCCAGACGTGGGTCCCGTGCTCACTGCGCCACTGGAGTCAAGCTATCCTGGCTGATGAGGGCTGAAAGCCCGAAACCTGTCTTAGGATGCTTGATTCCGGTCCAGGGAAGACATGGCTTGGCAGTTCGGTCTGGACTGTTCCCATGGGGCACAGGGTCAAGACTGATTTGCATATGGCTATGTCTGAACTGGGGTGGCGTGGTGAAGCAAAATAACGATGGATTAAACCCAGATCTGTGACTGGGGGTGAATGTTTGCCAATGTGCAACATTCCGTCCATCATCTTGTGTGTTTTGCATTTTGCCCTAAGTGGGAAGGGTATGCCCAGACGTGGGTCCCGTGCTCACTGCGCCACTGGAGTCAAGCTATCCTGGCTGATGAGGGCTGAAAGCCCGAAACCGGTCTTAGGATGCTTGATTCCGGTCCAGGGAAGACATGGCTTGGCAGTTCGGTCTGGACTGTTCCCATGGGGCACAGGGTCAAGACTGATTTGCATATGGCTATGTCTGAACTGGGGTGGCGTGGTGAAGCAAAATAACGATGGATTAAACCCAGATCTGTGACTGGGGGTGAATGTTTGCCAATGTGCAACATTCCGTCCATCATCTTGTGTGTTTTGCATTTTGCCCTAAGTGGGAAGGGTATGCCCAGACGTGGGTCCCGTGCTCACTGCGCCACTGGAGTCAAGCTATCCTGGCTGATGAGGGCTGAAAGCCCGAAACCGGTCTTAGGATGCTTGATTCCGGTCCAGGGAAGACATGGCTTGGCAGTTCGGTCTGGACTGTTCCCATGGGGCACAGGGTCAAGACTGATTTGCATATGGCTATGTCTGAACTGGGGTGGCGTGGTGAAGCAAAATAACGATGGATTAAACCCAGATCTGTGACTGGGGGTGAATGTTTGCCAATGTGCAACATTCCGTCCATCATCTTGTGTGTTTTGCATTTTGCCCTAAGTGGGAAGGGTATGCCCAGACGTGGGTCCCGTGCTCACTGCGCCACTGGAGTCAAGCTATCCTGGCTGATGAGGGCTGAAAGCCCGAAACCGGTCTTAGGATGCTTGATTCCGGTCCAGGGAAGACATGGCTTGGCAGTTCGGTCTGGACTGTTCCCATGGGGCACAGGGTCAAGACTGATTTGCATATGGCTATGTCTGAACTGGGGTGGCGTGGTGAAGCAAAATAACGATGGATTAAACCCAGATCTGTGACTGGGGGTGAATGTTTGCCAATGTGCAACATTCCGTCCATCATCTTGTGTGTTTTGCATTTTGCCCTAAGTGGGAAGGGTATGCCCAGACGTGGGTCCCGTGCTCACTGCGCCACTGGAGTCAAGCTATCCTGGCTGATGAGGGCTGAAAGCCCGAAACCGGTCTTAGGATGCTTGATTCCGGTCCAGGGAAGACATGGCTTGGCAGTTCGGTCTGGACTGTTCCCATGGGGCACAGGGTCAAGACTGATTTGCATATGGCTATGTCTGAACTGGGGTGGCGTGGTGAAGCAAAATAACGATGGATTAAACCCAGATCTGTGACTGGGGGTGAATGTTTGCCAATGTGCAACATTCCGTCCATCATCTTGTGTGTTTTGCATTTTGCCCTAAGTGGGAAGGGTATGCCCAGACGTGGGTCCCGTGCTCACTGCGCCACTGGAGTCAAGCTATCCTGGCTGATGAGGGCTGAAAGCCCGAAACCGGTCTTAGGATGCTTGATTCCGGTCCAGGGAAGACATGGCTTGGCAGTTCGGTCTGGACTGTTCCCATGGGGCACAGGGTCAAGACTGATTTGCATATGGCTATGTCTGAACTGGGGTGGCGTGGTGAAGCAAAATAACGATGGATTAAACCCAGATCTGTGACTGGGGGTGAATGTTTGCCAATGTGCAACATTCCGTCCATCATCTTGTGTGTTTTGCATTTTGCCCTAAGTGGGAAGGGTATGCCCAGACGTGGGTCCCGTGCTCACTGCGCCACTGGAGTCAAGCTATCCTGGCTGATGAGGGCTGAAAGCCCGAAACCTGTCTTAGGATGCTTGATTCCGGTCCAGGGAAGACATGGCTTGGCAGTTCGGTCTGGACTGTTCCCATGGGGCACAGGGTCAAGACTGATTTGCATATGGCTATGTCTGAACTGGGGTGGCGTGGTGAAGCAAAATAACGATGGATTAAACCCAGATCTGTGACTGGGGGTGAATGTTTGCCAATGTGCAACATTCCGTCCATCATCTTGTGTGTTTTGCATTTTGCCCTAAGTGGGAAGGGTATGCCCAGACGTGGGTCCCGTGCTCACTGCGCCACTGGAGTCAAGCTATCCTGGCTGATGAGGGCTGAAAGCCCGAAACCGGTCTTAGGATGCTTGATTCCGGTCCAGGGAAGACATGGCTTGGCAGTTCGGTCTGCACTGTTCCCATGGGGCACAGGGTCAAGACTGATTTGCATATGGCTATGTCTGAACTGGGGTGGCGTGGTGAAGCAAAATAACGATGGATTAAACCCAGATCTGTGACTGGGGGTGAATGTTTGCCAATGTGCAACATTCCGTCCATCATCTTGTGTGTTTTGCATTTTGCCCTAAGTGGGAAGGGTATGCCCAGACGTGGGTCCCGTGCTCACTGCGCCACTGGAGTCAAGCTATCCTGGCTGATGAGGGCTGAAAGCCCGAAACCGGTCTTAGGATGCTTGATTCCGGTCCAGGGAAGACATGGCTTGGCAGTTCGGTCTGGACTGTTCCCATGGGGCACAGGGTCAAGACTGATTTGCATATGGCTATGTCTGAACTGGGGTGGCGTGGTGAAGCAAAATAACGATGGATTAAACCCAGATCTGTGACTGGGGGTGAATGTTTGCCAATGTGCAACATTCCGTCCATCATCTTGTGTGTTTTGCATTTTGCCCTAAGTGGGAAGGGTATGCCCAGACGTGGGTCCCGTGCTCACTGCGCCACTGGAGTCAAGCTATCCTGGCTGATGAGGGCTGAAAGCCCGAAACCGGTCTTAGGATGCTTGATTCCGGTCCAGGGAAGACATGGCTTGGCAGTTCGGTCTGGACTGTTCCCATGGGGCACAGGGTCAAGACTGATTTGCATATGGCTATGTCTGAACTGGGGTGGCGTAGTGAAGCAAAATAACGATGGATTAAACCCAGATCTGTGACTGGGGGTGAATGTTTGCCAATGTGCAACATTCCATCCATCATTTTGTGTGTTTTGCATTTTGCCCTAAGTGGGAAGGGTATGCCCAGACGTGGGTCCCGTGCTCACTGCGCCACTGGAGTCAAGCTATCCTGGCTGATGAGGGCTGAAAGCCCGAAACCGGTCTTAGGATGCTTGATTCCGGTCCAGGGAAGACATGGCTTGGCAGTTCGGTCTGGACTGTTCCCATGGGCACAGGGTCAAGACTGATTTGCATATGGCTATGTCTGAACTGGGGTGGCGTGGTGAAGCAAAATAACGATGGATTAAACCCAGATCTGTGACTGGGGGTGAATGTTTGCCAATGTGCAACATTCCGTCCATCATCTTGTGTGTTTTGCATTTTGCCCTAAGTGGGAAGGGTATGCCCAGACGTGGGTCCCGTGCTCACTGCGCCACTGGATTCAAGCTATCCTGGCTGATGAGGGCTGAAAGCCCGAAACCGGTCTTAGGATGCTTGATTCCGGTCCAGGGAAGACATGGCTTGGCAGTTCGGTCTGGACTGTTCCCATGGGGCACAGGGTCAAGACTGATTTGCATATGGCTATGTCTGAACTGGGGTGGCGTGGTGAAGCAAAATAACGATGGATTAAACCCAGATCTGTGACTGGGGGTGAATGTTTGCCAATGTGCAACATTCCGTCCATCATCTTGTGTGTTTTGCATTTTGCCCTAAGTGGGAAGGGTATGCCCAGACGTGGGTCCCGTGCTCACTGCGCCACTGGAGTCAAGCTATCCTGGCTGATGAGGGCTGAAAGCCCGAATCCGGTCTTAGGATGCTTGATTCCGGTCCAGGGAAGACATGGCTTGGCAGTTCGGTCTGGACTGTTCCCATGGGGCACAGGGTCAAGACTGATTTGCATATGGCTATGTCTGAACTGGGGTGGCGTGCTGAAGCAAAATAACGATGGATTAAACCCAGATCTGTGACTGGGGGTGAATGTTTGCCAATGTGCAACATTCCGTCCATCATCTTGTGTGTTTTGCATTTTGCCCTAAGTGGGAAGGGTATGCCCAGACGTGGGTCCCGTGCTCACTGCGCCACTGGAGTCAAGCTATCCTGGCTGATGAGGGCTGAAAGCCCGAAACCGGTCTTAGGATGCTTGATTCCGGTCCAGGGAAGACATGGCTTGGCAGTTCGGTCTGGACTGTTCCCATGGGGCACAGGGTCAAGACTGATTTGCATATGGCTATGTCTGAACTGGGGTGGCGTGGTGAAGCAAAATAACGATGGATTAAACCCAGATCTGTGACTGGGGGTGAATGTTTGCCAATGTGCAACATTCCGTCCATCATCTTGTGTGTTTTGCATTTTGCCCTAAGTGGGAAGGGTATGCCCAGACGTGGGTCCCGTGCTCACTGCGCCACTGGAGTCAAGCTATCCTGGCTGATGAGGGCTGAAAGCCCGAAACCGGTCTTAGGATGCTTGATTCCGGTCCAGGGAAGACATGGCTTGGCAATTCGGTCTGGACTGTTCCCATGGGGCACAGGGTCAAGACTGATTTGCATATGGCTATGTCTGAACTGGGGTGGCGTGGTGAAGCAAAATAACGATGGATTAAACCCAGATCTGTGACTGGGGGTGAATGTTTGCCAATGTGCAACATTCCGTCCATCATCTTGTGTGTTTTGCATTTTGCCCTAAGTGGGAAGGGTATGCCCAGACGTGGGTCCCGTGCTCACTGCGCCACTGGAGTCAAGCTATCCTGGCTGATGAGGGCTGAAAGCCCGAAACCGGTCTTAGGATGCTTGATTCCGGTCCAGGGAAGACATGGCTTGGCAGTTCGGTCTGGACTGTTCCCATGGGGCACAGGGTCAAGACTGATTTGCATATGGCTATGTCTGAACTGGGGTGGCGTGGTGAAGCAAAATAACGATGGATTAAACCCAGATCTGTGACTGGGGGTGAATGTTTGCCAATGTGCAACATTCCGTCCATCATCTTGTGTGTTTTGCATTTTGCCCTAAGTGGGAAGGGTATGCCCAGACGTGGGTCCCGTGCTCACTGCGCCACTGGAGTCAAGCTATCCTGGCTGATGAGGGCTGAAAGCCCGAAACCGGTCTTAGGATGCTTGATTCCGGTCCAGGGAAGACATGGCTTGGCAGTTCGGTCTGGACTGTTCCCATGGGGCACAGGGTCAAGACTGATTTGCATATGGCTATGTCTGAACTGGGGTGGCGTGGTGAAGCAAAATAACGATGGATTAAACCCAGATCTGTGACTGGGGGTGAATGTTTGCCAATGTGCAACATTCCGTCCATCATCTTGTGTGTTTTGCATTTTGCCCTAAGTGGGAAGGGTATGCCCAGACGTGGGTCCCGTGCTCACTGCGCCACTGGAGTCAAGCTATCCTGGCTGATGAGGGCTGAAAGCCCGAAACCGGTCTTAGGATGCTTGATTCCGGTCCAGGGAAGACATGGCTTGGCAGTTCGGTCTGGACTGTTCCCATGGGGCACAGGGTCAAGACTGATTTGCATATGGCTATGTCTGAACTGGGGTGGCGTGGTGAAGCAAAATAACGATGGATTAAACCCAGATCTGTGACTGGGGGTGAATGTTTGCCAATGTGCAACATTCCGTTCATCATCTTGTGTGTTTTGCATTTTGCCCTAAGTGGGAAGGGTATGCCCAGACGTGGGTCCCGTGCTCACTGCGCCACTGGAGTCAAGCTATCCTGGCTGATGAGGGCTGAAAGCCCGAAACCGGTCTTAGGATGCTTGATTCCGGTCCAGGGAAGACATGGCTTGGCAGTTCGGTCTGGACTGTTCCCATGGGGCACAGGGTCAAGACTGATTTGCATATGGCTATGTCTGAACTGGGGTGGCGTGGTGAAGCAAAATAACGATGGATTAAACCCAGATCTGTGACTGGGGGTGAATGTTTGCCAATGTGCAACATTCCGTCCATCATCTTGTGTGTTTTGCATTTTGCCCTAAGTGGGAAGGGTATGCCCAGACGTGGGTCCCGTGCTCACTGCGCCACTGGAGTCAAGCTATCCTGGCTGATGAGGGCTGAAAGCCCGAAACCGGTCTTAGGATGCTTGATTCCGGTCCAGGGAAGACATGGCTTGGCAGTTCGGTCTGGACTGTTCCCATGGGGCACAGGGTCAAGACTGATTTGCATATGGCTATGTCTGAACTGGGGTGGCGTGCTGAAGCAAAATAACGATGGATTAAACCAGATCTGTGACTGGGGGTGAATGTTTGCCAATGTGCAACATTCCGTCCATCATCTTGTGTGTTTTGCATTTTGCCCTAAGATGGAAGGGTATGCCCAGACGTGGGTCCCGTGCTCACTGCGCCACTGGAGTCAAGCTATCCTGGCTGATGAGGGCTGAAAGCCCGAAACCGGTCTTAGGATGCTTGATTCCGGTCCAGGGAAGACATGGCTTGGCAGTTCGGTCTGGACTGTTCCCATGGGGCACAGGGTCAAGACTGATTTGCATATGGCTATGTCTGAACTGGGGTGGCGTGGTGAAGCAAAATAACGATGGATTAAACCCAGATCTGTGACTGGGGGTGAATGTTTGCCAATGTGCAACATTCCGTCCATCATCTTGTGTGTTTTGCATCTTGCTAGGGATGGCACTCCCTGCTACCTGGGTAGGAGCTGAGATCCTCCCGGTACACAAAAAGGGATCTCCTCTATTACCCACTAATTACAGACCGATCAGTCTGATTGACGTATCACAAAAAGTATTTGCTAGGATCCTACTAGATCACCTGCAATCCTGGTTGGAGGAACATAAGATCATGAGTCCTTTGCAAGCTGGGTTTAGAGAAAAAACATCAACTGTAGATTAGATCTTTAGGCTCCAACTTCTCTATTGGAAATCAGTGTATTTAGAAGGTGGTAGCTTGTATCTGGTCTTTGTAGACGTCAAAAGTGCTTTTGACCTGGTTCCCAGAGATGCTCTTTGGGAGGTGTTGAGTGAACTAGGAGTACCCCATTATCTTTTGAACATACTGAGAAGGCTACATACTGGCAACTATGCCCAAATTAGGTATGGGAAGAAGGGGGAACTTACGTTGCCCATTCCCATCAATAGGGGAGTTAGACAGGGCTGTGTGCTCGCCCCTACCTTGTTCTGTATCTACATCAACGGACTGGTAAGTGCGTTGAGCGAACTGAAGGACATAGATGCTCCCAAGTTAGCACACAAGCCAATTCCGGCAATGATGTTCGCAGACGACACCCTACTCCTCTCTAAATCCCCCATGGGAATCCAGAGAATACTAGATGGGTTTTGTGAGTTCTGTAGGCATAGGGGGCTGGAGATCAACATAGAAAAGACAAAATATATGGTCTTCAACCCTGGTAGATCAACCCGCCCCAATCCGCACATGAATAGTACTCCCCTGGAGCGGGTATCCGTTTTTGACTACTTGGGCCTTACTCTAACTGAAAATATGGCCTGCGGGCCCCAAACGGATAAGTCAAGCCTTAAATTGGCCCAGTCCGCTGGTGGTCTGGCCAAGTTTTATAGAAACTCTATTCATAAGCCTGTAAGTCCAGTTATAGCGATCTATAAAACTCAACTCAGGAGTGCTGCCTTGTACGGGGCCGAACTCTGGGGGCACTGTCACCCCAGGTCTATCATCAAAATAGAGAACAGCTTTCTTAGGCAGCTGTTCGACCTACCGGTGAGCTCCCCACTAGTTCCACTGCGTTTGGATCTAGGGGTGAAACCCATCGCAGAGGAAATTGGTTGCGGACCCCTACTATTTTGGCGGCGCCTATGGGTGACACCCGAACTGGCCGAGTACAGGTCTGAGGTCCTAGAACTTCTGAGACTCCCTGGCATAGGTAAGCTGGCTTGGTTTGCACACATCAGGGAAGGTCTTAGTATCATTGGTAGAGACAACCTATGGTACAACCCGGAGTCAGCCTGTGTGGCAATTACGCGCAAACAGCTAGTTAGCAGCTATAGGGGGGGCAAACTTGCCAAACTCCATGAAAACTCCACCACTGGATCCCTTACAGTTAATTTCCTGGCAGTAAAGGACATGTATAACATAGAGCCATGCCTAGATGAAATACGACCGGCACTAGCCAGGAAACTGTACGTGAAATTTCGGCATGGCTCTCTCCCCCTGCGCACATTCACTAATAAACGGTCCAGTAGCGCCATTCTGGGGTGTCCAGCTTGTAGTTCAGGAGAGGAGACTGAACTCCATGTATTCTTCTTTTGCCCGGGATACCACAAAATCAGACACAGATGGCTGATCCAATTGTGTAGGAATCTCGGCACACGTCACTGCAAAGAAGCATTCAGGCTCCTAAAATACAATACCGAACTCCAAATTGTTTATGCTGTATCCCGTTTTTAAGCTTTATGCGGTGGGCACGGATGAAATTTCTTAAAGACTAATTATGGACCCTTTAGTGACCGACTCTCTCACTGTTTTAACCTAAATGGTATTTTTAATCTAAAACTGTTTTTATCATGAGTTTTAGCCTTTTTATCTGTTTTGTATAGTCTGTATATATCTGTGTATGTTCATTTATGGTCCACCAACCGAAATAAAGAATAAAGAAAGGAAAGGCTATTCTTTATAAATGCATGTATGTTCAAGCAGTAATAGTTGTTGTTAGGTTCGTTGGTTACTGTCTTGAATCCTGACTACCTCATCCTATCTAGTATGTTGTGTTGCAAATCAGTTTAGTTGTCTTCATGTTCGATATTTAACCATACGTGTTCTTTCCAACGAGTCTGGAATGTTCCAGAAAAAAAAGTGCTAAACTGAACAAATCATAACCATTTGATTATTTTCAAGATGAGATTAATTACCTCGCAATTTGCTATATTTATAGCGTCTTAGATGCATAGTGTTTACACTTTTGTGTGAATCGAATGCTTATAAGCTGATAGAAACGTGTCAAACAATTATTCAATAACGTCTCCTGGGCATCTGTATAGTAGGATTCATTCTGGTCAAAAACAATCCCTATCATAGGGTGAGTTAGCTGTGGGACAGGAACATAAGATTCAGATTGAATTAACAAGATACTACATTACTAATGAATTCATTTGAGTCTTATAGTTGAAAAACAGCTGGAGGAATTTACATGAAATTTAACAGGATTAGACATTATAGTGCTCAGATGATCCTTTTGGGTACTACATGTAAGTAGGGTGAGTATTTTTTAAGTTATAAGGCATTTCAGCTTAGTGATATCTGTTGTCACTGTATATTCACAAAATTTTGCAGTATTTCGCGGATGTATCGTAGGTATATAGTGATGACAAGTCATGTAATGATTGGCTACGGACTAGCTTGGCAAAAAATAAAAGGCAGCCATGTTGTTTGTATCAAAATTTTGCCTGTGTTCTGCGTTATCCCCCTTAGATGTAGGTGAGTATTGATTTCATATTTTTCCCTTGCCTATTACCATTTTGATAAAGTGGTAAACTGTAGGTGAAAATATTTCCACGTTTCGATATATTTTAAAAGATATATATGGAGTATTGGAGTACTGCCTTGGGAGTACAGTGGTACCAAAAATAAATTACAAAAATAAATATGTAAAAAAATTAAAATACACTGTAGTACCCTCTATTTTAGAAATATTGGGTACTACTGTATATTTTCCATTTCAAACATATTTATTTCTTTAATATAATGTCTACAGAGTATCACAGTAATACCTGTAAAATTACCAAGCTACGTAAAAAAATGTGCAGTTCTCCCTAAACTGCAATATATAGAAAATTCTAAATACATTTCTCTACCTATTAACATTTTAATAAAGTGGTAATAGGTAGGGAACAACAATAGAATCTACTACTTACCTAGATCTAAGACCCTAACCCAGAATGCAGTAAAATGCAGAATGCAGACAAAATGTGCTGGAAACGACATGGCTCCCTTTGTACGTTTGGTGAACACAGCCATTAGCCAACCACATACTGTCTTATCATGCACATGTCCATCATTATACTGTGAATTTACCATGGTATATCGCCACACAATATATGACTACGTATTTCAAAAAGTATAACTTTAACACTACTTACACTATTCACACATAGTACCAAAAATTACCATTTACACCAAATAATTTATTTTCCCTGCCACATTATATCCGCATCTATTACCACACTTTCACAATACGTATGTTTCAATTACCACACATCACAGTACACCACTAAACTCTATGCTACTCTACTTTACGCTACTCCACTCTATGCTAATACATTATATGCCACTCTATGCTACATCACTTACACTATATGCCACTCCACCCTATGCTAATCCATTGTATGCCACTCCACTCTACCCAACTCTGCTCTACGCCACTCCACACTACACCACTACACTGTATGCAATTACGCTCTACGCCACTCCATTTTATGACACATCAGTGTACGTCAATACACTGTACACCCTTCTACTTTACTCTATTCCACTGTATGCAACTCCATTCTATGACACTACACTCTACACCATTCCATGCTATGCCACTCCACTTTGTGTCACTTCAGTGTACACCATTGCACTGCATGCTATTCCTCTGTATGTCACTGCACTGTAAACCACTGAACAGTACGCCACTCCACTGTATGTCACTCCACTGTAAGACAATCCACTGTACGCTATTACACTGTACATCACTCCATTCTACAGCACTACACTCTGCGCCAAGGCACTCTACTCCAATCCACTCTTCCATACTATGCTCTGTGCTATTCCACTTTGTGACTTTCCACTCCACTCTACTCTACACTGTTCATTATATGGCAATCCACTCTTCATCACTACACTGGACACCAGTAACAATTAACATTATTCCACTCTACACCACTCAACTGTATGCTACTCCACTGTATGCCACTCTCATACACACCACTACACTCTACACCACTACATTCTATCCTGCTCCACTCTACAACACTCCACTCTACGGTATTCTGCTCTACAGCATTCCTCTCTTTGCCACAACAGTGTATGCCACTCCACTCTATGTCACTCCAGTGTATGCTATTTCACTGTTCACCACTATACTGAACCTCGCTCCACTCTACACCACTTTACTGTATGCTACTGCACTCTATGCCATTCCACTCTATGCTGTTCCACTCTGCTCCATTCCATTCTGCGTCATTCCACTCTACCCACTCCAGTGTACTCTCTTCTGTGTGCCACTACAGTGTATGTGATCCCACTCTACCCCACTCCACTCTATGCTGTTCCACTGTACCCCACAGTGCTGTGCCTCACTCCACTCTATGCCAGTCCACTCTAGAACACTCCACTCTAAGCCACTCCACTATATGCCACTTCACTGTCTGTCACTCAACTCTATGCTACTTCACTGTATGCCCCTCCATTCTAACACACTCCATTGTACGGCACTGCACTAGACACCACTACACTGTACGCCAATCCACTCTACACTATTCCACTGTATGCAACTCTGCTGTACGGCTTTCCACTCTATGATATTCCACTCTATGCCACTCCACTGTACGCCACTAATACACTGTATCCCATTGTATGCCACTCCACTGTATGCCACTGCACTTTATGCCACTCTACTCTACCCTACTCCACTATACTCCACTCCAGTCTATGATCACTTCACTCTACACCACTCTACTCTATGGCCCCCCAGTCTACGCCACCGCACTCTAAGCTAGTCCCCTCTATGCTACTCCACTCTATGTTATTCCACTGTACGCAACTCCACTCTACACCACTCCACTCTACACCTCTCCCATGTACGCCTCTTCACTATGTGCAATTCCACTATATGCCACTACACTCTACGACACTCCATTGTACTACATCCCACTATACGCTATTCCACTATACACCACTCCACTCTCGCTATTGTACTTTATGCCACAACACTGTATCTCACTCCACTCTACGCCACTCCACTCTGTGCCACTGCACTCTACGCTACTCCACTGTATGCTATTACATTCTACCACACTACACTCTACGCCACTCCACTCTTTGCCATTCCACTTTACGTTATCCTACTGTATGCCATTC
Source organism: Calotriton arnoldi (assembly GCA_963921515.1). Lineage (NCBI taxonomy): Eukaryota > Metazoa > Chordata > Amphibia > Caudata > Salamandridae > Calotriton > Calotriton arnoldi. The sequence continues at coordinate 753,030 of CAWUFW010002952.1, forward strand.
CACTCTACAGCACTCTGCACTACAGCACTCCACTCTAACATATTCCACTCTACGCCACTCCACTATACGGCACTCCAGTGTATCACACTCCACTGTAGAACCAGTGGTCAAAGAGCATTAAAAAAAGGAAGGGAACTGTGATGCTGCATGCAATGGGGGCAGGGTGAGTGAGTATGGGGGTGGGGTCAAAGGTGTGGCTAAAACAACGAAGGGGCAGATTTACAAGGAACTGACGCATCTGCATAGATGCGTCAGTTTCCTTGCGTCAGCGCTGAATGTCTTTGTGTCACTATGGATGCGCTGTGTTTACAATACAGTGCTCCATGGCGCAAGGATTAACAGATGCATCAGAAATTCTGATGCATCTGTTGGCGCAAAAGTGACGCATTGCTGTAGTTGCTCATGAAAGTGATGCAACTCCAGCAATGCGCCACAATAGATGGGTGAGTCCCATTCAAAAAGCCCTGCGTCATTCCTTACGCCTGGTCTGAGCAGGCGTAGGGATTTTGACGCAGTGAAGGCGTAGAGTGACGCAGTGAAATCTTGTTGTTTTCACTGTCAGTTCTACATTGCTTTTTGTGTGGGAACGCCCAACCTGCATACATTATACCTGACGCAGGTATAATGTGACGCATGGCTTAACAACATGACGCATCTCCCTAGATGCGTCACGTTGTAAATGGACACAGCATTTACGCCGCAGCTGCGTCACAAAAGTGACGCAACGGCAGCGCAAAAGTCACACAAGGGGCTTGTAAATCTGCCCCTAAATATTCTGTAACTTTTTTCAGTCTTTCGCTATATACAAAAACACAGCTTAAATTAAAAATAAGTGCAAGTTAAGTTAATAAGTGGGAAATGCACCATTGTACATTATGAAACCTTTATTAGGTAATACACTGCAGAGGTCAATGGCATAACATTAGCCCCTGCGGTGTTGGGGGGGGAGAAATCTAGGGGGCTCCTCTGGCACTGTGCACGGCAGCAGGTCCCTGGCCTGAGAGCTCCTGACTGACCCCTCCATGTGCTTTGTAGAGGTGCCCCCTCAAGTTTCATTGCACCACTGGCAGAGGTCTGTATCTGTAACCTGAGAGCCACAGAATTGAACACTGGTTGAGGATAGTGACTTGTGTATGCTTAGTGCTATGAGGTCCCAGTCTGTGACAGAAAGCACTGTGAATATGTAGGTCAATATTTTAAACTTGCATTACACACAGTATAAGATAGGCTGCTACACTTTGAGTGAAAATGTTTAAGATAAAGTACTTCTAAAATATCAATTTTAATAATAACCAGACTGTACGTTGTGCAATTTATTTTATAACTGTACTTTAAAAGCACACACATTACAACTCAGCTGGTAACTCTCTTCCAATACCACTAAAAAGAATAAATCTGTCATCAGGAAGCTTCAAGTGATTCTATTAATTAAAGCCAAGCACCCTTTACATGGGCAGGTTAACTAGTGTCGCACATTTACATATATTTTAAGCAGTAGACACTCTGACAAGAAGGCTTGTTTAGCTGTCTGCCCCTACCTAGGTTTCTCAGCACAGGATTCTACCTGCCTTCAGAGTCGGATTAGGACCAAAAATTGGCCAGGGCACCCAAAAAATAAAATGGCCCACATTTGAGGATTATGACCTTTCATGAAGTATTGCATATTTAGTATCATGGGGCTAACTTTTGAATAACTTTATGGTAAATAATGTTTTCAGAGCTTCTAGGGCCAGTAACATTGGTCAGGACTGAAAACATCATTATTCCACTGCATCTCATCCACTGGTCTCCTCATATTCATCTTCAGGTCCATGAATCTCTCGTCACTAATGTCTCCCCCTTCCACCCCCTTTCAGATCCATGACTCCTTCCTGGCCATTAGGTACTAAAGCTCCTATTCGTTTGTATGGATCCTCACTTTCCACTAACCAACAGATCACCAGAGGGTCATGCTCATCCTTAGGTCTGGCTTCCGTTCCTTTTCAAGGGCCTGATGCCTTGCTCACTCGAAGACAGTGGGGTTCTTGTTCATCATCAGTTGGTCCACAGACAACCCATTTACCATCAGGAACCTTAAACTAATTTCAACCCTCGGGTCCCCTGCTCAGCCTCACATCCCTCAGACTCCTGCTCACACTAAGATGCCATGAATATTCTGCACAATTTCACATACCTTTGCAATGCTGCTCACCCTCAGGTCCACTTATATTCCCCTTCACCCATAGGCCCTCTATCTCTTGCTCACTCTTACCAGAACCTCCTGCTGACTCCGATGTCAGTGAAGACCATGCTCAACATGAAATTCTCTGAGGTGTCTGTTTTCTCTCAGCTCACTTGGATGCTCTGTGAAAACTATGGCCCTGAGGTTCCCACTTACCTCTGCATCTTCAAAGCTCCTGTGCAAACCTAAGCCCCGTAGGCTCACTCTCACTCTTAGGTGCCTAGCATATGCTCTGCTAAATTTAGCTCTATGAGGCTTGATCTTACACTCAGATATCTAAGTGTCCAGCCTCAATCTTATTTTGTAGAGGGTCCTGCTTACCTCAGTTTCAAGAGACTCCTGCTCACCCTTCTTAACTACACTCTCCTAAGGCCTCTCACTCTTAGGCTTCTGAAGTTCTTGTTCACCCTGCGGATCACTGCCCTCCCTAGTCACATACAAATCCCCAAACCCCTGCTTATCCTGTTTGTTCAAAGTCTCTAAGTGGTCTACAGGTTTACTTATACTTATTTTTAAGGCCTTGACTGAAATGTCACCCCACTGAATGAGACTTTTCCGCTTATCCCTAAATCCTAGCTTCAGTCATCCACCTCTTCTACTTGGCGGCTGCAGTTGGAAGCTTCCCCAGGCTCCTATTTAAGTCAATGGAGCAATTGAGAGTGGACATCCTGCCATGTGAAGATCTTAGAGCACTTAGAAAGTTGCATAAAAACTCACTACACACAATCAGACATACTAGACTGCAAGACTCTTGCCTGTGAGTGAAACAGGTGACCAGAACAGGTGGATTATGGTATTTTACAAGCCTTTATAGTCACTGAATTATAAATGCCTGTTGCAAAAGCTCATGTGCACACTTCGGGCACAGGTTGGATTCTGCCAGGGCCAACTCAGCCTTTTATCCTCTCAAGGCTATCAAAACTAGTACCATTGTGGTGGATAATGGCAAGGTACATTTAAATTTGTTTGAAACACATTACACAGCAGGCTTTGCATATGTCCTTTCTGGGGTTTTTTAAGCAGAAAGAAAGGTTAGTTCGTTATTGGAGGTGTTCCTTCTGGCCTCTGCTCCTGTAATAAAGAGAAGAAGAGAAGACTGTGTGCGTACATTAAACTCTTTATTGGTGCTGGGTGTGACTATGTGTCACCCAGTTGCATTACCCTTTGTCCAACTTCCCACTGGCCTCAAATGTTCTCACTAGAATTCTCACTAAAGTTTCCTGTAATCCCAGTGCACTGTGCACCTGCTGCAAAAAAGTACTCCTTTAAGTCAGCAGCACTTTACCTTGAGCATAAAGGGACATACCTGAGTTGCAATTATCTCCTTACCCCTCTGGCATTGGGTGCTACTGCACCTGCTGCACTATTTGTACCTATGCTCCTGCATGAGAAGCAAATCTGTTGGCAATCCAACCAAGAGAATAGCACCAAGGTTATTTCCTGTTGCACCAGCTCATCACAGCATCGGCAAAGACAATGAAAGCATTTACATTTATAAAGCCACTTCCTCACCTCAAGTGCGCCCCAACAGATGGTGCTGTTCTTTTTTCAGCAAGAAATTGGTGTCATATAAGAGAAACATCCTCGTTGCCCTGTTCATATTTATTAGTAAAACATTACGACAGTTGGGCTAAAATAAAAAGAAGAAAAAGTAAGTGTGGTGGAATCAGTCTGGGTGGCAATATGTCTTAGGTAATGGACATCTCTGCTGAATATAAAAAACTGCAGTAATAAACAAAAGGACAAGTATTACAATGATCAGAGTCATTTTAAAGAAATTAGTATCCGCAACCAGGGAGAGGAGAGAAATGCTGTGTTCCGTCACCCTGAACTAAAGTCACTTTCGTAAAGCCTGGCGTCGCTCGACTCTCTCCCCTCGGAAGGCTGTGAAAGCTATGCTGGTCTCCCGTTGTGAGACCGCCTTCTTGTGCCCTCAAGCGGGCGGGAGATGGTGCCCCACATGTTGTGACTGCTCTGAGCAGTCCATTGTCCTTCTTTATGTGACAATGGGCCAGTTAACAGTTTCTAACATCCTTAAAAGTAGGTGAGAAAAACGGCCCACAGCTGGCCTTAACCAATGGGCCACTGCACTGGCCGAATGCCCTCTTTCCCAATCTGTCCCTGCGCTGCCTGCAGCATTTAAAGGGTCTGAATTAACCATCCCAAGATGGTTATCTTTTCACGAGAAGTAGGGGAGCGGTTTTCCTTGAATTAAAAAGTATAGGCATGTTTTGCCCCTCCAATCCCGCCCACTTCCACCACTGTGTAGAACACTCCACTCTATGCAACTCCACTCTACACCACTCCACTGTATGTCACTCCACTATACACATTCCATTCTACTCCACACCACTTTACTCTATGAGACTATACTCTATGAAAGTACACTTTACAACATTCTCCTTCACTCTACTGTACCACACTCCACTTAATGGCACTCCACTCGATGAAAGTAAACGCTATGATTTCAAAAATTGTTTATTAAAAATAAAAAAACATTGAAATGCAATGAAAAAAACAAATGTTAAATCTCTGTTATAGTTAAGAAAACTTTATTTATTGTTTCCATACAAATCAAACTTAAAGTACACAAACATAAAAAATTCTTAAGTTATAGTTATACCTTAAATTTATAATTTAAGCACCACCTTTAAATTAATATCTCTTTATTTATTCCTTAGCTATAAATAAACATTAAGTATAGAAACATTTAAAATTTTAGATTTATACTGCTACTATTAATTTATAATTTACAGAGTACCTCCAAATTATTAAAAGTCCCACACCTCACTGCACATTGTATTCTACTTTGGTAGCCACACTACATTAACTATAACTTGCACCGTCTCAATGCACTGCTTATACAGTTTTATATTACCTCACTTGTAATAATAGTATTTTCAAGAAGACTTATAACATCGCAAATCAAATCTTTTGTTCGAACATAGTGCATAGTAGAGTGGCGAGTTTACCCAGCTGCTGCTAAATAGTAGAGATTCTTCATAATCAGTGGCCCTGTCAGTATAAGTGAAGATTCACTATTTACCCGGCCGCAGGATAAATAGTTGAGACTCTGCACTGTTTGTCCACCAACCATGCAAATAGCAAGGATACTTCACTGTTTACACAGCTGGCTAAATAGCAATGTTTATTTACTGTTTGGCTGGCAGCCATGCAAACTGCAAAGAATCTTTAGTCTTTACCTCACCAGGGGCTAAATAACAATGAATATATACTGTTTGGTCGCACAAATAACAAAGAAACTTCAGCATTTACGTGCTCAATGGTAAAATAGCAAACATTATGCAACATTTGTCCAGCAGCCAGGCAAACTGCCAAGAAACTTCACTCTTTTATCTGCTGGCAAAATAAGAGTCATTATGTATAAATTGGCCAGCGGCCTTGCAAATAGCTAATAAGCTTCATTTTTTACCTGTCGGCAGGCTAAATAGTATTAAGTATCTAATATTTGGCCGGTGGCATTTTACATAGCAAAGACATTTCACTAATTACCTGGCTGCTGGCTAAATAGCAGACATTATGTACTATTTAGCTAGTGGCCTTGCAAATAGCAAAACAAATGCTTTATTTACCTTACTGCTGACTAAATAAAAGAAACAACGCACTGTTGACCAACAGTCATGCAAATAAAAAAGAGGCCTCATTGTTCATCTGTCAGCTGGTCAAATAGCAGGCAGTGTTCAGAGTTTGGCCAAAAGATGTGCATATAGCAGAGAAACTTCACTATTTCCAAAGCTCATGCCTAAACAGCTGAAATATGTAATATTGGGCCAGATGTACGACCATAGTAAATTGCGACTCGCAATTTGCGCTCGATTGTGAGTCGCAAATTGTGAGTCGCAATTTACTATGTACAACAGTGTCAAAAACACTGATTGCGATTCTCAATGGGGTCGCAAAATGCGAGGCTCATTAATGTTAATGAGGCACTCGCAATTTGCGACCCCATTGGGAATGGCTGGCCCTCCCAGGGATGGTGGCCTGCTGGGCTCAGCAGACCACCATGTCTGGGACTGCTTTTAAATAAAGCAGTTTTTTTTTAAAATGCAGCCCATTTTCCTTAAAGGAAAACGGGATGCATTTAAAAAAATAAAAATGAAACGTTTTCGTATCATTTTGTAAGGGCAGGCAGTGGTCCCTGGGACCACTGCCTGCCCTTAAAAAATATTTTTGCATGCATTTGCAAAGGGGAAGGGGTCCCCTGGGGACCCCTTCCCAATTGCGATTGCATTACCACCTACCTGAAGTAGGTGGTAATTTGCGAGTGTTTTGCGACCGCAATTGCGGTCGCAAAACATTCATACATGGCTCATGAGTCGCTATTAGGAAGGGAACGCCCCTTCCTAATAGCGAGTCGCAAAACCTATTTTGCGAGTCGCTAATTGATTAGCGAGTCGCAAAATAGGTTTTGTACATGGGCCCAAGGTTTTTAGCGCGCGCAATTGGGTCTAAAACCTGTTTGCGCACGCTAAAACCGTCATACATCTGGCCCGTTATGCCTAGCTTAGATTTAAACATTCACTTGCCACCAGGCACAACTGCAAACAAGGAGTGAACACAATTGACACCCTGCTCCTCATGCAGTTAGTGCTAAAACCTGCTTAAATGCAATTTGCTACCAAACAGCACTAACTCATATGTCAAAAGGTCCCAATAGTCATCAGAAAGAATGTTTACATGTTTCCAAGTTAATTTGGAAGAAATGGATTGAAATGGTACTCCATCATACCAAGAGCCTAGGCTAGTACCATGAGCCAATTGTTAGTACGACAAACGTTTGCAACCAACCTAGCTTAATGGACATGAGGCAGGCGATTGATTAATGTAAATAAAACAACATGTGGTAGCACATTGTCATTTACAGACAGCACATTTTCCCTTGAAATGGTCACTAAATTGCACAGACTGACAGTTTTACTGATAAAAATATATTGCACACAAATGATAATGTGTGGAAATCAGGTTTCAGCGAATATTTAATATTTGTGCATCACTGAGAAAAGGTCTTGATTTCGTCTGATTCTAATAAAATCTATATTTCCATCACACTTCAGAATTACAAAAAATATGCTTAATTTTTGTTTTCCTAACTGCTGATAGGGTACATTTCATTTACAGGTATTTGCATGTTGTTGAGGGTTACGAAAAAATGGCACCCTATAGCCTTTCCTTTCATACTTTAGGTAATGCAGCAAGATTGTCACATAATTCAGTTTACTTTTCTTTCTTTTTCTTTTCATATCAGAATAGTTTTTATTGGAATTTTGTGAATAACGAAATAAAAACATGTTTAATGATGTGGGGTTGAAAGATGAAGAATGGCATAAGAGTGAGTAGTCTCTGAGTGACCATAAAACATAAAACAGTAATTATAAAATATACATTCGAAGAAACCCCCAACTGTATTACTAAAGTATCAATAAGAACAAAACAAAAAGAGAAGTTAAGAGAAAAAGAAGAGAAGGGAGAATTGTAGGGGGGAGGAGAGAGAGTTGAAAAGAGAGATGTAGTGAGGGACTAAGGGTAAGGTGCGGAGGGAGGGAGGGAAGAAAGAAGGGGGGCCTCTAGACAGTATTCAGGGGAGATCGATTGAGGATTGCTTTGGAATCAAGGTGGCGAGAAAAAAGGCCTGTAAGGTGCTTGTAAGTACTAAATGGTACCTGACATTGGAAGCCAGCCTTGTGAGGGCATTAGGTAGTGGAGGGTGTTTCATTTTATTTAACAATGTATTGTACACTTTGTGCAGGGTTTGGGCCATGCCAGAAAAGATTAAAGAGGAGTGCTCTGTGATGGTTATTTTGGTTGTGATTATGGAGGTGAGATAGATGGGATTGGTATGTTTTTGCTCAATTGAATGCTAGGTTAGTGGCATGAGGGGTGGTGGGTTAACCCAGTGCAGACCTTGTTTCAATACGGAAGCTGTTAGGTATCTCCGATCATTTGGGAAGTTGAGGCCACCCAGTGATTTAGGTAATCTTAGTTTTTCAAGAGCAATTCTAGTTTTTTCGAGAGTCAGGGAAATCCATTGAGGAGGAAGTCAGTTTTCTGAGGAAGTCATCAGAGAGTGGGATAGGAGACATACTTATGAGTAAATTGATAAAGGGAGCAATCGTTATCTTAACGGATTCAATTCGGCCCCACTAAGTAATGAATATGACTCATTACATCGCATATTAATACAACGCGTGCCATTACAACGCGGGTATTACGACGCAATGTCAATGACAACGACATACCATTACATCGCAGACTTTTACCACGACTATACCTTTACCACGCATGCCATTACAATGCAAAGGCATGCGTGGTAAAGGTATACTCATGGTAAAAGTTTGAAAAGTAAGTGACTACCCTGCCCTACCCTAAACCCTAATTTAGTACCCCTGCATGACCCTCCCCGACCCTAGTCCTCTCCCTACATTTACACTACCCTGCATGACCCCCCGACACTACCCTAAACCCTAAAACACTACCCTACACTACACAAACACCACAACACTACCCTAAACCCTAAAACACTACCCCCAGCATGACCCTCCCCCTTCCCCCAGTCCGGTCCCTACACTCAAACACTGCCCTGCACGACTCCCCAACACTACCCTAAACCCTAAAACACTACACTACACTACACAAACACCACAACACTACCCTAAACCCTAAAACACAAACCCCCAGCACGACCCTCCCCCTCCCTCCAGTCCGGTCCCTACACTCAAACACTACCCTGCATGACCCCCCAACACTACCCTAAACCCTAAAACTCTACCCTACACTACACAAACACCACAACACTACCCTAAACCCTAAAACACTACCCCCAGCACGACCCTCCACCTACCCCCAGTCTGGTCCCTACACTAAAACACTACCCTGCACGACCCCCGACACTACACTAAACCCTAAAACACTACTCTACACTACACAAACACCACAACACTACCCTAAACCCTAAAACACTACCCCCAGCACAACCCTCCCCCGCCCCCAGTCCGGTCCCTACACTCAAACACTACCCTGCATGACCCCCCAACACTACCCTAAACCCTAAAACTCTACCCTACACTACACAAACACCACAACACTACCGTAAACCCTAAAACACTACCCCCAGCACGACCCTCCCCCTACCCCCAGTCCGGTCCCTACACACAAACACAACCCAGCACGACCCCCCGACACTACACTAAACCCTAAAACACTACCCTACACTACACAAACACCACAACACTACCGTAAACCCTAAAACACTACCCCCAGCACGACCCTCCCCCTACCCCCAGTCCGGTCCCTACACTCAAACACTACCCTGCACGACCCCCCGACACTACACTAAACCCTAAAACACTACCCTACACTACACAAACACCACAACACTACCCTAAACCCGGAAACACTACACCCAGCACGACCCTCCCCCTACCCCCAATTCCCCTTACCTCTCTCTCCTCGTGGTTCCTCTCTCCTGGTTCCAGCATCATCTGAGGGGCAGTGCACGTCACAACGTCGTAGTGAGGAAACGGAAGAGCCCCAGTTTCCTCACAACGATGTTGATAGCCATTACATCGCATGCCTTGTAAAAGCGCATGCGATGTAATGGTATGCGTAGTAATGGTACGCGTTGTTACATCGCATGTGTTGTAACGCATGCGATGTAATGACTTGCGGTGAAACAGCTGCGTTGTAATGGCTGTTCACCCTAAGTAATGAATCTGACTTCCATCTTTCTAGGAATTATCGCAGTGAATATTGAAAGGGAGAATCTCAGTTGTCTTCTTATTAATGTTAAAGCCAGAGACAATAGCATGGTCATTAATCTCTGTCAAGATGTTTGGGGTGCCATTTATGAATGACCAATATATATCAAGATGTCATCCACATATGCCGCAAATTTGTGATGGCTGTGAGCAACGGGGATTCCTGGAACCTTAGTATTTTCTCTAAGACTAATGAGAAGGGGTTCCATAGATGTAAGAAATAATATATTGAAGAAGTCCCTCAGGAGGATTTGTAAGATGTGTTAGGTGCAGCAGTGACTGCATGAGTGAAATGCCGCTGAGTATGGTGCATTGATCTAATCATTTCCAAATAGGAGTGCAAGTAGGGATCTAATTATCTGGTTCTGATGAAAGCCAACTGACCTATTCAGGCACACCTAAACAGAAACGTAGACCTACCTTAGATGCAGAAGTGCATCATTTCCTCCAAAAGGCATTGATTCATGTTTTTAACCTTACCAAGGGTCCTATAAAGAGATTGAAAGGTATGTTTAAAAGTTGCATGTTTTTTGCGTATGCTTATAGATTTATGTAAAATTTTATATTAACAAAAGATAAAATGCTGTCTAAAAGGGTTTACAGGGTCGAGATGTTATATATTTGATACAATGAAGAAACAGAAATAAGATGGAAAAGAGTAAAGTATTTTTGCTGGTGCAATGGGGGAGGGCTTCAAAAATACAAATAATGAAAAAAAGAGCTATATGGTAAATGCCACTATTAATAATATGAGATACCTGGCCTGATTTATTCAAAGATTGTGAGTTCTAGGGCATAGTTACATTTGAGCCATTATTCTTGTTAATTACTGATCTCCATTGACATATTTTACCTCATGAAGGGTCACCGATGGTTCTGATGCTATAATCCTGTATATGTCAATGTCTCCCTGCTATAAACACAGCGTTCCACAGACTGTTCTCAGTGGCCTGAGGTGCTTTCACAGATTACCTAAAAATATATAAAATAAAAAAATGTGCTATATTTCACAACGAAAACAAAACAAAGGTTTGTTATAATACACAAACCCCGCCATAGTTCACAATGTTATCCAAAGAATAAGAGCTATGACTGACATTAATGCCTTTTAGAGCCATATTTACTAGAAAATGTCAGAGCACTAAGCTGCGCCAAGTTTGGCAATGCCGCGCTTCGACATTTTCAAAATGCAGGACTGCATTGTATTTACTACAATACGACGCACCCCTGTGTTTTCCCTAGCGCTGGTGCCAAATTTAGCTGCCTAGCACAAACGCAGGCACCCTTGCACCATAGTGCAAGGGGTGCATGCATTGCAGGGACTGATTGTTTGTGTGCAGGAATGGCTTTTTGCTCTTTCTATGTGTGCTGCAGACACATAGAAAAAGCAAAAATGAGGAGAAATAAAAGTATTTCTCCTTGTTGCTTCATTCTAACGCCCGCTCTTGCGTGGCGTTAATTTTTAGCACTGCCACAGTTTTACACCTCCTTCTAAATCTGGGACAGCGTCAAAAAGCAATGGGTGTTTGCGGTGGAACGCCCACAGCAACACCCATTGCATGCCCCTTTCACGCAGATACCTGTATGAAAGGGTATCATATTTACAAAGCGGTGTTAAGCCACAAAAGGTTGCTGAACACTACTTTGTAAATATGGCGCAGGGCATTGCGTCACAGAAACATCGTTAAAAGTGACGTTCCGGTGGCGCTTATCCCCTTGAAAATATGCCCCTTAGTTTTAATCTAATGCTCGGAAATTATATTTACATTTGCCAAACAAGAGGTGATCTGCGAGTTGGAAAATGAGACAAATGAGTCTTGCGTATTATTGACGGATTCCACGACGTCTACCTAGTCCGGGGTAGTAAACCATGATTACGTTGACAAATACGACGGTAGCACTTGATGAACACATCTTTACATTGTGCGTCCTCTTCCCTTCGCTGCCAATTGATGGTGTGCGCGTGTCAGCCACACAGGGCTACGATCTGAAGTGCAATCCTCCCCTAATCCTATGATGAATGCCGAATTAAGTAATGTGCGTGGGTAAAGTTCTGCATGCACAATTAGTCACAGATGTGTCTGTGCCTTTAATGACCAACGGCTTACGGGATATGAATTGTTGATTGTTGTATGTTAATATCCTACTTTCTGGGGGCTGCTGCATGATTGTTTTGCAGAATGCGTGCCCGTTACTTAACGTGTGCTTAATTACTTCAAATGTGGCATTCGGTCGGAAAAGTCGAGATGGAAGAGTTTATCACAGATGTACACTGTTATTTAAAATTATAAAACTCGTTTTCTGATCCACATTTTTTTCCAAGAGCTGCATTTAACGGTGGTTGTGTGAGTCCTTTTTTGTTGCTTATGTGTCTGTACATTTGTAGTTTGTGACTCATGCTTGACTGTCATTGCATCAAGCACGCGCATGTTAGGCCAAGTGCTCAGCTGTTCTGCAACTGTGGATTAACTGCCAGTTTCCCCAGACAGACTCGTTTCTTAATACTGCATTGGATTAGTGCAGATGTGCAGCTTCCATAAGAACTGACTTGTCTATTGTGCCAAAGGGGGTAAAATATTGAGCGCTCATTTATGGGAATGATAACTACGCATGCGCCTGTGTTTTACATGCACTATTTGCAGAAGTGCTGAGCTTAACTCCCAGAATGTCTGCATGATTGTAAACAAATGTCTCTTAAGATCACCAAGCAAAGAGGATGTTATAATCATATGGGACAGTGCTCTGATCTCAATTCCTATGTTTTAAAATTACATACACAAGTGCTCAGGTGCAAATTTATACTGCGGGAAACAGTTGGAACAATGCGGGCAGAGCCACGCGTGTTCCAATTTCGCAAGCATACCACGCTTGCCTTAACCACGCATATGCATGGTGAAGGCAGTGCGCGGTCTAGTTGCTGGCTGATGGAAGCAGGAAGGATTGGGAGAGGACGCGACACAGTGAGATAAGTGGTGCTGGGGCCGGGTTTTGGAGGAGGTTAGTTTGTACATCTTTGGGGGGGTTGGCGTAGTTTTTTATGTAGTTTTCAGGGCGGGAGGGGTTTGGGGTAGTTTCCAGGGCTGGGGGAGTTTGAGGTAGTTTTCACGGCAGGGGGCTTGGGGTAGTTTTCAGGGCTGGGAATTTGGGGTAGTTTTCAGAGCTGGAGGGGTCGGGGTAGTTTTCCTGGGCTGGGGGAATAGTTTTCAGGGCTGGGGGAGAGAGTTATTTTTTAGGCGGGAGGGTGTCATTTTAGATGTCAGGGCAGGGGCTTGGGGGGCCGTTTTAGGGGTCGGGGGCAGGGATCTTAATACTTTTTAGTGCTTAGGGGGCAGGGTAGGTTTCAGGGCTGGGGTCGTTTTTAGGGCTCAGAGTAGGGCGGGTCGTTTTTAGGGCTTGGGGGTCAGGGTCGTTTTTAGGGTTTAGGGGAGGGCGGGGTAGTTTTTAGGACTGGGGCAGGGACATTTTTAGGATGGGGAGGGGTTGGTTTTCAGGAAGGAGGGGGTAGTTTTAGGAGTCAGGGCAGGGGTCGGGCAGTAAGACTTACCTCTCAAGTCTTGACCACGGATATGTCTCTACCATACATGCCTTAACAATGCATAATTCGTTGTAAAGGCATACATGATAAAGGCATATTTGTAGTTAAGACTTGCATTGTTGAGACAGCGTGGAGCCGGCATGCGTGGTAAACGCATACATGGCTTTATCACACAACCTTACATTGTTCATATTCGTGAAGGGTATTCCTGCTTTGCCTTCTGATATGTGGAAAGAGAAAAACCCAAATGGCCAATTTGCATCAAGTGGGAGATAGCTGAAGACATGCAATAAATGTAGTTCAGTTGCCTCCTGACAGACACAATAGAAGCACCTGCAAATCATATTCTGTTATGCAGGTAATCCTAACTCGTGATACATCTCACACACGCGTGATTTGCAAAAAGAATGACTTCCTGAATCTCCGAGAGTGTGTGCCGTACTATATATTATGTAGTATGGTGGGATTAGAATCGAGCGATGAGGACCCCTTCAGCATCCTGCAAAAGGCATCGTGTCTCAGGATTTGCCCCTCTTTGAATAGGTGTGGCTCAAAGCAGTTAAGGCAAATCCATGTGCTTCTGAATTGTGTATGCTTGTACACGGGCATGACACATCTGTGCCTTGCCAATCTGCTTCTTACTCCACATCAGTTATTTGGAGTGTGGCTGTTGCTCTAAGCCAGGACATGAAAGTCAGTGATGGGTTCCTGGAGTTTTTCACACAGGGAACTAACTGACACATGCAGCATGATGGTAATTTGACTGTGGTGAAGTGGCCAGTCAGTTATTTTTTTTCAAAGTTATGGGGCCATGCCACCCTTCTTCACCTTTTTACATACCTATTTTTTTCATACAGGCATGCTGTCCTTGCGGGGGCTTTTTTGTTCCCTCAGGATTGAGGTCCAGGAATTAAGCTAATTGGTGGTGGGAAGATGGCGGCAAAAAGTATGCGTACCCTATTACGTTATTTGTTAACAAGGCTACTTTGTTCGCTAAGAATATTTCTGCTGAAGAGGTTGACAAACTGAGATTTTTAAACAAACAGAATCAAGCTTTTGTTCAACAACGGAAACCACCACACTAAGCAGTCTCAGAACACAGGAGGACTTAACATAAGTACTTAATAAACACATTTATGCAATGTCTGCTATTTTGTGTTGATTTCTGTGATGATCAACAAACAGCTGGAAGCGAAGTGAAGCCTGCGGATTCATAGGTCCTTAGGACAACAACGATGACTCGACCGCTTATACACCTAAGTTTAATACAATCAGCAACACTGAGTTGTGCAGAATGAATGCATATTGTTTAGGGCAAGGGCCATAAATACGGCCGCTACTGTTTTGCAATCGTTTCTTTATCTATCACATTTTACATTTGCAGCACTGTGGGACACCTGTTCTTTGGGACGTAGCTTACTTTCATGTTATGCCTCACAAGGTTGCATAAATTGCACCTCATTGCAGTTCCTTATGTTCCTTCCAGATTCTGTTCATTTCAATAATCACTGGCCTTTATTGCAGGTGGAACTACTGAGGATATTTATGACACTGGAGCAATCATGTTAGCCTCCACCTTTTCCATGTGTCTGTTATGAAGGTATTTTATTGATTGATTGACTGAGCAATGGCATTGATAATTGTTGCACGATGGGTAACTTTGAAGGGGCTTAGAGAGGTTCATGGAAGCTCACCACAGGCACTTGTAGTGTCTTGCAGTGGATGTGTTTGCATATATTGGTTGAAAAATTAAATAAAATGCTGAGTTACGCCATGAAATGTTATCACACTGACACTGTTGGCGCTTTTGCTTCTTATGCAATTCCTCCCCTTCCTCTTCTTGTGATTGTCCTTCGCCTAAAGCACAGCGTCTTTGCCCTCCTTTTTGACTGGATGCCTTGTATCCTTCCATGGCTCACCTAATGGAACTACTTTTCCCTTTTGGTTTCAACACTCCATTGCGCTTTATTACTCTCTCCCGCCTCCCTTTCTATATCACATCACTGGTTCCCCCCAGCACTCTGTGTTGCTATCCAACCCCTACCTATCCGCTCAGTTTTAAAAAAATATAAACACCCCTGTTGCTTCCATGCACTGCTCACGACCGCCCCTCATCTGAGGTCTACTTGTTGCTCTCACCCAGCCATGCTATTTTTTTTATTTTTTGTTCTTTTTTTAATTTTTAAGAGGGCTTGGCAGCTGCAATTTGCTACCAAGCCCTTTATTTCTGCAAATGCACTTTTGCACCCTTTTTTACTACTCCAAGATTGGCATTTGCCATCTTGGATTAGTAAATGAAAAAATAGCCAAAATGGTCATAGCGTCAAGATATATGCACGTGCATAACATTGCATACATGTGCATGTGTGGTAATGCATCCATATGCATACATCATCGTGCAGGGCTTTTTCTTGTCATTGTTGTTCAGCATCATCACTAACCATTTTTAGGTCGAGCCTGGGCAGCGCATGCGCTGCTCTGCGAGGCATGCTATATTCGATATATGGGTATCGGGGACTTTGGACACGCCCACCACTTTTGTTTGGTTAGTTGGGCTGCTTTTATAAAATTCCTTTTCTCTGGTTGGTTAATATTGTGCATCTGTCCCGCCTTTCGGTGCTTGGTTCACTCCCAGCAAACATCACAAATTGATTCTTTTGGTTGGCCAGCTCTGGCCATTTTCTGACTCCCCTCACTCACACCCCGTTGCTTGCGCACCCTCCCCCACTCACGTCAAGCACAAATGCAGCGTGCATCCATGTCCTTTTCTGGAGGGGGAACATTTAGGCCCTTTTCTACAGGCGTCATGGGATCCAGAAATTAAGATCAAGATTAAACAAGTATTTGCAAAGCAATAGATCTCGCATTATTGAAAATTTGACCTATTGGCATTGCAAATAGTAACTCAACGGCAATAGTTCAAACTTTCAGTAATGCGAGGCCTATTGCATTGAAAATTCTTGTTTCCCTTTATGCTGAACAGCGTCGGTAAAAAGCATTGGAAAGGCCAAAAGATAAGACTTATTAGCTTGGGCAATGCTTGTTAATCTCTCCTTAATTCGCCACTTCATCATATATATATATATATGCTCTGGGTTCTTTTTGTTTATTTTTCAACTTAACTCGGTCTTATACACACATATTAAACTATTAGTGGAGCTGAAGAAAAACAGCTTGTTAAGAGAAACTAAAGGGTACTATTTTAACATTTTCATGCATTCTTTATACGAATTTTTACAACATACTTCAGCTAAGTTCCTATTCTTAATGAAGAGTTTTACACAGAAATCTGCATTATTTTAGAACTCTGTATTCCACTGGAAAGAAAAAATGGCACGCATGTATTGCTAATCTTGTGTTGTCTGATTGTATTTTATATGCTGCATGTTGACCATCACACTTGTTTTTTATTTGTCTGTTTCTCACCCAGTAAACCGCGCCCTTTTTACAAAACCTTTGTAGCACCTATTATGTTCTGTTGACAAAATAATGTTTCTTTAAATACAATTGATCAAGTTGATGCATGATCTTACATTCTTTCATCTTTTGACATCCTTTCTATATATTTGAAAGCCTATCGGACAGCAGAAAGCAGAAATACAGAGAAGTAATTGCTTTTTGCTTTGTCCACGTCTGGTATGCTGCAGCCCATGCACTAATTCCAATAATATTGTAGTAAATGTATGTGTTTTTCCGAGTTAATGTAAGCACTATAGATGGGGAAAAGAAACACACATACTTCTCTAGTACTGATGTAGTGCAGAGTACAGGATCATGATACGCCCCCTGCAGAGTTTATTAACTACCTCGAGCTCTAGCAGCACACACAGCTACTTCCTGTGCTGCTGGCAGCTGCAAACGTTTTAAAATGGGCCAATAAATCCGTAGGAATCATTATGTTGTGTTGGTGGGTTCTGAGAAGTACAGTGTTGCCCCATTTCTTATCCATGCAAATAAGAAAAGCAAGGCTACACTGCCCTTGTGGGGTGGAGACAATCTCAGACTGACAGGTTTTGAGATTATAACTGCAGACTCATAGGGACGTTTAGCTGCTATTTCCTAAGTGTATTGCTTAGCTCCATTTTCAGTTCCCTCCAGACTCTCATATTGTTTATATACTGAACCAACTCCCCGTGCTGTTCCAGAAACAGTAAGGTTCAATTGAGATGAGGCACAGTGGTTCTGAACTTCTAGGTTGACCATGTCAGGTGAAAAGCCAACCATTGTCTTTTCTTATATGCAAAATCGAACCATTCCAGTTACTTTTGTGGTCCTTTCCATCCTCTTCCCCCTAGCACCCTCCCCCCCAAATTCCAGATTACCAAATAGGCAAAGTAGGCACCGGCCTAAGGGCCCCACTCCTTTTAGGGGCCCCACAACAACTGCTCAAAATAATATCAATTTGATCTTGAAAGAAAATTACAGTCAAACTTTCTTAAATATTGTTTCCAAAAGATAGAATAAAATGAATCAACTCAAAGAAATGAAAAATTTACATTAAAGACTCTATAGAGAAAATACTGTATTAATGTAATGTACCCATTAACAACTTAAAGTACATAAACCAGAGACATCAAATTCACATAAAAGTTTGTCTCTTAAAAGCTTATCTTCTGGCAGTTGTCAGTTTGTAAAAAGAGATCGGCTAGAGCATCGACCTCGAAGCTGGGGAACTGGGTTCAAGTCTCGGCAGGGATGCTCAACATCCTGTGATTCTAGGCAAATCACCTAATCTCCCTGTGCCTAACAAAATAAATGTGTCCGTCTGTAACGCAACTGGTACCTTCGGGTGGAGTTTGCGCTACAAAAAACTCAAAAACAAGTGAAACCTGAACCAGCCGGATCCTCAGTACCCGAAAGCAGCAACTGCAGCTGAAACATAAGCTTCTGCAGCTGTCAGGCCTGCTTAAAAATAGGTTCCCTCTCCAGAGGAAGAGTAGCGCCACAGCAGCAACCAGCACCTACAGCAGCCAGGAGAGTGTCTGCCCCAGCAGAACAAGCTCAAGCAGTGGTACGCACACACTGAGCTGCTCCTAGTGCTGTCTGCTATGGTGATGGTACTCTTACTCAGGAGCATCTCTGTACTATCTGCGGTGAGGTGATTCCTTTGAAAGGTGTTCCCACCCTCCGTATTTTGATTCATACATTCACCATACCCATGAAATGGTCAGAGTAAAAACTCCATGGGGGTATATTCACAAGAACGTGTGCTAAACATCTCCAAAAAATGTTAACACAACTTTACACATCGCAGCCTAATGCGGGAAAATAACCCTGTGTTAACGTGGAATTCACAACACGGCGGTACCATGTGATAGTCCCCCGAAAACGCGGCCAATGTCCGCGATACAACCACCGCGATGGAGATGAAAACACAAACCCCAACGCGTAAAAAGACGCGATGTGCCCAAACGCGATAAGAAAACAGTGACAACCAGCGAGAGGCCAGCAATACCCACGCGTAATGCGGGAAAAAGCACAAGAACAGCATACGGAAAATGCCACTAAAAACTAAATCAACTGCGGAGTACCACAGATGCACCCTGACCGACTGCAGAGGACAACATGAACCCCACAATCCCCACGGAGGAACACCCAGGAATACAGGGCTCGTGGAAGGGCAATGAGAAGAGGAAGACGGGGTACAGTCTACAGGAAAACCCGATTATCGCCACGGATGAGACAGAACACCACCACCAACTGTACGTCACCTCCAACGTGTCATTGGCAACAAAGAGGCAAAGATGGCACACCACCTCGGACCATGTGAATGCCGTCGCATGGCAGAGGAGGAAAATGGAAGAGCACAAGAGGCGCTGGACTGATGTGAATGGCAAAACCAAGCAGAAACTCGCTGCCAAGATGAAAGCAGCAACGCACCCCGGAGGAGGGGGGCCAGCAGAACACCAGGAGCTGAATGACATGGAGAAGATGGTGGCCACAGTCACCAGTCGGGAGACGGTGACATAAGTTGGTGATCTGGACACTGCCCAACATGACCCAACATTACATCAACATGGTGCGTAGCGACCTGGGAGTGGGGGGACGGGGGGAGATGGGCACAATGGCACACATGCACAATCAAGCAGGGCACACTGCACACCCACAATGACTCTGGATCATGTCCCTGATCCCACGGGAACACTTCAGCACACACACAAACACCAAGTAGTCCCACGAACACCCTGTGCCCAAAGGGGCACCCACCCAACACATCAACAGTCACACAACCAACACATGCCCACGTGCGAACATGCACATACGTCAGCCACACTGACAATGCAAGAGACACCACTTGACGAGTAGCTTGGCTGCAGTCCTATCATCATGGCAATGTACACAGCACAACACTGAGGTGGCTGAGTGCGGACAACACCTGAAAAGGAGCAGGTCACACTCGGACACAACTACCTGCACAAACAACCCCTGACGTCAACGACACATCTGCGGACAAACCATGCCCAAGAGTCACAACTCGACAAAGAGCACAAGTTGCCCAAGTCTGCAACAGAACTGACAGGCACACCGCATGAAAGGGATCAGTGGCAGGCAAATCAAAGCCGCAGGAGTGAATCACCCACCGTGCAGCATTTGCACATGAGTATAAGTGCACCTCGACATTGACAACATCCCGGTACAAACAGCAACACCTCCACAACAGAATACAGGACACAACTGGTGCCGCAAATGTGCACAACATGGCAAATCACATCTGGCACAGCAGGAAACTGTGACATGACAATGTACAAGTACAACCTGTAACCTGCAAATATGTTTTATTCACACATGCTGTGCTTGTGGACATTTTGTACTGTCCCATGATTGCCAGGGACGGCCACAATGTGACGTTCTCATGAGAAGAAATTGTTAATGATGGTGTTCCTACGGGCCATTCCTGCCGCAGCTGCAGTGGGATGTGGGCCACCTGCCCCATCGTCCCCATCATCGTCCGGTACTTCTGGAACTGGGATCCATGGGGCATTGGTGCGTACACAGATGTTGTGCAACACACAACATGCAACGATCATCTTGCACACGATGTCCAGGCTGTACAGGAGCTTTCCACCTGTGCCGTCCAGACACCTGAAACGTGACTTCACCACGCCAAATGTGCGTTCAACGATGCCCCTGGTCCGTATGTGGGCCGCATTTTACTGCCTCTGGGCGGGTGTGTTCGGGTCTTGGAGGGGTGTCATCATCCAAGGGCAGAGTGCATATCCTTGATCACCTGGGACAGTGCAGATAGAAAAGAGTCAATACTTGGTTCGGCATGATGTGATGACAGGCCCCCCGCCCTCGGAAACCCGCCAACCCCCACGGACCACGCACGCAACCTGGGAATCATCCTGGACTCCAAGCTCAAAATGGACCGCCAGATCAACTCCGTCTCATCTTCCTGCTTCCACACCCTCCGCCTCCTTTGTAAGACCTTCAAATGGATCCCCCTCGAACACCGAAAGACCGTCACTCACGCCCTGGTCACCAGCAGACGCGACTACGGCAACGCACTCTACACCGGAATAAACAAAAACCTCACCCGCAAGTTACAGAACATCCAGAACGCCGCCGCAAGACTGGTCCTCAACCTGCCAAAACACTGCCACATCTCCCTGCACCTGCGCACACTCCACTGGCTCCCTGTCGAGGCGAGAATCACCTTCAAGATGCTCACCCACGCACACAAGGCCCTCCACGGCACCGGACCAGCATACCTGAACAGCCCACTCAAATTCCACGCACACCAAAGGACCCTACGATCAGCCCAGCTCTCCTACGCCGTGGTCCCCCGCACCAGAAAGACCAGATCGGGAGGCCGCTCCTTCTCCTTCCTCGCGGCCAAAGCATGGAACGTCCTTCCGCTCCACCTCAGACAGACAACATCGCTCCCCATCTTCGCAAGAAACCTCAAAACCTGGCTTTTCGACAGACCCCCTCCTTGGTGGAATGGAACCTGCACCCCCCCCACCCCTAGCGCCTTGAGACCCTTACGGGTGAGTAGTCGCGCTTTAACAAACCCCTGATTGACTGATCCAGTGACGCCTCTGCTGGCTTTGTGTTGGGTGAGTGTAAGCCAGCCCTCAGGGAGTATCTGGTGCTGGCAACAACTCCAACAGTCATCAGGCACTCAGAAATGCAATGTCAGAATAACAAGGGAGCATGACTTGAGTCGCACAGGGTTAGTGGCCCCGGATGCACAGCGGCTGACACGGGCCTACCGCCACAGGACGCTGACCTGCGGGAGACTGGAGTAGGGTCACGAGGGCAGAGCAGGGTCTCGTATGTCTCAGAGGTGCCTTCCGCGGAGTGTCTCGGGGGAGAATGGGAGGTGTACCCCCAGGGCATGATGCAGAGGGCACATGCCAGCTGTGTCCGGCAACATGGCGGATATGAATGCCACAGACTCATGCCAGACACCAAGTCCGTACCTGCCCGTTGCTGATGACAACCCCCAGGCCACAGGCTCAGACACCAACGATGTTCTGCCGGAGGCTGACGGTCCCTCACGGTGCACAGGGTTAGTGGCACCAGGTCAGTCCTTGCTACTGGTTGACCTCCTCCGTAACCGTAATCCGTGTTTCCACCGTACTGTGACGCATCTCCCTCTCAGTCCTCCCCCTGCGTACACTGGCATGGACCCTGCCATTGATTAATGATGACTCAGTTCAAGATGTGGGACATGCTGGACTGCAGTGTAGCTCGGCTGCAGCGGTGGAGTATGTCAACGAATGGGGACCCCTGGGGGCCTGTGTCACGGAGGACAGCGATGGCCTGAGGAGGCCGCCAAGGTCGCGGGCATGGGTCTTGGAGCTAGCACCGGCACGTGGTGGGCCCTCTTTGACACACAACGGTGTTGGCAGGTGAGCAGTGCGGCCTTGGAGCGCTGGGGCGGGCAGGTCTGGTCTGGGTATCAGCGTCCTGGGGTGCAGCAGGCGCACAGGCTCGCAGGCCCCGCTGCTCACGGCGTCGGCCTCGTGGCGGACTGTGAGGCGCCGCCCTGACAGTGACGTTGGCCTTTCCGGGAGAGAACCACACTCTGCGCCATGGGGTTTTTGTCCACACCCCTGCGCAGGCCTGGCGTACTCCGGGCCCACCCACTATGCTCACGCACACAGGGGGGGACGCAGCGAGCGACATTTCCGCGATCTGACCCACAGCCTGGGGTGACATGGTTGCGTCCACTGTTCACTACTCTCCAGTCACCAGCAGTTGATGTCTGCATGGACATATCTGTGGTTTGCATACCCATGTCTGTCCAGCACATCCACGCCTCACTTGTCGTTGTGTACATTCCTATTCACGGGTCACTTGCATCCTTCGCACATGGCTGCATTCCGCATCTCCACACGTTCAGCTGTTGTGTGGCTGTGGTGCCATGATATAGCTATATTGTGTGCGGGGGAAGCCCAGGATCACCATGGAGTTGTGTTGTCGTGTCTGGAAGTTGGGCATGTTGATTGACATGTTGTATGTGGTTTGGTCACGTGTGCATTCCCACAGTTGTGCGTTGTGTGATGGTGGCTTTGAGGTGTGTGGTGTGTTGATTTGGCACTTACCAACGAGCAGTCCAGTTCCATAGATGCCATCCTGGAAGCGCTGGTTGATGATGGACTGTCGGAAGATGTAGGAATCGCGCACACTGCCTGGGTAGTTTGCGACGACATTGGTGAACATTCCCCGGTGGTCCACTATTGCCTGCACATTGATGGAATGTGTGTGCTTTCTTTTGCGGTAGTGGTGTGCAGTATCCGCAGGGGGCACAAGTGGGACATGTGTGCAGTCAATGGCCCCCAACACGTGTGGGAAGCTAGCAAAGGCGTAGAAGCCTTGCTTTGTCTCCAGCTGTTCCTGCGCAGTGTGGGGGAAGTGAAGGTACTGGGGTATGAAGCTGATGATGGCATCCAGGACAGGTGTGATGAACTTTGATAGGGCTGGCTGTGAGACTCCTCCGACTCTGGCAGTTGTTGGTTGGAAGGTACCAGAGGCCAACAGGTGCAGCGCAGCCAGCAGCTCTGTCTGCGGAGGGCTGTTGGTTCTCCGCTGGGTTGGGACCGTCAACCTGTGGGCGATGTGGGTCATGATGCGGATGATGGTTGTCCTTTTGAGCCTGTAGTGGGCGATGACTTCCTCGGGCGTTAGGTATGTGAGACTGGTGTGTTTTCGGTAGGTCTGCTGTCTTACTCTGTGCTGCCTCTGTGGTGGTCCGGGGGGGGGTGCGGGTCTGGGTCCTGGGGGTGGTGGCGGTCCTGGGGGTGGTGGCGGTGGGTGTTGTGGCCCTGTTGGGGCTCCGAGCTGCATGATGAGTAGCTCCATGGCGTTGGTTGTTCTTCGGGTGTGGCTGTGTGTGGGGCTCCGTTGCCTACTGCAGGTAGCCGTCCGGCTTTACACCAGCAGGAGGCAGGTGTTAAATACTTGCTGCTACCGCGGCTTATCGCGTGGTTTTGACTCGCATCGCAGATCTGGCAGTTCATTGTGAAAGTGTTTTTGTGGTGTTTTCGTGTGTTTTTGCACGGGAACGCCTACTCTGCATCTCATTAGGGTTAGTTGGTGGTGTACTCCCTGGGGATAAGTTTTGGGGCAGTTATCGCGGGAATACTGGCGATGTCTGCAGTTTGCACCCGCTTGTGAATGGGGTGTTAAATCTATCTCCACTTTTGATGCGTTAAGGTGGAGATAAATCGGCGGTAGGTCCTTGTGAATATGCCCCCAAAATGTTATGACTGACAGTTACAACA
Organism: Calotriton arnoldi; assembly: GCA_963921515.1. Lineage (NCBI taxonomy): Eukaryota > Metazoa > Chordata > Amphibia > Caudata > Salamandridae > Calotriton > Calotriton arnoldi. The sequence continues at coordinate 777,294 of CAWUFW010002952.1, forward strand.
CCAAATGGCAATATGGTATGCTGATCCACAATATGACTGACACTTGCAACAAGCAGTAGCTGAGCAGACCTTCTTGTCTGTGTTTTTTGCTGTGGAGCCAGCCAGGGCTGTCTCTAGCCATATCATCGAGTTGTCTCTAGACATATTATTGAGCCTGTATTAATGAGTGGGTTAGCCACAAAAATATTTTTGTAAGCAGTTTTTTTTTGCCGAGGTGGGTTTGTTAATCAGATAAGCAGAGTTTGATGTATGTATCGAGTGTGGATTTGATGTAGTCCATTAATTGACCTCTCCTATGTTACATTCTTCATTGTTGCAATATGTACCATACATTTCACTAGGTTTACTTACAAATAAATACAACTTGACATTAAAACATTCACATTTTCCCTCCCAGAAATATAAACGCTGATGGTTGCAAATGGCGCAAGCCTTGCTGTGTGGTAGTCTCTTGTTGGTTCACCAGGAAGTTGTGTAAGGACTACTGCAAACTTTGCGGAGATCACACTGAACTCTACAGAAAAATGTACTGGAATAATCTGTTTTGACAGAAAAGTGCACTGGTGTTCAAAAGATATAAACATTGACATAAAAAAAAAGTTCCATGCATAACGTGTAAGGCTCTGAATCACAATGATGCAAAAAATATCTAAATCAGCATCAAGAAAACAATACATAGTATGATATTTGCACAGTGGGTAACAATGTGCATGACTCACTCTGGTGGATGGATTGATGACCATACATTAGGGTAAATGCGGGGCCAGATTGGTATCCTAAATCAACCCTAGCAAAAACATTAAAATCAGCAGCTGCGGCCGGTGCAGTTAAGCGCGGTGGGGTGGGGCAGGGGGGAGTCCACAGACGACGAAATAGGGAAAATTAAATAAATAAATCCTATTCTGTTGCCTGTCTACATCCCCCCTGCCCTGGCTCACCGCGCTTACCTGCACCGACCGCCACTGAAAATCAGTCCCTTACTTGAGGCAGCTACTTCTAGAATGGGGCTAAGGATGCCTGGTTTGGTCATGGCAGACCATCCTGCTCTGAAAGCAGCACACCAGAAAAATGCCAGTGTCATACTAGTCAATCCAGGTAAGCGGTATAATACATTATTGTTATTGTTAAATAACTCTTTAAAATGTACTTTTTAAAGAAGGATTCAGGAGTAAAAGCGAAATTAGACAAAAGGTAAAATGTTCACAGCTTTGCAACCTGGAAAAATTCACACTTTAGCTTAATTCTTCTGCCCAAAAAAAAGAAGTTCACTCATCCCGGATTTCCTGCCCTTGTTTCATCATTATATTTTTGCTCGCCTATTTCAAGACCAGAAAAACTCCTATTCTTCTAAAATGTTTTGCCCACCACATTAAAAATCGTTTCTCACACTTATACATTTAATTCACATTAGAGTAACAGAAAATTGTGATATTTCTAACAAGCAATGTAGGGGGATATTCACAAGGACTTATCTCCGATTTATCTCCACCTTAACTCAACAAAAGTGGAGATAGATTTAACACCTCATTCATAAGCGGGTGCAAACCACAGACATCGCCAGTATTCCCGCGATAACTGCCCCAAAATTTAACACCACGGTGGACACCACCAACTAACCCTAATGAGATGCAGAGTAGGCGTTCCCGTGCAAAAACACACGAAAAAACAACAACACCACTTTCACAACAAACTGCCAGATCTGCGATGCGAACCAAAAACAGGCGATAAGCCGCGGTAGCACCAGTGATTTAACACCTGCCTTTTGCTGGTGTTAAGCAGTACAACTACCTGCAGCATCAAAGGGAGCCCAGCCAAGAGCCACACCCGAAGACCCACAAATGCCATGGAGACAATCATCATGCAGCTCCGAGACCCATGAGGGACACAACACCCACCCCCACCCACCCCAGGCCCGCCACCACCCCCAGGACCCCCCACCCCCGGAACACCACAGAGGCAGCATACACAAAGACAGCGGACCCACCTGAAACGCACCTGCCATCCAGACCCAACGCCAGAGGAGGACATTGCCCACTACAGGATCAAAAGGACAACCATGCCCCGCATCCTGACCCACATCCCCCACCTGCTGATGGTACCAACCCAGCGGACTACCAACATCCCTCCGCAGACAAAGCTGCCGGCTGCGCAGCACATGTTGGCCTCTGGTACCATCCAACCCACAACTGCCAGATTCGGAGGAGTCACACAGCCAGCCCCATACAAGGTCATCACACCTGTCCTGGATGCCAACAACAGCCTGGTACCCCAGCACCTCCACCTCACCCACACTGCGCAGGAGCTGCTGGAGACCAAGCAAGGCCCCTACGCCATAGCTGGATTCCCTCACGTGCCAGGGCCAATCAACTGCACATATGTACCCCTCGTGCCCCCTGCTGACACAGCACACAACTACCACAACAGAAATCACACGCATATCATGAATGTGCAGGCAACAGTGGACCGCCGGGGACTCCTCAACAATGTCGTGGCCAACTCCCCAGGCCGAGTGCATTATTCTCACATCTCCGGACAGTCCAGCATCACCCAGCGCTCCCAGGATGGCACCCATGGAAATGCAGTGCCCGTTGTTAAGTCCAAAATGAACACACCACACACCTCCAGCCCACAGACTTGCAACTCACAACACCGGCAATGGACACGCAGCACAACTACATTCAACATGACACACAACATGCCAACCGACCAGACACGACAACACAACTCCATTGTGAAGCTGGCCTTGCCATGCACACAACCCAGCCACGGCATGCCACCGCAGACACACAATAGCCGGATGCGAGGAGAGGCATGGAGCAGGCATGTGATCAAGGAATGTGAACCCACCCAATGCCAGGTGTGGCGTGGAGGTGCCGGACAGACCACAGAGTGCAAACCACGGAAATGGCCATGTGGAGATCAACTGCTGGTACATGGAGTGCAGTGGCCAGTGGACGCTACCATGTCCCCACAGGCAGTGGGGCAGAACGCGGAAATGTCGCACGTTACGTCCCCCCCTGCATGCGCATGCGCAGTGGGTTGGACCAGCATACGCCAGGCCTGCGTAGGGGTGTGAACAAAAACCCCGTCGCACTGGGTGTGGTTCTCATTCGGAATGGACAACGCGTCTACCAGTGCGGCGGCTCTCGGTCCGCCACGAGTCCTGCGCCGAGCACAGCGGGGCCTGCGTCCCTGTGCGCCTTCTGCACCCCGGGCCGCTGGTCCCCCGACCCGTCATGCCTGCCACAGCACACCAACGAGGCTCCGCTCACCTGCCTACACCGGCGTGTGTTGATGAGGGCCCACCACGTGCCGGTGCAAGCTACAAGCACCAGTCCCGCGACCTCTGCAGCCTCCGCAAACCATTGCTGGCCCCCCCGATGCTGGGCCACATTACTCCTTTCACATTTACATACTCCACCTGCGTCCTCCTGGGCCCAGTAGGTCCAACATGTGGAACTGTGTCCTGAGTCTTGAATGGCAGTGACCCCAAGTCCGTGGCAGCGGCCACAGCACCAGACTCCCTTCGATCAGTGAGGCATAATTCCATATCGCAAGCTGGCGACACGTGGTGCCACTAACCCTGTTCAACGCCAGCTGGCTACACGTGGTGCCACTAACCCTGTTCAACGCCAGCCGGCTACACGTGGTGCCACTAACCCTGTTCAACGCCAGCCGGCGACACGTGGATGAGGGCTCAGGCCTACCCTGCAGACCAGTAGGTCCCACATCCAGCACCTAGTCACCAATCATGAATGGCAGAGTCCACACCAGTGAACGCACGGAGAGGAGTAAGAGGAAGATGCGGCTCAGTCCGGAGGAAAGCTGGATCAGAGTCACGGAGGTGATCGAACACTATCAACAACTGACCTGGTGCCATCAACCCTGTTCACCGCAAGTCCGCGTCCCATGATGCCACTGAACCTGAACTACGCAGGCCGGTGGGACCATCCAACCTAAGCCGGCGACACTCAGTGAATGGCCCGTGCTGACCGCTGCCTCAGGCCAACACTGCATCCCAGTAGGTCACACATGTGGAACTGTGTCTTGGGTAAGATGTGGAGGAGTCCACACCATTGGACACGCCTCATCGCAGGCGGCATCCCCTGACAGCACTGGTGCCACTAACTCTGTGCGCAATGAGTCATGGGCACTATCTGGTTGGACCTTGGTGGTGTCTGAGTCCATGGCCTGGTGGTTTTCTGCATCTCCATCTGGCCGGACCGGACTTGGTGTCCGACATGTGTCTGGTCCACTCATCTCCACCATAGGGACTGTTTCAGCGTGGTTCTGCCCTCTGCATCATGCCCTGGGGGCACACCTTCCACTGTCCACTGAGACACTCCGCGACAAGCCTCTTTGTCATCTACGGAAACCTGCTCTGCACTCGTGACCCTGCCCCAGTGCCCCGCAAGTCAGCGGCCCGTGGCGGTAGGCCCGTGCAGGACGCTGTGCATCCGGGGCCACTAACTCTGTGCAGCACAAGTCATGGGGCCTTTACGGTTGAATGGTTGTGTCCTTTACGATATACACTGTTGTCGATTTCTGACTGCACCAGGCAGCCCTTGCCGGCTGGTGTGCACACACCCCACACACATCCAACACAGGTGTCACTCGATATGTGTGCCTGCTAATAAATGTGGCCGGGCGCACGTGCCCGTAGCCATTCACACCATCTGAGCAAGTGTGTCCGTGTGGTCATTGTGTCAGCATGATGGGCACGGCACTGCAACATCACAGTGTGCTATCCTCAGCGGACGATACCATGTCACCTCAGTGTTGGCAGTGACCTTGGACATGTAGCTTCGCCCGGCCCCCCCTGCATGCACAAGCGGTGTGTGCTGGTCCGGCGTACGTCAGTTCAGCGCAGGGGTGTGCTGAATCGGCAGGGGGAGCAGGGCGTGGCTCGGACCTGGCCTTGGGCAGGATGTGCGGTAAGTGTGTCTCTGTGTTGGGGTGTTGTCGCCACCAGGGCCACAGTAGACGATGTTGCAATGTAGCATGCACCGGAGGGCGGGCCCGCACGGACGGGGAAATGTAGGAGCGCAAGACCGCTCGGGGTCTTGGCACATGCATGCCAAGGGTTATGTGTATCAGTCCTGTGGCTCCATGAGTCAGTTGCCTAGCCTCATTCGCAGCGTGACCACAGCCAGCCATGGACTGTACACTTGTGTCCGCCCTGTCTGGACCATTGGCCTACACTCACTTGGCCGCACACCTTCAAAGGCCAGCGTCAAGGTGTTGGTGGCATGCCGCTGGACATGCGCGGACAGGCATTACAATGGTGTGCTGTAGGAGTGGACGTGATACAACCGTGCAGGGCACACAAGTATGGGGGCTCGTGGGAGGGTGGAGCAGCTGTGAGGCAACGTAACACACAGTGAGTCCGCACATGTGCCACGTGCTGGGCATATCGTCCATGATTCCCAGGGTCGCAGACATCCCACCACACCCACGGCAGGCCTCTGTACGTCTCCTGAATGCATGCAGATGGTGAAGTGACTGTAGGGATGAATGGTCCTTTGTCTGCACTATCGGGCGGTAGCATATCTGCAGCTCCTAGATGTGACTTGCATGTGCCCAGCACCCCCTGAAAGATAGGATAGCATTTCCAGGCGACTCCCACACTACGCACTGCCAGACGTGAGGCCAACGTGTACACATCCCACACGCAGAAGTCTTTGGTCGGAGTTTGCGTCCATGAAATGGCCTTCACTCGTACTCCCACCACACCCCAGGCCTGCACCCGTTGCGCACAGACACTGCTCATTGCTCCGAGCTGTGGCGTTTCATCCACAGGACTGGCGCAGGTCCTCACAGTGCCGCTTCAAGCAGAGCCACTGACGCAATGGCAGACCATCCCGGACACATGCTCGACTCCAGTCACGTGGACCTGTACCGTGCACGTCTGTTGCATGTACTGGGGGCACTGCCGTTGGCAGTGCTGCGGATAAGTTACCGGCTGAGCTTCCGCCTTGCGAACGTCACCTGCGTTCAGCCTGTGTTGCATTGTCACTCGTGCATATTCGAGTGGACCATGGATGTCTGCCTCTCCAACGTGACTGTAGCTGACCTGAATTTCGACGTGTGTGTGCGCCCCCTGTTGGACCATGACCAGGAGTGTCACCGTGATGCCTGTTTATGGCATGCCTGGATGTTTGGCATGCATGCTGGGAACTGGACCTGGGAGATTGCAGGAGTCGTCGTGTGCAGTGACCACATTGAGCCGCTCCCTGATTGGGCTTTCGTGCATATTGGGGCCAGGGGTTGGAGTGAGCACATATGTCCGGGACAGCTGATGGGTTACGTCGCCGACATGTCAGATGTGGTGGACAACGATCTCGCATTGGAAATGTTGGCCTACGCTGCTGCACTCGTGTTCATGGACGAGTGACAAGGTACCTGCAGCCAGGACTGCATGTGACCCATTACACGTGTCCCGACGCCTGGTTGCATGTTGGGGATCTGGTCACATGTCCCTGGGAGACAGTGGACATGGCTGCATTGGCCTGGACTCCTGATCCATGCGCAGACAACATACGTGGGTTGGCAATGACTTGTGTTGGTGATGGACTCCCCCGGGGTGGACATGGGCGCTTACCAACATTCCTCATTCAGACATGCTGCTGCATTGGTCTGCATGTCGTGGCACTTCCCTTGGCCGTACTGACACGCAATTGTTGATAAAGTTTCTGCACATTCACTTGTCTCCAACTGTGTTGAGTGTTTATTTGTATGCCAATGTGTGTGTCACGGCCTATCTGTGTCACTGCCTTACATGCATTGCTACCCCATCAGGGCTGTGGGTTGGTACTTGTGCATTTTCATGTCCCTGTTTCGTGGTTTGCCAGATGCGTATGGCCATTTACCGCCACAAGTGGGTGCACTTGTCTCCTGTGTTCGGTTGTGCAGATGTTGGTGTTTGTTCCACATTGTGTTGGATGTTGGGGTGCTCTGCTTCCTATGTGTGTGCTGCATTGTGTGTGAGATGTCCCTTCAGCTCTGATTTGGCTTACCCTTCTCCCTTTCAGGCAGTGTGGTTTTCACTTCTGTGCTTGTTCAGTGGTGTGATATTGCCGAGTTGTGTGACTTGTGCTCTTGGTTGGTGTTGTTCCTCTTGGGCATGGTTTGTCTGCAGTTGTGCTGTGCTTAATTGTGCATGTGTGCCATTGTGGCCATCTCCCCCCGTCCCCCCAGTCCCTGGTGGTTCCTCTCCCTGTTGCTGTTGTGTCTGTTGATTTTGAGCAGTTTCCGGTCCCCGAGTCCTGCCACCATCTCCAGACTGATGTGGTGGACACCATTTCCTCCATGTCATCCAGCTCCTGGTGTGGCGCTGTACTCCTACCTCCGATGTGCATTGCTGCCTTGTGGTTGTTGGTGTGTTTGTGCGTTTCGCATCATTCCAGCTGTTCTGGTTTTCTGCCATTGTCCTCCTCCACTCTCGGGCTGCATTCGCCTTGTCCACGATGGCCTGCCATGTCTAATGTTTTGTTTCCAATGGTGCTTGTGGGGTTGTGTGCTGGCTCCGACTGCCACCATTGTGCTTCGCTGTTTTCTGTTTCTTTTTCCTGCTTTTGTTGTACTTATTCCTGCATGCTGTATATGTGTCGCGGGCCTTGCGCTGCTTATCGTTGCTTTCCTCCTCGCGAATGGGCTCACTGCATGTTTTTTGGTGTTGGGGTTTGTGTTTTTATCGCCGTCGAGGTGGTTGTATCGCGGACATTGTCCGCGGTTTCAGGAGACTATCGCATGGTACCGCCGTGTTGTGAATTCCACGTTAACACAGGGTTATTTTCCCGCGATCGGCTGCGATGTGTAAAGTTGCGTTAACATTTTTTGGTGATATTTAGCACACATTCTTGTGAATATCCCCCGTAGTATTTTGAGCAGGCTGTGATTATGGGATGTATGGAAAATAAAAAAATTAAAACAAGCATGAGAAGCTTGAATTTAGGTCCATTTGTAATTGAGAGAATTCTAATTTATTAAAATTGTGTGCCTATTGTTATGAACATTTTTGCACAAAAATATAAACACTTCACTTTGTAAATTAATCATTTTTTTCTGTGGTGGAGTAGACTAGGTCTGAAGTAGGTCTAAACACCATCTTGGCAGTTACACAGTCATGATGTGTGTTTTCATTTCTCTTCTCATCACACGTAGCAAAATATGTACTGTTATAATGCTTTGTGTAGACGTGCTGTTCTTCAAAAAACTCCACAGGAAGCCTTTTCCTGCTTTCTAGGCTTTTCCTGCTTGTGCTGCTATAGGCCTACTCATAAGATTCATTGGGGCATATTCTCAAGGACTCAGCACCGATTTAGCAGCACTTTTCTGCCACGAAAGTGGCGATAGATTTATCGCCCTATTCACAAGCCTGCGCTAACAGCCAACATCATCAGTTTACCTGCGATAGCTGCCGCTAAAAACATCGCCAAGGCTGACAGCGACAACTAACGCTAATCATATGCAGAGTAGGCATTGCTATGCAAAAACTCACGATAACACCACTTCGCGATATTCTCAATGACCAGCCAGATAGGCGATGCGGTCCAAAAACAGGCGATAAGGCACGTAGGCAGCAGGGACTTAAGACCTGCTTTTTTCTGGTCTTAAGTAGGACGAAAACCTGCAGTATAAAGGGAGCCCAGCCCAGAGCCACATCTGAAGACCAACAGATGCCATGGAGCTACTAAACATGCAGCTTGGAGACCCAAGAGGGCCACAACACCCACCGCCACCACCCCCAGGACCACCTCCACCCCCAGGACCACCCCACCCTGACTACCACCGAGGCAGCACAGAACAAGACAGCGGACATTCTGAAAACGCACCAGCCTCAGAGACTCAATGCCAGAAGATGTCATTGCCCACTACAGGCTCAAAAGGACAACCATCCTCCGCATCCTGACCCACATTGCCCACAGGCTGACGGTACCAACACAGCGGACAACCAACATCTCTCCGCAGACAAAGCTGCTGGCTGTGCTGCACTTGTTGGCCTCTGGTACCTTCCAACCAACAACTGCCAGAGTCGGAGGAGTCTCACAGCCAGCCCTATCAAAGTTCCTCACACCTGTCTTGGATGCCATCATCAGCTTGATACCCCAGCACATTCACTTCCCCCACACTGCACAGGAACAGCTGGAGACCAAGCAAGGCTTCTACGCCATAGCTGGCTTCCCGCATGTGTTGGGGGCAATTGACTGCACACATGTCCTACTTGTGCCCCCTGCCGACACTGCACACAATTACCGCAACAGAAAGCACATGCATTCCATAAATGTGCAGGCAATAGTGGACCACCGGGGACTGTTCACCAATGTCATCGCCAACTTCCCAGGCAGTGTGCATGATTCCTACATCTTCTGACAGTCCATCATCAACCAGCGCTTTCAGGATGGCACCTATGGAAATGGACTGCTCGTTGGTAAATACCAATGGAACACACCACACACCTCAACTCCACAATCATACAACTCACAACTGTGGGAATGCACACGTAACAAAATCACATACAACATGCCAACCAACATGCCCACCTACCAGACACGACAACACAGGTAACTGTGGCAACAGGGGCCAGACATGTAGACAAACCATCCACAAAGGCATAGCCCCTCTGCCACACAATTGCAGAATGTGGGGAGAGGTGGGAACCAAGAATGTGCGAAGGAGGCAAGTGGCCCATGAATAAGAATGTACACAATGCCAAGTGTGGCGGTGATGTGCTGGACAGTCTTGAGTACGCAGAGCACAGACATGTCCATGTGGACATATACTGCTGGTGTTTGTAGTGTTGTGGACAGTGGACGCAACCATGTTTTACTTGGAAGAAAAACGACCTGTCCCCGGACCAAGCTAAAAACTGTCTTTCTGCCATTTTTAAATGGCTTGCACTGGCGCAGCTGAAGTGCAACGAGGACAAGTCGGAGGTACTTCTGTATGGATCCTTCCCCCCGCATTTTAGGGAGGCACATTGGCCCACAGAGTACCCTTTGCCCAATTCCGTTGGCAATCCTGTTAAGAATCTGGGGGTCTGGTTCAGTGAGGACCTCCGGTTCTCCATGCAGATAAAAAAACTTGCTGGAGTGTGCTTCGGCTCACTGAAATCGCTCAGAAAGTTTCTTCCACTGCTCCCTAGGCCAGCTAAGGAAATGGTGACGCGTGCTCTTATCCTGTCACGCATTGACTATGCCAATGCTTTATACATTGGCTTGCCTGCATACCAGCTAAAAAAATTGCAAACAATACAAAACGCGGCAGCTAGAGTTTTGCTTGGAATTCCAGGAAGATCAAGCATGAAACAACACCTACGGGATCTACACTGGCTTCCTGTGGCCCGACGTGTCCAGTTTAAAGCCCTCATTCTGGCTCATGGAGCTCTGCATGGATCGGGCCGCTCTATCTAGATGCCTCGTCTTCTATGTCCCCCGAAGACATCTGCGTTCAGCTGTGCAGCGTCTAGCAGTGGTCCCCCGCTTTCGCCTCACTCGAATGGGGGGCAGCTCTTTATCCTTTAAGGCAGCAGAAGCCTGGAATTCCCTTCCTTCTGAACTACGGAACACTCAAGACCCCAGGCTGTTTAAGAAGCAGCTAAAGACCTTACTTTTTAATTATGCTTAGTTACTCCCAGCTTCATTGCTCTTGCAGATGGCCTCCGCGCAGTGACACTCTTGAGTATCCGTGCGCGATACAAATGACAATAACATAACATAACATAACATGTTACTTCAGGCAGTGGGGAAGACCTTGGACATGTAGCTATGTCGCCCCCCCTGTAAGCGTAAGCGTAGTGGGCTGGGCCGGCGTACGCCAGTCCAGCGTAGGAGTGTGAATAAATAGCCCGGGGCTCTGGGCGTGGTTCACTTCCGGGATGGCCACCAAAGTAACTACTGCGTGTGCCTCTGTGTCCGCCAAATCCTGACCTTAGGCCTACACACATGTGGCCGACCACCTTCAACGGCCAAAGTTACACCAGCGACGAGGTGGCTACGTCACGCGCCACCCAGCGCACATCTCATCATCGCCTGCAGGGGCGTGTCTGCCAGGGCGGCACCCCTCACCCTGCCACGAGGCCGCCGCCGTGACCAGTGGTGCCTGCGCGATCCTGTGTGCCTGCTGCACCCCAGCCTGCTGGTCCCCAGACCCGTCCGGCACCCAGCAGTGATTGCCCACCCCTGCGCACCCAGCCCTCACTGCTCACCTGCCGCCACCGGCGTGTCTCCAAGAGGGCCCACCACGTGCCGGTGCAATCTTCAAGCCCGAGGTCCGTGAGCTTGGCAGCCTCCTCAGCCGATCGCTGGCTTCCGCGCAACATGCCCCCAGCGCACCCTGCGGCACCGCACCGCAGAGTTCTGTGTGTGCTGACTGCTCCCTCCGGCCTACACTGCGGTCCAGCAGGTCTCACACAAATCAAATCCAGTCTGGACCTCCAGGCCTACTGCATCATCGCAGGCTGCACACCCGCTCAGCTCTTCAGGTGGGCCTACCTCAGTGCACCGCAAGTCATTGCCACGTGGCGGTAGGCCCGTGCCGGACGCAGTACCTCAGGTGCCACTACCTCTGTGCACCACAAGTCACCGTCCAGCCTCCAGGCCTACTGCATCATCGCAGGCTGCACACCCGCTCAGCTCTTCAGGTGGGCCTACCTCAGTGCATCGCAAGTCATCGCCACGTGGCGGTAGGCCCGTGCCGGACACAGTGCCTCAGGTGCCACTACCTCTGTCCGCCTCCAGCAGCCAACAGCATGTCCTCGGTAACGCCACTGGAGCCCTTCACAGTGACTGGGCCACCCCCGTCCCAGGCAGGCCACTGGAAAGCCTGGGTGGAACGTCTGGAGATGTATTCCGAAGCGCACGACATCCCAGCGCTGCGGCGGCGCACGCGTGGGCGTGTGAGGAGTGTGAAGAAATGGCCCGGGGCTCTGGGCGTGGTTCAGTTCTGGGCTCTGGGCGTGGTTCCGTTCTGGGCTGGCCACAAAAGTAACTATGGCGTGTGTCTCTGTTGTAGTGTCGCGCCACCCGGCCCTTAATCGACAATGTTGCAATGTAGCATGCACCCGGAGGGCGGGCTCGCCCGAATGGATAAATAAAGGAGCGCAAGACCGCTCGGGGTCTTGGCTCTTACATGCCAACTGTTGTGTGTGTATCTTCATTGCCGCAGCATAAGCCAAAGGCCTAGCCTCAATCGCAGCGCAAGTTCAGCCAGGCCTGAACTCTACATCTGTGTCCGCCCTATCCTTACCATAGGCCTACACACACGTGGCTGTCCACGTTCAACGGCCAACATTACAGTGTTGTTGTCAGGCTTGACAATGGTGTGCCGTAGGAGTGCAAGTGATGCAACCGCGCAGCGCACACAAGTAAATAGGCTCGGGGGGAGGGAGGAGCGGCTGTGAGGCTACGTAATACACATTCATCCCGCACATTTGCCAGAAGCAATACATGGCAAACATGAATCTCCAAAGTCACACAAATCACACACCACAAAACTTGTAAGTCTGCCAACACAGCATGCAGAACCACCAATTTACACTAATCTCACTTACCTCTCACAGGTGATCAAGGATATGCACTCTGCCCGTGGATGATGACACCCCTCCGAGCCCCAAACACCCCGGCCCAGAGGCAGTACAATGTGGGCCACAAACGCACCAGGGGCATTGTTGAGCGCACATTTGGCGTGTTAAAGTCACGTTTCAGGTGCCTGGACATCACAGGTGGAAGACTCCTGTACAGGCCAGAAATAGTGTGCAAGATGATCATTGCATGTTGTGTATTGCACAACATATGTGTACGCACCAATGTCCCATGGATCCAAGTGCCAGATGCACCGGACGATGATGAGGAAACTGAGGCAGGTGGACCACACCCCACTGCAGCTGCAGCAGGAATAGCCCGAAGGAACACAATCATTAACAAATTCTTCGCATGAGCACGTCACATTGTGACTGTCCTTAGCAATCATGGAACAGTACAAAATGACCACATGAACAGCATGTGCAAATAAATTCATTGCAACACACATACCCTGTGTGCATGTCAGTCCTCTGCATTAGCACATCACTCTGACAAGTGTAAGTGCAACATTAAGTGCTAACAATCTCACAAATAGCAAATAGATGGTGGGTATGTCACCTCTGTACAGAGAGGCTGTTTAGGGTGTCACGTATTCGAAATGCCATTTATGGGTGTCAAATGTAGTACGTAATCCCACTCATCAGCGTATCACATGTGTACAAAAACATAAGATGAAGGCTTTCATTGGTGTTCATAAAAAGACAACAGGGTGTCATTTGGGGTCAAATATGACATTTCGGGTGTCTTTTGGGGTCAAATATGAAATTACGGGTGTCATTTGGGGTCAAATATGAACCACCCTGATGCAGAGATGCACCCTGTGACTCAAGTCCCACAACATGAGCAACATGGACGTAAGGGGGATGGGGGCACAATGAACACCTCAGCAACATGGGAGATGCACACCAGCCAAAAAGCCAGCAGGAATACCTTGCGTGGAACACACCAAGGTGTCCCCTGGACATATGTGCCATGTACAGATCACATGTGTTCACGGACGTCATCCATCAATAGTAGTGAACAGTGTCAACTAAAAGGTGCAAGGTGAGAAGTCACGCACCTCCTCACAGCTACCTGTACCCATCACTGTCAGACTGCAGCAAAACACCACTGCTACATCAGAGCATGCAAAATTGACCATGAGGGCACGTACATGGCTGGTAAGGGTTCAACCGTGCCGGAAGGCAAAGCAGTGACATCCCCCCCCCTTCAAAATCCACATCACATTTTCAGAATGCAAGCAGATGACAAACTAACATTAGGGATGAAAGCTCCTTTGTCTGAACTAGAAGGTGGTAGCACATCTGCACCTCCGACCTTGGAATTGCATGCGCCGGGCACCCCCTGAGAGATACCATAGCAGCTGATGACGGCTCCCACACAACGCACAGCGCTAACCAAAGACCAACGTATACACACCTCACACACAGAAGTCCTTGCTCGCAGTTCTCTTGCATGGAATGACCTTCACACTTACGCACAGACCATCCCAGGAGTCCAACCACTGCACACTCAAACAAATCATTGCTCCGAGCTGTGGCATCCACATAACTTTGACTTTTTTACACACAGCCCTATTTCCTACATTGACGAGGGGCTAAGTTGGGAAATTGCGAGATTGTTGTGTAGGAGCAATGAGGCCACAGCTAGTTTACACATTCCCAGTCATCTCACTGCCTATCTGGGTCACGGTCAAACATGCGCATTGATATCAGTTCCCAGGGAGTACCTTTGTTTGGAATCACTGCCCCTACATTCATCCATACTTTCATACTTGCTTGATCATAGACATGACACATCTGTGTGAATTAGAATGTTTTAATCACATTCGGTGGAGTGTTGAAGCTGGACCAGTACATGGCCATGCAAACCCCACTTTACATTGTTGCCCCGTGGAGGGCCAGCCAGAGTCCTTTAGGGATTGACAAGTTCATCGGAAGAGAAAGAGTTCAGTCCGCAGTCTGATTGCTGTGTCATTGGTAACCAAACCAAATATGGCAGTCCATGTCGAGGGCCAAGGTGAGTGTTGCAGAGTGTATCGGGGGACAGTGGAAGGTGTTATTCCAGGGCATGATGCAGAGGGCAGAACCAAGCTGAAACAGGCCATATGGCGGAGATGAATGCTACCACTTCCTTCTTACCACAAAGTCAGAATCATCCACATCATCGTCCTCTGATGTGTTATGTGCCTCACATGTGGGTGGTGGTGTTTTGTCTGCAGCACTGTGTGGCAGTGACACATCAGGGGCCGGAGGTGGATTGTCTGCCGCACTGTGAGGCACTGACACATCAGGGGGCAGAGATGTGGATGGAGTAGTAGCAGCAGCATTCATCTGCGCCAGGCCTTGTGGTAGCAATGCCATGATGAGGATCTGCAGGGCATGGAAGATCCCAGCTACATCTCGCTGGTGTGCAGCCGTGGCAGCCATTCTTTCCACCTGCATCCGCTCCATGTTCTCCATGATCCTCCATGTGTCCCAACTCCCGGCTGATATCGTTGGAGCCACTCTGACTAGACAGTTGTTCTTGTCTCAGAGTCATGACTCCAGCGATGTCAGCCATGGCTTGTTGGAGAGCATGGAGCGGACTGTGGGTGTCCGTTAGGGACTGTAAGTGGTCCCTGATGGGCCTTAGACACCCACGTATGGCAACTAGTTTGGCTGCAATGAGGTCGAACCCCACCCGCACCTGATCAGCCATCTCCTTCTGGCCCTCTAACACACGGCGTTGGAATGCCATGTGTTGGTCGTGGGGTACCTGGGAGACATCCGTGGTGGTGGGTGCTTCCTGTTGTGTGGTCTGTGCAGGGTGTGGGGTCTCCTCGATGCAGCTGGGCTGCCCTGCTCATGGGGGTGGGGTGCTGAGGGTGTCCATGAGCTGTTGGAGGGCGTCAGTATCGATGGTGTGGAGGTCCTCTTCATCATCAGTGAAGAGATGTACAGTCTGCTCCGCAGGAGGTGTTGATTCTCCCTCTGCAATGTAAAGGGGAGATGCAGTTTAACAGTGTGTTCCATGTATGTTCACGCATTGGACAAGTTTACAAACAGACTGCATGACAATGTACATTGTGACTGTTTGGGAGGAGATGCCTATTTGATGTGGGACAGTGGACATTTCTACACAATCAGGGATGTGGAGTTGTACTTGTACATTGTCATCTTACAGTTTCCTGCTATGCCAAATGTGATTGGCCAGTTTCTACACACGGCAGCAGTTGTGTCCTCTGTTCTGTTGTGAAAGTGTTGCAGTTTGTACCACATTGTTGTCAATGTTGATGTGCTCTGATTCTTATGTGTGTGTGCTGCATTGTGGGAGAGTCGCCCCTGCAGCTCTGATTTTGCTGGCCCTTATCCCTTTCAGGCGGTGTGCCTTTCACTTCTGTGCTTATACAGTGCTGAGATGTTGCAGACTTGGGTAAATTGGGCTCTTGGTGAGGGTTGGGACTCTTGGGCATGGTTTGTCCGCAGATGTCTTGTTGACCTCAGGGGTTGTTTGTGCACGTGGATGTGTCAGAGTGTGACCTGCTCCTTTACGGATGTGGTCCACACTCAGCCACCTCAGTGTTGTGGCGTGCACCATGTCATGATAATTGGACTGCAGCCATGCTAATCGTCATGCAGTGTCACTTGCATTGTCAGTGTGGCTCACGGACCCGCAGCTTTGCTGGGTTCAGCACATGTGCATGGGTTTGTTGTAAGATTAGTGATGTGTGGGCACATTGTCGACGGGGGCCTACTTGCTGTTTCTATGTGTGCTGCAGTATGCCAAGGAGATCAGGGACATGATCCAGAGTCATTGTGGGTGTGCACTGTGCTATACTTAATTGTGCATGTGTGCCATTGTGCCCATCTCCCCCGTCCCCCCAGTCCCTGGTCGTTACTCACCCTGTTGCTGTTGGGTCAGGTCATGTTGAGCAGTGTCCGGTCCCTCAACTCCTGACACTGTCTCCCCACTGATGACTGTGGACACCATTTCCACCATCTCATCCAGCTCCTGCTGTGGCGCTGGACTCCCACCTCCAGTCTGCATTGCTGCTTTCCGGTTGTTAGCGAGTTTCAGCTTGGTTTTGCGCTTCACATCATTCCAGCGCTTCTTGCAGTCGTCCACTTTCCTTCTCTTCACTGCGACTGCATTCACCTTGGCAAAGATGGACTGCAATATTGCATTTTTAGTTGCCAATGACACAGTGGAGGTGATGAACAGTTGTTGGTGGTGTTCTATCACCTCCGTAATCAGGATCTTGTTTTCCTGTGGACTGAATCGCGGGCTCCTCTTCTTCTTCTCCTTGCCCTTCTCCTTCCCCGAGGTCCCTGGCTGGTCCTCCAGGTTTTTTGGGGGGTTTTGGTTGGCCTCTGTAGTTGCTCCAGCTTCCTCCATGATGCTTCTCAGT
Organism: Calotriton arnoldi; assembly: GCA_963921515.1. NCBI lineage: Eukaryota > Metazoa > Chordata > Amphibia > Caudata > Salamandridae > Calotriton > Calotriton arnoldi. The sequence goes on from CAWUFW010002952.1 coordinate 794,265, forward strand.
TGTTTGGGGGTTTTTTTGTTGCAGCTTTTATGGTGATTTTTCCCGCCTGACGTGGGAATAGCAAGCCTGGCGCTGCTTATCGCTGATATTTTTATTGTTGTTGGGCCCATTGCCACTTTTTTCACGTTCGGGTTTCCTTTTTTATCGGCGTCCCAGTAATTTTGACGCGGACATTTGACGCGTTATCCGGAGACTATCGCCTGTTGCCGGCGTGTTGAGAATGCGCCGTTAACACGGCGTTAGTTACCCGCGATAGACGGCGTTATGTAAATTTGCGTTATCCTAGGTTGGCGATAATTATCGCCCGTTCTTGAGAATATCCCCCCTTGTTTTGAGTGTAACTAGATTTGTACTGACACATCCGATGACATTAAGTCAAAAGGAGTTGTCTTAATATTCATTTAGGGGTTGGTGTTGGGATGGTATTAGATGATGCTGAATTGCATTTTGTATTCTGATTTATTAATTTGTGGAAAGATGTATAATCACTTAATGCTGACAATGCGATTTTTTCTGTGTATTTTTCTACAAAAGGATCCTTTTTGGAGGTTAGCCTGAGTCTTGTTTTCCTGACTTTGAGAGCAAGCCCACGTTTCTCTGTCTATTGTTTAAAACTTGGAAATGTTTGACTCTGTATCTTGACTTTATGTCAGTCTCTTTGTTTCGTTTGATTGAGCCTTTTGCTAATTCCCTGTACTCATTTACCAAGCATTTGACTATTATTTTTGCCTTTTGTATTGCGCTTTAATTATTTAATAAACTTTCATGGTTTTGAATTTGAAGAAGGCTCAAGTCTTTTCTTGTTTCGAGACATATATTTGACTGTGCTGATTCGTTTTGCTGCTAATCTGCTATCTGTAGGGACAGATTGCCTCTTATGATTTTAAGGTTAACACCGTCTCCGATTCTGCATAAGCGCTTTACCGTAGATTCTCAGAGAAGATAGCGTCAACATTGTGATAGTGGTGTTAATAGTGCTAACCAATAGATTCACCGGAATGGTAACGACAAAACTATAACTGATGCACCACGTGCAAATGAATCCAGGAACAGCAATCCATTGACTCATAGAATGTGATTTCTAAAGAATGACCTAAAAGTTCTACAACCGCAGGTGTTGTTAATGAGACGTGAGATCAATTTTCTTCTCTAGGTCAATTGGGCAAAAACATCTATTAGCCTGACTGAATGTCTTCTGTCAAAATACCACAATAACAGAAGACCACCTCATGCAATATACAGGCGAGTCAGGCAGTTATATATGCGTCAGGAAACCTTGACAGATGTCTGGAGAAATATCTGCCTTGGTTTTGAGATGCTCTGCTTTATAAACAGCCATTGCCCAATTTAATGAGGCTGCTATCAGTTCTCCACACTTGTGCCTCAGAGCGATGACAAAACACAGCAGCTTTTGTACATTGAAAATTACAGGCCCTATTTGACCATACATTGCTACAGATCACGGGCATCTACTGGTGAAAAGTAGGCCTTCTCATCAGCTCTATCAGGCAATATGTGCATGTGACACATTGAATGTAGGATTTTTAAAGCGAATGTCAACTGTTGGTTGCTACTTTTCCATCACCAGGCGTGTATTATTGCCTGCAACTCAGTTGGATTTTTGGGCATTGCCACATAAGGTGTCTGACATATTATCACCCGTTAAAGCATTCATGCCACTGTTCTCTACTTTGAGGTCATGGAAAACAACTTGAACATTCTACGGGGCTTATTTACAAGCCTCGTGCGCCGTTGGTACGTCACTTTTTCCCATGTTAAAATAACTGTTGTGAAATATACAGTTTGCATTGCTGCTGCATGATCTTATTTTTGGGGAGGAAATGTAATACTTGGTTTTAAATGGACCAATACTCTGGCTCAAATATGTGGATTATTTTATAATTTATTTTCTACAGAAGAAGATCTGTGAGTTTTTCCATACTGTGTCTCTTTCAGTGTTTCACTGCATGTCTCCTCAGCACGAATTAGAAATAAGTAATACAAAGGTAGTGTAGTTATTTTTCTGCCCGCCCATTGGTAACACTGGCGAAATGGTATGGAACTATTCATAGCTTAGCATATCACATATAATCATACCCTCAGTTTTTGCTTTGAAACCGGTCTCATTTTGTGTCATTTCATACTCCTCAGTAAAATATATAATAATGCTTTTGTTCTCATTTTGCATTTTCATTGAAAGAAAAAATGACTCTCTACAGCCATGTATTCAAATTCAATTTCCCTCAAAATGCTTTGCTTCTGAAGTGGGCAATCATACAATATAATAGCCTCGCATAACTAGATGCATCACCTTACGGATTTCCATCTTCAGTGAATTTCCATCTTGAAAAATAAATATTCAAAATGCTGCTGGGAACAAGTACAAACTTGTTGCTAAATACATATTTTCCTGACAATGCCAGAAAAGCCCTGATTTTAATAATAGTGCTGAGGTGAATATTATACTTTTTTAAATTCATAGAAGCCAAGATAAAGAACAAAGACTGCGCTTTAATAAAAGGAGACCGTGCAAATTAGACAACCATAAACAATGAAAAAAGCAACCAATGACATTCAAAGTGAAGGTATCAGCTACAAGCGACAATCCTTTTTAATTCTCTTTAAGTTCTAGAGACATAATAAAGGGGTAAACAGGAGGCAAAGACAAATTATTAACAAAAGTAAATAGTTGTCTCTGTGTCTTTAATAAAATCAGAACTTCCCTGATACTGTCCATTTAGTTAACTGTGCAATTTTGTGCAAGATTACAGGCTCATTATGCTTGTTTAAATCATAGGGGCGTCCCTTCCTAATAGCGAGTTGCACTGGTATGTAGTAATGTTTTGTGACCGGGAATGCGGTCGCATAACATTCGCAGTTACCACCAACTTCAAGTTGATGGTAACCCATTTGCAAATAGGCCTTTTTCTTTGTGAATGTGGGTGATAACAGTTTATTAGAGCAGGCAGTCGTCCCACGGACCACTGCCTACTCTTAAAAATGAATAGAATACTTTTCATTTTCATTTTTGTAATGCAGCCCGTTTTCCTTTAAGGAAAACGGGCTGAATTACAACAAAAACTATTGCTTTATTTAAAAAGTAATTACAGACATAGTGGTCTGCTGACAGGTTCATTTGCGACCCACTGCTAATCGCTAGAATCGCTAACAGTGTCAAACACACTGTTGTACACCGCATTTTGCGAGTTCCTAATAATGAATCACCAAAATTCACTATTAGGAAACCGCAGACAAGCGATTTCGTACATCTGGCCCTAGATGCCATTGGTCTCCTTCATGAAATAAAATGTGAAATATTAACATGCATCAGTAGCATAACTCATTTCAGTGATGTTTTAGACTGGGAGAAGAGACTGAATAGTGAGATTAGCAGTACATCATTCATATTTCCTTAACTGTTATGCTACACAATATTGAGATATTTCATGATAGTAATGGCACTTGTTACTTACTATACTAGCTTGAGTTCTCTTACATGCGTGGAAGCATATTCCCACACTGAGCAACTAGTTGGCAAAGATATTTAAATCTTTTACATCTTAAATTCTTTTGAAGAATATCCAGTTGAATAGAATTGTAGATTTTGCTGGAAATAATTTTATAGAAAGAGAGACAAGTAATCTGGGCTTTTCAGAAGAACATTAAACAGTATCTGATTGTATCAATACTTAGCAGGTGATGGTTTACATACACCTAATAGACATATACCTCTCCTGAGTCCGCAGATGAGAGGAAGGTGTAGCTGTGAAGTAATATCTGATTCGTTATAATAAAAAAAAGAGTTCTTTACCTTTTGTCTTGCAAAGCTAAGTCCACTACGAAGCTTAAAAGAGAGAGGAAATGGGATTGATGTACAGTAACTACAGTAGCTACACCAAGACGTCCAAGAACATTTGCATACTTTGGTAATACCCTAAGCCCAGGATTCCTGAATTAAGTAAATAACTTGGGCAGCTTGGAAGATTCTTTTGGGGCACACCTCCCCAATGGACCTTCGGGACACCAGGGGACTGATTACCCTGTCTACACACGTGCCAGGAGGCATGGCTTCAGTCTTCTGCTCCTAGGGGCGGGGCCTCCTCTCACCAGCTTAAATGCTCCTCTGCAAACCTGTAGCGTGGGATAGCTTGGAAGTTTCTTTTAGGGCGTACTTCACCTACAGACCCTCAGGACACAAGGGAACTCATTCCCTCATTTACACACATGGCAGGAGGTGCGGCTGCAGTCTCCTGCTTCTAGGGGTTGGGGCTCCTCTCACCGGCTTAAAAGTTCCTATGCGGTACCGCAGTGTGGAACAGCTTGGAAGATTCTTTTGGGGTGCTCTTCCCCTAATATGGACCCTCAGGACACCAGGGGACTCATTTCCACATGTACCAGGAGGCACGGTTGCAGTCTCCTGCTTCTAGGGGGCAGGGCCTCCTCTCACCGGCTTAAATGTTCCTCTGCAATCCCACAGCACGGGACACGCGCAAACCACGCCAGGGGGAAGCCCAGGGCAAGGTGGGCCCGTCCTGAGCCCGTCAGAGCCCGGAGGAGGCTGGGCTGTGCCAACCCTCTACCTCAAGCCCCAAAGGTACTGTTATCTTTTATTTCCCTTATTTGTCTACCCTGGCCTCACTGCTGCACCTGGGGGTGCATTATTTTATAGAGCGCATGCTGCTGGGTCCGCACTTTTTCTTGCACAGAGCTCGAACAGTAGTGCCAAACCCAGATAATGGGCAAAAGGAAGGTTGCAGATGTTGCCTCTAGTTCTCCAATGACAAAGAAAGGTCTAAAATCAGTAGGGGGAACTGTGTGATGAACAGAATCAATGACCTATTGGGGGAAGTTGAGGATATATTAAACCCCTCCGCTGCATTAGAATTCCCCCCTTCACCAGTGGTACACACATGCCCTGCCCAAAAGAAAAGACCAAGGAAGAAGGTGCCAGACATGTTTATTAGGAGGAAGACCCTTGACTCTACACCCGCAAAAAACTGCCGGTCCTCAGAAAAATCTGATCTGGGCATTGGGGAAACTATGACAACTCCAGTCAACATGGATGTTGTATGTGAAAAAAGATTTTCTGTACTAAGTACTCAAAGGGAAGATGAGTCTGGAGGGACGAGAGGGCTTCCCTTGGTTTTCAAGAGATGCCTTGGACTCCTATTGATGGCGATAAACTATTAGAGATGATTATAGGGCTGAGGGAAGAGATAGGGATTTGAAATTGATTATAAGAGGTCTGGGGGGGGAAGATCAAGGGGAAGATCGATGAGGTGATGTTGCACAAGAGCCCAATACTGGCCACACAGACTAAGAGGTGTATTGGAGTGTCAAAGTCTCGAAGTATTTGCATCCCACATCCATAACAAGGGGCTACGACTCTAAGAGCTCCCCCCTCTTCTACATCATGGGGTCTGCGACCAGGTTACTCACTTCTGTCATCGACAAACAGAACTTAGGTGTGCCTCAGCACACTCACATCCCATACCAGGCAGGAAGGGGTGAATGTGGAGCAAATGCGAGTAGAAGTGACCAAAGACGTGACATCACAAGGGACATAGACTCAATTAGAGGTCTCTCATAAGGGAATACAATCCCCCAGGCACCAATCTCCCCCCTACCATCCCCAGGGAGGGTTAATGTTTGGGAGAATTCAGTCCATAAGGTCACCATTTATAAACCTGCCCCAGATTGTTCTATCCCAAGTTCCCAAAGTCATTGAGGGACTTGGAGAAGGTCAGGATTCCCTTACCAATAAAGTGATCCATTCACTTTGAAAAGTTGAAAAGTGGCACTCGCTTATTAGGAGTGACATCTTGAGATTTGAGTGGATTGGGATCCCTGGGAACCTCTGTAATCTGGTGAGAGTGACTCTGAAGACCCAATTATTGGTTGATAGTCTCCTGTCCATGGATGCTCATAGAATCTGCAATGCTACAACCCAAATACAGATTAAATATAGGGAAGGCACCGATTGCCCATATGCCCTAAGACTAGAAGGTCAAAGCTCTTATCGTTATAGTGGGTCGGGCGCAATAGATTGACTGGACACTAGTGATATCTGGGGAAAGTCTGTTGGTTTTCCTTCTCCTCGGAATGGGTGCAAGAGCCAGTGCCCAGGTATAGTGTGGGATCACATGCACCTTACACACTTGAAGGAAATCGTAAAGTAACCACAGCAAATGTGTCTGGTCAACCGAGTGAGAGGGCAAATTCCCACATGGCCCCTGTTGGGTTGCCTAGGAAATTTACGCAGGAGAGGGCTAGCGCCTTGGGTGGGCAGAAAGCATCCACAGTGAACACATTCCTCTTTTGGAATGTGGCCAGTATTATTCTTAAGCTGGGTGACACTGAGTGGGGTTGGTTCATAGATGGACATGAAATCTGTATCTTTCAGGAGACCTGGAGCAGAAACCCGGTCACTAGGAATGGGTACCCCTCCTTCTCATTGATGCCACCCCGTCACCCAGGGAAAGATCATTGGGAAGTTTAGTGATATTGGTGAGGGTAAACCTCCAATGTGTAGTAAGGGAACTACCACTTAAGTCACAGGATGCGCTGGTAGTTAGGGTGGACTTTCGTGGTGGTATCTCATTACTGTTGTTTAATGTGTACAATCGTATTGTTGACAGGTAGGAAGAAACCAAAGCCATAAGTACCTTGGAGGATTTCCTCTCAGAGTATAAGGGTAAAGGGATGGTCATGATAGCCGGTGATTTTAATTCAACCTTTGAGCCAGTTGTGTCCGCTAATCTAAATCTGACAGTTGACCTGGATACTAGATAACAAATACCTCCCATAGATCTTCCTATAGTGAAATGGACCCCTAGGGCTGCACAGTTGTTTGCACTTTCCCTAAAATGTAACCATAGGGCTGTAAATGGTTGGTCTAGGTCAGATGATAAAGACAGCCATACGTACAATCGATCTGGCCACTCTAGCAGGATCGACTCTTTTTTAATCAGCTTGACTGGATGGCCACTCATGCATGATATGGTAGTAGTCGAAAGGATCGATAGGGATCATAATGCCCTGAGTTTGTCGATGTTGGGCTCATTAGCTCAAGCCCTACCGACCAAAGGCCACGCACAAGTAGGGGAGGTTGGGTTCTCCAATAATGGAAAAGCTATCAGGTGGGGATGGGTTGAAAAACACCCGGATGCCTTGGACAATGTGGTAAACAAGGCCATAGAACTGCTAGTGATATTGGATGGACTTCTCCCAGTGGAGAGAGGCCCGTACCTGGAAAAGGCCCATGAAACACTATTCACCAACATAAGAGACACATTGATGCAGGGCAAAAAGTGTACTCTCAAATTGTAGAAGGAAGCCCCATGGTATACCACATCCTGTAGGGTGGCCAGGACAGAACTTCTGCTAGCTGCTAAACCTAAAAATAAATCCCAACTTGCGCACTGTAGGTCGATTTATAAAAGAGAAGTGGGTAAGGCCAAGAGGGACTGGGAAGATGAACTATGGGATGAGTTAACCGTTGCCATGTGCTAAAGATAATAGAAGGTTTTGGAATAACCTGGAAATAAGAGTAAATGATGGGAGGAAGTCAGTGAATGCTTTGTCCAACCCAGGACTTGGTATTGCACTTGAGTAATGTGTACTCTTGTAATGCAGACCCTGCATGGGTGGGCATTGATCCAGCATTGGCAGCAAAAATTGAGAATCACAATTCCATGGAATTTGAGGTCGGGGAAACGATAGACGTCACCAGGTCCACTCTTCGAGAAAAAGCGCCAGGCCCTGACGAGATCCCAAATGAGCTTTTTAAGGCCAACTTGGACACTTGGGGTCCTTGTATGAATTATCTATCAAATTTGATAATAAAGGGCATGAATATCCCTACCACTTGGCTCACAGCTGAATATATCCTGATTTTTAAGAAAGGCCAACACAGCGTCCCAAGTAACTACTGGCCGATTATTTTAATAATCGCCTCACAGAAGATTTTCTGCACGGAAGTGCTAGTGCATCTTTTGGACTCGACCAAGGAGAAAAACATAATCTCTGAGTTTCAGGCAGTGTTTAGATGAGGCATTAGCACGGTTGATCAGATCTTCCATTTTAATTGTATTTTCTGGAAGGCTGTAACAATCAACGGGGTTTGATTTTTTGACTCCTTCATCGATCTCTGTGACGCCCTTGATCTAGTCCCAAGAGCACTGCTGTGGGGAGCCTTAGATAAGATGGGATTCCCCTCCTATCTACTGCCAATTCTCGTATGGTTACACAGAGAAAATTACGCAAGCGTTAGGTGGGGGGAGCTGGGCCAACTCACCGATCCCATAAGGGGTGAGTCAGGGCTGTGTCCTGGCCCCTACCTTATTTTCGTTGTACCTCAATGACGTAGTGAATTGTCTGGACAGGGATGGTAGTGACTCTACCAAAATTTTAGGCTGACGTGCACCCGCTTTACTTTTTGTGGATGATACGCTGCTGATTTCAAAATCACTTAAGGAGTTACAGCAGCTCCTGGACGATTTCAGCAATTTTTGTAACGTGCATGAGTTGGCGTTTAATAGCACAAAAAACAAATTTATGGTATTTAATTCTTCAAGAAGTAAGAATATAAAGTGTAAGCTGCTTGTTAACACAGATCCCATAGAACAGGTTTACTGCTTTGACTATTTGGCTCTAAGATTAACCCCAAACATGGACTGGACCATGCAGGTTCGAAAATCGCATTGCTCTCTCCTGCATTGTACCTTAAGACTATTGAAGGCCTTTAATAAACCCCACTCAAAAAGGGTTGCTAACAACACAAAGATTTATAATGTCAAGTCCCTGGGAGCTGTCTTATACGACTCAGAGATCTGGGGGTACGCAAAATGTAATATTAACTGTGGTGAAAAACAGGTTCATTAGGTCCTTTTCACACTTATACAGAGAACCCCTTTGATCCCATTGTATCTTGACACGGCCTTTAGGCAGATCTCTAGGAAAGCTGAACTCAGGCCATTGCAATATTGGCACAGGATTTGGACTTCTTCCGCCCTAGGTGTCAACCATGAACCTAAAAGGGAGCGTATGTCCTCCCGAGCTGTTCATAAAATCCCTTGGTTAATGTCTGTCAGGTCGCAACTAAGGAAATTGGGTCTTGAAAAACTTTGGGCCTGCCCGGAGGAACCTAGCTGTCTGTCAAAAATGAATCTTAAAACAATGTATTGGTAGTCCGTCTTAATTGATATTAGTCAGGGAGACAGAGGCATTTCAAGAAGACACTGCTCACCTCCTTTTATTCTGCCCAGCTTATGGCATCCAGTGGAAGAAATGGCTGTTTCTGCTATGCAGAGAATTGGATGTTAGGAGGTACTTGGATGTAGCCAGGTTTCCAAGAACAGATTGTTCCAGGCTGGTGACTTTTTCAGTGGCAAAAATATCTTATGTCCGCCTGGTTTCGGAGAGCAAAGTATATCCTTGCGGAAGAGCAGGAGCCGCAGTAATCCAATAATACTACACGTAAATGATGGGTGGGACATGGAATGGTTGTTTTTATACGGCTGAATCGGTGTCCTTTTAGTTTTTATTCTCCGTTTATGTGTTTATATTATAAAATCTACAATATTTATGTTCGCTAAAAGAACTTTGCATTTTAGTTCAAAAATGTGCACTGATGCCTTGTCTGCTATAAACATTTTTGCATTGTTGGGGTAGTCTCAAGGGAATGAATAGGCCTAATTGTCTTGTTTAAATGGTGCCGCAGTGTTGTAGTATGCAGAGACACTGACTAAACTGCCCAAGTTTTTAACCCCGCTGCTTTTATTCTGTATGGTCTTTTATGCCATCACGATTGTTGCTTTTATGTTGCTTTAATGTACTTTTATGATCTTGATGATCGAATAAAGTTTTATGATCAAAAAGGAATAACTTGCTGTGAAAGTCCTGGTAAGGATATCACGAAGATAGAAATTTATATTCATAATTCTATAATGGTCAGACATCACAACGGAGACCTATTCATAAACGTAACTAGCATCAGACTGAGAAAGATGGTTCTAGATAGAAAAAATAATAATTTAATCTTGACAAACAAAACCTAATGCACATGCTTGGCCCCAAAATAGAGTGGATGTTTAACGTTGTCAGCCAGTGAAATCCAGGAAGTATGGGAAGAGCCATACCAATGTGAATATCTGGGGGATATTTTGCTTTAACTAGGATTTGGCTAGAAAGGCAGAATTGCCCAATGTTTTCTTCGGGGAGACCCAGAGATCTGCACCGGGTTCTAATAGGTTTGTTTTCTAACAGACAGCATATCAATTGTCAAGTTTGAGCAGAATGAAGCATTTTTCCCTTCGTGTAACTCTTCACAGGAAACAACCTAGCAAGAAGCAGTGATGAGTTTATGTGCAATATGTATCCATCTCTCTCTTGTACAGTGTGACAGTTTGACTGAAACTCGCTGTAAAGACCAAACGTAGAAAGGCAGGTAGGTGCAGAAGTCTTTATTGAAGTATAAGCCCTGACACCAGTAGGCGTCTCTACAGTACAACAGTCCTCCTCCAACCGTCCACCAACTGCCACCCTCGCCCAAGGTTCCACAATGGAACTAGGGTACGTCATAGTGCCATGGGCGAGGGCGCGCGGCAAGGGGACAGCGCGAGGCAGGACTCGAGACTGGAACAATAATAAACACAACACATCTCCTCATTTACAACAAATTGTAAAATGAAGCAATAGGGGAGGAAAAGGTGAGCAAAGAGAACAGGGATGTACCAAGGAGAGAAAAGAGGTTAATCACATACAAAATCTTGTAACTTTTTCGGTAGAATTATTTCTCTGCCATGTCTGCTTGTAACAGGTTCCTTGACCATAGTCCCCCCAACATGGGAACCATGGGGAGGTGAGCTATCTTGTGTAATGTCAGAAGTTCCAGCCTGAGGTGTGTCACTTACACTGTGAGTGATGGGGTCAAGAGGAATGCTAATGAGGGTTTCCTCTACGGGAATGTCATTCGTGAGGTCGTCTTGGGAAAACCCGCTCGTAGGGTCACTTAGCCTAGCATCACTCTCTACAGGGTTGGAGCTCTCACTAGTGTCATCACCCAGATCGCTCAAGGGAACACTTAGTCTAGCCTCACACTCTTCTGGGTTGAAACTCTGACTGGTGTCATCATCTAGAGTCCAATCGTATCTAGAGGAAGTGGGGGCACTCCTACGCTCCTGACTGGGGTGCTGCAGAGCCGCGGTCCCATCCCTTCGGCACAGAGATAAGGACGAAAAGTGCCATACCTTTCCGTCACTTAAGAGTGCGGAATTACAGAAGATCTTTACTACCGTAAGGGGTTGAGAATAACGGCTGAGTTCTTTCTTAACAAAACCACTTCTTTTAACTCTGACCCAATCACCTACGTGAATGTTGACAAGTTTGCATGCATGTTTGGAGTCGTAATAATTCTTACTGGTTTGTTGGGTGTGCGAAATTCTACTGTTGACTGTTTCCATGGACCAGTTCACTTTCTTAGGAGTTAACCACCCAACAGTGTCTTTGGTGATAGGTGTTCTGCCTCTCAATAACACAAATGGGCTGGAACCAGTGGACTCACAAGGTGTGACACGGAAAGCCCATAAGTTGTGCGTTAATTCCTTCCTCCAGGAAAGGTCGTTATGATTAGCTAGTTGTACAATCCCTTTCACGACACGATTGAATCTCTCTACTGCACCATTACCAGCTGGGTGGTACAGAGAGGTAGTCTTGTGAGAAATACCATTGTCATTGACAAATGTTTTAAAAATCTCAGAAATAAATACCATTGTCGGTTACAATGCACTTGGGTAAACCTTCTCTCAAGAACAATATTTTTAAGAACTTGATGATGGTTTTGGCATCAGCACTGCGTACAATTTCTACTTCGGGCCATTCTGAGAAATGGTCCACCAGAACAATAAGGAAGACTTGTTCACCATTTTCCCAAATGGGACCACAAATGTCTATTCCTAATCTGGTCCATGGCATACTTGGATTGGACAGCGGTTGAAGTGGTGGCCTAAAAGTGCGCTGGGACTTGTCAGAGTTCTCACAAGCAGGGCAGTTCCTCACTTTCCTCTCTATTTCAAGGTCCAACCCCGGCCACCAATAAGAGTTTTTAACCCTACTTTTAGTTTTTCCAATACCAAGATGCCCTTCGTGGCAAATCTCAAGTAGTTTGGCTCGGAGTGAGGTAGGGGGTATGACCTTGCCATTTCTGAGGATAAGGCCACCTTCGGATGACAATTCGTGCCTTAACTCCCAGGTAGTGCGTAAGTGGTGGGGTAAATCTCTTTTAATGGGCCAACCATTCGTGATATACATTCCTACCTGGCACAAAATGGTATCAGTTTCTTGGGCCGACAACCAATCATGTTGTGAAATACAGGGTACCTCATCAAGTATGTTAGCCACACAGAAGGATTCAATGTCTACAGTGGAACCACTCGTACAGGGTAAGGGTAAACGACTTAAACAGTCGGCAACAACATTCTTGAACCCAGGAACATATTGTACATTGTAATTGTAGTCCATTATCCTGACTGATATACGTGCAAGGCGGGGAGAGGCACTTTGTAAACCTTTAGTGGATAGGACTTTGACCAGGGGTTTGTGATCACTTCTTAGGGTAATGTGAAATCCCCAAATGTACTGTCTAAAGTGTTCTAAACCCCATGCACATACCAAAGCCTCACGCTCTATAACAGAGTATCTCTCCTCTGTAGGTGTGATGGAGCATGAGGCAAATGCGACAGTCCTTTCATTGCCTAGGTTGTCTATCTGGCTCAAGACAGCTCCAAGACCCCTACCGCTAGCATCAGTAGTGACTATACTGTGTAAGGAGGGGTTAAAACCTTGTAAAGGTGGGGCATTGCAAATGTCGTTTTTAATGTTAGTAAATGCCTCCTCACAACTGTCAGACCACACAAATTTACACCCCTGTTTCACAAGCTGTCTAAGTGAGAATGTTTTGGAAGAGAAGTCTTGAACAAACTTGGCATAAAATTCGGATAACCCCAGAAAAGCCTTCACTTCATCTTTGTTTTTGGGGGAGGGAGCTTCTCTTATAGCAGATAACAACTCTTTTTTTGGCTTAATGCCATCCCCACAAATCTCATGTCCCAAGTAGGTGACACTGGTCTCAGCGAATTTACATTTGTGAATGTCAGCGGTGAGACCGTAATTCTCCAAGGTCCGTAGCACTCTGTTTAAATTAGCATCATGCTCTACCCTGCTGACTCCCATGACCATAATGTCGTCTAGAAAAATCAAAAGGTTAGACTCATCTTTAAATAGTATGTGCATAAGTCTTTGAAACATGGCCACAGCAGAGGCCAGTCCAAAGGGAACACTTTTAAATCTAAAACACCCGAAGGGTGTTACAAAAGTAGTGAGGCCTCTGCTGTCGGGGTGTAGTGCAACCTGGTGGTACGCTGCGGTGAGGTCAATGGTTGAAAACCATTTAATGCCATTTGTGTGAGACAACATCTCGCTGATTCTTGGCAACGGGTACTGGTCAATGAGAATGTTTTTATTAAGGTCGCGGAGGTCCACGCACAAACGGAGTTTGCCATTGGATGTTTTGGCGCAAACCAATGGTGCGACCCATTCCGCAGACTCCACAGGCTCAATGATACCAGACCTCTGTAGATGAATGAGTTCAGATTTGACTTCTTCTCTGATGGAGAAAGGGATATTCCTAGATTTGTGTATGCAAGGGACCGCATCCTTCTTGAGTTCAATCTTATGATGGAATCCCTTCAATTACCCTATTTTTTCTGAAAATACACGGGGAAACTTTTTAACGATGACATTCTTGTACTCATCCTCGGATTGCAATGAAAGTACAGGATCCGGGCTGTTGGGGTCCAGGATTATCCCAAGTTTACCCTGGTCCATCCACCCTAGTACTGAAGGGCCGACGGCAGATACATACAACTTGCTTAAGGTGTGTCGGTCCTTGAATCGAAAAGGTAGTTCCTTGTAGCCCAAGACATCAATGGGTTCCCCTGTAAATGTTTTGGGGGAAATGTCGGGACTAGTGAGATTACAGCCCAACACAGGTACGAACTTTTCTTCCCAGACATTCTTGTTAACGATGGTATAGGGTGACCCTGAATCTGCTACAATAGAAATGTCCACCCCACCAATATTCAGTTCACACATAGGTTTTTTACTCTTGCCCTTCACATTAAGAACATCATCACTAACAAGCAGCACAAAAAGGTTCATGTCTTCATCCTCGGAAGAATCTAATTCATCATATTCTTCGGGAACAACTATCTTTACATTAGAGTTCTTTCTTTGTTTGCTTTGACACTGTTTAACAAAATGCCCAATTACTCCACATTTGGTACATTTTTGCTTAAGGGCAGGGCATGTTTTGTCGTTAGCTAAGTGGAATCTGCTTCCGCATCTAAAACATTTTCTGTTTCCAGTCAACATGGCTCTGGGAGTAGAATCTTTCCTTTGGCTAGAATCAGGAATGTATTTCTGAGCCATGTTTTTAAAGTTCTTTACTCTGGCTACTATGGGTTGTTCTTCTCCCTCCGGTTTATGCTTGTCTTCCGAAAGGACAGCCTTAGCGAACCTCCCTGTAAGTTCTGCCCTCTTGACAATGTCAATGACTTCTTGAAGGGGGGCCTCACCTTTAGCCCACAATTTTTCCTGGATCTCACGATTTGCAGCACGCATGACTATTTGGTCGCAAATAAATTCATCATGCAACTCACCAAATCTACAGGATAAAGCTAGATTCTTAAGTGCAGAAACAAAATCTTCAATGGACTCTTCTGAATTTTGTTTGCGATGGAAGAATTTGAATCTATGGACTGATACACAGACCGTGGGTTTAAAATAATTCGTTAGGTCCTCTAGAGCATTGGCGTAAACGTCGCTTTGACTTGCTGGTCTGGGTTTTTTTATTGATGCGGTTGTAAATTTTCATAGTTTGCGCTCCCAAGCAGTGCAGTAGAATCTTCTTCTTCCTTTCTGAAGTTAGCTCTTCACCATCCTCCTCAAAAGTGGAAATGTAGTTCTCAAAGTATTCGCGCCAGTCTTCCCATTTAAGAGAAGAATCGCCTGCCGCGGGTATGAAAGGCTGAGGAGGGGAAAGGTTCCAAACATTTCCTGAGAAGCAAGAGAGAAAAGAGATATAAAAAGTAAGAAACAAATAGGACACAAAGGTGAATAGCAATAGTATAGTAAGATATAGGTGAAGGGTAGAATATAAGAGAAGTAGTAGAGCGTAGGATGAGTAAGACAAAGCTCCCAAAAAAAAAAAAAAAAACTGCATAGGAAGCAGTTCACTTTGAAGAATGGTGTTTAAGAGATGCACGAAGCAGTGTGCGCATCACTGAAGTAACCAGAAGTATCCAGAGGTGAAAGAAATAAGAGACAAAAGATATCCAAGAACAACGAAGAATTTAAAGTGTGTGTATCACTGATTAAGAGACACACAAGGCAGTGTGTGCATCACTGAAAAAAAAGAGTAGTGAAAATTTGAAGCGCACTGTGAGGATAAAAGGAAAGTACAATTGCCACTGAAGGATAATAGGGACGTCGGTAAAATAGTTCTCAATATGGCCACTAGGTGGCACTAGTAGCCCAAGAGAAAATGTCCGACCCTTCCTGCGTTCCAGTGACGTCACAAGTGCGCACTGATGAAATCCTGAGGGAATCGCCTGCGCTGTGTAACTGAGGCAACAAGAGTAGCGTCGGAAAGGGAGACAGTCTCACCACAGGGGTTTTACATTTCCTTAGCGTTGAACCCACAGATGAAATTCTGAGGTGAATAACAGGCGCTGAGTGACTGAAGCAACAGGAGCAGCGTTGGAAAGGGAGGCGGTTTCACAGCAGGAGTATAATATCTCCTTAGCGCTGAATCAAAATCTTTGATGCGTGAACAGAGCGGGACAGAGCCACAGAGTCACTGACGGAGTCAGAGTGAAGCGACAGCGCAAATACGAAGCGACTCGCACAAAGCATGGATCTCACCGTGCACACATGAAGAACTAGAAGTAGGTGCATCCGATCCCTTTACACTCGTGGATGTCCGGGTGAAGGTACAGCAATGCAGGATATGAATTCTTGACGCCTTCGAAGAAATGTCCACGTAGAGGAAAATTCTTCAGGCAGGCAAAGGTGTGCTGAGGACACACGCAGGTCCGTCGTGATCCCATCCTCGTTGCCAAAATTGTAAAGACCAAACGTAGAAAGGCAGGTAGGTGCAGAAGTCTTTATTGAAGTATAAGCCCTGACACCAGTAGGCGTCTCGACAGTACAACAGTCCTCCTCCAACCGTCCACCAACTGCCACCCTCGCCCAAGGTTCCACAATGGAACTAGGGTACGTCATAGTGCCATGGGCGAGGGCGCGCGGCAAGGGGACAGCGCGAGGCAGGACTCGAGACTGGAACAATAATAAACACAACACTTGCACCCAGGATTAGAGTTTCCTAATCCACAACACACCTCTGGGACAGGGAGGGAGATGTGAAAGGTTTTGTACTTGCTGCTAGATTCCCCCCCCCTCCCCCAGGGGCCCTCCTGTATCCCCTCAAAGCCAAAGAAGGACAGAGGAGTGACAGATTGCTTTAAACATTCTACGAAACATGGGAGGAGTATTGGTCTCAGCTTTGTGACTGACTGCTTTAAGTAGTAGTGGGAAATTCTTGTCTGCAGAGGCCTGGGTAATTTATAGGACTCAAATTCTGTAATAGTGGATGATTTTGAAACCATTTGAGAGACACTGGAAGGCCACGGGAAAATGCCTGCAGAAGAAGAAGCAATTCCTCCAATCTTTACCAGCAACCAAACCAGTTCTGTGCTTTTCAAATCCCTATAGACTTCCTCGAAGTTTTATTAAAGGGCCTGCTTGACTATGCTTTACACCATGAGAAAGCATTTATTAATCCCAGAAACTCACGGAAACATCACATCTTGCATAGGAGACTGCTATGACTGGAAATCTAGGAGTAAGTCATTTCCAAAGTAGGAGGAAGGTACACAAACTGACAGAAAAAGCTTTGTGAACCAGCTCTGTAGAGTACCTTTCAATCTCTCAGTTTTTCTTCTAATCCTTGACTGCCTGTGTAGGAAAATGGGTTATTAGTTGACAAGGGTGAGAGCCCAGCTCAAGTAATAATCAAGCAATAATTAGCCAGGTCTGGTGGCTTATTAGACTAATGTGTCCACTGTAGGGACCTGTGTTTAATCTCATGGTCAGAGGTTCAAGCCCTGGCGGATCCACTCATCCTTCTGAGATCAATAAAATTAGTGCTATTGAGTTAGATAACAAGAAACATCTGTTATTCAGCGCCAAGATACACTTCGAGGTGAACGTGTGCTTTACAAATACAGGTTATGTTATCGCAATTCTTGTCAGGGTGAACCACAAACATCACTAAATAAAACTGAGCTCAACTGTCTGGTAGCTATGACAGAGACCCGACAGGCTTAACTTAAAAGAAATGTGTAAAGTATTTATGTAGAACTCAAACAGTAATAACAGTCAAAACAAAATACAAGTAAAATCCGAAACCAATTTAGAAAAATTGTGAATTTTTTTACAAATAAAAAATGACCCCAAAATGACAAAAATCCAATAAAGGGAACTAGAGATTTTGGGCCAGATGTACAACCATTTTATTTTGTGCCTCGCAATTTGCAACTAATTGCGAGTCGCAAATTGCGAGGCGCAAAATAAAATGTACAACAGTGTTTTCAACACTGTTTGCGATTCCCAATGGGGTCACAAATTGCGAGGCTCATTAATATTAATGAGCCTCTCGCAATTTGCGAGCCCATTGGGCTGGTGGCCTGCTGGGCTCAGCAGACCACCATGTCTGGGACTGCTTTTAAATAAAGCAGTTTTTTTTTTAAATGCAGCCCGTTTTCCTTAAAAGAAAACGGGATGCATTTAAAAAAAAAAATGAAACGTTTCGTTTCATTTTTAAGGGCAGGCAGTGGTCCCTGTGACCACTGCCTGCCCTTAAAAATATTTTTGCATGCATTTGCAAAGGGGAAGGGGTCCCCTGGCGACCCCTTCCCATTTGCGATTGCATTACCACCTACTTGAAGTAGGTGGTAATTGCAGTGTTTTGCGACCGCAATTGCGGTCGCAAAACATAAGTACATGGTTTTGAGACTCGCTATTTGGAAGGGAACGCCCTTCCAAATAGCGAAGTTGCAAAACCTATTTAGTGAGTCGCAAATAAATCGCGACTCGCTAAATAGGCTTTGTACATGGCCCATGATGTTTTTGCATGCGCAAACGGGTTCACAAACCTGTTTACGCATGCAAAAACGGGTCGTACATCTGGCCCATTAATTTTTAAAGTTAAAATTAAAAATTGAGCCAAAAAGCGGTAAGCGCAAACCACAGTCATCTGGTTGCGCTTCATCGGTACTAAGGTAAAAGTTAAGGCTGTTGTCTATGGAGTGCAGGTTGGATACTGGGACCAGGTTTGTCCTGGGCGACGTTTTACATTCTTACTCAGAAACTTTTTGGGATATCGAATGTCTTCAGCGGGACTAGGCAGAAAACTGTAGCTGAGGAGGGGCTCGTCTTTGACGGATCATCGGGAGACAGAGTCTCGGTGAAGCTGCTGGTTTAGGCAGGAAAAGCTCAAAGTAGGAAAAGTTCAAATTTCACACCCAGGAGATCCATACTGGCAATTGGATTCACTTTGACAGTGGCACCGGTGAATCTTTCTGCATTTGGAACTTGGATTTCCCTTGTGGCGTAAGGCTGCAGACTGTAGCCTAAGAGTTGCTCGTTGACAAGGGATATCAGTGTCAGGATGTCACAGTGAATCAGATTTACTGCTGCAGTGAAGAAGGTAAAGGAAGCTACAGCAAACTCAGGTCCACTGGCAACTCAACTTCATCAGATCGGCTTGGCAAGTTGGTCCTGGTCCCCCGATAGTTCTCAGAGCAAAAAGTTGGCAAAAAGTTTCTAAGTTCCTTATTTTAGGGTTAGGCAGGAGGAGTACACTTTGACACCAGCCAAGGGTACAGGGCCTTGGATACAGCACTTGGTCAAGACTCACTCCAGCACATGCCAGCAGCAGTATTAGGGTAGGTCCAGTTGGAATGCAGGAAAAAGGGCCTCTTGAAGCTTGTTGTGTCCCTGTAGCTCAAATAGGAGGTCAGCCTTATGACCCCTAGAATCCCATCTGGGGTCCTGGGAACAAGGAAAGCAGGTCTAGTTTCTCAGATCTGCAGACAACAAGGCAGTCTACTTCTGAACCATTCTCAGGTCCAGCAGTGTTCTGAGGAGGGTAGCGGGGATACCACTTTTAAGCCTAGTGCAAGCCTGTGGCTGAAGGCAACTAGTGGCCACTCCTTAACAAGTGGGATTACACAAAAGGGGGCCCTATACATTTTTGCATCACTTTCTGTGTGTTTTAATGTAAGCTATCCCACAGTGTCCCTCTTTCCCTAAACCAACAGGGCAGAACCTTTGTTCCTATGGTCAGAACTCTCTGTGCCAACACAGAGGTACAGCATGGAAGTGGGCAACACATACCAATGCTGGGGCAGCTCCTCCTCCCACTGGGGTTAGAGCCAGCATGACTAGAAGGACAAAAGGGAGGACAGGCCCAAGTGTAAACTGCATCTGCCTATAATGGGGAGGACCCTTTGAAGTGCACTGGGGGCTAGGCCAAGCCTGTCAAGCACAACACCTTCCCACAAACAAGGCTCATTG
Source organism: Calotriton arnoldi (assembly GCA_963921515.1). Taxonomy (NCBI): domain Eukaryota; kingdom Metazoa; phylum Chordata; class Amphibia; order Caudata; family Salamandridae; genus Calotriton; species Calotriton arnoldi. The sequence continues at coordinate 813,960 of CAWUFW010002952.1, forward strand.
TCCCTGTCCTGCGAGAAGTTCACCCCTCACAGATGGGGGGCCATCAGCATTCAGATGACAGTTGGAAGCCTTAGGGGCTTCAGACAGGGAAAAGGTCCTTTTTCCAAAATACCTTTTAGTCAATAGTTAGACAAAATTTAACTTTACCATTACATTGAATTTTGTTTAGCTATTAAAGAGTCCTTGAAATATTTGTCTAACTGCTACCAAACCGAAACTAGCCTTATAAAGTGTAATAGTGTAATGTAGTGTTTCCATATGGAAACAGCCAGCCTTGCTACAGTGAAAATAGCTTTTAGTGTTTTTCACTGTAAGAACATGTGGGACATTAAACCTTTAAATGTTCTAGTTTTAAATACTATGCACTCTGCTATATGGGCACTGAGGCTTACCTTAGGGGTGACTTCGCAGTATTTAAATAGAAGATTTAGGCCTGTGAAAAAGATGTTTTTGACAGGACAAATTGGCAGTTTTCAAACCTCTCTGCTAGGCTACAAAGGTAGGTCTGGGGCCGGATTTGCTATGTAATTGCAATGGGAGGCACAATAGGTGTGCTTCAGCCACACTTGTGACATATATAAGCCCTTGGTACATTTTGCCCATATTTTAGGGACTTATAGGTAAGTTAAATGTGCCAATCGGGTGTCTACCAATCATGTTTAAAGGGGGAACACAGGCACATTATCCCTGGTTAGCAGGGGTAAAGTGCACAAATTTCTATGACCAAGATAAACAGTCAAGACAAAAAATATGGAAGAATAGCACACAAAAGATGGACATTTCCAACAACCTGCGTAATCATCAGTGGGCGCAGAACAAATTCACTGAAAATCTCATCCAATCACAGTATTATGGATAGTATGATACAGTTAAAAAAGGTGTTTCAGAACATTTTAAATCCTCTAGAAGTTGACATATTCTTAAAACCCAGTAAAATAGGTGTCATTCTTTTACACTTTAGTCGCAAAGTTAGGGGTTCTGAAGAGCGTAAAATGGATAGATAAACCTATGCCTAGGTTTATATATCAGAATGATTTTACATTTCTGTTCCTGGCCTCTCTGTTTTTTTAATTTATTTTTAATTTTTTCCATACCCAGAAAATACCATTTACAAGAATACAAATCAACTGATCATGTCTTAAAACAATTGATACAGTGCACAAGAATAAATATCAATTAATCAGATCATAAAACAGTTAATATAGTACATAAAAATTCAGGAGAACAGGAACATCATTTGGCACCTAGTCCAAATTATAAAAAAACAGTTGCTAATATGACATTTGAGCAGTTTTGGAATTCAAGAGTTAAAACCAAGCATAAAAATCATAACATCTTACAGTTCATTCTTACGATGTACCACTAATTGAATTGTGCAAAAATGCAGGAACAAATACTACCCTTCAAGAAGTACATGCCATGGGAATCTGAACCGGCATACATATACAATTTACGGTTCCTAAATTAAACCTAGGCAGGATAGTATTATACTTCAACCTTTTAGGACACAAAACTCTTGAAACCCTGTTCTTCTCACTTGGCAGAAACATTCTAATGAACAAGCCTTCCATCTCCTTATTTACAATCCCCTGGCTTCTCTGCTCCAATCAGAAATAAGTGCCCATATTTTCCTCCCCCGAATTCTAGCCTGCCTGCCCCTGCAAGCATACAAAGCCGTCTCTTGGTTATATATTCTGAGAAGCCTAGCAAGCCACATCTGGAATGTTGGAGGTTCTACATCTTTCCACCTGGCGGCTAACATTATCCTAAATATCGCTGTTCCCAGAAATAGGCAATATTCCTGTGCGGTATTAAGCCCCAAGGAGCTATCATATCCTAAAATCAGCAGTGTAGGGGTCAGTTCCAATCTAATGCCAAATAATTCTTCCCAAAAGCCAAGCAGCCCTTTTTTTAAGAAGGACAGTTTATCACAATCATAAAACATATGAACCAATGTGGCTGGTCCTACCCCACATCTGGGACATTTATCATCCGACCTTTTTCCCCACATAAATAATTTAGAAGGTGTAAAATATAAATTAAATATAGTTTTATATAGTTGTGCCTTTAAGTTTGTGGATAGGAGTATTTTAGCAGTTAGAGATAAGCTCATATAAATATCCACCTCTGGGTTATCTAGTTTCATTGCCCAAGAAGTCTCGGTTTTTCTAAGTCATCTGGTAGTTTTTCTAGTAGTAAACTGTAGATGTTCCTAATTCTACTTGATTTCCTAGTAATAGCTTCCATCATTGGTATTTTATCTAAATTAATCGTTGTTCTGCAAAAAGTAAGAATACTCCTAATCTGCACAAATTTAAAATATTGATTATCTGGGATTCCGAAGTCCTGCTGGAGCCTAGAGAATTGAGAAGCTTGCTCTTCCCTATAAAAGTCTCCAATCGTACCTACACCAAGCTCTTCCCACCTTTTCCCCATAACATCATAAACCTGGGGTGGGAATAGCGATGAACGCCACAGGGGAGTATATCTGCAAACTTTCGGAATCACCATAAATTTTGAGACTTGTCTCCATATCTTCCATGAGCTATATATTACTTTGAAGCGGACTTTTTTATAATAGCTCTGCTCCATTTGCCTCAGTAACAACCCAGGCGATTCCTTCCCTATAGCGAGTTCATATACTGTAGGTATTCTCAGATCCCGATTCATTTCGGTATCTCTATCTACTATAAACGAGGAGATCATCTGGTGGAGGAGGGCCGCCCAGTAATATAGTGTAATATTGGTGACTGTAAGCCCACCTCTATCTTGTGGTAGGGTTAAATATTTTAAAGCCCTCCTCACTTTCCCATACTGCCAAATAAAGTTAGAAAAGATAGAGTCCAGAGGCTTCAATAGGTGGTCATCCACCGCAAGCGGTATTGAGCGAAACAGATACAGGATTTTAGGTAGCATAGTCATTTTTAAAAAGTTCCCTCTCCCTATGTAGCCCATTTACTCTCCTTAAGTCCATGGCTATTGACTTAACCAAAGGATCAAAATTGTGTTTAACAATCTCGTCCACTTTTGCACTAATTCGGACCCCGAGGTAGACTGACGATTCTGCTCGTCTAGATTCATTAAAATCAATATTGTCTGTGCAAATAACAATTGTCTTCCCTTTATTCAAAGCATAGCCTGAAAGGAGCCCAAATCTCTCAGCTATCTGGATAATTTCCTCCATTGCCTCTGTTGGATCCATAGTTAACACTGCAACATCGTCGGCATAAGCCAGAACTTTAGTCTCGTATCCCCAGGTTATCACTGGTTTAATCTTTTCAGACTGCAGAAGCTTAACCACCAGGGGGTTAATATACATAGCAAATAATATGGGGGAGCAGGGACACCCTTGTCTGTTCCCCCTAGATATTAAGATGTTACCAGACTCCTTCCCCATCAATTGTAGCCGGGCTCTTGGTTCACAATACATAGCTTTAATTGCCCTTATGAACTGTGGTCCAAAACCATTTAGCTCCAGTATCCCCCATAGAAACTTCCAAGACACCCGGTCGAATGCCTTCTCAGCGTCAAGGAGGATCATAGCCATCTGGCCCCCCGTCCCTGTCATGATGTCAAATAGTGAAATAACCCTACGAATCTGTGGTCAGTTGTTTCTTTTCCAGGGATAAAGCCATGCTGCCAGGGGGAGACCAGATGTCCTATAACCCTCCCTAACCGGTTAGCCAATATCTTTGAATAGATTTTTGTATCTGAATTAATCAAAGAGATTGGCCGATACGAAGCTGTATTGTCTATTGGTTTTCCTTTCTTTGGGAAGATTATAATATCCGTCTCTCTCCAGGATTCAGGGGGACTTCCACTATATTGAACACCCCTGAAAAGATCTAATAAAAGAGGAGTTATCACGGCTCCTAATATCTTATATACCTCCACCGGTATCTTATCGGGGCCAGCAGCTTTTCCTGAGGCCATTCCTTGCAATGCTACCTGGACTTCCTCTAATGAGATTTCTTTTTCTAGATCTTCTTTAGATGAGCTATCCAACCCCTCTCCGAGTTCGGTATTAATCACTATGCAGGATATATCCTGTGTTAATCCGACTGTATCCTTATCATTATCCTCTTGATATAATATTTGATAATAATCCTGAAACCCCCTGATAATATCGTCTGAATCATTATATGTTTGTCCATTTACTTTAATAGAGGGTATTTGATTTAAAGATGTCTTCTGCCTGGTACGAAGCGCTAGCCTCCTCCCAACTAATTCTCCATTTTCATAGGAATTATTCCGCTGGAATTGATATTCCTCTGCAGATCTTTGTGTTAACCAACTATTTATTTCCGCTTTAAGAGCAATTATTTGATACTGAATTTGAACCCCCTCCCGCCCCTGTACTATTAGAGAAACATGTTCCTCCTCTGCCTCCACTAGATCACGCATTAATTGTTGATTCTTAGTCTCGCGCAAAGTCCTCACCCTGGCAACGAAGCTAATAGTTTCACCTCTAAGGGCAGCCTTAAAAGAATCCCACACAGTCCCCCTGCCAGCGCTATATCTGTTTATGTCGAAAAATTCTTGTGTCCCGTTCTTAATATGGTCAATATAATCGCTGTTTACTAGGAGTTTCCTTTCAAACGTCCATTTGCTCCGCGTTCTCTTAAATCTTGCCATTTTAATCTCCAAGACTAGAGGGTTATGATCAGAAATCACTTTAGGGAATTTCCTAATGCCAGCTCTAATGAGAACGTCCTTCGTGCCATAAAAATAATCAATCCTAACATATTTCCTATGCGGACAGGAATAATATGTATACCTGGGGTTATTCGGATTTTTCATAGCCCAGATATCATCCAAACCATGACTACTCTTAAGAGAAGTTAATGCCCTATAAACTCTTGGCTTTCGGCCATGGTACACCCCTTGGTTATACTGTCCATGTCGTGGATCAAGGGAGTTATTAAAGTCTCCACATAGAATTAATGGGCTAGGCCATGCCGCGAGTTCCAACTCCAGATCTTCAAATATCTGAGGATCGTCCTGGTTTGATCCATAGATCGAACACACAGTAAACCCTGCCGCTAATTCCACAATAGCCCATCTCCCTAATGTGTCAGCAGCCTTACGTTTAGCCTGTCCCAAGATAGTCTTTGCTAATATAGCCACTCCACGAATATTTGAGGTTTGGGAAGTACATGCCAATAGGTTATACCCTCCGATACCCAACAAATCTTTTTTCCCCCAAGGACTGTGGGTCTCTTGTAGACACACTACATCAAAAGCATTAGTCCTCACTTATTCGGCCAGTCTTGCCCTTTTCGATCTATCATTCAACCCTGCAACATTCACTGAACAAATAGTTATCCTCCCCATCTGAGTTTAAGTTTATGTACTCCTAATGATCCTCCACTTCTTTTCCCTCCCGCCTTTAATACCACCATCTGTTTTCTTTTGTTTTCTTTTATTTGTGCACAAGTTTCATTATCAATTCTGGATATTTTTTTTCCCTGGGTTTTTGCCCCCCACCCCTCCCTACCCCCTCCACCCACCCCTCCACCCATCCCCCACTCCCCTCCTCTTACCCAACACCCCCTAGAGAGGCACTGGATGGATGCGCCGCACAGATCCGAGAGCCCTAAAATACGTGGCCCTTATGTTTCTTAATACATGCTGCTATTAAATCCAAAACTAGAACCTAAAGACCCCCACTTATATAACCCATACATATTTTTTAAACACATTTTTAATACTTTCCTATTTCCCCTGATATAAGGTGAAATCACCCATGATCTATATTCTCTTTTCTGAATTAAACATTAATCTACATCTATCCTGAAAGGCCGTCCAGGTATTCCTTAGCTTTGATTTCTGACACAAAAAATCGTGTTTGCCCTCCCCAAATCACTTTAAGCCGAGCTGGATTGTTCAAAAAGGCTTGTGCATTCTTGTCCTGAAATGGTTTAATCAACTGCCGCAATCTCCACCGCTTTTCGACGGTGGAGTGGCAAAAATCTGGATGGACAAAATAGGAAACTACATTCCTGGTTCTCTTTGCTTCTGGTCTGGCCTTCTCAAAAATAGCTTGGCGTAGCAAAAAGTTACCAAAATATACCAGAATGGCTCGTGGTAAAGCTCCTGCCCTCACAGGCTGTTTTTGTACAAAAGGGACGCGCTGGGCACGTTGCACCTCTTGAGCCCAATTCCAGTCCGTAAGTTCTGGGAGTGTATCTCTTAGCAGATCCACAACATACGAGCGGACATCTGCCCCCTCGACCCCCTCAGGAACCCCTAGCACCCGCAGGTTGTTCCGCCGCTGGCGGTTTTCATGCTCTTCCAGCTTCCATTGTATATCGACTTACTGAGCCTCATGAGATTTTGTTATCGCCTGGTTGGTTGTAAGATCGGACTCTGTAGAAACAATCCTTGATTCCAGGTCGGTCAACCGTTCCCCGAATGCACTACATGTTTTAGTCAACTTTCGAACCACCCCCTGCACCTTTCGCAGCGCAGCCTGGGCTTTGCGTCCATCTTGGCGCATCTCATCGCGATGCATCGATATAGCCTGAAAAATAGCTTCTAGCGTCAGGGGGTTGGCCCACACGGATCAGAGACAGGGTGACCACTAGCCAAAGGATTGGTAAGTTGATTTATAGGGGTATAATCCCAAGTGAGATCTTTATCTCCCTGCTTCCTTTTTTTTTCCTCAGGACAGTTTTTGTTTTGACACCATCGACCTCATCCAGATCGCTATTGCTCAGATCCGTAGTGTTGACTGAGGAGTCCTCCGACCACTCACCCCCATCTGATACATAGAAAAAATAGTCACTGGGCTCTTTGTCTGGCTCTTTGTCCGGGTCCTTTTCCATATTTCAATTGTTGGCCTTACAGGCTCCTTCAAACTCCTCTGTCTCGATAATGCATACTGCGCTTAATGGATTTTCCGATCTGTGGCTAGCTATTACCTGAAAGTCCTGGGAAGGGGTTGTTGCATCAACCTGAAGGGAAGCCTGCTCACCCCCACCCATATTTGCCTCACATAGGTTAGCTTCCATGAGATCAGTATCAAGAATATGCGTGCCATTCTCTCCCCCCCGTTAGGAGTCAATAGGAGAGGGGGATTGACTCCAGGCCTACCTTCTTTCCTGCCTGAGTTCGAATCCAGGCGGCCATCAATCGGTGCGGGGGAGCTCTCTTCCTCTCTCAGCTCCTCCACACCGCACTCTGGGTTGCTTTTGTTATCGCCTGTCTCGCCGTGAACCGGAGCCAACTTCCCCACGGGCCCTCTCAGCAATTCGACCACTGTGGGACCGGCCGGGCGTACCTTCGCTGCAGCCCCGCCTCTTCCTCTTTTCTCCAGAGTTGGATCGGCCGGCTGCCCTCGGCGCCCCTGCCTGGGTGTCTGTACTGGCGAGGCCACTGCGACCGCCACCACGGCATCCACACTCGCATCTCCAGCCTCTAACTGACCCTTCGGGTTGAGACGCGCTGTCCTCGACTTGCCGGCTCCTCTCGCCGGTTTCTGTCCCATCTCCTCAGGCTCCACGGTGCTAACACGGACGTTGTTGCTAACAGGTATGGATCGCTGAAATGGAATTCGGATGCCGCTGTAACAACTTTGTTAATGTGTCTCAAAACCGCCAGCCCAATCATCGTCCCTATTAAATGCCAATAGCTCCCGTAAGTCCTTGGGGGATTTTGTAGAACTTCGTTACGGATCTCTGGGGTCATTACTGCATATACTGCAGCATTGAAGTTACAGGCTCTCTGCCGGTCTGTGCGCTGCTACGGTTTAAGACGACCGCCATCTTGCCTCTACTTACACGCCCCCCTAGAAACAACACTTCTCGGCCTCTCTGTTTATGGCATCCTAGAATTTTTTATGTTCTCCTTGTAATGTCTGGGTGATCTTCAACTTTTTGGAGTGGTCGGTAGGCTGCTGCAAAATTGTATCACCAATTTAAGGGCCTGTTTGCTATGCAATGTTTATGTGCGATGCTTGTGGAACATGAGCATATTCTGGGTGACAGAAATATTTATAAGAATATTGCATGCCTTTACCTTGAATCCTGCCCCAATAGCATTATTTTTGGCTATAGCAGATGCTTTTGTGCAAGTATGTGACATTTTGATTCAGCATTTGTGAAGTTTTGTTCTTGAGATCCAATGGTATGCCCTAAAATATGTTGTTATTTTTTAATCCCTGCTTCTATGCCTGCAGTAGGGGACTGGCATCCTCTTACTTTGTTCTCTAACCACTAACCTGTCCCTTAAGGGTAGTATGGTCAGTATGGTGTCGTTTGTTCCTGTGTTTATGATACATACAAACACACACTCTCACTCTTTCCTTAATTCTAAGGTATCCTAGTACCCTTTGTAGCATCTCCCTGGCCCGGTAGTATGTAAATGAATCAGGCTACACACGGAGCTCTGTATTACGCGTCTTTATCCTCTAGAGTGTAAATGTTAACTGAAATGTACTGTATTATGAATTTTACTAACCACACATAATCCCTTACCTCACTAGACTATGGAATCCGTAGGGACCGTAGGGGTCCCGTGCTCTATAATACACAAGACACCACATCTCCCCCTTTGTTAAATAAAAAGACACATATACATCATAGTTCCTTAATGAGTCGTCGAGGCGCTCGAACCACTCTTCCAGATCTCGTGGTGTGAGGCTGAGGAGGCACAGGAGAAACAGCCACAGCAGGCACTGGTGAGCTGGCCATTGAGGCAGTCCTGGGGCTCTCCTGGCCCTCTGATGACAGAGCCTCAATCTGGATGTCTGGAACAGACAGATTCCGAGGCTGGTGCTTGAAATATGAGGAACCCCTCATAATGGACTTTCCAAGACAGTGAGCAGTCACCATGCGTCCCTTTCTTGTCACAACTTGCAATGGATCAGCATTGAAGAGAGCATCAGATTTGCGTTTTCACCTATGCTTGACAAGGACACGCCCCCTTTATGAAATGTAATGTCCCGAGCACGTCGACGCTCATCTGCATCAGTCTTCATTTTGGACTTGTGAGGTGAATGAGTGAGTCAAACTTTCTGAGCATCAATTGTTCTTTCAGTGGTCACCTTGGGCAGCTTGGTACCCATGGCTCTCCCGAATATCAGGGTGGCCGGGTGGCCGGGCTTTTGCCGGTTGTAGAATGGGGAGTAAATCTGTAGGCACAAAGAGTAGAATGAAGAAAGGACTTGAGCTCAAGTCCTTCTAACGCAGCGCCCTGGACAGCCTTTTTTAGAGTGCTCATAAAACGCTCAAGAATGCCAGTAACCTGTGGCCATAAAGGTGTGCTTTTCTGATGCTTGATATTCAAATGAGTAAGAAAGTCCTTGAATTCCTAACCATAGAATGGTGGGCCGTTGTCAGATTTTAGAATGGGCGGAACATGGAAGGCTGCAAATATGCCTTCTAGTCCTTACTCTACTCGATCATGAGTAATTGACAAAAGGTCTTCCACCACAGGAAAACAGGAGTACTTATTTATAATTACCATGAGGTAATGGCCTTTTTCAAGTGGTCCAAAGAAGGCAACTGCAATTTTCTCCCAGACGTCTTTTGAAAAATCCGACATGTTCAAAGGATGCTGTGTTGTTTTGGCAGATAAACATTTACACAAATACCAAGCCTGGAGCTCTCTCCCAACTCGCTCATCAAGATGAGGGAACTAAAGACGGCCTCTTTCAGTTTCTTCTTGCCTCAAGCTGTTTTTTTTATGGGAGTGACTGGAATGCTTCTTGAACTTTCTGTCAGCCATTTTGTCTTCATGACGTGACAGACTGGCAGCCATTTTGTCTTCACGACATGACACACTCATTTTTTTCTCTCGCTTTGCAAACTGTTGCAAAATGGTTCTCTTTAACGCATCCTATACATATCTGCCTAATGTCTAGATATTTGCCTTCATGTGGAAAAGAAAATCCACATCAAAAACACAGCTTCTTTTTCATTAGAGACATCACTTTTTCGGCCCTCTACCTTGTGTTTTTTCTTGCTTTTCATACTCAACTTCAATTCACTATGGGGTCTTCTGGCCTCCATGTCAACGGCTTGTTTGTCAGCATGTTCTTCAGCTTTGGCTGCCATGAGCACACGTTCGAGACTGAGCGTTTCTCTCAGCATTCAGCATCTGAAGAAATTGGACAGGCAACCATGTATGACTCTGAGACCAATAGCTTCTTTGTCATTGAATTCATTGAACTTACAGTGTTTGATTAGCATGTCAAGTATTTCAACAAATTCCTCAATCGTTTCACCATCTCTTTGTCTCTCTTGATTGAAAATATACCTTTCATAGTCAACATTCTGCATCAGATTGAATTTGGTGTTCAGCATTTCTTTAATCTGATGGTACAAAGTTTCTTTGCCTCTGGGTATTTTTCTTTATCACTCTGTCACCTGCTAGGTTTTTGAGATATGTGATGATCTTTTTGTCATCTGCTTCTTCTAGCGCATCAACGAAGTCATCGAAAGCTTCATTCCATACAGTCCACCTTGCACCAATATTCTGCTTCTTGGCAACATCGAAAGCGGACAGTGGTTTTAGGAGGTGGCAGCACCGTATCAGGCGCTCTCTTTGGCAGCCATGGAAGAGCTGAAAGATTGCACTGTTCCGACTGCTGTTCACGGCCTCTTGTGTCGGTTTCGCAGGATTTGACAGCCTCACAAACACAGACTCCGTGATTGCGCCTGGGTTGCTGAGCCAGGCTCTGAGGTTGGATGCATCTCTTTACTATAGATGTTTGGCATTTCAGCGTGGCAAAAAAAATCTTCTCCCATGCCTAAACGTTCCTTATTAATACGTATAAGTCACCTCCAAGGTAGGACGTAAATGCCTATAGGACAGGGTGCATAGTATTCAAAAAGTAGTGCATGTATAATATATGTTTTACATGCCCTGGCAGTGAGAAAACTCTGAACACATTTTTCACTGTGGCAGAGCTGGCTCTTCCATAGGTAAACTCTTGTTTACACTATTAGGTGGGCACAATATTGGACAACACAGACCTCTCCTCAGAACGCTCCTGGACCTGTTAAGAATCAGAAGGGAGACTCAACCTGCTAGCCTTGAACCCAGGACCCCACAAGTGACTGTAAGGGTCAGTTGACTGACCTCCTGTTTGAGATGCGGGGTCACAACAAGCTTCCAAGAGATCCTTTCTCTGCAACTGCCCATCTGGTCAGTATCAACTTGCCCTGCCCTGGACCCTACTGCTGGCCTCTGCTTCAGTGAGTCCTAACCCATAGGTTATGCATCCCAGTTCCAGAACCCTTGGCAGGTGTTAGAGGGTGCTCCTCTTGTTCTCAAACTGCAAGCTGTGAGACTTAGAAACATTTTGCCAACTTCATGCCTGGAGAACAGACGGACATCAGGAATGCCGTCGAAGCCGTTGTTGTTGATCGCCAGTCGGCCTCAGCTTGCTGGCTTGCCACACTGTAGGATATAGTGACAACAAATTGGGCAACGCAATAGACTCTTGGAGGCTTGGGTAAATCAAAATCAAGATACGGTAAACGTGCCTACAAGGGATTTTTTTATAACAAAAAAAATCTTCCTGACTCAAAAAAATACATTTATAAAGCCCTCATTAGTGGCTTTTCAGGCAAACAAATTGACAAAATAAATTATATTCATTCAAAGCAAGTATATCAACAGAGGAAAGCAAGACGGCTGAATACTTTAAAGTTACAAATTTATGCAGAAAATGCCATTTATAAATAAGGGTACAAAGTACAAATCACATAAACACAAAAGTGACTGAGATACATTATTTTCACGACAACTGTTTTCCCGTGAACACTTTTGTTGTAGCCCATTTCAAATATTTTCAAATGAGGAGAACATCATTGAATATACAATGAACATTTCCATAACGATCATTCATACATGAAAATGGGTAGGATGTATCACATCTGGAAAAGTGTCTAGGTTCTAACGTAGAGGGCTTCATCAGGGCTGATGCTGAGCAGCATCCGATCGATGTCGAGGCCTTCCTGGGCACAGACTTTGGACTTCTCCCTCTTGGAGTTTTTCCGCCCTCATCGATGACCACACTGGGACACCACTCTTCAGCAACCCACCGCCATGTAATCCCACTTCGGATCCAGCTTGCAACAACCTCACCGACAACTCATCGATGACCACTTTTTCTCCATAATAGTTTCTAAGTCAGAAGGTAAACTTTCCATCTGAACAAACCTGGTCCCTATATCAGACCTGCACTCCATCGCGATTGGCTTTACCTTTTGACTGTGACCCGATATAGTATGACCAGAAACCACAGTTGGCACTTTTTGCTTTGTGGTGCTATTTTTAATTCAAAATGTTAAAAAATTCAACTTTTTGGTTCTACTTATTGGAATTCTCTTGTTTTGGTGTCATTTATTCATTAAAATGCACTAAATTTTTCTGTTTTAGGGCTGTATAAGAACATTACCTCCGAGTTTATCCTGACTGCTTTTGTGCCAAACTACCAAAGGGTTAAGTACATGTTAACTTAATGACTTCAGTGGCTCAGCCTGACAAGGATTGTAATTTTTTATTTGAGTTGTTTTCTCACTCCCCTCAGCTAATACTAATTTCCCACATTAGTGACATACTTGTGGCCTGATTACGAGTTTGGTGGTCCTACTGTGGACGGTGCAACACGCAGTCTGCAGTATGACTGCCAAACCTGTGATGTGACCACCTGCCTGCCATTCCTGGTCTGGCGGGTGGTCCTGTGGCAGTCTAACAGTGTCAGTCTGGTAGACTCATAGAAGAGCCTGAAATGCAGACCACCGTTCTCAGAGCGCTGACTGTCCCTTCCTGCACGATGTGGCATACATGCCACACCTTGCAAGAACCAGGGATTCAAATCCAGGGGGGCACTACATGTGCCCCCCCGCATGCACCACCTGGGCCCTGAGGTGGCAGGGGGCCCTATTAGGGCCCCTTTAGTTGCCTCACTGCCACCCTTTTCATGGCGGGCTCACCGCCATGAAAAGGGTGGTGGTGATGCAACTCGAAATATGCTCAGTGGTGCCGCTGAGGCACCCCCCAGCATATTTCTTCCTCTGACCACTGCGCAAACTCCGCGGGATCCTGGATCTCTGGCGGTCGCAGCCCTCCTGTGGCGGTCTGACCGCCGCGGTCGTAATTCTGCGGGCAATCCCGCAGTGCGGTGGTGGTAGGACCGCTACCACAAGTTCGGCGCTCGTAATCAGGCCCTAAATGTTTAAAAGTAGGGCTTTGCCCTGTCAAAAAAAATTGTTTTTTTAACATCTGCCTGCAGTTTTCAATGCTGGATCAGTCAGGCTACAAATGTAGCTTGAAGACATATTTTCCTTACCAGCCTACTGGATGGTATAATATGTCCTTCTGTCCACGGGTGGCATTTAACCTTCATGCACCATATACTTGGGCTTTACAGGAAAGTTAAATGTGCTAACTGATTATTAGCCAATTTTATTATGTTTTAGGGGTATGAGTACATGCACTAGGGACTGGAAATGGACAGTAGTGCACTGATACACAGAGCTCAAAAACCAGCAGTACTGGTCAGCAAATATTGAGGGCGAGAGTGACCATACAGTAAGACATATTTTTTAACACTTCATTAGATAAAACTTGCTGCAGTGATGTATAGTGGATTTTCTGCATTGCCATGTTTCGTGGCATGGGTTGGAATGTGGCTGTTGTCAGTGAAGGGGCATGCAAATAGCCTTTAAAAAGGAGGAGAGCTCCCATAATGTTACTACTATGTGGGTATTCAAATTCCTTCCTAATGATTTCTCTTTTAGACACAAAAATCTAGTTTAAAAAATGCTAGTACATATGTGTAGACAGCATCCAAAGAGAACAAGACTCCACAATGTTGATACATCTTTCTCTATTAAATCAAAAAATGATATACTACGTAAAATTTCACCAGAGGAAAAATTTCAAATTTGCTCATGGTTGGAAAGTCGGGTAAAGTAATAACAAAGGCAAAAAAAATTGTAGGGCTCTGGCAGGGGACAGGATAGGGGCAGTTTTCAGGTGGAGGGGCAGTTGGGGGTTTTAGGGCTCAGGGCAGGGGACAGAGGTGGGGGTAGATTATTTGGGTTGGGGTAGTTTTGGGGGTCGGGTCGGGGTAGTTTTCAGGGCTAGGGGGTCAGGAGTTTTAAGGCTCAGGGCAGGGGACAGGAAAGGGGCAGTTTTAAGGCTGAGTGGGCAGTTGGGTTGGGGCGGCGGTAGGTGGGGTTAGGTTTTAGGTGGATTGTTTTAGGGTCTGGGAGGGGGCTGGGGTCAGAGTAGTTTCAAGGGAGCTGAGTTGTAAGGCTCAGGGTAGGGGACAGGATAGGGGCAGTTTTCAGGTCAAGGGGGCAGTTGGGCTGGGGTAGGTAGGTATTTTAGGTTTAGGGTGTTTTTAGGGTTTAGGGAGAGGGGCAGGAGTATGATCTTTTCTACACATGCCCATTTACCAAACATGTCTTTACCACAAAATTGCGTGGTAAAGGCATGCATGGTAAAGACGCTGTCGGGGTTTAGACTGCGTGGTTAAGGCATGCGTTGTTGAGGCATGTGTTTTTCCATCAAACAACCATTTACAAATATTCCCAGTAGTTCGCCTGAAACACCAAATCAGGCACAAATATCCAGGTGTCCTGCTGAGATTATCCAGCGACAACTCCATCAGACTCCTATAAATGCTGTGCAGAGTTCTACTTAGTGGAGAGCTCCAAACTGAAAGAAAGGCAACCTCTGTGCAAATGCAAATTTTTTCATTGGGATGTTTTTTCCTACGGAGAAAACTTCTGCTCTGTATCCCCATCAAATGTGGAAATGATATGTTCCCCTTCCTGTCTTGGGAGGAGAGTTACTCCAGCCTGGCTGGGGTAAGCTTTTGCCATTTCTAGGGTGAAAAGGAGTCAGATTGAAGTTTGGGAATGCCAACAAATTAATATAATGATGGGCATTCCCAAATGTATTTTTTAAATCAACTTTATCTTTGAATCGGGACAGTTGAATCTTAATTTCTTTTCATTGCATTGTATGGGGATATATCCTAAAAATCTGGAATGAATCTGGGCCTACGTAGGGCACCACTATCTTAGAAGATGCAAGATTATGCTTTGTAATGGGTGTTCTCTAGAACAATGCTTCAATTAAATATTTAGATTAACAATAACTATTTTTCACCCTGTGCCCACTTGGATTTCTTGAAAAATATGCCTGCTATCTAAACGTTCTTGTTATTCCACATGCTATATCACTTCTGCTGCTCCTCCCTGCCCTCCCATCACTAAGAATCCCTATTCTTGTAGCTTACACTGTAACCCCCCGTCAATTTCTAGGTCCATGCCCAAGACGTGACCTTTGCTGCTGCTATTGCTCACAAGCCATCAGACATCACCACTGCAAGCTCCTATGCTCTACAGTTTTAGGTCGAGCCTGAGCCAGCCAGTGGCGTAACGAAAGTTTAAGGGGCCCCCCTGCAATGTACACAGAGGGGCCCCCACTCCGGATTTAATCCGGAGCGTTTAGGCATGAGTACTGTGCTGAGGGGGCCCCCTGCAGCTGGGGGCCCCCGCACCGCGGGGGATGCGGGGGCCTGTGTTACGCCCCTGGAGCCAGCGTGCAAGCGCTGCTCTGGCGATCTGTTGTAGGTAGAGTACGAAGTAGAAGCCCCGCCCATATTTTTCATTGGCTTGTGTCTTTGTCCTTCGTAAATGCTGGTGTTTGATTCCTTAATAGGCTTGTTAGTCCATCCTTAGTACGGCCACGTTGTCATTTGTATCCTCCTATGGCTACTGGCCCCTTTACTTGGTTGTTCAAGGTACATGTACTTTTTTTTCTTTACTGAGCTTCTCCTACATTAGGCACGACGACGTGCTTCATTTATATTCAGCGCAGCAGGCCCGCTTTAACTTTCGAAGCATGGACTACGGCAGCCGTTTGTTTGCAATGCCATGGGTCTCGCATTTAAATGCAAGACCTATGGCATTGCAAATATTTCTTTATTTAAACATCTTTAGCACAGAAAGGAAAGGAACATGAAGGCAGGAGGCTCCGAGCGAGGTGTTCTTTCTCTCCGCTCCTCAGAGTGCCGGGGAATCCGCAACACGGCGACATGGTGCATTTGTGGGGCGCTACATCATTTCAAGGGTAGGAAGGGTGTGCGGACAGTACAGAGCATCGTCTTTGGGCACAGCTTCCCAAATGGCAGACCAAGGCTTGACACAGAGCTTTAGGCAGGAATCTGAGGTGTGGAAACAAAAACCTCTCCAAAATGAGAGCTGTTCTGGGAGCCGGTGGGTGCCCCCTTCACACGGCACAGCCCGTCTCTGAGCAAAGGAGCCCTCGCTTCCGTTGCATGTAGACTTCTGCCCCCGTTCGCGTTTCAGGATTTTATTTTTAGTGCCCTTGGTATGTCAAAATTAAAATTCACCTGTGATGCCCCTTACCCACACCACACACATTCACTCCACCCACACACTCAGAACGCAGACATTTTAATTTTCTGCCAGAAGTGATTTATATCACCTTGGGGGTCCTCAGTAGTTGACAACATTTTTGTTGTTGATTGGCTTCATTGTGGTGCTGAAATCTGTTTTACAGAAGGATCATCAATGTAATTTCTATAGCGAATATAGAGAAACACATCAACAGAGATGTAATCGTTTTTATTTAATAAATAAATGGGCGTAATAGTTTTTATTTGAACATACATTAATAAATAAACTCCGCTCTATGAGATACGATAGGAGTGTGTTGGGTTGTCGTAGTATGCTTAAACTAACAAATAGTGATGCTTTTTTCTTGCAGGGCACTTTGCTCGGATTGTTACCACCTGTCTCGACATTCGATGGACAGTTCCTACTTTTTGGGGAGAAAGTTATCATTCTTGTCAATTACGTTTGATTTTAAAAAAAGAATGTGCTGCATGTACCTTACCCTCCAGCAGAAATTTCCATTACATCAGCAAAATATTTTTCTGTGTTCTGTCTTTGGCAGCTTACTTATATTTCTCACGTGCCCCAAATGCCTCCGTATTTAGTCTGTAAGCACTATTTACTTTATTGAGGTTCTCTTACTGCAGGCCGGACATGTGCTGCTTCAGCTGAAACCGCTTGTGTTATTTTAAGCAGTAACACAGACGCCTGCTTTCAATCACTTTAACCCGGCATTATCTCGTGTCTGTTTCAACCCCCCCCCAAGTAAAATGGATTTAAAATGATTAAGTGATGTGAATTCCAGGTAGCACATAATCCTGCGCTAATGGGCTGAAGCTGACAACAGCACATCTGTGTTACATGTCATCTGTACTAAAGCCACCTGACGGGTTGTTTTCAAAAGCGTGTTTTATTAACAACAACAACGCCACCACCAATACCACCACCACCAATGCCGCCACCACCAATACCACCACCACCAATACCACCACCAATACTACCATCACCACCAATACCACCACCACCAATGCCACCACCACCAATACCACCACCTTCACCACCACCAATACTACCACCAATACCACCACCACCACCAATACCACCACCACCAATACCACAATACCACCACCACCAATACCACCAACACCACCATCAATACCACCACCTCCACCACCACCAATACAACCAACTCCACCGCCACCAATCCCACCACCAATACCACCACCACCAATACCACCTCCACCAATACCACCTCCACCAATTCCACCACCAATACCACCAATGCCACCACCACCAATACCACCACCACCACCAATACCACTACCACCAATATCACCATCACCAATACCAATACCACCACCAATACCAACACCAGCACCACCAATACAATACCACCACCAATACCACCACCACCAATACCACCACCACCACCAATAATACCAACACCACCACCAATACCACCACCACCAATACCACCAACACCAACAATACCACAATGCCACCACCACCAATACCGATACCACCACCAATACCAACACCACCAATACCAGTACCACCACCACCATTACCTCCACTAATACCAATACCACCACCACCAATACCAATACTACCACCACCAATGCCACCACCACCAATACCACCATCACCAATACCACCACCACCATCAATACCACCAATACCAATACCACCACCGCCAATACCAATACTACCAACACCAGTACCAATACCACCACCTCAGTGCCTCTCGCTCAAAGTAATAGCAGGGGCACTGTACGAGGCCAGAGCTGCAGCCAAGACCATCCCTCCCTCCATCCATGCCTGCCATAAATCACAGCCCGCCCTGCACCAGGAGGTGAAGCCAGGGCCCTACTACAACTGGAGTGTTTTTTATTAGGCCAAAGATAGCAAGGACATTACACAATGCCACACTGCACACTCAAATCACGGAGAGGGCAGGAAATAGCCACCCCCTCCCGCTCTTCCTCCTGAGCCGGGACAGTGTAATCAAAGAGCGAAAGGTGTTGGAGCGCTTTGTTAGTGTTTATAGCTCAGATAATATGTAACGCTCACTTCACACTTTGTGTCTGTGTAATTTACAACTCTTACACATCTTCTTCACTGCACTATTTATCACTACTTTGAAGACATCACAGGCCGGTTTCTTCCTCTGATATTTACAATCTAACAAGCGGTCGAGAAGGCCCTTAATTGCAATGCAATAGGTCTTGCATTTGCCAGAGTTTAAGCTGTTAGTATTGTAAATGACAATGCCTTTTATTTATGTTTTAAAACCCAAAACATAAATAAAAGGCATTGTCATTTACAATGCCAATAGCTCAAACTTGCGTGAATGCGAGACCTATTGCATTGCATATGCTTGTTTAATGACTGGAAACCCACTGTTCAGCTGATTTAGAAATGTTTTTGGCACCTGGTATTAAATGTGCTTGGTGTCCAATAGTGCAGTAGTTGATCCCACTGTATCATGAAAGCAGATTTTAACAATGGTAATATGAGGCAAGAATGTTCATGCATATTTAAGCAGATATGTTGCATTTGAAGTATAGCAATAGTATAACACCACATTACAGCAGCACACCACTGCAATAACAAAACAGCAATTCACTGATGAAACAAAACTACAACACAATAAGAAAACAACACATTGCAATACAATACAGTAACAACTGACAGCACAACACAATAAAAATAGAAGAACACGCCACAAAATACTATACATTAACTTAGCACACAAATCATACTGCGCTACACTGACACAACTGCTTACAACACAACACACCAACACAATACTGCAACAATACACCCATAAGACACAACACAATGATATACCAGCACAACACAAAGCATCCCAACTGAACAATATATCTGCACAACAAAACACAGGCAAACCAAGGTAACAAAATATAGCAAAATACACCAACAACCTACCAGTCCCTACACTAAAATACATCAATGCAATAACACAAAGCAAAAGCCAAACAATGATGCAATCATGCCCTTTCATCGTGTTTTGAGTTGTGGTCTTGTATTAGGTGGTGTTCTATTTTTGTGTTGTTTTGTTGTGATTTTATTTTCATAGGGTGTGTCCTGTCCTTTTTGTTTTGTTTTGTTGTGTTGCTTTTGTCCATAGTTACTGTTTTGTGATGCGTTAACGTGGTCTTTCTTTTGTTATTGTTAGTGACGTGCTTTTTTTGTTGTGTTTGGTTATGTCTTGTGTTGCTGCTTTGTTGTGTTGTTTTTTATGTTTTGTTATTTTTTTTGACATTGTGATTTTGTTATTAAGCTCTGTTGTGTTATGCACTCTCTTAACAGGCTCTAACAAGTGCTGCTCTGTTTTTTTGCCGAAAGCTGCACACTCAGTTAAGTTCTAGTGGAGTAAAATACCACTGCTAAATGTGGTAGCATACAAAGCTTCAGCTCTTCTTCCTTTTAGGACCCCAAGGGCTGTATCGCGTAAATTGAGCACTGGAATCGCTTAGTTAAGACACAGGTCCAGTTTTACTGATTCTTTTTGCTGTCTCAAAGTCACGCAAAGCAGGACAAAGCAATGCATTCGAATTTTCTTTCCAGAGCAAAAGGTATTTTTCACTGGAAAGGCATCTTTTTCAGCAAAAAAAATGCTTTTCTTCAAGGGAGTATTACAGTGCAATCACTATTAGTTATTGTTTTCGATGTACTAAGGGCCCCATTAGGATGGCGGGCGGACTTCAGTCCGCCCGCCACCCTAGCGGTGCTGGGACCGGTCGCCAGCAGTGCGGCGGTCCCGCACTGCAAATTAGGATGCGACCGCCACCCTGGTGGTCGCATTCCGCATCTATTACATTGCGGCGGGTGCTGCTGTAAGCAGCACCCGCCGCAATGCCTAAGAGACATGTCGTGCATTGCCATGCAGAACGTGGCAGGCACCGCGCGGTGCCTGCCACCTTGTGCACGGCAATGCAGGGGGGTCCCATAGGTACCCCCCAAGTGCAGACCCCCCCCCCCGGGGGCCTGCAGCGGGCCCCCAAAGCAATTCCCACCAGCCTTTCCATGCCGGCGGTGGCGATTGTTACGCCATCATAATCACCCCCTAAGATAGGCTGTGCTTTCAAAAACGTACACCTCCTTGAAGCAGGCGCTAACAAAGAGGTTTTTTTAATTTCTCAAAAGACATGCCTTCCATGTGTGCTGAACAGGTCCAGTGTGTGGGATCCTTCGATTAGAAGGGAACGCGTCTAGTACAAATCCTATGCTAGGCAGTGCATTGCATTCCAGGAATAGGTTTGGTTGCTGTACAGCATTGCGATAAAAACAAATCTGCCCCACGGTCTCTGCCAAAGATTTTAGCTGACTATTGTATTAAATAGTTGAAGAGCTGGAGCAGCACTGTTTAAGCACTTTAGGGAGTGGTACATTTTGCTTGTCACATGAACTTTAAAGGCATGTGCTACTTTGACTGGAAATGTTGCTGCATTTGTTGATGCACCTAAAACAAACAACTGAACATAACACAAAGCATAGACAAAGCAACATAACAACACTATTAGAAAAACATAACAGGGCACAAATCAGTAAAAACAAAATGCAACACAACAACCACAATACAAAATGACATTGTAATAATGCAGCAGAAAAACAAAGTAGCACAAAAAATGACAGAATGCGTCACCAGCACGTCAAATATTCACAAACATTTTTGCCACACATTTTCAACGCCACAAATCTGCTTTCTTAATAAGGTAGCCAAAGGGGTTTGGACCAAGCACTGCTTCGATTTACAACCCAGGTCATGTAATAGGGCCAGTGAAACATGGTTTGTGATCCATCCCCAATTATTCCAAAACCAACGCACAGAAAACCCATTAAATGAACTCTTCCCTCGTTCAATTTATGTATACGACCGAAGATGTCTTCTTATATGTTTATTATAAAAGCTGTGGGAGATGTTTTGCTGGTAAATAAAGCCTTTAGTATATGAACACACACTACGTCCACACAGATTACAAGCATAACAGCTTAATAATCATTAAAAACACAGGAAGTTGTAGCACTTTCTTAATATTATTAACAGTTTAAGCGGCACATTATCAATCAAGAACACCTAGAAATATTTCATAATTTTACATATTCAATGCAAAACGCCATTATTTCGGAAAACGAAGGGCTTTGTTTTTCCTGGAGTTTGACAGAACCTGAAATTGTCTTGGAAAGTGTAGGTTGCTTGTATAATACCTCCTAGACACTCGGTCGTGATCGCAGGAGTGCTCCTAATTACCCAGGAGAGAGAAAATTCAAAAGTTGATGGCACTGCTGCCGGGTTTGCAATTCCCAGGCCTGCCGAAGGAGTTAATGAGCATTTGTCTAAGTGCGCCTTTTGCCTTAATTCCAACATGCAAGATGGAAAACAGCTTTCCCGCCTGGACGCAGAATGCATATTTAGTATTCAAAGCACAACGCAGGGTAATCATGTATGATTGAATTTGGCATCGGAAACAGTAATGCTTAAGTAGTTGAAAGGAAAACACTGTTCTAATATCTTCAAGTAGTTCCATGCCAGCTAATTAAATGCCAGATAGTCTCGCAGTCATCAGGTTGTGCAGCGGATTTCAGCAGATGATCAGTGAGGTAATGAAGTACCGGGGATTTATCTGGACTCCACTCAAGAGAATGTCTCGATGTCATTTTGTCAGCGGGGCCTAATGTGGTGAACAAACGGCTGCATGGCTCGTTACATGAGCTTGGCGGTGTACAAGCAGACATATTATGTAAAGAAAAAAAAACGCTGGCCAAACAGTGAAAAAGCAAGATTCAAACTCTCATATGCTCCCTCCAACTGCTTTTTCTGTGTCAATCCCTTAAGAAGGCCCTTCATTTTCCTACTTCCGTTCATATTGTTGTTTGCGTTCTTGGGTTGCTTGAGTTCCAGTTCAGGGAGAACCAGTGCTTAATTTGTAAAATATTAAGTGCCAGGGCTCTGACCAGGAGGCCACTGCAGCTTGCACCACCCATTGCCCGTCATCGCTGCCATAACTACTAATAACCATCTCTCTCGCATGTTCAGATTGGTCCAGGTCCCCAAAATTAAAGGAATGGCTGGGGAGGCAGGTATTAGCAATTTTAATGTATATTGTATTCCTAAACAACCGTTGTTCTGCTCATCTCTAAATTAGATGAGCAGTGCCACCATGTGGTAGACTGTTCTAAGTATGGTGTTGACAATTAGGTGCCGGTGCCGAGCACCGAAAACCAATTAAGTGCTGGTGCTGAGCACCGGAAAGCACCGGCTCAAATTAAGCACTGGGGAGAACCTGGCATGGCCGTTCAGGATGGACTTTTCCTATTGGAGCAGGGTCAAGAGTGATTTACATATGGCTGGGTCTTTACTCAGGTGGCAGTGTGGACAAAAGAAAGATGGTTTGGGATGCTATCCTGAGCAATTGCCAGTTGTTAGATAAATTACAAGCATTCCTCTAACAGCAGTTACCTGCCTCATTCCATCGGAATCATGAGAGCCTTAGGTACACTGGGGTATTACCAGTTCCTCCAGTAATTCCTGATTACTGGGGGACCCTCATTGGCCTGGCTGTAATCCCCCTCAATCTTCAGCCCTCCGCAGCTAGCAATACCACTGGCATTGGTACTCCAAGGGGGCGACATTACAGGTAGTATTATTGGGCTACTTGTAATGTGGGTCTATAAAGGTGCTTCCCAGGTACTCTAAGAATGTCTGTGTGAAGAGGGAAATAAACATTTTTGCCCTGTTTTCCTACAGATAGGCATTTTATTTCTTGCAGACTGGCTAGAATTTCAGTTAGACAGCCTCTTACTTTCTTGAGTCCTTTACTCCTTCATCTAAACATTGTAGTGCTGTCAGGTGTAAAAAGTTGGTGTAAACCATTTTTGATTATGCACAGTGTTGTGTGCTTGTTTGTCAATTCCTATGTAGTGTGGGCTCTCCTGGGATACAGCAGCAGTGCACCCTATGCTTAGAAGTAGAATCTTTGATACCCTCCTGACCAGGTTGGGCGACATCTGCTGCTGTGGAGTGCACTTAAATTGAAAAACATCTCTTAATGTGTGCCATTGGTTGCAGATGCTGGGCAACGGCCATCATTTTTGGGGATGAGTACTTATTCTTCATCATCAGATATTCATTCAGAACAAGAAAGCAAAAGACAGAAAAGGGAGACAGATAACAATAATAATTCCTATTTGTAAAACGCGAGCATATCACCCCTTAAGGTTTCAAGGCGCTGGGGGCCGTCAGTGAGATTAAGTGAGCTATTGCCCAGAGTCACATGATGCTGAGCTGAGCTGCCGCCGGCGATCGAACTGTGAGCCCCGCGTTCCGGAGTCAGCCGCTCTGGCCACTGCTCCACACCTCTCCCTCAGATAGAAGAAAGAAGAGAAATGAAGGAACAATTTGGCAAAGCGAGAAGTAAGGAATGACAAAGAACCTGCATCAGTGAAATAAAGAAGAAAGGTTGCGGAAGAAAGAGGCATGCAGTGGAATCAAGATGAGGCTGCCTTGGAATTCGACACCCTCTGTACTGAGCAGCTGTCGGCTCCTAAAAAAAACTATTGGGCCCTTGCACGTTTTAAATATTAAGGTCAGTGTGCACTTCACACAAATTCCCACATTCTGCTTCCGTTCCCTGACTCTAGTGATCACCATTTACTACTTTGCGCTGCTCATAGTCTAAAATGCTAATATGCCTCTGTTCTAGGTGAGTGCCACTCACTGTAGAGCCACCTTGCTCCACGGTGGATGTTGCTTAAGTGTCACCGCAACATGTGTTCAAAACGAAATGCTACTTGTATGTGTTTCCAGTGAATTTGGGGCAGCGCATTCTATCTCATCTGGATCTCTCTAGTTCTTATACATGGTTGATTTTTAAGTGAAAAATCACCATGCCAGTAATATGCCCGTTCTACTGCTGTATGTAGTACTGTGTGTAGATGGCTGTTAAATGCAGTATTGGCACACATGGACCAACTTAAGCTCCACACAATCACGCCCAAAATATTGCCCAGAGCAACATCTACAGTAGTAAGTCTGATGGTGCTGTGATAGGAAATGTGCCTGCTTCTATGGTACAAATCATGGTCACTTAAAAAAAATTCAGAACAGTACCATCCTCCTCCTCCAAATCAAGCAATCACCCTCTGATAACGAAACATACATGACAAATCCCAACCGAATGTCAAGGTCATGTAATGACATTGAAAACCCACCTTCTTGCAAGAGCATACTAATGCTGTCAACCAAAGGAAAAAAACAGCAAAGCAAATGGACTGGCCTGCATCGGGCGATTTAGTCTGGCAGGGCAGCATAGAGGTTTGATAACATTACACTGGGGTATTTATTTATTGCTGTGTGATGGTTGAGCAGGACCACAGCCTTTTGGGGCACTGACCAAGATTTGTTTTAGATGTTGACAACTGCTGGACCTTTCAGCTGATTAAGACCCGCTGTGCATTCAACTTTAAATGTTTGGTACATTACATTGAGCTTAGCTAAAATGAAACAATAATTATGCTCATGGAATGTGTAACCTTTTTTAGATCTTCTCTGTCTTGTGTGATGTTAACTAAATTACTCCAAATTGTGTCATGAGCAATTTATGCAACAGACGAATGAACTCCTTCACCAAATGATAACAGTATTAAGAAAAACTGTAACAATAATAAAAACGTGCTTTCTCAGATGTTTTTCATCCTGTAATACTCTTCTCATTGACATCAGAAGGCACAATGTCTGAGTCTTGGCTTGATTTAGAAAATGTGACTTTCAGGTCACATAAGGATCTCAGGAGTGATTGCTTAACTCACTAATCTAAATTACCATACAAATGTATAACTTTTAAAATATTAATGTTCTTACCGTTGACCAATGAGATACGTGATTGCATCTTTCTGCCCTCCCCAAAAATGAGTTTTTTTTTTATTATACCTGTGGTTGGTTGGGATTGGCCAATATTAATGACTCAGTTGCTGTACTTTTTTTTAATATAAAGAAGGGCTATATTTTTATCTGACATACATATTATGTATGCCCAGACGTGGGTCCCTTGCTCACTTTGCCACTGGATTCAAGCTAGCCTGGCTGATGAGGGCTGTTAGCCCAAAACCGGTCCAAGGATGCTTGTTTCCGGTCCAGGGAAGACATGGCTTGGCAAATCGGGCTGGACTGTTCCCATGAGGCACAGGGTCAAAACTGATTTGCATATTGCTGTGTCTGAACTGGGGTGACGAAGTGAGCTAAAGAACAATGATGGATTCAACCCAGATCTGTGACTGGGTGTGAGTGTCTGAAAGGTTTCAGCGCTCCGTCCATCATCTCCTTGTGTTTGCTTTGTTTGCCCTAAGTTGGCAGGGTATGCCCAGACGTGGATCCCTTGCTCACTTTGCCACTGGATTCAAGCTAGCCTGGCTGATGAGGGGTGTTACCCCGAAACCGGTCCCAGGATGCTTGTTTCCGATCCAGGGAAGACATGGCTTTGCAGTTCGGTCTGGACTGTTTCCATGAGGCACAGGGCTAAGACTGATTTGCATATAGCTGTGTCTGAACTGGGGTGGCGAAGTGAGCTGAAGAATGATGATGGATTCAACCCAGATCTGTGACTGGGGGTGAGTGTCTGAAAAGTTTCAGCGCTCCATCCATTATTTCCTTGTGTTTGCTTTGTTTGCCCTAAGTTGATAGGGTATGCCCAGACGTGGGTCCCTTGCTCACTTTGCCACTGGATTCAAGCTAGCCTGACTGATGAGAGGTGTTACCCCGAAACCGGTCCCAGGATGCTTGTTTCCTGTCCAGGGAAGACATGGCTTGGCAGTTCGGTCTGGACTGTTCCCATGAGGCACAGGGTCAAGACTGATTTGCATATAGCTGTGTCTGAACTGGGGTGGAGAAGTGAGCTAAAGAATGATGATGGATTCAACCCAGATCTGTGACTGGGGTGAGTGTCTGAAAAGTTTCAGCGCTCCGTCCATCATTTCCTTGTGTTTGCTTTGTTTTCCCTATGGTATGCCCAGACGTGGGTCCCTTGCTCACTTTGCCACTGGATCCAAGCTAGCCTGGCTGATGAGGGGTGTTACCCCGAAACCGATCTCAGGGTGCTTGTTTCCGGTCCAGGGAAGACATGGCTTGGCAGTTTGGTCTGGACTGTTCCCATGAGGCACAGGGTCAAGACTGATTTGCATATATCTGTGTCTAAACTGGGGTGGCGAAGTGAGCTAAAGAATGATGATGGATTCAACCCAGATCTGTGACTGGGGGTGAGTGTCTGAAAAGTTTCAGCGCTCCGTCCATCATTTCCTTGTGTCTTCTCCTTCCTTTCCTGATACGTTTGCACTGTGATCATGTATTTATAATCAAGATACTCCAAATAGCTGAGAGCTCTCTTTTACACATGACTTGTTATCTGTTATCTAATCAAGCTGTATACTTACTAGACTTTCTGGGCTGGAAATTGCAGATGATACTTGGATTTTCTATTACCCACTCCCCCTGTTTTGTTCCCCTGTCTTTTCTGAGTGCCCTATACTTTAACAGAGTGCTGGCAATAGGATGATTGAGCAGCGATTCCAATCAGTAAATCATAGAATGAACGTCTTGTTACAAGCCTAGCACAGAAGATTAACCCCTTCGGTGCTCATGACGGAATGGTTCCGTCATGAGCACCAGTGCTCCTGTGCTCATGACGGAACCATTCCGTCATGTGCACAGGCACACAAACTCCCTCTGCTGCAGAGAGCAGAGGGATTTCCTTTTTTTAAATGTTTGCCTCGGGAGGTGGGGATGAGCTTCCCAACATTCCGAGGCTTTATTTTTTGTTTCAATGTAATGACGATCGCACGCATGGTGCACTGACGTCATTACATTGAAAATGAAACTAAAACTTAGTTTCAGTTTCATTGTTTCAGTGTTCGAGAGGCTATCTCAGCCCCCCGAGCACCGAATTACATGGGAGAAGTATCATTGGAAAGGGGAGACTCTCCCCTTTTCAATGGTACCCTTCCCTAGTGTATCCATCCACTAGGCACAAGGGTGGGGGGAGCGGCCCCTTGGGCAAGGGCCTTTGCTCCCCCCGGAAAAACTGGCATGATCAGTCTTTCTGCCCCCCCTTTTTTATGTCAGGGGTGGGGGTTGCCCAGAATGGGCATGCCAATGCCCCCATCCTTCCCTCCATAAAAGGCAAAAGTCTTTCTGCCCCCAAGGAGGCATATGGGGGCAATAGCCCCTGATCTGCCCCCCCGGGGGGACAGAAAGCACACTAGTCACCAGGGATTAGTTTTTTTTAGTTATACCTAGTGGTGGGGGATGCCCACAATGGGCCTGCCAATGCCCCCACCCCCAAAAAAAATCCACAGTCTTTCTGCCCCCCGGGGGGGCAGAAAGCCCACTAGGCACCCGTGATTTTTTTCTCCTGAATTCAGGGGTGGGGACTGCACAGAATGGGCATGCCAATGCCCCCATCCCCCCCAAAAAAATGCCACAGTCTTTCTGCCCCCCAGGAGGCAGATGGGGGCAGAAGCTTCTGAGCTGACCCCTGGGGGGGGGGGCAGAAAGCCCATTAGGCACCAGGGATTCTTTTTTTTTATAGGGGGTGGGGGCTGCCCAGAATGGGGTATCTAGTTTTAAAAAATGTACAGGTTTGCTAGGTTTCCCTCGGTGCCGGCTGAGCTACAGCCCAAAATCAACATCTAGGCCCACTGCAAAAAAGGGTCAGTTTTCTCTGGAAAAATGTGATGTGTCTGCTTTGCGTTTTGGGCCATTTCCTGTCACTGGCACTAAGCCTACCCACACAAGTGAGGTACCATTTTTATCGGGAGACTAGGGGGAATGCTGGGTTGGTGGAAGTTTGTTGCTCCCCTTAGATTCCAGAACTATCTATCACAGAAATGTGAGTAAAATGTGCTTTTTAACTAAGTTTGAGGTTTGCAAGGGATTCTGGGTAACAGAACCTGGTGAGAGGCACACAAGTCACCCCAATCCTGGATTCCCCCAAGTGTCTAGCTTTCAAAAATGTATAGGTTTGCTAGGTTTCTCTAGGTGCAGGCTGAGCTAGGGTCTAAAATCCACAGTTAGGCACATTGCAAAAAAAGGGTCAGTTTTCACTGGAAAAATGTGATGTGTCCATGCTGTGTGTTGGGCCATTTCCTGGTGCAGGCACTAGGCATACCCACAGACGTGAGGTAGCATTTTTATCAGGAGTCTATGGGGAACACAGAATAGTAGAACAAGTATTATTACCAGTTGACTTTCTTTGCATTTCTGCCTTCCAATTGTAAGACGGTTTGTAAAAAAGAAGTCATTTTGAAAAATGACCTCTAATTTGCATGTTTGTATGGGTACCCACAATTTTGGAGATGTGCAAATAACCACTGCTTCTAAACTCTATATTTTGTTCCAATTTCAGAAATATATATGTTTCTTTGATACCTATTTTTCACTCTTTATATTTTACCAAATGAATTGCTAAATACCCGGTACACAATGAAAAACCATTGAAAGACGCAGCTCAGTTATTGGCTCTGGATTACTCAGGTTCTTGGTGAACCTACAAGTTCTATATATCCCTGCAACCAGAAGGGCCCAGCAGATGTAACGGTTTATTGCTTTAAAAAATCTGTCATACTTAGAAGAAGTTACAGGTGAAAATGTTGGTCAAAATGGCTGTTTTTTTAACTTAATTTCAATATTTTTTATTTTCAACTGTTAGTTTCTATAAAACAAACCCAAGGCTCAAACTACCTGGGCCTTTGGTCGTTCATGGAACAAGCTCCCCTTGGAAAAATGGTCCCAGGAACTGGAGAGGACCAAACCAATGCTGTCCCCAGACCCAACCAAAGCAAACGATGATTTTGGTAACTGGATTGAGGAATCACTTAATTCAGTTTTCCCAAAGACTAGGATAAAAAAGACTGCTGGACCACACAATTCTCCGTGGTTTTCCCCTGAACTGCGCACTTTAAAACAGCGCTGTAAGGTTAAGGAAAGACAATGGAGGAAAGATTTTCTACCTGAAAAAAAGCTGGACTATAGGGCAGCTATTCGCACCTATAAAAAGAACTAAGAAGAGCAGGTCGCTCCCCCCGCCACACATCTCCGCCTGTGTTGTCCGCCCGCTGCTGCTGGTAAGACCGCCCTTCCCTTTTTCCTTCTGTACCCCCGTTGCCCCATTTGTACTGTGCCCGCATTTGTCTGTTTTCTCGCCCCTTTTTTTCCTTCTGTACCCCCGTTGCCCCATTTGTACTGTGCCCGCATTTGTCTGTTTTCTCGCCCCTTTTTTTTTTCCTTCTGTACCCCGTTGCCCCATTTGTACTGTGCCCGCATTTGTCTGCTTTCTCGCCCCTCTTTTTCCTTCTGTACCCCCGTTGCCCCTTTTGTACTGTGCCCGCATTTGTCTGTTTTCTCGCCCCTTTTTTTCCTTCTGTACCCCCGTTGCCCCATTTGTACTGTGCCCGCATTTGTCTGTTTTCTCGCCCCTTTTTTCCTTCTGTACCCCCGTTGCCCCATTTGTACTGTGCCCGCATTTGTCTGTTTTCTCGCCCCTTTTTTTCCTTCTGTACCCCCGTTGCCCCATTTGTACTGTGCCCGCATTTGTCTGTTTTCTCGCCCCTTTTTTTCCTTCTGTACCCCCGTTGCCCCATTTGTACTGTGCCCGCATTTGTCTGTTTTCTCGCCCCTTTTTTTTCCTTCTGTACCCCCGTTGCCCCATTTGTACTGTGCCCGCATTTGTCTGTTTTCTCGCCCTTTTTTTCCTTCTGTACCCCCGTTGCCCCATTTGTACTGTGCCCGCATTTGTCTGTTTTCTCGCCCCTTTTTTTCCTTCTGTACCCCCGTTGCCCCATTTGTACTGTGCCCGCATTTGTCTGTTTTCTCGCCCCTTTTTTTCCTTCTGTACCCCCGTTGCCTCTCGCCATTCCCGCCGCTGCGTCCCTGCAGCCCCGCCCCCTGACTGCCCATTCGCTGCCCCTGCCTCCCGCCTCCCAGCTGCTCCTCCCTCCCACCTCCCCATAAATGGCGGCCGCTGCGCGGTGAGGAGAGCGACCCTTGACCTTGCCAGGTAGGTCGCTCCCCCGCCACACAGCTCCGCCTGTGTTGTCCGCCCGCTGCTGCTGGTAAGAACGCCCTTCCCTTTTTCCTTCTGTACCCCCGTTGCCCCATTTGTACTGTGCCCGCATTTGTCTGTTTTCTCGCCCCTTTTTTTCCTTCTGTACCCCCGTTGCCCCATTTGTACTGTGCCCGCATTTGTCTGCTTTCTCGCCCCTCTTTTTCCTTCTGTACCCCCGTTGCCCCTTTTGTACTGTGCCCGCATTTGTCTGTTTTCTCGCCCCTTTTTTTCCTTCTGTACCCCCGTTGCCCCATTTGTACTGTGCCCGCATTTGTCTGTTTTCTCGCCCCTTTTTTTCCTTCTGTACCCCCGTTGCCCCATTTGTACTGTGCCCGCATTTGTCTGTTTTCTCGCCCCTTTTTTTCCTTCTGTACCCCCGTTGCCCCATTTGTACTGTGCCCGCATTTGTCTGTTTTCTCGCCCCTTTTTTTCCTTCTGTACCCCCGTTGCCCCATTTGTACTGTGCCCGCATTTGTCTGTTTTCTCGCCCCTTTTTTTCCTTCTGTACCCCCGTTGCCCCATTTGTACTGTGCCCGCATTTGTCTGTTTTCTCGCCCCTTTTTTCCTTCTGTACCCCCGTTGCCCCATTTGTACTGTGCCCGCATTTGTCTGTTTTCTCGCCCCTTTTTTTCCTTCTGTACCCCCGTTGCCCCATTTGTACTGTGCCCGCATTTGTCTGTTTTCTCGCCCCTTTTTTTTCCTTCTGTACCCCCGTTGCCTCTCGCCATTCCCGCCGCTGCGTCCCCTGCGGCCCCGCCCCCCTGACTGCCCATTCGCTGCCCCTGCCTCCCGCCTCCCAGCTGCTCCTCCCTCCCACCTCCCCATAAATGGCGGCCGCTGCGCGGTGAGGAGAGCGACCCTTGACCTTGCCAGGTAGGTCGCTCCCCCCGCCACACAGCTCCGCCTGTGTTGTCCGCCCGCTGCTGCTGGTAAGAACGCCCTTCCCTTTTTCCTTCTGTACCCCCGTTGCCCCATTTGTACTGTGCCCGCATTTGTCTGTTTTCTCGCCCCTTTTTTTCCTTCTGTACCCCCGTTGCCCCATTTGTACTGTGCCCGCATTTGTCTGTTTTCTCGCCCCTTTTTTCCTTCTGTACCCCCGTTGCCCCATTTGTACTGTGCCCGCATTTGTCTGCTTTCTCGCCCCTCTTTTTTCTTCTGTACCCCCGTTGCCCCTTTTGTACTGTGCCCGCATTTGTCTGTTTTCTCGCCCCTTTTTTCCTTCTGTACCCCCGTTGCCCCATTTGTACTGTGCCCGCATTTGTCTGTTTTCTCGCCCCTTTTTTTCCTTCTGTACCCCCGTTGCCCCATTTGTACTGTGCCCGCATTTGTCTGTTTTCTCGCCCCTTTTTTTTCCTTCTGTACCCCCGTTGCCCCATTTGTACTGTGCCCGCATTTGTCTGTTTTCTCGCCCCTTTTTTTCCTTCTGTACCCCGTTGCCCCATTTGTACTGTGCCCGCATTTGTCTGTTTTCTCGCCCCTTTTTTTTCCTTCTGTACCCCCGTTGCCCCATTTGTACTGTGCCCGCATTTGTCTGTTTTCTCGCCCCTTTTTTCCTTCTGTTCCCCGTTGCCCCATTTGTACTGTGCCCGCATTTGTCTGTTTTCTCGCCCCTTTTTTTTCCTTCTGTACCCCCGTTGCCCCATTTGTACTGTGCCCGCATTTGTCTGTTTTCTCGCCCCTTTTTTCCTTCTGTACCCCCGTTGCCCCATTTGTACTGTGCCCGCATTTGTCTGTTTTCTCGCCCCTTTTTTTTCCTTCTGTACCCCCGTTGCCTCTCGCTATTCCCGCTGCTGCGTCCCCTGCGGCCCCGCCCCCCAGACTGCCCATTCGCTGCCCCTGCCTCCCGCCTCCCAGCTGCTCCTCCCTCCCCCCTCCCCATAAATGGCGGCCGCTGTGCGGCCGCGCCGCTGGCGCGCCGGAGGCGCGCCTAAGGCAAGCCCGTCTGCGCCCGTCCGCGACTGGACCGCGCCCAGCGCCAGAACCCCTGGCCCCCGCAGCAGCCAACCCACCCACCGGACCTACGACACCGCCACCCTCAACGCACTCAACACCGGCCGAATCCCCGGCTGCCACCGTGCCACCCCAGGACGCACCCACGGACCCTTCGCCTGCCAATCTTGCAAGTTCTCCTGCCTCCGGACCTGCACCGCACCGGCCACGCCGAGCACCAGCAGCAACCACCTGAAGTGCATCCTGCTCAACACCCGCTCCGTCCACAGACACGCCGTGGAACTTTGGAACCTGCTCGACTCCACATCACCAGACGTCGCTTTCCTCACGGAAACATGGATGAACGCCTCCTCAGCGCCCGACATCGCCATCGCCATCCCGGACGGATACAAGATCACCCGAAAGGACCGCGCCAACCAGACCGGAGGAGGCATCGCCATCGTCTACAAGAACATCATCCGCATTACGACCAACTCCGACGACACCTTCACAGCCGGCAAACACCTGCACTTCCAGATACACACCGACCCCAAGACCACCCTCAGAGGCACCCTCATCTACAGACCCCCAGGACCACGCACACAATTCAGCGAAGACATCGCCGACCTCATCAGCCCGCACGCCCTCCTCTCGGCCGACTACATCCTCCTTGGGGACCTCAACTTCCACCTAGAGAACAACAACGATCGCAACACCACCACCCTGCTGGACAACCTCGCCAACCTCGGACTCAAGCAACTGGTGACCACCCCCACACACCACGCCGGCCACACGCTTGACCCCGTCTTCTCCTCCAGCAAGGACATCTCCTTCAGCCACACCACCGGACTCCACTGGACAGACCACAGCTGCGTCCACTTCAGCTTCAGCAGGACCACCACGCACCACCACCCGCAACAGCTCCCGCGCAGAAGCTGGAACAAGATCACCACCGACCAACTCACCACATCCCTGAGCCAGAACCCTCCCGCCAGCTCAACGAACCCCAACCAAGCCGCCAGCAACCTCACAAGATGGATCACCAACTGCGCTGACATCCTCGCCCCATTGAAGACCCCCCAATCAGACCCGGCAACAAGAAAGCACCCTGGTTCACCGACGAACTCAAGAAATCCAAGAAGAACTGCCGGGCCCTCGAGAAAGCATGGCGCAGAGACCCGACTGCAGACAACATGACCACCCTCAAACACGCCACCCGAAAACACCACCAGCTGATCCACACCACCAAGAAAACCGCATTCAAGGAACGACTGGACAACAACGCCCACAACAGCAAGGAACTCTTCATCATCGTCAAAGAGCTCTCGAACCCCAGCACCGGAAACAACGACATCACCCCCTCGCAAGACCTCTGCAACTCGCTCGCCTCGTTCTTCTACAGCAAGATCGCAGACATACACAACAGTTTCAGCACACAGCCGACGTACCCTACAACCGTTCCAACGTCCCCCACCTCCACCCTCCGAGCCTGGACCCCGATCAACACCGAAGACACTATCCGCACGATGAACTCCATCCACTCCGGATCACCAACCGACCCCTGCCCTCACCACATCTTCAACAAGGCCGACGCCGTCATCGCACCCCACCTCCGGGACATCATCAACACCTCCTTCGACACCGCCACCTTCCCAGAGAGCTGGAAGCACGCCGAACTCTGCGCCCTACTGAAGAAACCGTCAGCGGACCCCACCGACCTCAAAAACTACCGCCCCATCTCGCTCCTTCCTTTTCCTGCCAAAGTCATCGAGAAGACCGTCAACAGACAACTGGCCGCCTTCATCGAGACAAATGGATCCCTCGACCACTCACAGTCCGGCTTCCGGGCCAACCACAGCACCGAGACCTCCCTCATCGCAGCCACCGACGACATCCGAGCCCTGCTCGACAACGGGGAAACAGCGGCCCTCATCCTCCTGGACCTCTCCGCAGCGTTCGACACAGTCTGCCACCGCACCCTAGTGCAACGCCTGAACAACGTCGGAATCCAAGAGAAGGCACTGGAGTGGATCATCTCCTTCCTCGCCGGAAGAACCCAGAGAGTCCGCCTCCCCCCGTTCAGTTCCGAGGCCACCGAAGTCATCTGCGGCGTACCACAAGGATCATCACTCAGCCCCACCCTCTTCAACGTCTACATGAGCCCCCTCGCAGCCATCGCACGCCAACACAACCTCAACATCATCTCCTACGCCGACGACACCCAGCTGATCCTCTCCCTCACCAACGACCCCACAACCGCCAAAACCAACCTACATGAAGGGATGAAGGACGTAGCCGAGTGGATGAGGAACAGCCGCCTGAAACTGAACTCAGATAAGACGGAAGTCCTCATCCTAGGATCATCACCCTCCGCCTGGGATGACTCCTGGTGGCCCCCTGCCCTGGGCAACGCACCCAAACCAACGGACCACGCACGCAACCTGGGCTTCATCCTGGACTCCTCCCTCTCAATGACCAGACAAGTCAACGCCGTCTCCTCGTCTTGCTTCAACATCCTACGCATGCTGCGGAAGATCTTCCGGTGGATCCCCACCGAAACCAGGAAGACGGTCACCCAGGCCCTCGTCACCAGCCGACTGGACTACGGCAACTCCCTCTACGCCGGAACCACAGCCAAACTTCAGAAAAGACTCCAACGCATCCAGAACGCCTCAGCTCGACTCATCCTGGACATCCCCCGACACAGCCACATCGCCGGACACCTGAGAGACCTGCACTGGCTCCCCGTCAGCAAGAGAATCACGTTCCGACTCCTCACCCACGCACACAAAGCTCTCCACAACCAAGGCCCCAGATACCTCAACGACCGTCTGACCTTCTACACTCCCACCCGCCAGCTACGATCGACCAACCACGCCCTCGCCGCCGTCCCCCGCATCCGAAGAGCCACAACGGGAGGAAGATCCTTCTCCTACCTGGCTGCCAAGACGTGGAACTCCCTACCCATCCACCTCCGCCTGACCCAAGACCACCTCTCCTTCAGGAAGCAACTCAAGACCTGGCTGTTCGAACAGTAGCGGACCCCCCTCCCCCTAGCGCCTTGAGACCCTCCGGGTGAGTAGCGCGCTATACAAATGCTTGATTGATTGATTGATTGACAGGCCTCCTATTACGAGGGTAGGATTTTATCTGCCGCCACCCGCCCAAAGAGACGTTTTCCATCATAAAAAATTACTTAAGGCCCCCGTACCACGAACAGTCCCTGACTCCTCTGGGCAACGGTGTAATAAATTAGCTGAGTATTTCACCACCAAGGTACAGCATATCTTGGACTCCCTCCCATGTAAGGAGGAGGAACGTAATCCCTTGGGTGGACAGATTAACTCTCACTCCGGCTCCTTTGAACATATGCTGGAGGTCTTTCCCCCTCTGTCCCTGGAAACTTTTCTTACCCTCTTATCATCGGTAAAGAGCGGTTCTCCCAACGATCCAGCCCCCCTTAATATTCTGAAACAGGTCACTTCTACTATAGCACCGAATATGACAAATTTGATTAATGCTTCATTGTCTACGGGAAAAGTTCCTATAAAATGGAAAAGAGCTATGGTAAAAGCCCTATTGAAGAAGCCCAATTTGGATCCAGCAGACCTGGGCAACTACCGTCCCATTTCCCTCCTGCCGGCAATAAGTTAGATAGCCGAAAAATATGTCAATCAGATTCTTTCCAGATTTCTCGAAACGCACAATCTGCTTCACTCTTCTCAAACAGGGTTCCGACCACGCCAGAGTACCGAAACGGCACTCTTAGCAGTGGTAGAGGAAAGTAAGAAAATTCTCGATTCAGGAGGTGCCGCAGCCATACTACTCCTAGACCTGAGCGCCGCATTCGATACGGTGAACCATCTGATTCTGATCGGCCGTCTCAAGAGTTTAGGAGTGGATGGCATCGTGCTCCAATAATTATCCTCTTTTCTGGAGGGCAGAACCTTCCAGGTGGTTGAAGAAAATATTGTATCTAAAGCTACCCCTTTGTTGAGTGGGGTGCCCCAGGGCTCGTCCCTTAGCCCCACGCTTTTCAATGTGTATATGGCCCCGCTGGCAGCCATTGTAGCCCCCTATGGAATCCGGATGGTGACCTATGCCGATGACACACAATTGGTGGTGGGTCTTAACCAAGCTGACCAAAAAACCTCTGCCCTTTATTCCTGTCTTGAGGATATCTCAAGATGGATGGATGCATCACAGCTTAAACTCAATGGAGGAAAAACTGAGATCATGTTATTGGGCAATGCTTTGAATGTCAAGTGTAGCTCTTTCTGGCCTCCCTGCATGGGTCCAGCACCGGATCCCAAATCAGAGATTAAGAGCTTGGGTATATGGTTGGATCAAGATATGAGCTTTAGGACACAAGCTAGGAAGACGGCAGGCCTTTGCTATGGCCTACTTAGAATGGCTCGAAAGGTTCTGCCTCTCCTCCAACCTCAGGCCAAAAGTATTGGTCCAATCACTCATACTGTCTAGATTGGACTATGGGAATGTTTTGTACCTAGGAGCTCCCATCTCAGTAGTTGCCAAACTTCAATCGGTCCAAAACAGCGCTGCCAGACTATTAACTGGCACAAGCAACAGACAATCGGCAAAACCTGCTCTTCGTTCTCTCCACTGGCTCCCAGTACAGGAGCGCATTAGATTTAAGGCCCTTTGTCTGGCACATAAGTCTATGCAAGGGATAGGGCCCCCTATTAATTCAACTATGATCTGCCCGTACAAAGCAAGCAGGAACCTCCGGTCAAATAATCTGTACTTAGCAGAGATCCCGAGGATCAAGAGGTCCAGAAGTGGTGGTCGGCTGTTTTCTTATAACGCCGCTAAACTTTGGAACGCCCTGCCCCTACATCTTCGGACAGTTCCCGGCCACCTGGCCTTTCGTAAACAATTAAAGACAGCATTGTTTTCTTAGTGCTCTGACCTCCTCTGAATTGGCTCTATAGCGCTCGGAAGCCTAAGGGTAGCTACGCGCTCTATAAATGTCCTTCCATTCCATTCCATTCCATTCCAAGGATCTACACAAATGACCCCTAGCTGAATTAAAATTTTTGTCTAGTTTTCAGAAATGTATAGCTTTCCAGGAACCATTATTGCTTTCATAACCATTTCTACCGCTAACTGGAAGGAGGTTGAAAGCTCAAAAATAGCACAAATAAGCTATGTCCCAGTAAAATGCCAAAACTGTGAAAAAAGGGGGCGCAACTACGGCACGAATGGAGTGAGACGTGTTCCGCTGGGTCTCTGCTCCGTCGCGGCCGAATTAAGCTTAAATGCTGTCCGCTGGTAGAACTAGCTATTACCGGAGGGTTGGCCTGCTGCCGTGACTCCGGCGATCGGCTTCTACTTGCTGGGGAGCTGCCTTGGAGACTTTTGGGGCTTGGAGATCGCCAGAGGGAGGTTTTGTCGCTGGGCCTGCCGCTGCCATCTTGGGCCTCGGGTGGGGAGAGAGGACCTGCCCCCTGCCCCTACACCCGGCCTTGACTGCTGGTGGCCCTCCTTGGCGGTGTTACCGGGGGCTGCTGGACCTCTGGGCGAGCCCCGGCACTGCTGGCCGCCGATCGAGGTTCCGATCCGTCTGCTGTGGGACTGAGCCTGGGACTCGGCCGCTCCTCTGGTGCTGCCGCTCTTCGCGCTGGAGGAGTTGTGGCCATTGAACAGGTCCTCCCGGAGGGCGTCTGCTCAGAGGGACCTGAGAGCCCGACTCCTCCTGGGCCTGGAGAGCCCCTTGACACCGCCTGATTCTCTGAGCTGCCCCGCTGAATCGCACTACGGTGGGGAAGCCCTGCGGCCTGAATGGTCGGAGGGGAGCCTGCGATGGTGCGTGCCTACTGATTCACCAGTGGGGCCTGTGCTGCTGGGGATCGGCACCCTCTGGCCTGGAGTGTGCTTGGGGCCCCCCTGTGGAGCTGGGACAAGGAGCAACGGCTGGGACCCGTAAGACGCCAAAAGAAGAACGCGGGGCCACGGTGAGACTTCCAGCCCTGAGTGAAGCTGGCCCATTCTGCAGGACATTGATCCCTCCCTTCCGGAACATCAGGTAACGATCGCACCGAACGGCCCGGGTGTTGGAGGACCCCGGCCCTCCCAGATGCTACCGGGGGATCTCTCCCCGATCCTGCCCGATGACTGGGGCCCCGCCCCTCCTGAGCGGCCACGGGAGCGGCGGCTTGTGGGAAGATTCTGGGCCTAGGACTGAGCTGATATACAAATTGGAGCAAAAGGGGGAGCAATAAGCGTCATCGGTGGCCCCAGTGGCAAGTGGATACCCGCAAAGAGGGCAGCGGGGCATGCTGGGCCGCCCCGTCCCCTGATTACCCCCCACGTAGAGTCTGATTAGCTGCAAAAATTGGGACTCCAGGGCCCCAGAGCCATGCAAACCTTTGCTTTGAAAGACACACCCGCGACTATCTGATCGCTGGCCTGGCTACAGTACAACTGCAGCACAACTGAAACCTGTACTCTCGGCTGGGGACCCTGACCCCGACTGACCACTTGGCGGAGAGGCCTAACAAAAACCTGGAGTGAGAAACCGGGAGGCCGGACAGCCGTCCTACTCTGAATTCTTTGGGAAACCCACCTGGAGTCCTTCTACCTCTTTGAGCTCATTTGGACTTGGTCACATCCACTGGGCCTCTTCCTACACGTGGGCACGGGGGCGGGGTGCTTCAGCTCGCCCTTGAACCATAAACACTCTTTTGGCCCTCTCCTCTCTGATGGCTGCCCTCCCACAGCGTAGAACTGCAAGGCCTTGGGTGCACGTGCATAAGCTTCATATCCTGCAGAGCAGCAATTGTTCGGAAGGTCTACCTATTTTGGGGCTACCGAGGCGCTGCTGCCGAATACTTCCTGACCATGCCCAGGTCTAAAGCTAACAAAGACCCAGACCCTAATATGTCTAAAGACAATCCCGTAACCTCACTATGGAAGAAATCCCATGCACAGTCGCAGCCTACACCCGACCCCCCGGAACCAGAGTCGGATGGGGGGCCGCCTGAAGTCCCGATCACACAGGCCTTCATGAACTCTTTCCTTCAGGAAATCAAGGCTGAGATCGGATCGCTTAAACAAAATTTCAAGGCCGGGCTACAAGACATCCGGAGGGATGTCACTGAAATTAGAGGACGGGTAGACGATCTGGAACGCACAATGGACGCAAGAACAGAAGACCACGAAAGCCTTTGGCGTCGGATGGCGGAGCTGGAAGACCAAAACATCACCCTACAGCTCAAGCAGGAAGACTTAGAAAACCGTGGGCAGCGTAATAATCTGCGCATCAGGGGGGTCCCGCGTGGAGCAGAGGGCGACGACATCATGACCTTCATGGCAGACCTCCTGCAGGCGATCTGGGAAAACGAAGATGCCTCACCGCCCGTGCTGGATAGAGCTCACCGGGTCCCCAGCCCTGGGGGGCGACCGGACTTCAACCCAGATATACTCACAAGGATCAATTTCTTTGTTGAAAAAGAGGCCATCCTGAAAAAGGTTCAAGGGGCCACAGCTCTGTCATACAATGGATACTCAATCCAAATCTTTCAAGACATAGCTCCTGCCACGCTACGCAGACAAAAGGATTTTAAGCCTGTTACTGACAAACTGCGTGAGCTCAAAATCAAATACCAGTGGGGCCATCCCTTTACGCTGATGTTCTCTTGGGAGGGCAAACGCCGAATCCTTCGCTTGCTCAATGAAGCAAAACTGCTTCTTCACCTCCCGCTGGAGCAGGGAGAGGGGGACCCTCCCTTCCCCACGTGGACGCCCCGGAAAGCTTTTCCACTCGGAATGGTCTACTGTTCCGCCGCCTAAACATAGGAAGCACCCCAAAGACAAAGACTTGTCCCAGGCTAAGCAGGACATTATTAATCACATCCGAACTTTCAAAGGCTCTCCCCCACAACCTTGACCTTCTGATCACACGAAATGACTTGACTGGTCACATTCATATCTCTAACTCCTCACGGTCTACTCTGTCTTTTATCTTCGAGTCTACTCGTGGGAACCCAAATATACGCAACAGAACAAGATACTCTAGGGCGTTGGTTGGATGGGCCTTTGCCACCATGGAAACGTGGATAAACTCATCTCTGCAATGGACCCCCCAATCTCGCCCTGAACTAATTTCACTCCCACTCTTCACTCCTGCAGAGGAATGCCGGCGGCCAGGGATTTCTTCTGCAGCTCGTGTAGTGGGCTGCCGGAAGCGGAGACCTGCAAATCTGCTGGTGCCTGCCACTTCCCCCCACAACCACAGTGTCACATAGAAGAGTAGCCTCAGAATGGCCCGTTCTGTGAACTATGGGCTGTTCTTCAATGACACTGGACTTGTTTGGCCCTGTTGGCCATTTGTTGTTGATGATATCCTTCCTACCCTTTTTCCCTCCACCATCACTATCCCCTAGATGCGTCTTTTGAGAGGGGGACATGGCTGAATCTCTCCAACCCGACTGATATATTAAGTAACTTGGAGCCCCCTACACATTTAAAGCAACATAATACGCACTTTCACACATCTCATTCTCCCTGGCGGTCCCAAATAAGTGCTAGTGTTTTCATACGCGACCTATACACTCACACTTTATGGATACTCCTACCGGGATGTCAATGATGTCTCCCTTTAAGCTCCTTAATGTAAAGGGACTTAACTCCCCTAATAAGAGACGCCAGGTTTGGCGCTACTTGCTCCTTCAGGACCCTGGCATTATAGTCCTTCAGGATACCCACCTTATCTCCGCAGAC
Source organism: Calotriton arnoldi (assembly GCA_963921515.1). Classification (NCBI taxonomy): domain Eukaryota; kingdom Metazoa; phylum Chordata; class Amphibia; order Caudata; family Salamandridae; genus Calotriton; species Calotriton arnoldi. Next base: position 855,136 of record CAWUFW010002952.1, read on the forward strand.
ACTCGTCTCATGACACACCCTAAATATCCACTACAATACTGGGCCTGTTCCGCTTCCAAAACCGCAGGAGTAGCCATACTACTGAGGGCAGGTTTGGCCGGTAGGACCCCCAGGGTGGTGCACGACTCCGAGGGTCGTTTTCTTAAACTTCAAATACAATGGGGCACAAGATCTTTAACACTTTTAAACCTTTATGCACCTAATCAAGCCCAGACATGTTTTTGTGCTCCCACCTACGAGATCTGCTAAAACCTTCGGAGGAGGCAATTGTCCTCGGGGGTGATTTCAATCTGGTATGGGACCCTAACTGGGACCGCAGCACACCTACATATCAGGGCACAGGCGCCATGTCGACGTCCCTTAAGAATACCATCACTGACCTGGGTCTACTAGATGCCTGGAGATACCTTCACCCTGACATAAAAGACTATTCATTCTTCTCCCATGTCCATTGCTCATATTCGCGAATTGCTCACTTTTTCTTATGCCTCCCCCTGATTTCTCTTTTAACTGCTGCAGAGATGTCTGACATCTCAATCTCTGACCATGCCCATGTCACGATTTCTCTCCAACCCCCCGTTATGCAGCGCAGAGCGCACCCCCGATGGAGACTCCCTCCTCATGTCTTGCGTGATCCAGTAGATGTGGCAGACATACGGAGGGAGAATGAGGCTTTCTTGGCTACCAACGACACCTCAGACACTTCGGAATATGTCAGATGGGATTGCTTCAAGGCGACTATCCGGGGAGTTATCTCCTCCATTGCGAAAGCCTGCTCAGAAGAGGCTCGCCTCCTTGAGTCGACTCTCTCTGGCGACATTAAAGTGCTAGAGCGAAAAGATCATCAACAACCCTCGCTACAAAACAAAAAGCAGCTTGCAGCGCTGCGAGGTCAGTTACGCCTAAACTGCAACAACAAAGCAGAACGCTCCTTACTAGCTCTTAAACAAAAATTTTACACAGGTGGTAATAAAGTAGGTAAATGCCTTGCGCGACGCCAGCGGGCCCAAGCTACGCATGCCCATATATCCAAGCTTAGGCGGCCAGACGGATCCTGGGCCACGTCTGAGCAAGATAAAGGCCTAATTCTCTCAAACTTCTATGAAGAACTGTACGCTGCCGAACCTTGTTCCCCGGAGAGTATCGCCTCCTTCCTTGACTCTTGCCCCTGGGAACCTATTGGCTCCCACAATGCGAATCTTCTGGTTGAGCCAATATCCCTGGAGGAGATAGCAAAAACACTCAAACAGCTTCCAATAGGGAAAACCCCCGGGTCCGATGCTCTCACTGTTGGCTTTTATCGCACCTTCTACCCGCAGCTCCAAAATTATCTTCTTCCCGTCTTTAATAACTTTACCAACACCATTAAACTCACGCCAACCATGTCAGAAGCCGAGGTAGTGCTGGTCCCAAAGCCAGGTAAGGACCCCTCCCTTTGCACATCTTATGGTCCCATTGCCCTCTTAAATACTGACACGAAGATCTATACAAAGATCCTAGCAAATCGCTTAGAACCCTATCTGCCTAGTATCATCAGCCCAGACGAGGTCGGTTTTATCCTCCACCGTCAGGGCACAGACAATATTCGTCGTATTGCCCACCTTATAGAAAAAGCTCAATAAAAGGACATTCCTGCCTATTTGGTGTCATTGGACGCAGAGAAGGCATTTGATCGAGTAGACTGGCGCTTTCTCAGGGAGGTCGTACACCGAATAGGATTAGGCCCTACCATGATTTCCAGGCTGATGACCCCTTATTCTCAACCGACTACGCGTATCCGCATCAATGGTCGTCTCACTTCTCCCATTGCTAAACGTAGGGGCACTAGACAAGGGTGTCCGCTATCCACACTCTTGTTTGCCCTGGTAGTGGGGCCTTTAGCAATTGCAATACGCTGTTCATCCGGCATCTCAGGCATTCCATTTGCGGGATATGAACACAAGATTTCCTTATTCGCGGACGACCTTCTCTTGTCTCTTACTACTCCTGCTTCATCCCTTCCAGAATTAGCATCACTCCTGCTCTCCTTTGAAGAAGCCTCGGGCTTCAGGATCAATCTAGCCAAGTCCCATGCACTAAACCTCACCCTCCCCTCTTCAGAGATTCAAGAATTACAGAATCTGATCCCATTGAAATGGTCTGAGAGTTGGATAAGATACCTGGGATTAGACCTGACTCCCTTATTATCTTCCTGGACTCAAGTCAATTGGCCGAGCTACAGACAAGCCATACTGGAAAACATCCGTAGATGGCGAAATCCCCCTCTCTCTTGGCTAGGTTGACTTAACACTGTTGAGATGTCTCTCCTTCCAAAGGTGCTATACCTATTCCAAACCCTCCCTACCCCAATCCCACAAACCGATATTCAATCCCTCCAACGTGATTTAACCGCCTTCATCTGGGGAAAGGGCTGCCCGTGTTTCTGCAACAAAGTTTTGATGCTACCCCACGATCGGAGGGGTTTAGCGTGCCCTAACCTCCTTGAATATTACTGGTCCTGTCATCTTCGGTACATCTCGGAATGGGTGGTACGGGAAAGCGAAAAGCACTGGTTCCACATGGACCGAGCATGGCGGGTAGACCCTTGTGGGACTTAGCTTGGCTCCCTCATGCAGCTTGCCCACGTAGCGCATATATAGCTACCCCTACAAAAACGGTCCTAGATATATGGGACAAACTTGCAGTACCTCGAGGCCTGACCTCATTTCCATCCCCCAATACCCCTATAGCACGCAACCCCACTTTTCCACCTGCCCTCCAACCTCACGCCTTCCTACCTTGGACGGAGGGCGAGTGTCGTGTTATTCAAGACTTATTCCAGGGGGCCACATTTAGCACCTTTGACCAGTGCAAAAAATTGTTTCACCTTACAGACAATTCAAGAATGCAATATTATCAACTTAGACACTGGCTGTCTTCTCCCGCATACACGGAAGGAGCGACTAGACAGCTTACTCCCTTTGAGGCCCTAGTCCGGGCCTTCGAGGGATCTAGGGGTTTGATTTCTAACACATACAAGGTGCTACAACATTCGCAACCCCAGCCCCACACTTACCAAAATCAAGGGAATATGGACCTTGATGGAGAGGTTCTACCAGAGAACGGGGACCGACTATGGCGAGACATACCTAAAATATATCAAAGCACCCCCCAACGCAAATCGGCCTCTAAACTTATGACACAGTGGTACTTTACCCCCACCCGTCTTCAGAAGATGATTCCTGGCTTCCCTTCAACATGTTGGAGATGTCATAGTGGAACGGGTGACTTCATCCACATCTGGTGGTCTTGCCCCAACCTGATGCTTTATTGGACTTAGATCCTTAGTCACATTAAAGATACAGTAGGATTCCCCTTACCCAGCTCTCCGACAGTAACTCTGTTGGGCATTAGACCCTCACAACTAACAGCTATGACACATTCAGACTGGCGCCTAATAGCACAAATGCTGGTGGCAGCAACACAGACCATTGCTTTATATTGGAAGAAACCCTGCCCTCCACCTGCCCTCCACCTATTGAGCCATGGTTTCTTCGGCTGTGGCATGTTCTGGCTCTAGAGTTGCTTACCGCCTGTCTCAATCACACAGACACCAAATTCACCCGCACTTGGCAACCATTAAATCAACACCTATCCCAGACTGAAAGTGCTCGCTTTACCCCTCCACGTCTTAGAGCACTTCAGCTATTTGAAGACTCCCTCATACCTTACTCAAGAGGCACACGCCAGTCTTCCCCTATCCCATAGAACTCTGTTGGGCGTCTCCCTCCTCCTAGAAGACTCTGGCTATCTGCCACTTTGACGATCTGAGCGCATCTCCTTCCCCTCACCCTTCCTACCCAAGTTTTTCTTTTCCTGCTCCAACTATTTTATTAAGAAAGGGAGTATTTACTAACCCCCTCTTTCACACTAGCGCCATCACGCAACTGCTAGCATTTTTTCATGCTACTACGCTGGTATGCACAAAGCTTATTCACATAGCCCGAATATTGGGCCAGCGACCCCAAGCCCCCACCCTTTTGTTCTCTTATACCGGAGGGCTTTTACTAAATTAGTGACCTTAGCGGCACTCGCATTTGAGTAGATCCCTACCCCTATATGGATATTATGCTACACGTTATACTTTAACATGAAGCTTGACCAGTGTATTCTGTTATTTGATAAGCATACTGATTTATCTTTGGTACACCTTTACCCTCTATTGTTTGCTTTGGTTGTAACAGGTGAACTTTTGGCAGGGCCCTGCCAAGGTACCATGCTATCAGTGATGTACTTTGCTTTGTTTCTCCCCCTCCTTTTTTTTTTTGCTTTTTGTTTGCTTGTTCAATTGATATTCAATAAACAGTTTTGAAACAAAACTGTGAAAAAAATTGGTTTTCTGACAAATGTCTGCCTGTCCATGAAAGCAGAGAAGTTGGTGTTTTCAGCACCACAAACCCTTTGTTGATACTATTTGCAGGGAAAAAACAGATGCTTTCTTCTTCAGCACTTTTTCCCCATTTTTTCAGAAAAAAAAGTTTGCTGCATTTTTGCTAATTTCTGGGTCCCCTCCAGGGGAATCCACAAAGCCTGGGTACCTTTCGAATCCTCAGGATGTTGGAAAAAAAGGACGCATACTTGGCGTGGATACCTTATGTGGACAAAAAGTTACAGGGACCTAAGCGCAAACTACCCCAAATAGCTAAAAAAAAAAAAGGCTAAGCACGGGGGAGGCCTAGCAGCGAAGGGGTTACCAAATACCCTTTCTTCCTGTCAACCAGAAACACTGTTGAAACAACAGAGTATGCCACTAACTCATGCAAGCCAATAGGGTCTGGCACCTGTTCTTCTTGCAGATTCTTGTTTCTTCTCAAGGAAACATGGGGTTGTCCATTTTGCACTGCAATGTTTTCACTCTAAATTGACTCTTATGAATAGTTTTGTTGACTAGATTGGTAGCAAAAATAAATGTGGTTATATATACCCCAATAGGTTATTTTGTGTTTTTCTTTTCAATAGTTTATATAAGCATCTCAAAAGTTTTTTGGGTGGGTTTTTCTTTGGACAATTTGTCGGAATTAATCTTCTTTTTCAGTATAATTTCTCTTTATGCAGAAAAACATCCCAAACATGAGGTTGTTCTGCTGCGTAGGCATGAGCTTTAATACTGTAGGAAGGTGATTCTTCTGTTTATTTGTGTACAATGACAATAATTGTCCCTCTTGGTTTTTATGTTATGCATCATATTGTGCAGCCCTACATTTGTTAGTAAACCCTTTCGTGGACAATGAAATGATTTTTCTGCAATATAAAATCTGGGAATTAAGTGGTACAAATGACTTAAGGTTTATGTGCACAAACTGGATGAGTGATTAAGAATAGATCCACACCTTGAAACAGTGGTTCTTCCCGGTGTTTCTTCCAAGCTTAATACACCTTAGTATGTATGTATAATGCTGGCATGTGAGTATTGTTTATTGTCTAAAAATCTGTACTAATAATAATACAGCCTTTTTTTTTTAGCGATTTAATGACGCTGTTCTATGCTTTCGAGAGGTTTTGTGTTTTGCAGCCTTAATTCGTCTGGATATGATTTATTTCACAGGTGTTTCCCCATGCAATGGTATAGGGTAGAAAGGCATGGAATGGTACATGAATGGGCATTTGTTTCCAAGTCCTTTGTGGTGCTCCTGGTCTTCATAATATTTATGACTTAAAAAGGCTTGCAAGCTCACTTTTGAGCAGCATTCCAGGTGTTCCAATTTCATCTGTGCAAAATGTTTTCATGTATATGGAACAAAGATGAATCCCTTTGAGATACATTCTACTTCGATTTTATTGAGCTGGTAGGTAGATAAGTTAATGGCTGGATTGTGTGCTGCCATCCGCTGCCTTGTTTGTGCCTCCCTGGTACTTTGGGTCTCTGCCGAAAAATAAGGTTGGCTTTGGCAGGAGTTGATTTATTGCTGAATCAGCATTGGATGGCTGTATGAAAGTGGTTGGCCCCTCTGTGTTGGATTCAGAGAAAGAAATTTCTGAGAAGAAAACGTGCTTAGAATAAAATGGAATCTTGTCCCAGAAAATGTAACTTTATAGCAGCTAAAAACTTAACATTGCAGTATGTCATTTAAAGAAACAACAAATGCACAAAGGAAATTGACTTATAGTTTTGTGCTATGTCTAAACCGGTGGTTCTCAATAGCCTAATATGGTTCCCAACCTACATTATGCAAAAAGGGGAATGTTGTAAGCATACATTTTCATTGACCCCAAAAATGGACACCATAATACTTACTAGAAGCTGTGCTTTCGTACCAGAGACGTTGTTACTGCATGATGGGCTTCATTTATTTGTAAAAACTATGAAACAGGTTAACACAATATTATGTATATTATTATTAATGTTAGATTATTCTTGACATGGAGTAGGTTATATAATATTAACCTCCTGGGAATCCGGGGTGTGTTTAAATACCTTACAGACCCTCATGTAAAATATCTAGTAACATAAGGAAGGAAAGGCACTTTCTGGAGTTACTTGGGTATTATAATATAATCTGGTGTCGGCTAGTTTTGCTTCAATATTAGGTCACTATAGCGAGGAAAAAAGAGGATTTAACTCTTGTTTTCCAACATTTAAGTTCCTCTTGTTTTTTAGAAACCATCACTTGAAGAGGCAAAGGATTTGAAGTAGCAAAAGGTGAGCCTGTCCTCACGGAAAATGCTAGTTGTAAAAAGGCTTCTCAATTTTTGTTGGAACCCTTCCTGCAGGCTCTATTATATACTAAATGGATAGACCCCCCTGTTGGACCTTTCTGCTGGATGACGCCTAAACCTTTTGCCTTCCTCCTCCCCTTTTTTAACCTCGTTTTTGTTGTCTTTAGGGCTCTGTGCACTTTACCACTGCTAGCCAGTGCTCAAGTGCATGTGCTCTACACTTAAAACATGGTAACATTGGATTATCCATAATTGGCATATTTAATTTACTTATAAATCCCTAGTAGAGTGTACTATATGTGCCCAGGACCTGTAAATTAAATGCTAATAGTGGGCCTGCAGCACTGATTGTGCCACCCATCTCAGTAGTCCTTTTAAACAAGTCTCCAGCCTGCCACTGCAGGGCCTATGTGTGCAGTTTTAAACTGCCATTTCGACCTGGCAAATTTACCTATTTGCCAGTCCCAAACCTTCCCCTTTATTGCATATAAGTCACCCCTAATGTAGGACCTCGGTAGCCTAGGGGCAGGGTTTAGTGTATTTATAAGGTAAGACATGTACTTTTGAGTTTTACATGTCCTGGTAGTGAAAAACTGTTAAATTAGTTTTTCACTGCTGCAAAGCATATCTCTCCCATAGGTTAACATTGAGATTGCCTTAAATCATCTTTTAAGTGTAATTTCCAATTGGGAAAGGATAGAAATTTTGAATTTTGTGTATCTGGACTCACAACTTAAAATTATGACTGATTTCGAAGTCGCATTTTAAATTGTAAGTCTGAAAAATGCCACTTTTAGATAGTTGGCATTTTCCTACTTTAGTGATTCTGTACATCTGCCTGTCTCTGAATACACATCTAGGTTGGGTGACAGCTGGGCTTTATACATTCCCTCTAGATAGTCACACACAAAGGGAGCTGAGGTGTGTCATTTACATTCTGATGGCCCATCACCACACTGATGGGCTTTCCTGAGGTAGATTGGGAGGGAGGAGCTGACACTTGCACCTGACTAGGGCTGTGCCTGTCTCCACAAAAAGGTGGTATAGGAAAACAATGGTCCTAGACTTGTGTTAAATCTTAGTTGTCTAAAGCATCATACGGTACATGTATAGTCTAAATCAAAGATGTACCATTAATTCATTTAAAGAGCATTCAAGTATATCCTCAAAAATCCAAACAAGGCACACACTATTGCTTTATAGGTGACTCTTATTTTATTCGGTCACTTTTCATAACATATTATCATCATATTCAATATTCAAGATAGAGAAATGGTTGCTCCAAGGGAAAATGTGAAGAAAGAAAGTGCTCGTGAAGTAAGATAGAATATGCAAGAGGGGATCCAATCAAGCAAAACAATGGTTCATCATTTTATATACATTACAATCTCATTAGCAAAACTGGTCGTGATTCATGATGGCACCAGTTCTACATAGGGGCCTGTCCAATGGTTAATTCATGGTTGTTCTTTTTGTTCTTTCACAAAAGTTTAGCAAACAACGTTTGTCTGTAAGCGGGTAGGACTGGGATGATATCGAGTACAGGCCCGGGCGGGGAAAGTGTCGACGTTTCGACCCTAGTGCAATGAGGGCAGTTTGTATCCTCTGCAAGCGGGTCTTCCTCAGGACAGAAAGGAGGGATGGGGAGCAACCGATCATGGGTGATGCACAATTAAGGTGCCGCCCCTAGGCATGGATATTAAGGTCCGCAATGAATTGCAGCTTGATATCAGCAGTATAATTTCAAATTAACACAGCCGGGAGAATCCAGCTGGTCTACTCGAGCAGACCAGCTGGATTCTCCCGGGCTGTGTAAAGATGATTCATTAAGACGCCGTGGGCGATTTTTCTCACCCATTAATTTGAAATTATACTGCTGATATCAAGCTGCAATTCTATTGCGGACCTTAATTAATGGGTGAGAAAAATCGCCCACGGCGTCTTAATGAATCATCTTTACACAGCCCGGGAGAATCCAGCTGGTCTGCTCGAGTAGACCAGCTGGATTCTCCCGGGCTGTGTTAATTTGAAATTATACTGCTGATATCAAGCTGCAATTCTATTGCGGACCTTAATATCCATGCCTAGGGGCGGCACCTTAATTGTGCATCACCCATGATCGGTTGCTCCCCCCATCCCTCCTTTCTGTCCTGAGGAAGACCCGCTTGCAGAGGATACAAACTGCCCTCATTGCACTAGGGTCGAAACGTCGACACTTTCCCCGCCCGGGGCCTGTACTCGATATCATCCCAGTCCTACCCGCTACAGACAAACGTTGTTTGCTAAACTTTTGTAAAAGAACAAAAAGAACAACCATGAATTAACCATTGGACAGGCCCCTATGTAGAACTGGTGCCATCATGAATCACGACCAGTTTTGCTAATGAGATTGTAATGTATATAAAATGATGAACCATTGTTTTGCTTGATTGGATCCCCTCTTGCATATTCTATCTTACTTCACGAGCACTTTCTTTCTTCACATTTTCCCTTGGAGCAACCATTTCTCTATCTTGAATATTGAATATGATGATAATATGTTATGAAAAGTGACCGAATAAAATAAGAGTCACCTATAAAGCAATAGTGTGTGCCTTGTTTGGATTTTTGAGGATATACTTGAATGCTCTTTAAATGAATTAATGGTACATCTTTGATTTAGACTATACATGTACCGTATGATGCTTTAGACAACTAAGATTTAACACAAGTCTAGGACCATTGTTTTCCTATACCAATTATTACCCAGGTCCATTGACTTCTATGGGTTACCCCATTATATCTTAATGGTCTCCACAAAAAGAGCTGCATACCTCTCTGTAGTGAGTCTGGAGCCAGAACAGGAAAAGCAGGAACATTGTGATCTTCAAAGGCCTCTTTGAAGTCTCCCCCACTTCAGAGGCACATCTGGGTATCATTTCTGGACCCCTGACAACACCTAATCTGAGATTTGCTGTAACCAAGGACATTCTGCCAGGAAGACGAACTGCTGCGCTGCAGGAGGGACTGCCACTTTGCTAACTACTTTGCTGTGTTTGTCTGCTGCCTGCTTATTGCTGTGCTGTAGGAGGTACTGCCACTTTGCTACCTGATTTGCTGTGTTGGCCTGCTGCTTCTTGCCTGGGAGTGAGAAGGGCTGGACCTAGTATCTACATCCTTGAGCCCAAGTTTCTCTAAGGGCTTGCTGTCTTGCCCCCTATTCTTGAAGTCTCAGGGCCATCAAAGATGTACTTCAACTTTGCTTCAGCTGCTGGACTCTGCTAACTGTGACTCCTGCCCTGCCAAGAGGTACCAATCCAGTCATGGGCCTTAAAAATGAGCCCTGCAAAAAAGTGACTGATTGACGACTTTGAGCTGATCGGAACCAACACAGTGCTCTCCGATGCCAATGCAGTGCCGATCTGAGGATATCCCTGTGAGGCTTGCTGACGACGCATCGCCGCTTCGAGGACATAACTGTGCGGCTCAATGACGACACATCGGCCCAACTGCGTGGCGCATCGAGACTTCAACGCTGACGCTTGGTCCATCCAAGGTACTTTTTCAGTGGGCCCTACCCTCCGGTCAGCCTGAGACTTTGGATTTACCCCGGTCTAGCGCGACCTCAAGTAACCCCTAAGTGCTTTTGACTTTATAGCACTACATTGCAGCTTATTCTTTGAAAATTCATATCTTGAGTTCTACTTATTGGATTATTATTTTTTGGTCTTGCTTTATTCAAATAAATGTTCTCTATTCTTCTAAACTCTTGTGGAGTCTTTTTGTGGTGTTTTCCCTGTGTTATTGTAATTAAAGTGTGCACACATACTTTAAACATTGCCTCCTAAGTTAAGCCTGACTGTTCTGTGCTAAGCAACCATTGGGTGAGCACAGGTTAATTTATGGCGTGTATCTGACTTACCCTGACTAGGATTGTGGGCCTTACTTGGACAGGGTGTATACCTCAGCCAACTAGAGACCCAATTTCTAACCCCCCCCCCCAAGCTAATTACTTCCATTTTCATATCATGGCTTGTGTATCATAAGTGAGCAAATCAGAAAAGATCCTTCTAATTTGAAGGGACTGTCTGAAAGATGGGTTGTCCCACTGGGTCTCCGAGTGGAAAGTTCTGTTTGCAAGGAGTGTGCTTTTATTGGGTTTACTGTGCACCCTCATGCCTAATTAACCATCTTTTGCAAATACTGTGAGAGCCAGAAAGGATAATTCATATTACTCACAGTCATAAACCATTAATGTGGGTCTTCATGGGTAAGGCATCCCACAATTAATGCTGATTGTATTGATATTTTGCATCTATGTCTTAATATTTTCAGTTTGTAGGTTGAATGGGGTCAATATTTTAGTTTGTTAAAGGGTGTGTGGAGATACAGGTTGGCAAAGCTTGGGACAAAGGTAGTCTCATAGTAGTAAAAATAATCAGAGAGCAAAATGTTTATATTTTATGGTCATCACATTCCATGGTAAATGTATATGGGTCTTTAACTCTCTATAAATGGTCTTCATGCTCTTAGGCTGGATTGTTGTAGCCTGCTCCTATGTAATGGTCGAATGAATACACTGACCAGGAGCTGTATTTTGGGATCATAAGTGAGTTCTTTGTTGCCAGATAATATTATCCCTTCTGCAGGTTGGCTTGCCTGACAGTTTGAAAATGGACTGGCCCCATGAAGCACAGACTCAGTAATGATTTGCATAAGGCAGACCTCTATCTAGAGTGACATGATGGGCAAAAGAATTACAGACCAGCATACAGTACATGCGATTGCCAGTGAATGAGATTAATTTAAGCTTCCTATCCATCACCTTGTGGTTGGTCATAGTTGATGCCCTATGTGCGACAGGTATGCCCGGATGTGGGGCCTGTGCTAACTGTGTCATAGGACTTAGGTTGCACCCTACTAAAGAGGCCCAAATAGGCGGAAACAGTGCTGGTGTTGCTTGCATTCCATTCGTGAGAGGTCATTGCCTACATGAACTGTTTCAATGAGCAGCAGGGTCAGTACAGATTTACATAAGACAGAGCTCTGTCTAGAGTGGGAAAAATGATAAACTGGAATGCAGCCCCAATCGATCGCCAGTGGCTGAGATTACTTCAAGCATTTCATCCATCACCTTGGTGCTTGTTGTAAAAAATATTTTGGGGGCATCCTTTACCATTGCCTCCGAATCTTAAAATCTGGTTTATCAAAAGGTACTGATTGAACTGTAATTGTAAGTGGGGCATAAAATGTTGAACCTTTCCTAAATCCATGGGTATTGGCATAGGCTATCTTTTGTGATGCAAAATAAGTTGAGCCTGTTTAACCCTGAGCTGCAAGGGATCATATCTTGTGGTCGGTACATAGCTTAGGTCTTTACAAAGAAGTTCCAGTTATATATACATCTGTTGAAGTATAGTTTGTTACATTAAACACTAGGAATGCTATTTACACTGTTAACCTTTGCAACCCCATGTTATTTTTTGCGAGATTGGAGTCCAAGTTCCTGTACCACATCTTTTGATTTCAGCCTCCACCTAAAAAAGAACACTCTTGGCTATAGTGTGGTCTCCCCAGTGTTTAATTTGTGCTGGTGGTTTCTGGTGCTCTGCACCAGCATTTAATAGTTAACACTGGCACTCATGACAGTCTGCCACATGGTGGTGCTGTCTGTCTAATTTAGAGATCAGCACAGCAACAGTTGTTTATTAATTCTATATATATATACGAAAATGACTTATACCTGCCACCCTAGCCATTCTTATAGCTTTGGGGCACTGGAATAGTCTGAAACGGTCACACTTGTAACTGGGTAATGGTTAGTGGTTGTGTTAGTACCGTCACTGGCAGCGCCGTAAGAAGCAATGGGTGGTGCAAACTGCAGTAATCTACTGACCCAAGCCCTGGCCAACTAAGCACTGGGTCTCCCTGTGATTTAGTCTAAAAAGTGGCCCTGGTATGGAGCGCTTTCTGAAAGGTTAGGTTCAGCATTTCCCTCATTTCTTGAATAGTTGGGCTTTAACCACAACACAGTTTGGCCTGTCATTTTTCATTATAAACATCTTTTGGATAATATTAGGGTCCAAACCAACCTGCCCGATTGTTAAAGTTTAAATCAGGTGCGGCCGGTACAGGTAAGAGTGGTGGGGCAGAGGGGTGCGGGGGGTCGACAGACGACGTGATAGGGAAAATAAAATAAATAAAACCAATTGCCTTGCGCTCGCTGCATCCCAAGATGGCGATGCGGCGAGTGCAAGGTAATTGGTTTTATTTTTATTTTATTTTCCCTATCCCGTCACCTGTCGACTTCCTCCCCGCCCCTTCCCGCCCCGCCGCTCTTACCTATACCGGCCATGCCTGGTTTAAATATTGTTAGAGTCCTAACCTTGTGAGGAGGCATTAAATGACTTGTACATTATAAACGAGAGGCACTGTTTCTTCTCCCACTTTTGACACATATTTTTGAAACCGGTCTCCACATTTTGGAAAATAAGAACACATTGAACCTAGTAGAGTTCAGTCGTGTTTAAGTGTGTTTTGACTCAATAGGTGAGAGTCCAGGAACTGTCCTTGCATCTTTCTATCTCTTGGAGGCAGGTGAAACCATATTAAGTTGAAAGCCCTGTGCCTTGGGATAATTATGAGCTTCCACACAGCTGTAGTGCATGCTACTTGTCTTCATTCATTTTTGTAACGAGGTAAGTCAGCCCAAAGGATGAAGTTGCATTAATTCTATTTCCATGTATCAGCACCGTGAAGGGTGCTTTAAAAGTCTCTACTTGTTTTCCACACAAAAAAACTAGATTAACTATAATATCGTTGTCTTCTCCCTTCACTTCCATGAGAACTTGTTGAACACACAGATTTTCTTTGGTTGTCACTTTGGCTGCTGCAAGGCTCCTTTACCGGCTCAGGCAGACCGACTGGGGCACCATTAAATCACCCTGACAGGGGTGAGTGCCTGTCTGTAATGACGAGATATAAAACAATCCATTACTTACCTATTAACCTGTCATGCAAATAGGACAACAGCAGCAGCAGCAACGGGCTGTTAAAAATAGAGTTAATCTATTCACAAGAGCCTGACAAATGTCAGGAATTTATGTTGGTCATCACGCACACTAAGGTGGCAATATTAGGGAGAAAATTACCCTCAGTAAATATAAGCACCTCTGTTACACATGGAGACCATCATTCTGCCAGAATAGCGAATGAGAGATAGTACTGTAGGTCAGGGTGAATGCATGGGTTTGCTTTAAATAGGGCTATCTACTAAACTGTCATAATTATGCATGTTAGGGTGTACTGCCAACGAAGGTGCTAGGTTTATATTGAGAAAAATATATTAAAAAAAAAAAAAGTCATTTTTATTAGCTACATCAAGGATATGAATATATTCCCTCTATTCACTATAAACAAAGAGGGCCTCGAGCCGGCTGGCTGACGCTGCTGCATGTCCTTAATAGTTGATAGCGCAGTGGTTGGTACAAACACCTTTTATTGCTCTTCCATGGAAGTGCATTGTGAAAGTGATAGAAGGACTGTATTTGAGATACAATAATGACACAACAATAACACCACCAACAGCACAGGAGCACATTGCACTAACACAATGCGACAATGCATTGCAAAATACAACATAATACGCAAACCCACGGAAAATCACCTCAGAACAGTACAATGCAATTCACCAACATATTACAAATGACCAATCAAACACAACAACACGCCAACGCAACATTAACACCCTAAAAATTCAGCAACGAACTAAACAGCAACACAGCAACATACCAGCACAACCACAATACGATGCAAGGTAAAACAGCATGTAATTTCTGGGCTCTTTGTGTCCTGTAAACCTTTGGTTGACTTGAGATACCGGGACAGAATGGTGGATGGTAGGGTGGCAATGGAGGGTTCATCCTAAATATGGTAGTCCCTCCAATGCCATTCCTTACAGTGTATCGCCACAGGGCTGGGCTGGTGATACAGGGCTTCGGCCGTTTCCCTGGGAGGCTGGAGGGGTGGGGGCTGGTTTTGTAGCGTTGGTGGCCAGTTTTGCAGTGGTGTCCCCGGGTAACAAAAGCAGCAGGCAACCATTTCCAGCCTCCGGGACCAGGCAGTTCTTCTTCAGGGGCTGGTCAGAGAATATTGCCAGGGCTGCTTTGGGTTCCCAGTCCGGCCCTGATCGTCTATGCAATGGATTTCCTGGTGGCTTAGGTGGAGGTCGGAGGTGGCTGAGCGGTCAGAAAATGTGCATTTCCCTCAAACTCAAAATGATTCAGCGGGACACAGAAGAGGGCAACTGAACAACTACTGATTTTCGGTGACTCCAACTGTGGACCTTACTTTAAAATTGGTGAAGCAAGAATCTTAAATAAACTTATATATCAGTTATGGATGTTTCAATTATGTCATTACATATCCCAATGGTATGCAGGTTTTTTCCACTGTAGAAAGAGCCTCTTCTCCAACTGTGCAAATAATCAAAATCCACCAAGTAGTCGGTGCTGCTGAGACATTATTGATAGAATTAAAATCACACCGATGCTATACCGTTTACCACCACAGCTAGTTTAGATTTGCTCAGACACTGTGCTGGGGATAAACGTTTTGAATTATTCCTAAGAAGCCTCTGGTCTCTAGTACTCATAAAACGAATCTAACTAAAAAAATTAATTTTGTGAACAGAGAGGGGATATTTCAAGTCGTTGAAAGGTCACTTTTTAAAGCGGAAATTTTACCCAACGTATTTTAGAGTATATAATGGGATACACGACAAAATGTACAACTATGCACTCATTTTATTTGATCAAATGTAACTTCTGCCTTTTTACAAACTCTAAGCAGCTGAAAGTTAATGCTTGCAGTTTTACATCTTCAGGGTTGTGGCTCAAAAGAGGTAAATGTTACTTTGTTACTTTATGTGGAACTCTCATAACAGAGGAACAAAACGCAAACACATATTTAAATGTCATCTACATGCGAGTTGATCATTGTCTGAAGATGTATTGTGGTCTGTCACTGTCTGGAGAGTCGTAGCATTTCACAATATATAATTTAAAAAAAAATTAGTGCGTTACTGTACGTTTGAATCTTGGCAGAAACATGGCTGAGTCATGTAGCATGGCGTGTCAGTGGGGCCAAGGCAGAGGTAGCTGTGTGTCAAGCAAGTAAGAATGATAGCATGCCAGTAAAGGAAAGACAGAGCCAGTTTCCTGGCAGGTCAAGGATTGGGGTAGTGCAATTTCCTTGGCAGTCTGGCATGGTTACGTCAGAGCCATAGGACCCAGACACCCCCAGTCTGGACCGTTCACCCCCAAACCCAAACGAGGCACTGACAGTACAAGGAACACTTTTGTGGGAAAAGGACATGTTTATTACAAGCAAACGAAGCACACAACATAACATTTACATTGTAAGGGTCCATGAAATCCAAGAAATAAACTTACTTTAAGCAATGAAGTACCACTGTCAGAATGTAGAGAGACACATAAATGAATCATTACAGGTCCTAAGATCTAAAGGCAAGCATACAAATTATATAAACACAAGGGGGCAGATTTACAAGCCCCTTGCGCCACTTTTGCGTCACTTTTCCCATGTTAAAAATGACGCAAAAGTGGCGCAAGGGCCTTGTAAATAAGCCCCAAGGCCTCCAACCATGAACATTACAACACCAAGGTCTTTGGCAATCTGTCATCCCCAATGGACCACACAGGTGGAACCACCTGCATCTGTGAGAGGCGGTCCTGACTCACTGTACCCTTGTCGGCGTCCCAGGTTCCTGCCCCTCCAACACCAGGCTGTCTGAGGAGCTGCGATTAGTGTAACCAGCCGCATGCCTACACTGGTAAATCATGAGCCCAAGCCCCTAAGTCGGTGTGTATATCCTCAACATGGACCTGGATTGCTGAACCCTACCCTCAGTCCTGTTCTGGAAAATATGAATTGGAGGTCCCCTCTGCTGATTAGAAATAAACTTGGAAGTAGGCAGACCAAAATAGGGGCTGGGTGGGTGGGTGAAAAGTGCTGCCCCTAGCATGGACACAGCCCACCGCTGCCACCGCAATGCTCCACAGAAAAAGAAGAGGTCAGGGGCAGACCTGCATAAATGCCCCTGGTTATCACAGCGGCGAAGGGCAGAAGTGACGTGCAGATCGAACAGCAGCTATTTATTTCCTATCACCCCTACCCGCATCTCGCGATATTAGGTGACAGGAAAAGGTTCACACTGGGAAGGCTCAGCCCCTCCTGACACTGGGCCAAAGCATCGCGAGAGCCCAAGGGGGCCTGACCCACGGTGGTCCCCGGTCCTAACACCACGCACCCTCCGAGGCGGCATGGCACTGTGGTTAATTGTGTCCCAGGTCAGTGGAACTGAGGCAGTTGCTTTGCCGCCAACATAAATAGCATGAGTCAAGGCTGGAATTATTGAGCCTATTGTTTAAATTTTTACATATGTTTAAATATTTAGCCAGGCACATTCTCACTATGGAAATGGGTGCAGAGCAACTCTTGTTAATTTGTGAATGGAAAAAGAAAAGTCTCTCAAAAACAATTTGAGAAAGGGAATTGTTTTGGGGTAAAACTTGTTCTCACTGGAGGAAACCATAAGAAATGTGTTTTAAGTGAAAATTGTCATCCTCAGAATAATTGTGCTTGTGTGAAAAACGTGAAAATCATGAATATAATACAGATCTGCTGCTGGAAATATGCGAGTATTGAAGCTCTCCATGAGTAACTTTGTAATCTTCTGTGAATTCATTAAACATCAGAAATTTATACAGAAGATAGCTGTGTGCATGTCAAAGTACATTTGTAACATTTTCATAGAATAGGGCTCTGTATGCCTCCGACATGCAAAGTATTTTCTGCTTTAGTGTACCAGTTGGAACAGTGGAATGGGAACAAAAGTTATTTTTGAACATCAAGCATAGATTCCAATACTGTGGTGAAAGATCCTTTGAAGGTGCTATCTTTAAATGGCATCAGGTGTTAAGAGTCATGGGGGCATATTCTCAAGGACTTACCGCCGAGTTAGCGGCACTTTATCGCAGCCAAAGTGGCGATAGATTTATCGCCCTATTCACAAGCTGGTGCTAACAGCCGATATCGCCAGTTTTCCCGCGATAGCAGCGGCAAAACACATCGCCACGGATGACACCGGCAACTAACGCTAATGAGATGCAGAGTAGGTGTTCCCGTGCAAAAAGCCACGACAACACCACTTCGCAACATTCTCAACGACCAGCCAGATCGGCGATAAGATCACAAAACATGCGATAAGGTGCGTTAGCAGCAGGGAATTAACACCTGCTCTTTCCTGGTATTAAGTCGGACGATAACCTGCACCAGAAATGGGAGCCCAGCCCACAGCCACACCAGAAGAACAACAGATGCCATGGAGCTACTGATCATGCTGCCGGACACCCAAGAAGGCCACAACACCCACCGCCACCCCCCACAGGGCCCCCCCCCGGGGCCCTACCCCGGACAAAGATATTTTACACCAATTTTACGAAATCATGAACCAAACAATTCGCCTGATGTCGCACAATTACAACAATCAACATTCATGTGTGGTCCGAAAAAGGAGAATCATTCATCTCTGAATTTCCAAACAAATCAATTTATTCAAATTTAACTCAAAACAACTATTTGGAAGAGTCATGGCAGGTCTTCTCTGGACAATCTGTAAGTCACAGCCTGCAAGACAAAATTCAAGATAAGAAGGTGTGTCATGCGCTCATCAAAGGACAGAGAGAGAGAAAGAGAGAGAGAAAGAAAGGGAGAGAGAGAGAGAGATTGAACGAGAGGGAGAGAGAGAAAGAGAGAGAAAGAGAGAGAGAAGAGAGGGAGAGAGAGAGACAGCGAAAGCAAGAGAGGGAGAGAGAGAGAGAAAGAGAGAGAAAGAAAGGGAGAGAGAGAGAGTGAAAGTGAGGGAGAGAGAAAGAGAGAGAAAGGGGGAGAGAGGGAGAAGGAGAGAGAGAGAGAAACAGAGGAAGAGAGAGAGAGACAGTGAAAGGAAGAGAGGGAGAAGGAGAGAGAGAGTAACAGAGGAAGAGAGAGAGACAGTGAAAGGAAGAGAGGGAGAGGGAGAGAGAGTGCCGACACTGCGGACCCAGGCCTCACTGCTCACCTGCTGCCACCGGTGTGTCTCCAACCACGTGCCGGTATACACTGCAGTCCACCAGGTCCCTTATCTGAAACAGAGTCCAGATTTATGAATGGCAGAGTTCATATCATTGCACACGCCATCATCGCTTGGCCGCCCCTGCGCACACAGGCTGCTGCACCCCAGCCCCTCCAGCCGCCCAGCGGTGTTTGCCCGCCCCTGCGCACCCAGGCCTCACTGCTCACCTTCCGCCACCAGCGTGTCTCCAAGAGAGCCCACCACGTGCCGGTGCAAGCTCCAAGCCCAGGGCCCGCGACCGTGGCAGCCTCCACATCATGCAGCCCCACCCCACGGGCCACCAGGTCACACACGTGATTCTGGGTCTTGATTTCGCAATGGCAGAGATCATATCAGTGCACACGGCATCATCGCAGGCTGCACACCCGCTCAGCTCTATAGGTGCCACTAACTCTGTGAACCGCGAGGCAACGCCACGTGGCGGTAGGCCCACGCTGCCCGCTGGCTCAGGCCTACACTGCGGTCCAGCAGGGCTCACACAAATCCTTACCAGTCCGGACCGCCAGGACGGCGCATCATCGCAGGCATCACACCCGCTCAGCACTAAAGGTGCCCCTACCTCAGTGCACCGAAAGTTACCGTCCTGTGGTGGTAGGCCCGAGCCGGCCGCAGTGTATCCGGTGCCACCAACTCTGTGCAACGCAAGTCATGGACCCTTTATGATTGAGTCTCGTGATATGCCAGGCGGACGCAGCCATGTCACCTCCGGCAGTGGGGAAGAACTGTGACACGTAGCGTCATCGTCCCCCCTTTATATGTAAGCCGAGTGGGCTGGGTCAGCGTACGCCAGGCCAGCGTAGGGGTGTGAATAATTATCCCTGGGCTCTGGGCTAGGTTCATTTCAGGGCTGGACAGGAAACCAACTGATGCGTGTGTCTCTGTTGCAGTGTCTGCGCTACACGGCCCGCAATCGACAATGTTGCAATGTTGCATGCACCTGGAGGGCGGCCGCGCACGAAGGGTTTGTACAAGGAGCGCTAGGCTGCTCGGGGTCTTGGCTCATGCATGCCAACTGTTGTGTGTGTATCACTATTGGTGCACCATAAGACTAAGGCCTAGCCTCAATTGCAGTGCGAAAGCCACATCACAGTCCCAGAATGCAAGCAGTAGTCAGACTAACATTAGGGATGAAAGCTCCTTTGTCTCAATACATAATGCGGAAGGACATCTGCACCTCCGACCTTGGTCTTGCATGCGGCAGGCACCCCCTGAGAGAGATACCATAGCAGATGATGACGACTCCCACACTACGCACAGCGCCAATGAAAGACCAACGTATCCACACCCCACACACAGAAATTCTTGCTCGAGGTACTCTTGCATGGAATGCCCTTGACACTTACGTACACAACAACCCATACGTCCAAACGTTGCACACACATACGACTCATTGCTCCGAGCTGTGGCATATCATCCACAAGAGTGCTGGTTCTACGAGAGCCACCAACGCAATGGCAGAACATCCCGGGCGCATGCTCAACGCCTGTCACGTGGAACTGTTAGTGTCTGATGCATTGGTTTGCATGTTGTGGCCCTTGCTTTGCCCGTACTGACACGCACATGCTAATAAAGTCTACGCAACTTCACTAGTGTTCAACTGTGATGAGTGTTGATTAGAATGACAAATTTGTGCCTCAATTAGCATTGTCCGTACACATGGAGGGACTGACAGACGCATTTAACTTAGGGGTGAGTCCCTATTGCCAGATCCACCTCTGTGAGCCAGACATAGTGGTTGGGATAGTTGCTGATAGACCTGTGCTCTTACGTGTCTTCAGCAATGCGAGTATGGTGTCCATATTCTAGCCATGTGGATCAATGTGATCCATCACTACTGGCTGTGTCCACCCAGTTGAGTGTGAGTAGGTATGCGAAGAGATGCTCTGTTGTCAAATGTGATGGTGGACACTACTTTAGGCCTGCCAACGACTTTCACATTTCATACCCAGCCCTATTTCTAACATTGCGTGGGGCAAAGTTGAGAAATTGCACGATTGTTATTTCAGAGCAATGAGGCCACAGCTTGTGCACACATTCCCAGTCATCTCACTTCCTATGTGTGTCACGGTCAAACATGCGCATTGCTTTCATTTCCCAGGGTGTACTTTTTTGGGCAATCAATGTCCTTACATTCATCCATACTGTCATACTTGATCGATTATGGACATGACACATCTGTGTGAATTTGAATGATTTATTCACATTCGGTGGAGTGTCGGAGCTGGAGCAGTACATGGCCATGCAAACCCCACATTACATTGTAGCCCAGTGGAGGGCCAGCCAGAGTCATTTAGGGATTGACAAGTACATCGGAAGAGGAAGAGTACAGCCGCAGTCTGATTGCTGTGTCATTGGTAAGCAAACAAAATATGGCAGTCCATGTCGAGGTCCAAGGTGAGTGTCGCAGAGTGTTTCGGGGGACAGTGGGAGGTGTTGTTACAGGGCATGATGCAGAGGGCAGAACCAAGCTGAAACAGGGCATATGGCGGAGAAGAATGCTACTGGCTCCTTCTTACTACAAAGGTGGAATCACCCGCATCTTCGTCCTCTATGTCATCTGTCTGACATGTGGGTGCTGGTCTTTGGTCTGCAGCACTGTGTGCCACTGACACATCAGGGGCCGGAGATGTGTGTGTAGAAGTACCAGCAGCATTCATCAGTGACTGCCTTAGTGGCAGCAATGCGATGATGAGGATCTGCAGGGCATGGAAGATCCCAACAACATTTCACTGGTGTGCATCCGTGGCAGCCATTCTTTCCACATGCATCCGCTCCATGTTCTCCATTATCCTCAGCATCTGTGCCAACTCTCGGCTGACATCGCTGAGGCCACTCTGACTAGACAGTTGTTCTCCTCTCAGAGTCATGACTCCAGCGATGTCTGGCATGGATTGTTGGACATCATGGAGCGAACTGTGGGTGTCCGTTAGGGAGTGTAAGTGGTCCCTGATGGGACTTAGACACCCATGTATGTCATCTAGTTTGGCTGCCATGAGGTCGAACCCCACCCGCACCTGTTCAGCCACCTCCTTCTGACAGCCTAACACATGGCCTTGGAATGCGATGTGTTCTTCGGTGAGGTGCTGGGAGCCAGCCGTGGTGGTGGGTGCTTCCTGCTGTGTGGTCTGTGCAGGGGGTGGGGTCTCCTCGATGCAGCTGGGCTGCCCTGATCCTGGAGGTGGGTTGCCGTAGCTGTCCATGAGCTGTTGTAGGTCGTCGGTGTCGAAGGTGTGGAGGTCCTCTTCATTATCACTGATGAGTTGTCTGGTCTGCTCTGCAGGAGGTGTTGATTGTCCCTCTGCAATGTGAAGGGGAGATGCATTTTAACATTGTGTTGACATGTATGTTGACGCATTGTTCAAGTTTACATACAGACTGCATGACAATGTACATTGTGACTGTTTGGGAGGAGCTGACTATTTGATGCGGGACAGTGGACATTTGAACTACATCATGGATGTGAGGTTGTACACGTACATTATCATCTCACAGTTTCCTGCTATGCCAGATGTGATTGGCCAGTTTCTACGCACAAGCGGAACCAGTTGTGTCTTCTGTTCTATAGTGAGAGTGTTGCACTTTGTACCACATTGTCGTCAATGATGATGTGCTGTTTACTGCTATGTGTGTGTGCTGCATTGTGGGAGAGTCGCCCCTGCAGCTGTGATTTTGCTGCCCCTTATCCCTTTGAGGCGGTGTGCCTTTGACTTCTGTGCTTCTACAGTGCTGAGATGTTGCAGACTTGGCTAATTTTGGCTCTAGTTCGGATTTTGGACTTTTGGGCATGGTTTATCCGCAGATGTGTTGTTGACGTCAGGGGTTGTTTGTGCACGTGGAGTGTGACCTGCTCCTTTACGGATGTGTTCCACACTCAGCCACCTCAGTGTTGTGGCGTGCACCATGTCATGATAATTGGACTGCAGCCATGATGTTCGTAATGCAGTGTCACTTGCATTGTCAGTATGGCTCACAGACATGCAGCTTTGCTGGTTTTAACACGTGTGCATGGGTTGGTTGTGAGATTGGTGCTGTGTGGGGAGGGACCCCTTTGTGCCCATAGTGGACGGGGGCCTACTTGCTGTTTGTATGTGTGCTTCAGTGTGCCAAGGGGATCAGGGACATGATCCAGAGTCATTGTGGGTGTGCAGTGTGCTCTACTTAATTGTGCATGTGTGCCATTGTGCCCATCTCCCCCCGTCCCCCCAGTCCCTGTTCGGTACTCACCCTGGTGCTGTTGTGTCAGGTCATGTTGAGCAGTGTCCGGACCCCCTACTCCTGCCACCGTCTCCCCACTGATGACTGTGGCCACCATTTCCTCCATCTCATCCAGCTCCTGGTGTTCCGCTGGACTGCCACCTCCAGTCTGCATTGCTGCCTGATGGTTGTCAGCGAGTTTCTTCTTGGTTTTGCGCTTCGCATCATTCCAGTGCCTCTTGACCTCGCCAATTGTCCTCCTCCTCACTCCGACTGCATTCACCTTGTCAGGATGGACTGCCATATTGCATTTTTATTTGCCAATGACACGTTGGAGGTGACGAACAGTTGTTGGTGGTGTTCTATCACCTCCGTGATGATGATCCTGTTTTCCTGCGGACTGAACCTCGTCTTCCTCGTCTTCTTCTCCTTGCCCTTCCATGACCCCGAGGTCCCAGGCTGGTCCTCCTGGGGGCTTGTGGGGCTCTGGTCGTCCTCTGTACTTGCTCCGGCTTCCTCCATGGTGCTACGCAGTTTGAATTATTTTGTTTGTGTTTTTCGGTGCTTTTATAGTGCATTTTCCCGCATGACGAGTGGGAATTGCAGGCCTGTCGCTGGTTATCGCTGATTTTTTTTATTGCAGTTGGCCACATCGCAACTTTTTTCGCGTTCGTGTTTTTTTGCCGTCACGGTAATTTTGTCGCGGTCGTTTGACGCGTTAGCGTGAGACTATCACATGGTACCGCCGTGTTGAGAATACAACGTTAACACAGCGTTATTTTCCCG
Organism: Calotriton arnoldi; assembly: GCA_963921515.1. NCBI lineage: Eukaryota > Metazoa > Chordata > Amphibia > Caudata > Salamandridae > Calotriton > Calotriton arnoldi. The sequence continues at coordinate 878,987 of CAWUFW010002952.1, forward strand.
CGATAGACTGCGATGTGCAAAGTTGTGTTAAGCTAATTTTGCGATAATTATCACACGTTCTTGAGAATATCCCCCAAGGTTGTTTCAGCACATGGTTTCTACAGAGATACAGACATGCTGTAACTGTTTGCACTGTGGAAACTAGATGGAATTTAGTTTCTCTGTAGACCCAGCACACTAAACTATAGTGCATATGACTAGATAGATAGTCCATCAATCTCAGCATCATACTGGGACTGATAATATGCCTGGACCCCAAAATAAAAGTGCCCCATGTGAATTAAGTAGCTAAAAAAGTGGCTCATGTTTGCAAATTGGGGCAATTCTGAACTTGTAAAGACACACTGTATAAATATTTTGCAAGGTATGGAAGCCTGCAAGGATTTCAGCTTTCTGCAGACAGTGTTTACTTTAGCATCAGTGAAATCAACAGTAAAATCCAGACCACCAGATCATAAAATAGGACCAAAACTGCCAAAAAAAGCCCACACTTTGACCTCTCAGATCATCCCTTTCGGGCACTGCCTTGTCGACCTATAGACCAGTCTGTCCCTGATCACTCTCCATATGTTCTGACATTAGTGCACCAAACTACTGATGGGTGAAGGGGGAATTCTTGATTCCTGATATGTTGAAGCGATCATGGGTGTTGCTGCCAGCACAATTTGAGTTAGGAGAGCTGGAGAGCTTGCAGGAATGTGAAAGATCTATTGTTTCAGCTGCATGTATTTTCGATTTAAAACCGTGAACTGATGGGAAGGGTGACGTCATGCACGGACATTATTATCTATATTTTTTAAAATGTGTTCATTATAATTGTCACAAAAGAAAACACATTATAAACTAGATCAGAAATAAATACATAACACACTTCAAGGGAGTATAATATAGTCATCAAACAGATTGCTGTCTGAAATGTGTTTACTTTGGAGCATATTTTATCTATAACAAGGTATCTCTTAAAAAATCTAGACTAACATGTTCTCATAAAAATTGTGATCACTTGGCTGCAAATGAACCCTGTTCTGCACATATTGAGGTTGGCTGTCGCACAACAACCACACAAACCATATCTTGCACCAGGGGCGGCTGGTCCATAGGGGCGTCGGGGCAGCGCCCCACAAAAGAATCGGGCAACAGGTGAACAGAATGTAAGCAGACGAATTGACAGCTTACAATTCGTCTGTTTACATTTCCGGGCCGGCCTGTGCTTCATGGGTGAAAGTGCGCATGTCAACGCACAGCGCACGCAGGCGAGAGGCGAGCAGGAGTCCAGAAGATGGTCTGCGCATGTGAGAGAGGAGCGTTGCTCCTCACTTACATTCACAAACCATTAGGTATGCTGCGCATGCCCAGTGTAGTGCAGGCGTCTGAAGATAGGCTCCTGCTCGGGCGGTGATGTGTTTTGCGCAAAGTCGCCCCATGCCCTATCAAATGCCAGGACAGAGTAAACAAGGGTCAGCCGCCCGGCCCCTGTCGCATCCAGTCTCCTAATTGGCAGTTAGTATTTACTGTTGCGGCAAAAGAAAAGAGAAGGGAGAAGTTACTTCCACCACCACGTTGCAGAGGAGACGTGATGCGACGCGGGACCGGAGGAGATGCCTGGTAAGTTTTATTCATTAAATTAACCCCCACCCCCCCTCCACGCGCGTACCCCCGAGTCATGCCGGCCGCCCGCGACTGGCCACAAGGTGCACAAGAAGCAGCCTCTGATATCTACTGTACAGTGTATGGTACAGAGTACAGCTGAGCTACTGCTTTTACTGTTCTTTGGAAGCAGGAGGGCACGTAAACAGGTTTTCGGAATGGGAGGTTATGTTAAGACTCCCGACTCCATGCTCTTTTACACTGGAAACACTGAGAGCGTTTTAAGACCACTCATCATTAGGTGCGTGTACTCCATAGTTGGTGCTGTCTGAGGGTGCCTCATTAATATCTCATGATTTCAGCAGTAACTTTGGACGGACTTCATGTGCGTCCTGATGATGGAAAAGGCCACGTCTTTGAAAATAGACTTCTAACCCACTTTTGCTGCTGGGTTACCTCATATACCATGATCTTACACCTGGAAAACATAAAAACAACATTGACAGGTCTGCCCTGGCAGACTTCAGATGAAGGGAGCATTGTCCCGTGTGGGAGAGTAAAAGCAATGGACATTTTATAAAGAAATATGAAGCATGTTTGATAGAAAGTGTGATGCACCTTTAATAAATAAGCGTACAAATGTTTAGTGAAGAGGAGTGGAATGTTCCGCAGGAAACTGCTTGCACTTTCTGGTGTACATTTACCAAAGCTTCATACAGATGTGGTGAATGGCCTGGTATTCATTTAGGAAAAGGATTTGTGCATTTATTTACGTTGTTGGGCTGGCCATTCAGGCATTCTGGCATACTGATGCATATGTGAGGGGCTATCCAAAGGGGTGCAACCTCAGGCATATTTGAGGGGCATTCTTATATATTTTGCATGCTTTTGAGGAAGACACGTTTATTTTATGACCTATTTCATAAGCTAGTTTGTGATGCACAAGGTGAATTTCAGACGTGATATTTTTGACATGTGTAGACCATTCTGCGTTACAGGCACAACAATCTAATTTTTTTGTCCCAAAACTGTAAGAATATTTCATATTTCAGAGGCTGGATGTGTGACACCCCTGACAAATCTGTCTTTTATGCCAACACAATTTACATGCCTGGACTGGGAGCCAATGCTTTAAAGGGGAAAACAAAAGTACATGGTATAATGTAAACAGCTGTTGTCAGAACAAGTCAGGATTGCCTGCTGTCACATAGGCCAGGAATCACTTGGTAGATATAGATTGGCTGCAGGGTACCGATTCTACTTGTAGTTCAGTAGTACATTAATAGATTTAATGTCATGATATACAATATGACAGGTTAGCTCAGATGTTTCAGCTCCTGCTGCATAGAGCAGTTTATAATTTTGAGGTCACAGTTTAAATCCTGATACTCTGCCTTCCATCTGTCTGACCTGAAGAAAATGAGTGTCAATATTAAACAGCTGCCTAATGATGTCTTTGTGAGATGGATGGACCAGTACTAAGCATTCATTTAACATCTATAGCATTCTGGGTATTGCAGATTTGTTTAATTCAAATTGGCCTATTATCTTGATGCTTGGAGGTCGGACATTTTGCAGTGGCCTTCTTAGAAATGTTTGGACCCCGGCACGTAATTTCTATGTACCAATTAAGCACTGGTACAAGCCCGTCAGTGAATATTTTGATGAGTGCCCTTAAGGAGTGTGGTAAAACCTGTGGCTTTTTAACAAATGTATCTGCAAACTGTATTGTAAAAAGTACAATTTGACTCACTTTTTCAAAACATTCTTGAAAAGAACATCTGCAGAAAGCCTGGAGGAAAATTAGTCTCTCGTTAGGCTCAGCTACTTCAGTTCAGATCACCAATTTAAGCCACACCAGTTTAAAAATTCACTGGCCGCCACTGCCAGGAGAGCAATTTATGGCACACTTGTTGCTCTCTTCCTTCATTAACTTGAGTTCGGAACGACAGGTAGTCCTCCTGGCATACATTACCTGTCATCGACAATAGACCTCATGATCCATCCATTCAGAACCCGTGGCAGGTAATACAAGTGATGCTCCAACCATACCTGACGTAGCATAGAGAGTACAGGTGATTTTCCAAGCATGCGGGCAGTGCTAATGACGCTCCATGCATACATGATCTGGGAAGAAAGTCATGCCACCCCAGTTTAGACCCATCCATAGGCAAATCAGTCTTGACCCTGTCTGATTTGCTTGTAAATGCACCATTTGTCCACTCTTTTTTTCAAAATTTTCGCAGGGGAGAACCCCCTTGAGCCCCCCTTAAGTTGTTCGGGCTCGCTCGTTACGCTCGCTCGCCATAGTGCAGTACGGCAATAATTTTACGCTCACCACTTTCAAATGTCACCAGCCGCCACTGTCTTGCACACCAAATGCAATGCTCATGACATCACCGTTAAAGTGACAATTACAAATGGTATAAGTGACCCTATATATGAAATTACATATTACATTACACTTACCTCTTTCAAAGTGATGACTATGAATTTAGTACCACGTTCATTTGAGTATGTGTTGTTACTTAAATACATTTTCCATGTAAGTGTTGCAATTTATTGGTATTCATTTTGTGAGATCTTGAGTTACATTTGGTGTGCGAGATATGGTTTGTCGCTGTTGTGCGAGTTGTGGATTGCGAGCTTAACAATAACTTACAAATTTCAGTCTATTTTCCTGTTTAATTCATCAACATACCTGCACTTTAAGTGTGCTTTTAAAGTGAATTTCTTATTTTTATTAACATATGTTATGGAGTTATAACAAAGTGAAACATAACTATACTTTTAACTTTAGTCTTTTCTGTGATTTTCTTTTATCATGTACCACATCCAAGGCATTCCTGTGCCCAACTCACTGCTGGCTACCAACTCTGCGGTGCATGGCTTTTGGCCAGCAGGCCCTCTGCTCAACCCTCTGCTGTTAGACAACCCCTGAATCTCATAGCCTTTGTCCATGTACAGTTGGAGTTCGCACAGGGCCTGTGGCCATGTACTGTTTACTCTGCTGTCAGTTAACTCTGCTGTGCAAGGCTTTCAGCTGTGCACTGTGGTGCCTGATGGAGGGCCTTACCTTCGGCCATGTCCTGCACCCCCCTCCCGCCTATTGCCTGCTTTCTAAAGTGCACAGCCGTGGGCATACACAGGACAGTTTGAGCTCAAGGGCTTGGGATTTGCTTGTGGTCAGACACTTGTTAAAGTGTTCACTTTTGCCTTTTTTTATCTTCATCAAAGTATCATGCCAATGGTGATTCCAGAGTCATCCACAATATTGCAGTCAAATCCTGCACCTAAAATGGCTGTTGGTGTGACTCTCAAATCTTTTATGACATGAGAATAAACCCGGGTGGAATTTCAATTATGCTGTGGAAATCAGAATAATTGCAGTAATTCCACATTACCCTTTGACTCAGAATTACTGGTATTAGTGTGATTTTTCCTGCTCACAAAACTAAGAGTAATTTGGAAGGAAAGCAATCCTACAATGAGAGCACATTTAGCACACTTGTGCTTGTTCCCTATTTGTGTTCTGCTGCATTTAGCAGTATTTCTCAGCACAAAATGCCTTCTCGTGCCCATTTTGGATGCGAGGGGGCATTTTGCGCTAAGAAAGTAGCACTAAATGCTGGCAGTACGTTGGGGGATAATCCTACCCCAAGTTCACATTTGTGACAGCAGCTGCTCATGCTCACTATTCCTGTTCTGTTGCATTTAGCGCTATTTCTTAGCCCAAAATGCATTTTTGCACCCATTTTGGATGTGAGGGGGCATTTTTGCACTAAGAATTAGTTCTAAATGCAGAATTACTCTTCTCTTGTAATTATGCATAATATCATGGAATTCGCAGGTAATTCAGCATGATTGCGGTACACTGAATTAACAAGTTACGTTGACCGCCACATGGGACTCATGCCAATTTTGGTATTTTTTTCCTGGTTAGGGATCTGAGTTTTCCATGCCTCAGTATACCACATAGCAATATACTGGGGACAGGCACCTCTAGGAGTGAACATCCATGTCTGTGTGATTTTTTTTCCATAGCTCAGAACTCTCATGTCTTAAGAGTTTTTTAGATGGGCAAAACAAATTCAGAGCCCATATCCAGCCAATGACGTTTCTTAAAAAAATCCAAATGTGATTAACCTTTGAGTTAAAATGGCAGACATATACAAATTTGTTAACCCTCTAATACCACTCAACAACTTTTTTTATGCTACTATCTCAGAAACTGCTACACAAATTTGGACCGAACCAACAAAAGCATGCCATTTGAGTAAAGTTCTACTTTCATGCTAGGTTTTATGTAAAAGCTTTTAGTGGTTCAGGCTGTAGGCATGAACAAAATTGTCTATGAGAACAAAATTGGGAAATCCCTTCTTTATTGACTCCAACCTTACGCTAGTTTCCCCCTGCATGTATCTGCCCCAATATTGACATGCTGCATCTTAGCTAAGCTAGTGATTCGCCAAATTTGGTGCAAATCTGTAGATGGGGTCAAACATTATAGGCAAATCAAAAATGCTTTTTCAATTGGAAGTGTTGTTGAACCATGACTACACATTGGTGACTGCCACTACTTCATTTATTTATACAAAAAAGAAATGTTCTTTTGGTATCTTAATAACTTTGATGCCATTTGAATCAGCACAAACCTATCCAAAAGAAGTGTATCCATTCTGGGTCCTTCATTGTAAGATGTGTGCAGATCTATCAGGAAACAGTGGTGGGAGATTTGCAGAAGTATTATTTCCCATATTAATTCCAAGAGTATTCTTTGCTCTTCAATAAAGTACAAAAACACTTGATTGGAAATACAGCAAATTATAAATGAGAGTACGACTTAATTTAAGGATTATGCTTTTCTTGATTTTGTGTAAAACTGTTCATTAGTTTTCTAGAAATTAACAATTAAAAAGGTCCTTGGGTTGGGCATGAAGAAAGAAAATTTGATATAATTTTTGACCATTAATTTGCCAGGGACCAGTGGTACCGGAGACCTTTGCGGATACAAAATTTAAAAAAATACTCGGATCGAATTGGGTGAATGAGCTTTTTCTTCCATCTGCCATTTTGGTACAGAGTATCCAAAAAAGTATCTGCGGTACAGTAACCATTCGATTGACTGGCTACCACAACAAGAGAAAATGTTGAGTCATCCATCACAGGATGCAGGGACTCAGTCATTGAGTCCTGTAACAAAAAAAAACCTTCCTGCCTGTCACATGTTAGGGCTTCAATGTAATGCCACAAGACGTCCCTTTAGTGACACAGGGACTAAATGACAGTGGCTACTGTTGTTTACCATTCATGTTCCAGGGTCTAACGCATTATTCCAACTGAATAGAGAAAGTATTGCCAACTTTAAACTTATCAAGATTCCTATAACTTTTGACCCTCGATAAAGGTGCAATATAAACCTAAATGAACTATCCTGCTGACTTTGATTATGCTTTGTCCAGTGAGAACTCATTCATGAATTTATCAAACAGCTACTCCACGATTTAACTATTCTCCACCCAGATTACAGAATAGCAAGCTAACCTATCACATATAACAACTTTTCAAACCCTCCTTGCTCTGCAGTTAGTTCAAACACTACTCTAATGGCACTATCCAATGCTTTTCCTACCCTATGGTAACATGAGCAACATAAACACTGCCACCCACACATCTTCAAATAGTATGAACCAACCAAACCATAAAATAAGCAATACCTTTAACAGAACTGATTCACCTCTATGACTCAGAGGATTTAGATGGTGCATCCTAGAGGTGGGCGAGCCACTGCAGGATTGAGTCACGCTCGAGCTGATTCCTGGGTTTTTCTCACCTCCAGGTCTTCTGTGTCCATCGAGCCCAAAACGACCCAAGCTTTCATGTGCTTACAATCAATCAATCAATCAAATAAAGTGCACGGCTACTCAAGAGTGTTCTGCCTGCCAACCTCATGCTCCTAGAATAAAAAATAAAGCATAAGCCTTTGATGCTAAAAGGAAGAGAAAAGGTGGCTCAATTGCATAATGTGAAACTAGCAAACCTGGAATCAAATCTGGCTTTCGCATTTGGTTAAATTTGGTCATCCCAGGCAAATATGTTATTCTGACCGGAACTCCTTTTTCTTAATTTATTACTTATGAGAGCACTTTTAAATATGTGAGATGAGGGTGTGCAATGTACAAAATCCTATTGTGTTTGCTGAAATAAAATAGAATGTTGCTCTATGCATCATCGGGAAGTAGACCATATAAATGGTACAGATGACAACTGACTTGCCTCTTAGTTCACTAATGACATTGTCATCAGGGCACAGCAGGAATGCGTTGTCACATGGCCCATAGGGACATTGTCGTTTTCACTAACTTAGCATGAGCGCGTTGCAGCTTGCCTGCTGCTTTTGCGCATGTTACTACACGTCTTTATTTTTGCAATCATTTCAATGATTGCTTTCACATGAGAACTCATCGCTGTGTTTACTCTCTGCATGTTCCTGGGATTTTGACTGAACATTATCTGCAAGGTCGAACAACAATGCCCTTTGTTATTTTGTTCTGGCCAGACCTTAGCCCTTAGACAAAACATACGGATGCAGCTGTTGATTGGACAAATGTACTTGGGTTTTATTAGAATACACGAATATGTAGCACACACTTGATGAGGGACCTTTCCAGGGAGAAGAGCGAGACAGCACCTATGATGTAGATCTACCATCTATAGGCTAAGGTATGGGGTCTGCTGACAAAGCCCAGAGATCTTCTATTATATAATAATACTTCTTCTTAGCAAGGGAGGGAGGTTAGGCACTATAGTCTTTTCTCCATTGTCTTTTTATGATGACATCTCCCTTCATGATATATGGACTAGCTGCTATGCTGACTGTATTTGTACTATGCATTTTCCTGCTTGTCACTGCACGTATACTGCATGTTAGGGCACGTTAGTTAAAATAAACATTTTAATCTGTTACGTGTCTCTGTCAGATCTTATTGTGGACAAGTACAAGAGTGTGAGCGAAAGGGTGTGTCTTGTCATGGCGATTCCTGAGAGATCTGGGAGTGTTGTGTTCTAGGGTGTCTAATCATTTGTTTCTCTGGGAGTGAGTAGGAGAGCCAGTGAGACACTATAGCTAGTCGGTCCTGAGTTCGTGGGTACTAAGGTGGTAGGAAGACCCAGGGGCATATTAGCAAGACCGGCGATAAAATTATCGCCGTTTTAGCGGCAGGAAACTGCCGCTAAAACGGCGATAATGGGCTTGCTAATATGCGTTATAGAATTCCAATAGAAGCCCAGGTTAGATGTCCTGCACATCTAACCTGGGCTTCTATTGGAATTCTATAACGCATATTAGCAAGCCCATTATCGCCGCTTTAGCGGCAGTTTCCTGCCGCTAAAACGGCGATAATTTTATCGCCGGTCTTGCTAATATGCCCCCCAGTCCCTATACACCAAGGTCCCATATTCCTGCGCATAGTTCTGTATTTGTGCAGAATCCCTGCAACAGCGTCTAAGTTAATGATTAAAAATTATCAATTTTAATTACCCCGCAATGCAGTGATGTAGTCTGTTGTACTAAGGTGAAATGCTTCTGCCTGGTAAACAAATAAAAGTTTTTAGAATTTTTTAAGAGATTTTTACATGAGATTTGTTGGATTATTTACATGGCAACTATTTTCAGGGCTCAGTTCAGCAATGGCTCTTTAGAGCCTTGCCAGACCCCTAGCTAGGCACTGGCTTGGCTCTCCCTGTACATTTGTTAGCTCACCGCCCTCTAGTGCATTCAACGAAGGCTCTGCCATCAGAAACTTGTTCTTCACCGAAATATAAATGGCTTGGGCAAACGGTTTAGCTAAATGATCCCCACTGTCTTTCAACCAGGTGCCACAGACACTGGAAAAATGTCCCTTTCTTTGATCTATCTTTCAAATGTACATCGAGCCAAATGCAGTATTATCGCAAGGAAAAGTATCCCAGAATACCCTACGCAGCAGCAGATCACCCAATCTATTTAACTGAGACTTCTCCGAAAGTTTAAAGAAAAATCACGTAGCAATAGCTTAAATACTCAAAAACATGTGACGATGGTAACAGGTACACTTGAGCTAGCCTTTTCCTAACGCACCCATCACACTAGACATTTTTGTGTTCCCCACAGATTACTTTAATGATATGCATCTGAAAATAATGTTTTAATAGGCTGTGGAGTACCGGGAAATGATGGATATATACAGAAAATGTAGACAGAAAGTATTTTTGCTTTATTCAGGTGGGTATATGTTTGCAAACTGGGGAAAAAGCACCAAATCTGTATGGTGCGAAGTTTGTTCAGGATCAGTCAATACTGAAGGTAAGGCATACTGAGGAAAACGGCTTAAACGATGCAGTCCCGGTTTGCCAAATAGGCAAAGTTGGCCCCAGCCAATGGATCCCACTCCTTTTACGGGCCCCAGGACAGCGGATCAAAATAATATTGATTTGATCCTGAAAGAAAATGACAATCAAGCTTTCTTGAATTGTTTCAAAAAGATAGAAAAAAATTAATCGAGGGTGACCCTGAAATTTCGACTGCCTAGCGTCCTCCGCAGGTTTTAAACTGACACTGCAATGAGGAGATGTGTTCAATAGGTGACAGTTGGAAGAAACTGGTATCTGCGTGTGGAATTGTTTGTGCATGCCATGAAAGAGCAGGTTGTGGTTGTCGGTGCATACGGCAGACGTCTGACTGAGAGACTGGTGCATTAATTGCTTATCCGTCTTCCCATTTCATTCCTTACGCATGAGCAGGAAGGGACGGACTCAGGAATGGAACGGGGAGACCTGGACTCGGAGTAATGAAGATTACCGGTGAGTTACCGGGCATTCTGCATCAGAGCCTACAGTATGATTGTAAGGATGTTATGTGCTTTTGTTTTACATAAATACTGGATAGTAGATGTGTGAATACTTTGGGGTGGGATGAACTTACTCGTACATAGTAAGGAATGTAGGAGAATATATAATATAGTCGATGAGGCCTTTAGCATTGCTAGCCAGACACTAAGGGGCTAGTGAGAAAGACGATTATTCAAAATATATCAGGAACTAATTTGTAAATTATGGGAAATGTTAGAAAATATTGGGACTGGTTTCGGAATCTAAGGGGCATATTCTCAAGGACTCATCGCCGATTTATCGGCACTATAGCGCCGCAAAAGATAGATTTATCGCCCTATTCCCAAGCTGGTGCAAACTGCCGATATCGCCAGTTTACCAGCGATAGCTGCCGCAAAAAACATCGCCACGGATGAGTGCGACAACTAACGCTAATGATATGCAGAGTAGGCGTTCCCGTGCAAAAACACACAGAAACACCACTTCGCGTGATTCTCAACGACCAGTCAGATCTGCGGCGCGAACCAAGAACAGACGATAAGGCACGTTAGCAGCAGGGATTTAACATCTGCCTTTTACTGGTGTTAAGCAGGATGACCAACTGCAGTAGAAAGGGAGCCCAGCCCAGAGCCACATCTGAAGACCAACAGATGCCATGGAGACACTGATCATGCAGCTCGGAGACCCAAGAGGGCCACAACACCCCCAGGCACCCCCCCAGACCCCCCCCCGGATTACCACCTAGGCAGTGCAGGACAGCGGACGACCCTAAAACGCACCAGCCCCAGAGACTCAACGTCAGAGGAAGCCATTGGCCAACACAAGCTCAAAAGGACAACCATCCTCCGCATCCTGACCCACATTGCCCACAGGCTGACTGTACCAACACAGCGGACAACCTACATCCCCCCACAGACAAAGCTGCTGGCTGTGCTGCACCTGTTGGCCCCTGGTACCTTCCAACCAACAACTGCCCGAGTCGGAGGAGTCACACAGCCAGCCCCATCAAACTCCCTCACACATGTCATGGATGCATGTCCACAAAAGCAACGGCGGGCCACTGTATCCACACCACACGATAGTTCCAATTCATAGTGTACCTGCGCAACCAACCCCAACGCCAGCCGTACTAGACGCCTCCGTGCCCCAGACCCAAGATCGTAGTAACCGAAATGTGGGTGCGCCAGGTCATGAAGTCCAGTAGTCAACAGTAGTGTAAAAACAGAACTTTATTACAAATACATAAATCAACAAAACGAAAAGCTCAGCCAACGCATTCCATTCCCAACGGGTAACTTCAACAGATCAACGTGTCTTTAGAAACCTGTGGGAGAAATGGTGACAATGGTCAAACTTCCGTATAGTCACATGCCTAATCTGGTACAGTGTACCTCACTTAGACAAACCGGAATGCTCACAGGCCTGATAAACCATGCATGAGAAGACCGTAACAGAACTACGTGTGGCCGTAACCATCGTAGGAATGAAGAGGAAGGTAACGACCACACGAACTGCTGTTACGGTCACATCATGCAGGACTCATCATACCTGAAAGCATCACGGTGTGTGTCAGCTCGATACCCCTGCCCCTCACTCCGCCCACACTGCGCAGGAACATCTTGAGACCACGCAAGGGAACTACGCCATAGCTGGCGTCACGCACGTGTTGGGGGCAATTCACATCACACGTGTATGACTTGTGCCCCCTGCCGACACTGCACACAATCCCCGCAACAGCAACCACACGCATGCCATCACTGTGCACACAAAAGTGGACCACCGTGGCCTGTCCACCAATGTCGTCGCAAACTCCCCAGGCAGTGTGCATGATCCCCACATGTCCGCAAGTCCGCCACCAACCAGCGCTTTGAGGATGGCCCCCATGGAAATGCACTGCCCATCGGCAAGTACCAACTGAACACACCACACACCTCAACTCCACAATCCCCCAACTCACAACTGTGGGAATGCACACGTCACCAATCCACCACCAAAGTGACTACTGCGTGTGTCTCAGTCTCTGCCACAACCTGCCCATAGGCCTACACACACGTGGCCGACCACCTTCAACGGGCACATTCACACTGGAGACGAGGTGGCTACGTCCCAAACCAACCCACGCACATCACGATCATGGCTTGCAGGGTCGTGTCGGCAAGGGCGGCGCCCCCCACCCAGCCATGAGTCTGCCCTCATGACCGGTGGTGCCTGCGCGATCCTGTGCGCCTGATGCACCCCAGCCCTGGTCCCCAGCCCGGTCCTCCGCCCAGCGATGACTGGCCACCCCTGCGCACCCAGGCCTCAATGCTCACCTGCCGCCACCGGCGTGTCTCCAAGAGGGCTCACCACGTGCCGGTGCATCCTCCTCAGCTGATCGCTGGATTCTGCGCCACAGGCCCCCATTGTACCCTGCAGCCTCACACCGCGGAGTCATGTGTGTGCTGACTGCTGCCTTCGGCATGCACTACGGTCCAGCAGGACTCACAATTCAAATCGAACCACGGTTAGCAGGACGGCTCATCGAGGCCTACGCATCATCGCAGGCTGCACACCTGCTCAGCTCTTCAGGTGCCACTAACCCTGTGCAACGCAAGTCATCGTCACGTGGTGGTAGGCCCCTCCCAGCCACAGTGCAGCTGGTGCCACTGACCCTGTGCAACGCAAGTCATCGTCACGTGGCGGTAGGCCCCTGCCAGCCGCAGTGCAGCGGGTGCCACTGACCCTGTGCAACGCAAGTCATCGTCACGTGGCGGTAGGCCCCTGCCAGCCGCAGTGCAGCGGGTGCCACTGACCCTGTGCAACGCAAATCATCGTCACGTGGCGGTAGGCCCATGCCGGCCGCAGTGCAGCGGATGCCACCAACTCAGTGCACCGCAAGTCATCGTCCCGTGGCAGTAGGCCCGTGCTGGCCGCAGTGCAGCGGGTGCCACCAACTCAGTGCGCCACAAGTCATGGACCCTTCATGATTGGGTCGCGTGGTGCGGACGCCATCATGTCATCTCCGGCAGTGGGGAATGTGACGTGCTAGGCCCCTTTTATTGGCAGGGTTACATGTCCTGTGACACCTGTGCTGGATGGGTGTGGTGTGGGTGTGAACCAGCCCTCAGGGAGTGGCTGTGGCATGCTGACAACTAGACCAGTGATCAGCAGATCACTACAGGGAAGACCTGGGACATGTAGCTTTGTCGTCCCCCCCCTCTGAGCGTAAGCGGAGTGGACTGGCCTGGCGTATGGCAGGCCAGCGTAGGGGTGGGAACAATGAGCCTGGGGCTCTGGGCGTGCATCAGTTCTGGGCTGGACAAGGAGGTAACTGATGCTTGTGTCTCTGTTGTAGTGTCTACGCCACCCGGACCGCAATCGGCAATGTTGCACCCTGTGACTCAAGTCCCACGACATGAGCAACATGGACGTAAGGGGGAATCACTGACCCTACATTCATCCATACTCTCATACTTGAATGTTCAAAGGCATGACACATCTGTGCGATTCTGAATGTTTAATTCACATCCAGTGGAGTGTTGCAGCTGGAGCAGTACAGGGCCATGCAAACCCCACTTCACATTATTGGCCCGTGGAGGGCCAGCCCGAGTCCTTCAGGGAATGACAAGTACATCGGAAGAGGATGAGTTCAGTCCGCAGTCTGATCGCTGTGTCATTGGTAACCAAACAGAAAATGGCAGTCCATGTCGAGGTCCAAGGTGAGTGTCGTAGAGTGTATCGGGGGACAGTGTAAGGTGATGATGCAAAGGGCAGAACCAAGCAGAAACAGGCCATATGGCAGAGATGAATGCTACTGCCTCCTCCTTACCAGTAAGGTTGATTCACCCGCATCTTCGTCCTCTGATGTCACATGTGCCTCACACGTGGGTGATGGTGGATTGCCTGCCACACTGTGAGGCACTGACACATCAGGGGGCGGAGATGTGTATGTAAAAGCAGCAGCAGCAGCATTCATCTGCGCAAGGCCTTGAGGCAGCAATGCCATGACGATGTGCTACAGGGCATGGAAGGTCCCAGCCACATCTCGCTGGTGTGCAGCCGTGGCAGCCATTCTTTCCGCCGTCATCCGCTCCATGTTCTCCATGAGCCCCCGCATCTGTCCCAACTCCCGGTTGACATCGCTGGAGCCACTCTGACTGGACAGTTGTTCTTGTCTCAGTATCATGACTCCAGCGATGTCAGCCATGGATCGTTGGAGAGCATGGAGGGGACTGTGGGTGTCCGTTAGGGACTGTAAGTGGTCCCTGATGGTACTCAGACACCCATGTATGGCATCAGGTTTGGCTGCCATGAGGTCGAACCCCACCCGCACCTGATCAGCCATCTTCTCCTGGACCTCTAACACACGGTGTTGGAAGGCCATGTGTTGTTCGTGGGGGTCCTGGGAGTCAGCCGTGGTGGTGGGTGCTTCCTGCTGTGTGGTCTGTGCAGGGGGTGGGGTCTCCTCGATGCAGCTGGGCTGCCCTGCTCCTGGAGGTGAGGTGCCGTAGCTGTCCATGAGCTCTTGGAGGGCGTCGGTGTCGAAGGTGTGGAGGTCCTCTTCATCATCAGTGAAGAGCTATTGGGTCTGCTCTGCAGGAGGTGTTGGTTCTCCCTCTGCAATGTGAAGGGGAGATGCAGTTTAACATTGTGTTCACATGTATGTTGACGCATTGTGCAAGTTTACTTACAAACTGCATGACAATGTACATTGTGTCTGTTTGGGAGGAGCTGCCTATTTGATGCGGGACAGTGGACATTTCGACAACATCACAGATGTGTGTTTGTACTTGTACATTATCATCTCACATTTCCCTGCTATGCCAAATGTGATTGACCAGTTTCTACACACAAGCGGCACCAGTTGTGTCCTCTGTTCTTTTGTGAACGTGTTGCAGTTTATACCACATTGTTGTCAATGTTGATGTGCTCTGAATGTTATGTGTGTCTGCTGCATTTTGGGAGAGTCGCCCCTGCAGCTCTGATTTGGCTGGCCCTTATCCCTTTCAGGCGGTGTGCCTTTGACTTCTGTGCTTATACAGTGCTGAGATGTTGCATTCTTGGGTAAATTGGGCTCTTGGTGGGAGTTGGGAATCTGGGGCATGGTTTGTCCGCAGATGTGTTGTTGACGTCAGGGGTTGTTTTTGCACGTGGATGTGTCAGAGTGTGACCTGCTCCTTTACGGGTGTGGTCCATACTCAGCCACCTCAGTGTCGTGCCGTGCAACATGTCATGATATATTGACTGCAGCCATGCTATTCGTCATGCAGTGTCACTTGCATTGTCAGTGTGGCTCACAGGCACGCCACTTTGCTGGGTTTGGCACATGTGCATGGGTTGGTTGTGAGATTGGTGATGTGTGGGAAGGGTCCCCTCTGGGCACATAGTCGGCGGGGGCCTACTTGCTGTTTCTAGGTGTGCTGCAGTGTGCCAAGGGGATCAGGGACATGATCCAGAGTCATTGTGGGTGTGCAGTGTGCTATACTTAATTGTGCATGTGTGACATTGTGCCCATCTCCCCCGTCCCCCCAGTCCCTGGTCGTTACTCACCCTGTTGCTGTTGTGTCAGGTCATGTTTAGCAGTGTCCGATCCCCCAACTCCTGCCACCGTCTCCACACTGATGACTGTGGACACCATTTCCTCCATCTCATCCAGCTCCTCCTGTGGTGCTGGACTCCCACCTCCAGTCTGCATTGCTGCCTTCTGGTTGTTGCCGAGTTTCTGCTTGGTCTTGCGCTTCACATCATTCCAGCGCCTCTTGAGCTCTTCCATTGTCCTCCTCAGCACTCCGACTGCTTTCACCTTGTCCAGGATGGACTGCCATGTTGCATTTTTTGTTGCCAATGACACAGTGGAGGTGACAAACAGTTGTTGATGGTGTTCTATCACCTCCGTGATCAGGATCCTGTTTTCCTGTGGACTGAACCGCGTCTTCCTCTTCTTCTTGTCCTTGCCCTTCCCTGTCCCCAAGGTCCCAGGCTGCTCCTCCGGGGGGCTTGTGGGGTTCTGGCCGTCCTCTGTACCTGCTCCGGCTGCCTCCATTGTGCTTCGCTGTAGTTCGGTTTTTGTTTGTGTTTTTTTTTTCTGCTTTTGTATTGATTTTTCCTGCCTGACGTGTGTGATTTGCAGGCCTGGCGCTGCTTTTCGCTGTTTGTCTTATCGCGGTTGGGCCCATCGCAACTTTTTTCGCGTTCGGGTTTGGATTTTCATCGCCGTCCCGGTGATGTTATCGCGGACATTTAAGGCGTTATCGGGGGACTATCGCATGTTACAGCCGTGTTGAGAATACGACGTTAACACTGAGTTATTTTCCCGCGATAGACGGCGATATGAAAACTTGCGTTAACCTATTTTGGCGATGTTTATCGCACGTTCTTGAGAATATCCCCCTAAATGTACATTAAAGGAGAGAAAGTAGCGTTAGGGCATATGGCTGTTATGTAAAGGAATACAATCTTATACTAAAAGCAAAAAGAACTGGGTGAAAAAAGCTGTGAAATATGCTAATGAAGTAGGTATTTGTAGGGAATGTGTGACAGAATATCGACGGACAGAAAATCGACCTGCAAAAATATTGACACAGAAATATAGAAGTCAAAAATATCGAAGTCCAATCTACATAAAGGTAAGTACAAAAATTTTGAAAAAATAATATAGTTGTCAAAAATATCGAAGTTAAAAATATCGTTTTTTTAAATGTTTTAATAATAATGTAAAATGAAGTAAATAATACATATAATTAAAAGAAATATAGTTAAAAATATTAAGATATTTAAAAATAATAACTAATACATTAAATGTTAAAATAAATTAAACATATACATATACATTAATATATATACTTACTCCACATAGTGCAACAGTAGGGAAAATGTTGGATAGCGTAGGGGTAAAAATTACTATTCCCACTCCAGAGAGTGCAACAGTAGGGAAAGCGCTGGATAGCGTAGGGGTAAAAATTACTATTCCCACTCCAGTGAGTGCAACAGTAGGGAAAGCGTTGGATAGCGTAGGGGTAAAAATTACTATTCCCACTCCAGAGAGTGCAACAGTAGGGAAAGCGCTGGATAGCGTAGGGGTAAAAATTACTATTCCCACTCCAGTGAGTGCAACAGTAGGGAAAGCGCTGGATAGCGTAGGGGTAAAAATTACTATTCCCACTCCAGAGAGTGCAACAGTAGGGAAAGCGCTGGACAGCGTAGGGGTAAAAATTACTATTCACACTCCAGTGAGTGCAACAGTAGGGAAAGGGTTGGATAGCGTAGGGGTAAAAATTACTATTCCCACTCCAGAGAGTGCAACAGTAGGGAAATCGCTGGACAGCGTAGGGGTAAAAATTACTATTCCCACTCCAGTGAGTGCAACAGTAGGGAAAGCGTTGGATAGCTTAGGGGTAAAAATTACTAATCCCACTCCAGAGAGTGCAACAGTAGGGAAAGCGCTGGATAGCGTAGGGGTAAAAATTACTATTCCCACTCCAGTGAGTGCAACAGTAGGGAAAGCGTTTGACAACGTAGATGTTAAAAATAACATACTTATAAATGAAATAAATATTTTAATTAAATAATGATTGATTAATAAATTTAGAAAAAAAAACCTACAAATATATCAAAATTAATAATTACTTTAATAATATTAAATACTTCACACCCTATTCCCCAATAAACACACAACACACTCCACATAAAATTCCACACAATTAAATTAATTTTTAATTAATCAATTAATAAAAATTAATTTGCAATTAATAATTAAATTTAAAAAATGTCAATAACAATAAATAATATGTAATACAAATTGATAACCAATTAATAATTAAGTAACTAAAAAATTATTTATCAATACCAATAAATAATATTTAATAAAAATTAATAACCAATTAATAATTAATTAGCAAAACAATTACTCATCAATACCAATAAATAATATTTAATAGAAATTAATAACAACTTAATAATTAATTAACAAAAAAATATCAATACCAATAAATAATATTTAATAAAAATGAATAACCAATTAATAATTAATTAACAAAAAAATAATTAGCAATACTCAATTGTTCTTAATTAATTACTTAATTACAAATAATTTACTTACCACCCTATTCCCCTAAAAACACACAACCCACTCCAATAATAAACTAATACAAATAAAATAATTATCAATTAATAATAATTAATTACCAATTAATAATTAATTAACAATAAATTAATTATTAATAACAATAATTAAAAATTAATAATTACTTAATTACAATTAAATTACTTCCCACCCTATTCCCCTATAAACCCACAACCCGCTACAGAAATAAAACACAAAATGTAATTAAAATAAATTAATAATTCCTAAAAATTATTATTTAATTTACTATAATTAAATTACTTCCCACCCTATTCCCCTATAAACCCACAACCCGCTACGGTACTAAAACGCAAAATTTACTTTAAAAAAATTACTAATTTCTAAAAAATGTATACATATATTTTAAAAAACAGTACAATACTTAACAAAAAATATAGAACACATACATATTAAATACATACTAAAATACATAACACTCATATAAATATCGATATTATTAACATCGATAATTTAACTATCGATATTACTAACATCTATATTTGCAACATCGATATTTCTTACCTTAACTTCGATATTCTGGTTGTAGATATTCTTGACTTCGATATTTTGTCCCTATGATATTTAAAACTCGATATAACTGTGCTTTGATATTTAAAAATCGATATTTTGACTGTCCACCCTCTTTGTAGGTGGAGTCTACCCTGTACCAGGTACCTGTACTGGGTAAATGGCATTCAGAAGACATGTTTATTGCCTACGAATGTAGAGAGGCAAATACAATTGTGGTGAAACTACATTTATTTTTAATTTATTAGGCCACTGATTCTTATAAACGGAAGCATACAAATAAATTATGCATAAAAACAAGAAGGGTGTTCCTTTTGCAAAGTCAAGTAATAAATAACACAAATTAAAAACATCGATTTGCAGCATTCTTCAGCTATTTTCCCTCAGTTATTTACAAGGGAGATTTTTAATAAAAACAAGTGCTTCCGACGTGTACCTAGCTTTACTTTTATTCAGAATAGGACGCTAATACGCAGTGTCGTGCTATACTGGACCAGCCATTCAAAACTCCCACAGGGTGCGCATTAACTTTGCTGTTTGCCTGCTTTATAAGCCTTCTCATGCTAACAAAATTTGTAGGTCAAAGTAAAGGAGAAGGGTACCCAGAAACTATGGGGCAGATTTACAAGAAGTGACGCATCGCTGCGTTAAAGCAGCGATGCATCAGTTTTTGTGCGCCTGCGGGAGAAACACGTGCGCCACCATGGATGCGCCGTATTTACAATACGGCGCACCATGACGCAGGGTTTTTTGGCGCATTGCTGGAGTTGGCATGAAAACCGATGCAACTCCAGCAATGCGTCAAAATTAGAGGCGATGCGTCAGTTTTAACTGACCTATCGACTACTGAATGGGGACCAATGTGTTGGAGCGTAAAAAGGTGACAAAGTCACTTTGCACTCAAACATATTGGTCCTGGATGTGACGCATACAAGTGGGCCTAGTGCCCACTTGTATGTGTGACATCAGCACGTAATGTCACACATTGTGACATTACGTGCATATACTTACCTTCTATGGCCCATTTACCTCGTGACTTGATTGCAGATTGCAATCAAGTCACTGCAGCTGGTGTGGTCCGTTGGGTACAGCCAATGCGTCATCCCTACGCCTTGGTTTAGCAGGCGTAGGGATTGTGACGCATTGGCAGCGCAGCTAAAGGCTGCGCCATAAACAAAAAAAGTTATAAATACCATTGCGGCATTTTCAAGGTAGGCATTTCCGATGGAACGCCTACCTTGCATAAATTAAAATCTAAGGCGGCGCAGGCGATTTTCACGCAGGTGAAAACCGACGCAGCCTGTAGAAAAGTGACGCATCTGCATCCATGTAAATATGGAGCAGATGCAGCGACGCCGTTGCGTCCAAAAAAGTGACGCAATGGCAGAGCGAGGAGGCGCAAGGGGCTTGTAAATCTGCCCCTGTGAGTCTGGTTGTGAAGGGCGTGTCTGGGGCATTGCGGGATAACAGTGTTCTGCTCGAGCCTTTAAATGTGGGTCTGTCGATTTGCAGCTATTAATGCCCTCAGCATGAGGCAATACCACTGAATTAGTAACATCGCATTGGAGCATAGAATAAAAAACAACGGATTTAGTCATTTTCCCCTGATGGGTTTGTAATTTGCCGAATTGTCTTACTGGAACTAGGATGCCATTGAGCAGGGGACAGATGCAATGTGCTTATCTTTTTAAGCTAACTTCCTAAACAGTGCCTGCATATTCGCCGCCTATGTCATAAATCAATTTTCGCACACTGTACTCAATAGATCTTTTCGCTGAGCTCCTGAAGGGTTTATTCCACCTTTACTGACAGTTACAGGCGACATTGAGTAATGGTGCGTCGAGGAAAGTTACTTCCCAAGAGGTTGTGGAAGAAAATTCCGTGCAAATAATCACAGAAAAGGGGTAGGGATGGAAAGGAAAGCTAATGATAGATGACGGAAGTTAATTGAGCTTTTAGTAGGCTCGGCATTCGAGAAGTATACCTGTTAAACAAAGGATTGCAGAGTTGGAAAAAAAAAAAAAGGTGGGGGAGGAGGAATTGTAGAACGTTAACCAGAAAAGAATGAGCAAAATAAAAACGATGTGATATAAATAAATACCAGTATTTGTAAAGCGCGAACAATTACCCCTAAAGGTGTCAAGGATCAGGGGGCGGTCGGGAAGGTTAAGCAAGCGATTGCCCAGAGTCACATGGTGCTGGGCTAACCTGCTGCCGCACCAGGGATTGAACCGTGAGCCCCGGTGTTCCGAAGTCAGTCACCCTGGCCGCTGCGCCACACCTCTCCCATGCAGGTAATTCTTAGATTTTGTATCTGACTTTAAAAATTGTTATAACTTAAACCTCGCCCCATTGATGAAGATACAGCATAGTTTGAGTGAAATAAATCCTTGTGTTGTACTGGTGACCACAAAATGATTAACATTGAATGGTGCAGTGGGGCACATGGGCCAGACCAGTGGTGTGCCATGTAGATCACAGAGTGCTGATCCATGCTGCATTTTCATCATAACCTTGGACTGTGTAAATAAGTCAAATTTAGCTTCTTGGTATGCAAATCTATCTTGTCTGTGTTTCTCTAAACATGCCACAGATCCAGCCCTACACTGGACGCCCCTGAATCAGAAGACACATTCTCTACAGGAATCGCATTTTCCCATGTGCCTGATAACACTGAACATTTCTGTGGGAATTATATTTCTAGAGAGATATAAGGGTAGCAGCCTACTCAGCATGCAATTCCATTCTCAGAAAATGTTTCACTCTGGTGGTGGTGTTTAGAGAGATTACACAGTACCAGAAAATGTTTTTACAATGCTGATTAAGTGAGAAGTAGGTTTGCGGGGATGGTGAATCTGGGGCATTGGATTTTCCCCACCCACCTCCATTCTCTTACTCCTTTCTCTGCTCTTTTTTATGTTAATGTAATATCTACAGCCTATGAAAAAAGCAAACAAGATCAATTAGCAACACCCTGCTGTTTGTACTGATACAATTATAGCCTTCAGAATTCCTCCTCAAGCAGTAGTAAACCAATTGGCCATTGTTGAAATTCCCTTTCCAAAATTTTCTAAAACACTTTGGGCCTCATTATGACTTTGGCGGTGTGGGAGCGGGATCGTCCCGCACCGCCAAACCCATGTACAAACCACCCACCAGATCAGGAGTTTTCTCCTGTCAGGTGGGCTGTTCTTTGGCGTTCCCAGGGCGGTGCCTATGAACTAGGCACCACAATGGGAACGTCAAAGGCAGTACCTGTACTGCATTGACTGCTGCAATCCGTGCTGTGCAGGAACTGGTGTGCATGCACACAGGGGGGCACATGTTGTGCCCCCCTGCATGCACCCACATGGCATGAGGCAGAAGGGGGCCCTGTAAAGTGTGGTGGTGAGGAAACCCGTAAAATATTTGGCGGGCCGCAGTGACCCCACCAAGCATATTGCAGCCTCAATACCGCCGCAAGGTATCATGGGGGTTCATACAATTCTGATCTCAGTTCTCCCAAAACTGATATTGGTGTGTTTAACACTTGATTTACATAGTAAGTCCATTTAGGTGCAGAATACCTTCAACAAGGCGCTCGTGCTCTTTTCGATCTTCTTGGTGTTTGCTGATCTTCGTCAGTGTCAATTATACTGCTTGACTCTGACTCCTCGGCAATTGTTTGCGGTATGCGGTCAACTGACACACTAGATCTCCATTTCCTCTGACCATAGTTCCTTGCCCATTCAGCATTTTGGGTAACTCTTCTCGTTCCAGTACTCGTTCCTTCACTTGGATCTTCTTGCAGTTCTGGTGCTGTCTCAACTCTTACTTCAGATTGAGCTTTCGTTTTATCCTCTTATTCTTCAATGACACTTTGTAAATTCACATGAACCTGAATTGGTGCAACTGCTTGCCGTTCTTCACCCTACTTTCCTCCTTGGTGTTCTCTCTCTTGCTGTATCACTCTTTGTGGAGGTACAGCTTGTGACGGCTTTGTCACTAGTGCTCCTGGTTCTGGCTCATAGAACACTATTTCTTTGTATGGATTTCTTACTCTTTGAGTGTAAGATGCATGCACTCAGTTTGGTATTACAGCACACTTAACAACAGTGTTCGTGATGAGGATTATCTGGTAGGGGCCTTTCCATCTCGGTTCCAAACATGACTTCCATAAATGTTTCTTCTCCACCACCCAGTCACAGAGATGAAGATTGTGGCACTGTTCTGAATGGGGGTTTAAAGTGGCAGCTTCAACCTGGTGAGAGACAGAATACACCACATCAGCCAGTCACTTGCAGTAAACAAATATCATGTCATCTGTAATGTTCGAAAGGACATTTGCAGGCACAGCAGGCCAACTCATTGCATGCCCCATGAGGATTTCATGTGGCGATAACCCGGTCTTCCTGTCAGGAATACTTTGGAGACTCATCAATACCAAAGGCAAAGCATCGAGCCGTTTCACTGAAGTGGATGCACAAACTTCGGCCATGGAAATGTCTTGTCATGGGAAATAGTAAGCTGTCTGGCAACACTGGTCTTCCAGCTGCTGTTATCCAAATGTCGTCGGCATTTTTCTCACATCCTGCTCAGATCTAACCCTGCTCTTCTGCTTCTGAAACATTTTCCTGAAATTCCTTGAGCTCTTCCTGTGTATCAGACACTGACAACAACATCTAGAAAGCAGTGTCTTCTTAAGATACATTTGTGCAAGCCCCATTAAATGTGCAGGCCACAAGTGCACACTATAGTGCAACTTCATCAACATATCTGTTTCCAACTGTGACATATCCATTGCCACTCCTGTGGGCTGCACATTTAACCACTGCAACTTCCGCTGGCAACTGTAGTGACTCAAGCAAGTTTCTTACATGTTCACCATTACAGATGGGAGTGCCACAAGAGGTTATGAAACCTTTTTGTTAGACTGCAATCAGTTCTGCAACTTGTGCTGAGAACACTCTGAAGCCATGAAGCTTCTACAATTTCTTGAATTGTACAGTCAGCGTATGCTGCTATCAGTGTGCCTTCATTATTTCTCAGACATGAGCCATCGACAATTATTACATAATTGGGCTCAATCAAGGGTTCTTCCTTTATGTCTGGCATTGGCTTTGTCCATACGTCTGTGAAATCTAGACAATAATGTTCAACATCATCATTGAAATCTTCATTTACAGGTAAAAGAGTTGAAGGGTGAAGGTCATCTAGAGACCCTCACGGGTGATTTGCCATGCTTTACAAATCATTGATTGGTTGATAGATTGATTGATTGATTCATTCATTTATTGAAGGGTTTAAAATCTGACTTCTCTTTAAAGTCACATTTTCCTTTGAAAGTAACTGCTACTCATACTGAGTGAGCCTATTATTGGTTATGTACTGGGTTTTGGTGTTGGTAAGCAATATTGCAACAATGAGGGGCCATAACAGTTAAAGGATGTCCCATCACTATACTCTCACACCTCTCTAAGCTGACTCCCACTGGGTCACCAGCTGTGAGACAGCTGGGCAGTCCTGTGGCTACAGGGTCCAGGGTGGTTGAAAAATAAGCCACAGGACTTTGTGATTCTCCATGCATCTGATTAAGCACTGAGAGAGCACAGCCCTCCTTCTCACTGTAAAACAACATAAACATCTTACTGTAATCAGGCATTCCTAGTGCCGGGGCATGACAGAGACTTTCTCTCAGCTCTAGGAAAGCTTTTAAGCATTCATTGTCCCATGGAAGTGGATCAGGCACATATTTGTGTGCCAGCATCAGTAAAGGCTTAGCCACTAGGGAAAAGTTTAGTATCCACTGTCTACAGTAGCCAACCATTGCCAGAAATATTCTGACATTTCTTTGTGTTCTGGGTGGGCCCATTTGCAAAATTACCTCCACTCTCTCTGGTGACACCTGTCTCACTCCTTTCTCAATGACATGTCCTGAGTATTGGACTTCTTTTTGACAATATTGTAGTTTACCTGTGGACACATAGGGGCCGATTCCGATTTGGGCCGGAAATCTCTCCGACCGAGCCGGACCCGGAGAGATTTCCGACCGAATCGGACCCGTGCAGCCCGACCGAACGAGTACGATGCGCACGTATGCCATCGGACTCGAGTCGGTCGGACTCCCATTGAAGTCAATGGGAGCCAGTCGTACAACGCGTACGCGGGCTCCCATTGACTCAATGGGTGCGAGGCGGACAAGGGCGCCCCTACAGCGTGTACGCGGCGAGCGACTCGCGCCGTACACGCACAGGTAGGGGGACCCATGGGTCCCCCCTGTGTGCGACTCGCGCGGCTACGCGTACAGGGGGTCCGACACGGACCCCCAAAGTACGGCTCCGACTGCTCTTACGAGCCGGAGTGCGCGGCTCGGTCGGACTGCTCGCGGCGCGCATCGTACTTACCCGGCCAGGGAACGTCTCCATTGCGCGGTGCGAGCCGAGTCCGAGCGAGTCGGTCGGTGCGGTTAGACCCGGGAACGAGTCGGTCGGAGCGGTCGGGACGCCCGGATGAGTCGGTCGGCGATTTCGCATCGTACGCGCTCGCCCGGACGCGCGTACGAATCGGTCGGGAAATAGGGCTCCGAATCGGATCTGGTTAAGCCAAATCCGATTCGGAGCCCTACCGGCCGAGATCGGAATCGGCCCCTTTGTGTCCATTGTCATCCAGGTGATTTGAAAGGGCAATCGTATCCTATCTATAAGCTTCTCGGGTATCTGATGTCACAAGTAGGTCATCATTGTACTGCACTAGAATAGAACTGTAAGGCATCGGAAGGGACTCCAGATTCTTCTTCAGGATCTAGTTGAAAATGGATGGGCTCTCTGTATACCCCTGTGGAATTCGGTACCATGCCAAAACTCTCTATCTGAACACAAAGGAGAACAGGTACTGGCTGTCCTAATGCAATGGAACAGAGAGAAATCCTGACACAGATCTACTACAGTGAACCACTCTGCAGTACGTGGAATTTGGAAAAGGATGGTGGCTGGATTCATTACCATGGGACAACATGGAGTAACAATGTTGCTAATGTTTCAGAGATCTTGAAAAATCTGATATTTACCATTGGGTTTCTGTAAACCCATAATGGGAGAGTTAAAAGGGCCCCAACAATTCGCTTAGATTTCATTTTATCAGCATGTCTTCAATTATGGGAGTTATTTTTGGTCAGATTATATGGTGGTGTTCCCGGATGCACAGCAACAGGTTTCACTGTGATTCTCACAGGTTCTACACCTTTAATCAGTCTGATATCTTTTCATGTGAAATCCCATACTTCTGGGTTTACTATTTTTTTAAATCAGGAGGCAGCTCTTCTACTGTCCTCACTAGATACAATCCTACTGCTGTTTCTTGTTGGTCAAGTTAAACTTAAGACAAACTTAAGTTTAACTGAGACAAAATCCTAGTCGTAAAGTTAGGATTTTGTCTCAGTTAAACGTCAGTTTGTCTTAAATTTAACTTAAGACCAAAACTTAAGATTGACTGAGACAAAATCCTAACTTTAGTACTCCTAAATGCCTTCTGTGAATACCGAAAGTCGTAAAGTTAGGATTTTGTCTCAGATTACTTTTGTGAATTGGGCCCTTCTTTCCTGAAAAGGGCAGGTCAGGGACTTCCGCTGTTCTAACAGATGATCGGGTAGCTCCGGTGTCAATTAAAAATTACACTTGGTGGCTATTAATTTCTCCTTCTACAAATGGTCCACTGTGGTCTACCTCCAAACCTGCGCCAAGCATGCAATCTTCCTCAGGCACCGTCATTGGGATATGTTGGAACGACAACTGTCAGTGTCTGACATGGGGAATTGTTGAAATCTATACTGATTCTGAAGTGGATTTAAATTTGCTTTGGGCAGCTGATTCATGTTCAATCTGGGGTTTCCAATATTCTGTGTGATGATCTGTGCTTGTGTGATCCACATCATTGGGACTTGTTTCTGCATTGGCATTTGCATCTACTGAACTGGTGCGTTCTGCATCTGCATATAATTTCCTCCTTGCATTTGACCACTTCCATTTGTTCTATATGGATTAAGCCTACACTCCCTCTTCCAATGCCCAATTTTATTACAAAAGTGACAAAGGGTCATTTTCTGTAGAGTTGCAACAGCTACACCAGAATTCAGATCAACCGGAACACCTCTGCCTCTACCTTGTGAAACACCAAATCCTTCTTGAGTAGCTTGTACTCTAGCTTGTAAACCAACACCTTGCATACTACCAGCATTTCCTGCAAAAGACTGATTGTGAAAACCTTTCTGAGCAAACTTTGTCTGGGCCAACATGAATTTCTCCTTAAGCATTTTATGCTTCATCTCTTTTTCATCACTGCAATACTTTGTATACCTCAGAATCTCATCTAACGATTTTGTCTGCCAGCAAATCACACATGTATGTGTGTACTGATCTCTGGTCTTAACCCAATAGCAAACTGAAACAGGAAGAAACCCATAACCCTTGATTCAGATATTCCCTTCCACAGTGCTGCTGAAGCACCTGGAGCAATCTCTCATAATAATCATGCACTGACTCTTTTGACTCTTGTGAGGTTCTTTTAATCTTTACCTAATCAATATTCTTTGGAGGAACCTTGCCCTTTAAAAATGTAATCACTGCTACGTATTTCTCCATAATCACAGGAGATTATGCATTAGTTCAAACATCTCTTGTTGACTCTGCACTCTGCCATTGTACAGCAACTTTACACTCAGCCTAAAAATCATTTGGCACTACAATGTGAAAGAATGTATTCAAATCAATCCACAGCACTTTTGAAATTTTAACAAATCTGTCAACTTGTGTGCAGCACTGTACAGGCCTATTTCCCAACTTTGGAAAATTATTTGTAACAGTTGCAAGATCTCATCTGCTCCAAGGTACAAATACATATGCTCCTCCTTGTATTTCCCTCAATTAATAAGCCAAAGCTTCTCCCCCACATGGGGAATCTATTGAGGGTCTGTTATTTGCTTCATCTGACCCTGATTGTTTCTTTTACTTTTCGGTCTTCTTTGACCATTTACCTTCAAGTTTCTCAAAATCTCTCCAGCTACGGAGGCACTTCACTAATTCAGCAATAGCCTCATTTAATTGTACCCTTAAACATTTCTGAAATGGAACACTTTTTGTAAGATCAACTTCATATTTTCTGGCCAAATCTGTCAATTTGTCATGAGTAACTGCTGCACGTCTAGTCATTTTGTTACACAAATATATCAGTTCTTTCTCTTGGTACTGGTTCACATGTTCAAGTTCTAAACATCCTCTGATTATTTCCTTCAATTCTATTATTAATCTTGGGACATTTTCTTTCTCTGTTTGCTGTGTAACGATAATTTGATTTTCTGTCTTTTTATCCCCTGCCATCTCTCCAAACCATTGGGAGAAATAGCCTATCTTTGAATAGATTGATCTCACCCTGTTTCATGAGTGTCGTAAGGAAAATCCTTCTCCCTTCTCCTTAATGACTGAACTGTTTGTAGTGGTGTCCAAGTGACAATCTGTGGATTCTGTGAAGTCAGAATAATAAACCCTGTCACAGGTGCTCCTCCAACATCTCCTTGACCTACAGTATCTGCAACAATATTAATCAGAGCAGTTGGTGTTCAAATCTCTAATGGCTGTGCTTGGACAACCCCAGTTACAGGTTCTGGTACAGTTACAAGTAAAGCAGTAACACCAGGAGGCATTACTGTAGGAACAGTCTCAATTCATGCAGGCTCAATATTTGATTAACAGATGGTACCATGAGCTGTGTCATCTGCAATGGTCTTTCAATTTGAACCGTATTCGGATCAACAGGGGCTGTAGCCACTGAAAGTACCCTCAGCATTTATTACAGGGGCCACATAAGGTCGTGTTTGCGCAGACAATAATACATCCAAAATGTCATCCTATGAATCACTATCGGTGTCTGAGTTCTTTGCATCTCCCTAATCATCTTTTCCCTGTTCTTATTCTTCTTTGGCTTCTCAGGTATATCTGTAGTAATTGCTGGATACAGCCTAGTCCCTTCAACCATATATTTTCTCCATCTCTGTTGTTCCTCATCCCACGGAGCATCTGCATAATTATGCACTGCTCTTCTTGATTTATTCTGGTTCTTCTATCTCTCCTTAGCATGTACTATTTTCTCCCAAATGTTTAATGCCTCATACTGTGTGGGTCTAGGAGGTGGCTTTATCTCATATAGTTTGTCCCTCAATCTTTTGATAATTCTCAGTTTAAATGTACCATATTTTATATCAGTGATCTTGCGCCATTGGCGAAGCCACAAACATGTTTGGAACCCCATAGTCTTGCCATATAATGTGCAGGTATACCCTCGGGTGGTGCCGCTTCACCTTCCCATACTGGAATCATCACATCACCTCTCACAAAATTCTTGAAACGTTTAAAACATTTCATGATTTTGGTCAATCTAACAAATAGCAAACAACGTAATTCAGATCTCAAATATTTTGATTCTTTTCCATACATATCAGGTTTCTTTTCTCCAATCCTGTTAAAGCTTTAATACTTGAAGACTAGTCAATCCACATCAATGCGGCACTGACACATCAATTGACCTATAACAGCGTGGCACTGTTTTTTTATCATCAACCAATAGCAGAGCAACAGTACACCAATCAATCTCAGCATGGCACACTATGACATATGATCTCACTCCTCCTTCAGAAATGCTTTCGTACATACAATTCTACAACTCTAAGTGGAAGCAAAATAAACAAATCTTTGTCTGCTTCTCTAAAGAAATAATGACAATTCAACTATCAGAATGTTTAGGTTTTAACAACCTCTGACTTTTTCCACGCAAAAAGAATTTTCACACACACAAATGAAATCTTGACCAGCGGGAAGTCACCCAAATCAATGTAGTTTCACCTTTGTGCAGGTAGGTTTCACTGACATTAATCAAAATTAGTTCAATCACAACAAATCGTTACAGTCCCTATATCAATTGTGTAGTCGACGATAGTTCATGATCTACACCACAAATCTCTAGCAGACAAGAAAAACATATATCAATTCTTATTTATCTATCCCGGGATGTTAGACTACGTAGAGCCCGATAACCTTTCAGTTCAGTTCAATAAGCTTTATTTCAACAGTACATGTCATAAAAGCATTATTAGATAAAATGCAGTTTAAAAAGATAAAACAATGGGTTAAAATATTTTAAAAACATGTGCAAATAATCATAAGAGTCAGCTCATCCTAGTACATAAAAAAAAAAAATTCATTACATAAAAGCAGCAGCAAGGGTAATTACGAATGAATAAAAGCATTAGAGTCTTTAGGCAACGCCAGAGCTCAGGAATGGGATACTGGTATCACATCCTAGGGTGGGCTTAATTCCAAGTTCAATGATTTCCAGTCAGAAATTGTGATATTATAGTCAACATCCATCTCAGGAACTTGGCTACAGGGATTGCGTAGCTGGGTGATGGATCAGTACGCAAAATTCCCAGGGCAACGCTACTTTGTCTGGTGCCCAAGTTCTTGCAGGTCTGTGCGAGCCACACTTTGCAGGGGCCAGCATAGGCGGGGCAGACAAACAATATATGGGTATGTTTCTTACTGGTCTGTACAAGTGGGGCATTTGTTATCACCTGATGTGGCCCATTTAACAGTAAAAGACTTTAATGGAAGGAAACCCGCTTTAAATTGGAAATACAGTTTGCGATCAAACGGTTTTAAGATTGCGTCCCAGTAATGCTTAAGTCTTGGCCAAGGTTTAAATGTTAAAAATCCCCCGTCAGCGATGTACCCTCACTTGTACTGATGGTCTTTTGACCGACTAGTTCTAGTATCTTTCTTTGATTATATATCTTGATGGGAACTGGATACTAGATGGAGTTTCCCACAATTTCGGCAATCCCATGCCTACCAGGACCCCTTTGATATCACGTAGCCAGCTGATTTTGTGGAAGTGATCCGCCTCGCTGACATCCCTGAGCCCATCAGCAAAGGCGGCCAGTTCCGGGGTGCACCAGATTCTGCACCAATATAAGATAGGTGTAGCCTGGCTAAATCTACCAGTGCTTTCCTGCCTAGGTTATACATCAAGGGTAGCACAGGAGTGCTTTGTGGTAGGCTGGTTATCATTTGGAGGAACCTTTTTTCTGCTGTGGCAAGCTGTGTTAGTTTCTCAAGGCCCCATAGTCCTGCCTCATACAGGACCGAGCTTACTACTTTCGTATTATAAATCTGCAGCACTGGGTTAACTGGCTTTGTCAGAGATGTTTTAAATTTGTTGTTTGGGGCACTGGCTAATTGGCGATGTTTCAGTATCATAGTATCAATGTGGGGCCTCCATCTCATTTCCTTCTTCAGGGTGATTCCTAAGTAAGTGAATGCATCTACCTGTTCTAGTGGTACCCCATCCAAAATTAATCTTCTGTGCTGTTTAAAAGTCATAAATTTAGTTTTTGCTGCATTAATTT
The DNA here is from genome assembly GCA_963921515.1 of Calotriton arnoldi. Taxonomy (NCBI): domain Eukaryota; kingdom Metazoa; phylum Chordata; class Amphibia; order Caudata; family Salamandridae; genus Calotriton; species Calotriton arnoldi. Next base: position 910,501 of record CAWUFW010002952.1, read on the forward strand.
TTAAACCTCGTAGAGAGCAGAAGTCTTCAAAGCGTAATAACGCACGCTGTAGGCCACTTGGAGTTTTTGAGATGATAAGCGTTGAAATTGGTATCTTTTTACCTGCTAAAACCGGTGCATGAGTGGGGATGGTGGCTAAAAATGTAGCGACTCCATTAATAAAAAGGGAGAATAATGTGGGTGCCATAACACACCCTTGGCGCACTCCCTTTTCCACAGGGAAGGGATCTGTTACGTTCCCTTGGGAACCCCAACGAATTTGTGCAAAATATTTATCATGGAGACGGACAATAAGGGAGAGCAAATCTGTAGCACCACCCAAAGTTTATTACGTGAGACCAGGCCAAAAGCTGACTTAAGGTTGACAAAGGCAGCATACATGCTGCCCTTGCCAAGAACTACAGTCCGCCAGTATATTAAAATAAATCAGAAGGCTTGATCTATAGTGCTGATATGTCCCCGAAAACCTGCCTGAAGTGGGGTTAAAATATTGTTAGCGTCTATCCACTCTTGGACCTTTGCCAGGACAAGGCGGGCTACTAACTTTTGATTGGAATCAATTAGGCTTTTTGGCCTATAGTTTCCTGGCAAAGACATGTCACCCTTTTTATATACTGGAATAATCTCCGCCCCCCGCCAGGAGTCCGGGATGGGGGCACCATGGGCAATGGCATTTGCCAGTAACATTATGTACCTACTCCATTTGTCCTTGTCGTGTAAGAAGACATCGGCAGGAATACTGTTGATGCCTGGGGCTCTCCCCCGTGCAATGGCACTGAGTGCCGCTCTTACATCATCTATGTCAAAAACCTTGTCAGTTAAATAAAAGTGGGTGAGGAAAGGCTCGCTAACCTCCTCATCATTGTTAGCATATTCTATATCAAAGTGGTTAACCCAGGAGTCTGGTGCTACATGGTTTTGCGGGGAAGTGAGTCTCCACACCTACCCCATTTTACCAGGTTCCAGAAATGTTGGAGTTTATTTCTGGTACATGCTAGTTTAAGGTCCTGCCAACCATTTTCATCCCATGTTTTTTTAGCGTTTTCCTGTGCCTTCTTGTAGGTTTTCCTGGCGTTCTGTACTCTACACAAGTCGCCCGATCTAATGGCCTCCCCTAATAGTCTGCGGGCTTGCTTACATTCTTTATTAAACCAGTGGTGCTGGGGCCTTATGCAAATCTCCTTAGCCTTGTAGGGTCTTTGGAAGTGTGAACGCATTTTAGCAAATAATGTATTATGGATCATTATTATGACATTAATTGGCTGAGAATCTAGGAGGGAAGCCTCCATCTCTGCTAACTCGTTCTTGGTATCACTGGCAATAGTTGACAAAGTATCCGTTTTTTCTAAGATCTTGGACCATTTAAGTCGCTGCATGTCATTGGTGGTTTGTAAGTCTCTGGTGGTTAGTAAATTGGGTGTGTGTGTTGGTTCGTGTAGCTTCCTAAATTCGAATACAGAACATAATGGATTGTGATCACTCTCCAAACGATCTAACACAACCATATCCTCAAGGGCGTGCCAAAGTTTTAGATCAATTAAGAGGTAGTCAATACAGCTTGAATGATGGCCGTTATTGAACTTAATGGCCCCTTGCCTACCAGAAATGGTTCTACCATTGGCCGCCCTTAAGCCTTTTTCTAGGCAGATAGCTTTAAGTTGGATAGCCGCTTCTGTCCATCTTTTGATTGATGATAGTTCTAGACATGGGATACCCCACTGCGCATCTTCCTCCCCCGCCAGGTCGTTTTACCCCCTATCAAGTGGCTCAAAAGTCTAATTAAAATCCCCCGCTATGACAACTAATGGGGCCCGTGAAAGGTTATCTAAAAGCTCATCTAGAGCCGTTACAGTTTCAGACCTCTGCCTACCTCTATGTCCTCTTGCATATGCATTATAGATATCGATGTTACCATAGCGACTGTTCACCAACCGGATGGCAAGGATATCCGGGCTCTGGGCCTGAAGTTCCTGTATCTTAAGGCCAATCTCCTGACAAACCCAGATTGTTAGCCCCCCCGATGGACGACCCTTTCTGCCACGAATTGCCGGGATATGATAGTTTAAATAGCCTAGATTATAAAGTGGATCTACAGTCCATGTTTCCTGGAATACGCAAATGTCGTACCGTTCAACAAAGCTGTTCCAGTCGGGGACAACACCCGATAACCTTTTCAACTTCTTTAGCTTCTTCACAATAAGCATATCTTCAATGCATTCAACATGCGTACACCAATATCTCACAAAATAAACACAACAATGATTAATATTCACGACGCATAACACTTTTGATACTCATACCTCCAATACAGCAAGTGCCTTTGAAATCGCACCTTGTCAGTCTTTAAATTCTGGGCTTTGGGGACTTGGCATTACCCAAACTTGGGGCAATAATTTATAGCTCATCTTCTCATAACATAAATCGTCTTTCTGCTGCCAAGTTTTGCTGGAGCAAGAATTCGTTTTAAATTAAGAAATTTCGGTTTACCATCATCTGGGCTGTTTCCTTCTCTATTTACCTTGTCTAGGGCTGCATGGATCTTTGCCGCTATTTTAAAGAGGTGGAGAAAAATGCAACAGATAAATTATCATCACAATCATATATATATTTTCAGTCAATAAAAAGAGTTAGGTGTAAGTTTAAAGGGTTTTATTAATCAAAATCTTTTAGTTGATCAACTTTATTGGGTCATCAAATAAATTCATCAATGCATAGGGCCTGATTATGAGTTTGGTGTTCTTACCGCCATACTGCCACGTCAGCGGTCCCAAGAAGACCACTGTGGCAACGGTCTCCTGCCTGACATATTACAATCACCCTGATGTGCCGGCGGCAGTCTTTTTGTCTTTCTGATGGCGGTGAGTGTTTTTCATATTCGTTGATGCATGTGTGCATATTTTGACTGCACAAGTGTTAAATGTACACATATGCATGACACATGTGGAAAAAAATACGTACTACCCATAGCTGGATTTTGGACCATTTGTGCCCAGTCCAGTCAATGGGTAAAAAGTACAAAATGGACTTACCTAGATTTCGGCTCCAACAGGGTCGTTTTCTTCAGGGTCAAGATGCTGCTGTGAAGAGGGACCTGGAGAAAGGATCCTCGTCAGACATTGTAGGGACGAAAAGGAAATGGGTGAGCATGCACCCCAAATCCTTCGATTCTGACGACTCGAAGCAGGCAGTCTTACTGCCACAGTCTTCTCACTGGAAAGGCAACTCATGATTCAGACGCCAGTGAAACTTTTCTGTATCGCCCTATGACAGCTGCTTTCCCCCGACCGACGCCGCGGCGGTCTGTGAACGGATAGGCAGTGCTCCGGCGGTCTTTTGAACAGCAATCGGACAACATCGTAATATTGCAGTGGACCGCCTAGTCAGCGACGGAGAATCTGACGATGACGCAACAGCAGAGGTGGGACCGCCAAACTCATATTCAGGTCCTTAGTCATTAGAATCTTATTAAAGCAATCAATAAACAATAAGAATCATAAAAATGCATTAATTGTGTTCCATAAAGCATGTGGGAAAAAAGAGTCAGTCAAAACCCATAAAGAGTTCTGGTTCAAGAGAGTGAGAGAAAGCATAAAGCTTTAGCAATAAATCACCTCAAATAGATAAAAAATGTAAACACAATTTCCCATAAAGATACATTCAAGAAACTCAGTTGAGTCTCAGATCTAAGTGGCGTAAAACCTAGGTAAAATGATCAAAATGGAGTGGGGGTTAACTACTCTAGGAACGCGCGCTTATATGAAAAATACATTTCATGATAGTCAGCTACATTTGTATCTCCAATCTTCCTTCAGCCAATCAGCGTTCTATGCTCTCCTGGGAACAGGATCACTCCTCATCTTCTCACCAAGAATACAATAGTTCTTAAACAGCATTATCAATTTGAATCAACTATAACCTAGTATGGGGCGGTCTCTCATTCAGAGTTACTTTCCCACATTTACTTATACACTTCTAACCATTTAAATCGAATATCTGAACAATGGACTATGTAGAAGTTGAAGCATCTGTATAACTAAAAGAAAGCATTTAGTGGCAAACATTCACTGAAAGGGTCAAAATCAAGTTTGAATGCTGATTTTACATGTATGTATTCTTTATTTTCCCATTAAAAGACTAACTTCTAATCATTTGCAAAAGTGAGCTTTGTTTAAGTAGAAACATTTTTTTATATGTAATACTTTATAAAACTTCATTTTTTATTATGAAAAACATTTTTATGTAGAGGTGAAGAGTTAAACATTTTAGTTTTATCTACATTCTTCAATAATATCCTCTCCTGTTCAGGTAATAAAATGTTTGTGTTTTTGCATTTTGAGCAAGTCAATTTTTAAAGCAGTGTTACTATAGTCATTTGAGGCTTAGTACGTGAAAAAATCATAGCTGGGAGCATTTTGTCACATTTTAAATACATTTTCTTTCTTTAAGGCTTGCACGTTAATACAGCAGATTCATAATAACTACATTATTTTGTGTTTTATTTAAAACTCTTTCTCAAATGTAAATTGAGATCTTCATATGAATGCTCTTCAAACTCTGCACGGAATTATTTCTAAAGTCAGCTTGTGTACAAAATACCACTTGCTGATACTGTAACACAGCAGGTTACTGGAATGTACTTCAGGATTCTACCAAAGGTGTGCAGACACTTGACTATGGATTTCAACATATGCATGTATGCTCCAATGAAGACCATGTACCATGGTGTGAGATGTTATTTCGAGGAAAATACAAAGGTGATGGCTGGAATGCTTGCAAATAGTTTTAGCCACTAGCAATTGCTTGGGCATCATTTGAGTCCTTTGTTTTGAAACCAGCATACCTTTCCAGAGAGAGAGACTAGTTATATGAAAATCTGCCTTGGTCCTTCCTGCTCCAGTACGAACAGTCTAGCCAAAACAACAATGCAAAGTCCCCGCTGAACAGGAACACAAGCAACTCCAGACCTTCTTCAGCCTACTTCTGCCTCGTCATTGAGGTACAGCTTGAGTCCTGTGGCACAAGGGGAATGGAATCCCCACCTGGGCATACCCATTGCACTAGGGCCATCATGCTGATTAAACTAAAAAGTGATGGGTGGAAAGCATGCAAATAGTTTCAGCCACTGACAATAGCTCTGGGCTGCTTTCCAGTCCATAGTTTGTTCACCCACTTTACCACTCAAGACAAAGAGCAGCTGTACATAAATAACACCACCAGGCTCAGCCTCTCATAACACAATAACCTCACCTTGGTGGTCATCATGCACACCATGAAAACACTTCAGATATAGACTCAAAACAAAAACAAAATCCTCCCAACCACACACCCTACATGGTGTAGCTTGCTATCCATGTGGGTAAGCACTTCAGCACCCCCCCCCATAGAGGTAGAGCGCTATACAAATGCTACAATACAATACCTCTTAATAGCGGCTCATTTGTGATATATTGACATATTGGTGACACAGTGACATGCTGGCTATCCCAACATCATGGTGGCCTATTGTCAACAGCAAGACTCTGCAGGAATGTCAAAAACTCAGGCACTACCCCAACACCCTATGTATCTCTACATGATTACAATAAGTTACATGCTAACCATCAGAGACTTCTGGGGAAAAGGGGATGGGGAAGAGAAGAGATCCAAGCTGAGACAGTTATCTCTGCAAGCTACTGAAGGATTCTTCATTATCAATAGTCCAATACAGGTGACAAATATGGCAGGTACTATAGGAAATAGATAAAAGTATGCATGAATGCTTTTAAAATATCAATATATCTATGCACTTTGTGTCTGCACTGCGACTGTGAAATGGTTGTTGTGGACAGCTATTTATCTTCAGTTAGGATTTAACTGAAATTGAAATCTATGCTGTTATCTAAATATAAGAAGGGAATACCCTGTTTATCTTTCTGATCACAACCCCCACCCAACATACAAATATTCATAATGCGAAATATGACATGCTGTAGAAGAGGAATAAGTGAAATGCAAAAACAACACTATAAGTGATAAAGGAAAATCTGGTTGTTACATCACAACCTAATTTCCAGCTTCATAGAGTATTACTGTGATTGTTAATTCACAGTCACCATTTGAATTCTTTATTTCTATTCAGAGTTCCAAGGTTGTCAGAGTTCTGGTATGAATTTGTGTTCTATAGCACACAAAAATCCGTAAGCATTTCCTTTGGGAATTATGTCATAAGAAAATATTGAAGTCAGGACATAACTGTATAAAGCATTTCAAAAGCTCAGCTAGATATTCACTGAATTAAGGCTCCGAAGTGTACTGGTTTATTTGGGACGTGCTCTGTCTGAGAAGAACAACATTTAACTAATCCAATGAAAATGGGACCATTGTCTAAGACTCTGAGAAAACCCTGCATTTTGAGAGGTTACAGGAACTCTTGTGATGATAGGTCTTTAGTCTTGAAATGGAACACAAGTCAGTCATTCTAACCCAAAAGAGCAAAGATGTCCTTTATTGGAGATTGGCAGGCCAATTCTGCCTGATATTTTTTTTTTCTCTTGTGATGAGGGTGTGACAGAAAGGAGACTGAGAAGTACCACCGTGGTTAGGAACACATGCAACAGTGTTTGTTAGGATTTTGTGTCTGTTGCTTCACTGTTGGATCTGTTATTTCATTGCTAAAGCGTAGTAATTTCATCATTTATAGTGATAGGTTTTCTATGATAATATTATTAAAGTTGTCTGAGGCCTGAGCATGTACAATTGTGTGGTGGTGTGAAATGTTTGATATATTAAACTCCTTTAGGAGAGCCTGCCTAATTGATATGCCACCTATTCATTGATGCTAAAACATGTCAAATTACCTATCCCTCCTTGAGTATTATATAGAAAGCAAATTGTGCCAGTAAGATCAGTTGTCTACCCCCGTAATTCTTGATGTACGTCATGTGATGCTAGTCTATGGAATCTGGTATAATGATAACATAACATATGACTATGCTCTACAATTTTTATATGTATCTGACTGTTATTAGCTGGTTGACTAATATCAGGAGTATGTGTAACTGACAGTGACTGGGGCTAAGAGGATTTAACTTCAATGTCTCAAGCAAGGATTTTGCATAATCTTACCATAAGGTTAAACGACGCTCAGAAAAAAGGGACATCTTATAAAGCAAAGTTCAATCTGATTTTCTTTTTTTGAAAAGGCTAAAGCAACAATATTAATCGTTTGTGCATCACACATGGCTATCTGACTTGAACCTGTAGCTAAATAGCATGTGATATGCTGCCCACCAGATGCAACTGGAGAAGTAGCAATAATGACATGCTCTGACTTACAATAAAAACAATTAACTAAAATTAAGCAAAGCTTCAATTGTTTATTTATTTATTTACCTATGTATTTATTCGCGTAACATTTTTACATAGTTCGACTCTGACTTAAACTGGACATCAGTGCGCTTTACAGAAATAACTCATAAAGTGATGAATCGTGAAAAACCAATACAAGGAACAAAAGTTAACAAACAGTAACAACAATCCAGGGAGAACTTGGTAGTTGGTACATCAGTAGATAGTAGTAATATACAAATACATTCCAGTGGTTAGGAGCAATTTTCAGGACTGCAACATGTTTAAGTGAGGAAGTGGCAAGAGAGGTAATTGAAAATGTACAGGTGTACTAACAAACAGAAATGTTGCTGATTTTTACAGAATTGGCTGAGGTTTTCTTGGTGCCTTTGTTCATTTCCAACACAGGACTGATATTATTAAAAATGACTGCTCAGTGAACAAACCAAAGACCCCTTTATTGAGGCCAAGCATTCTTGTGGGAGTTAAAAGAAACAGCAATACAACCTGCACTACAGATATCAAATGTGGGGGCCCCAGCAGAGTTGAAAATGTGACTGTGCACTCACTGGAACTGCTGGCATGTCAGGCTGGGTTTGGAGGAGTCACAGGCCATGTGTAACCAAAAGTTGCACCCAGATACTCAGAGAACGTGCATAGGAGGAAGATAATTTGGAACCCAGGCTAAAGTTCTCCGTTAAAAGAAAAATATTCACTTATAATGAAGAGCAAATGAGTAATAAAATGTCAAACAAAATAACCTATATGAATAAAAATAATTGCCTTGCAAACAGATTCTGAGACTGTCAGACAATCTTGTGTTGCAAGAAAATACTTCTTTCACTCTGCAATACATAATTCATACTAGCAGAGTAATCATCGGTGACATTAGCCAGTTTCAAATTCAAACTTCAATTTTGGTATGGCATTCAAAAGAAAATGTAAAATAGTTTAACCAAAATGTGCTTTCGACCTCCAATGCAAACAAATGTATGCAGGTGTTGTGGGCATAAATGCTTCTCTTGCTCATATATGTATTGGATGTATGGCTTATACTCAGAGGTGTAATTATCCAAACATGTGTAAGTGAATAATTTTCTTTAGAAATGTACAGAGTTAATCAGGTACATTAAGCTCATTCAATTGAGTTATGTGTTGAGTATAATAATGCTTTGTGCAAAAAATCTGTACAGAAATACTGCTAAATAATGACCCCTGAGGCCCCTACTTTAAAGTACAGATTAGTGGTGCGACATTATAATTGGAGAAATATTTATGGATGTACAGAGAAGTCCGTCCAGATGATGCTCCTTTAGACTTATTATCTTTTAATTGAATACAACATCGATGACTACTTGTGCAACTAACTCTAGAATTTTAAACCTTATTTTGTGTACTCTAAGGGGGATATTCTCAAGAACGTGTGATAATTACCGCAAAATTAGCTTAACGCAACTTTGCACATCGCAGTCTATCGCAGGAAAATAACGCTGTGTTAACGTTGTATTCTCAACACGGCGGTAACATGCGATAGTCTCACGCTAACCCGTCAAACGACCGCGATAAAATTACCGTGACGGCAAAAAAACGCGAAACACGAACGCGAAAAAAGTTGCAAAGTGGCCAACCGCGATAAAAAATCAGCGATAACCAGCGACAGGCCTGCAATTCCCACGCGTCATGCGGGAAAATGCACTATAAAAACACTGAAAAACACAAACAAAATAATTCAAACTGCGTAGCACCATGGAGGAAGCCGGAGCAAGTACAGAGGTCACCCAATATTCAATCAGAAGGGTCCGTGAGTTGCAGTGCACTGGGGTAGGGGCACCAGAGCTGAGCGTGCTCATGTGAAGAAATTGTCTAGGATTGTGTCCCTTCGGGAAATTCCTGCTGCAGCTGCAGTGGAGTGTGTTACACCTGCCTCATCTTCCTCATCATCGTCCCAGGTCTTCCCCACTGCCTGAGGTGACATTGTTGCGTGAGCTGCCCACAGCACAAAACTCAATCAGAAAGGGTCCATGAGTTGTGGTGCACTGAGTTAGTGGCACCTGAAGAGCTGAGCAGGGTATCAAGCTGATGATGGCATCCAAGACAGGTGTAAGGTACTTGGATAGGGCTGGCTGTGAGACTACTCCGACTCTGGCAGTTGTTGGTTGGAAGGTCCCAGAGGCCAACAGGTGCAGCACAGCCAGCAGCTTTGTCTGCGGAGGGATGTTGGTTGTCCGCTGTGTTGGTACTGTCAGCCTGTGGGCAATGTGGGTGAGGATGCGGAGGATGGTTGTCCTTTTGAGCCTGTAGTGGGCAATGACATCCTCTGGTGTTAAGTCTGTGAGGCTGGTGCGTTTTCTGAAGGTCCGCTGTCTTTGTCTGTGCTGCCTCTGTGGTAGTCCGGGGCGGGTTCCGGGGGGTGGCAGGCCTGGGGTGGTGGCGGTGGGTGTTGTGGCCCTCTTGGGGCTCCGAGCTGCATGATCAGTAGCTCCATGGCATCTGTTGTTCTTCAGGTGTGGCTCTGGGCTGGGCTCCCTTTTATGGTGCAGGTTGTCGTCCGACTTAACACCAGGTAAGAGCAGGTGTTAAATCCCTGCTGCTAACGCGCCTTATCGCCTGTTTTGGGATCTTATCGCCGATCTGGCTGGTCGTTGGGAATATTGCGAAGTGGTGTTATCGTGGCTTTTTGCACAGGAACGCCTACTCTGCATCTCATTAGCGTTAGTTGCCGGTGTCATCCATGGCGATGTTTTTTGCGGCTGCTATCACAGGATAACTGGCGATATCGGCTGTTAGCACCAGCTTGTGAATAGGGCGATAAATCTATCGCCACTTTGGCTGCGATAAAGTGCCGCTAACTCAGCGATAAGTCCTTGAGAAAATGCCCCTTAATGTTTAATGTTTTGGCTTATTGTAATATGTGTGTTTAGTCTCACTTTTTGTATACCAACTTGCTGATAAAATAAATATGATTTCTTTTGTATGGCATTGGAAGGAACCTCCTATTGTTTTATCACATGAGAACTATTTGAGTTCCTACCCTGATCATGGAATATAATGCCCTTATTTTCTAAAAACGGTAGAAAAGTATGTCTACAAGAGTCAGCCTAGAGATTTACTTGTTTGTGTACGACTACCAAGATGACCTCTCTTTGGGGGACCTTTAAGTTCTATAAAAACGATTGGGGTGTACGTCTTTAGCGAGTCAGAGGGTACATAAGTCACTGAAGACAGACCCATATCATTTAGAGATTTCACCAATGAAATGTCTGGAGTACTAACAGCTTTGCTTCTGTGGCCGTATGCAGAGGTCTGGGACATGTTTTGATTAGATGGCTGCAGTTGAAGTTATATATTTATGGTACCTAGCCATAGCAGGAATATAGTGATATGTTAAATAGCTAGGAAAGACTTTTGTATGGCTGTAAACAAAGGGTAAAGAAATTAAAATGTAATAGAAAGTCATTGTGTGGGCCTGTTTCCACACAGCAGATATTGCTAATGCATTTAGAGAATTTTATGATAGGCTATTGTGACCAGCGGCAAGGAATAATTAGGGCTTGCCAGAAGCCTTTTCTGAGGCAACTAAACGCCACATTTGTCACCCAGTTTTCAGGAAAGTCTGTAGGTGCCTTTCAAGACAAGCAATAGTGACAGCACACAAGGATCCTAGGGCTTGTATGATTCCTTGAGTGATTTGTTATGAATAGCTGCGTACATGCTGTAAGGCACCCCCTGAACCCCTATTGGTGGAAGTGATAACAAGCCATCCCAGACTTGATGAAGATGAGATGAGTTGCAAGTCATAAAAGTCTTTGAGCAACTAATTTGCAACCAGTCTTTTTGCAGCCAGTATCTAATGTTCAGCCGCGGTCCGTGCAGGTAACAGCGGTGGGGCCGGGTGGGGGTATTTCGCGCAATGATGCAGAAGGAAAATTAAATAAATAATTAATTTTCCCTCGGCATTCTCCGTCGGAATGCCCCCCCACCCGGCCCCACCGCCCTACCGCTGTTACCTGCACAGACCTCAGCTGCTAATGTTGCAACTAGGAAGGAATGAGTCTTTGATTGAGGAATAGTTACCTTTAGGCATATATATATATGTCCTAATCACAAGATACCATGACATAAGCAAAGTTGGCATCGGCTCACTGTTGTCTGTATTGCTACTCTAGACTACAGCAAACAAATATGGTCAAAAAGCAAGGCTACCAAAGCTCTCTTTATGAATCCTGGTTTCTCCAATCGGTCCTCTGACTGATGAAAGGTACGGGTCCTATAAAGTGAAGCACACTTATGGCACTCATATGTGCTTTTCTGTCTAAGGTGAAAGGCTTAGCAGACAGGAAGTGAAAGTCAGTGTGGACCGTGTAAAATAATGTATCAAAGTTCTGGAGGCTGTGCCTGAAACATTCCAAATATAAACCAAGGGCATTTACAATGACCACCAAAATTGCAGGATTTAAAAACAATGAACATACTTAGCCACCCATACTTTGTGAGGAAGGGGTGAATTTGAATCAATGGACGGGAAGTTGCGAAATTGGGGCTCATTTCAAAATAAATTACGAGGTAATGTCCACCTCAACTTAAACCTGCATGTGGTTTTCTTGCTGGGATTCTGTGTGCTTCGAAAAAAACACAGAATTTAAGCAAAACGATGTATCTTCAGCCACAGTCTTTGCAAAACTGTGAATAGTTCTTGCATGTTTGACTTCTCGATCTCTAACTGTGCCATTTTGATTTAATGCAGAGTAATGAGATGAAGACTATAGTGAGTGCACTCCTCTCAGACACCTATGATGTGATTGAAGGCCCTCTGAATTCATGTTTATAAGGTGGATGAAATAGGTAAATAAAGTGATTGGTTGTCACAATATGCACACCTTGGCATTACAGCCCGGATGCAAATATGCATTTATGGTTATGTTAATGTTAAGAATGATTTATAAAGCGCGCGTACACCAGGTGGTTTCATGGCGCTGTAGAAGGCTCTGTGTGCTATCAATGAAAACATTAATTGTAGGCTTGTGCAAATAGCCATGTTTTAAGGGACTTCCTAAACTGCAAGAGGTTCGTGCAAGACCGTATCTCAAGCGGGAGGGAGTTCCACAGTTTGGGGGCAAGGGTAGCAAATCTGCGGCCTCCTTGACGCACCCGCTTGAATGTCGGAGTGATGAGGAGTGAGAGGTGGGCAGAACGCAGGTTACGTGAGGGAGTATGCCTAGATATCAGGCTATTAATAAATGCGGGGCTATTGCCATGCAAGGATTTAAAAATGAGGCAGCCTGTTTTGAAGGTGCATCGCTGGGAAATGGGGAGCCAGTGCAATTTCCTCAGCAAGGGAGTCGCTGGTTGCCATTTAGGTTGTCGAAAGACCAGTCGGGCTGCATGGTTTTGGGCCATCTGAAGCCGTTTGAACAGGTAGAGTGGCATGCCCAAGTATACAGAATTGGCATAGTCCAGGTGTGCAGGACGGTGGCTATTATGACCTGGATCAGTGCTTCCTGAGTGAGAAGGCGATGTATCTTCCTGATCTTGCGCAGTTGAAAAAAACACTTAGAGATAACCGCGCCAACCTGGGTTTTTAGTGATAGGTCATTGTTGAGGGAGACTCCTAGTGTTTTAGCCGAGGGGAGGGAGGGGAGGGGATCCTAGCTCTGGTGGCCAGTAGTGGAGACCCCAGTACTTGTGACTGTCCCCAGTGAGAACAAGCTCTGTCTTACCAGGGTTTAGTTTGAGATGGTTGTGGTCCATCCATTGTTGGATATGCAGCATTGTAGCCTGGAAATCGGTGACCGAGTTGGGTGAATTGTCAATCTTGAAGAGTAGTTGAAGGTCATCTGCATAGTTAAAAACCGTCACCTTCCTGTCTTTGAGGGTGAAAGAGTCAGAAATTACATGTTGCACATACTATGAAGCAGCTAGACACTTAGCATTAGCTAACATGCTGAAAGTCTCACTGTAGATGAAAGAGGGTATTTTTCTGGTAGTATTCAAATATTTGCATCTTACAATGGTGGGCAATGTTTGGTTTGACATACTGGCAAGCCCGCTTCCCTAATAACTTTTGTCAGGAAGTGTTCCATACGTGTAAAGCCTGATGTAATTGTTGATTTAAATTCCTTGCACACCTTATAAATATCCCAACTTTAAAAAAAACAGAATCACATTTATTCCTGATACAATTATAAAAGTCATACTAATGCATAAATGAACCCTTATTCTTTTTATAGCTACAATATAGTAGCAATCAAGGCTGTGCACCCAGGGGCGGCTCTTCCACTAAGGCAGAGGAGCAACGCCCTATTGCCTTTCGGCACTGCAAAAAAGGAAACATAAAATTATTATAATGCAAGGTTATTATCATTTTATTTTTCTTTGCTGAGGCAGCTTTGCGGGGCGGATGGGGCTGCTCTGAAGACAGCAGCAGAGGGAGTGGTGAGCACACTTTGTAAGTGCGCATGAATATTTCGCCGGCCGTCTGGCGCCAGCCAAACATTCATGCGCACTTTGTATGTTCTCCACCCAGGCTGTGTTACAGCCTGGGTGCAGAACATGCCCAGGCTCCCATTCCCTGTCTACAGCCTTGTGATTGGCTTAGGGAGCCTGGGTGCTTCCTGCTAGCAGAGAAGCCAGGAAAAGACGATGGAGAGGACGGAGACAGCTGTCCAGCTGTCCAGCCAGCAGGTAAGTGAGCTTATTTGTTATACACCTCCCTCCCTCCCCCTCCCTGCAACCCCTGCACCAACGATTCACAGGAGCAGCCGCCACTGTGTGCACCCAGGTTGTATAGTGAACCTGTTACATTAATCGAGGTGCAGTCACAAAGACATTTGAGTACTGAAGTAGTAGTCCTGTAGCACTAATTCACAAACTTATAAATGCTTTTGTGAATTAGCCCCATCCAGTTTTGACTACTGATCTAGTCACATCCTGTTGCCTTTTTGCAGGTACAACAATTGAGCACACAGCCTCCTAGTAATAAGCCAGTTTGTAACAGGACAGAGAGTGCACATAAGGGGAAACATCCAGACACAACACTTTTGACTGAAGATTCCTGGAAGTACTTTTCAAGGTTATGATAAGGTTGACGTCTGAAAATTCACTTTCTATATTAATACTATTAAGATAATTGTATGGATTACACTCCAAGAATCACCAAATATTTTGGTGGGGAACTATCGACATCTATTATTTAGCAGCCATTTCCATAATATTAACACTGAGATGTTAGGGGTGCGTTATTGCCAGCAGTTTGAATTTTGGTTTTATTCTCGTGCTATCTGAATGCACGCATTATGGGGCATATTCTCAAGAACGTGTGATAACTACCACAAGTGTAGCTTAACACAATCCTACACATCGCAGTCCATCGTGGGAAAACAACTCCGTGTTAACGTGGTATTCACAACACAGCGGTACCATGCGATAGTCACAGGACAACGCATCAAATGAACGCGTTAGAAACAACGCGACGCCGCAAAAACGCGTAACCCCAACGCGAAAATAGTAGCGATGAGGCCAATCGCGATACAAAAATCTACGAAAACCAGCCACAGGCCTGCAATTCCCACTCGTCATGCGGGAAAATGCACCATAAAAGTAGAAAAAAACATACGAACAAAAGCCAAACAACAGCGAAGCACATTGGAGGCAGCCGGGGCAAGTACAGAGGACAACCAGAACCCCACAAGCCCCACGGAGGACCAGCCTGGGACCTCGGGGTCAGGGAAGGGCAAGGACAAGAAGAAGAGGAAGACGAAGTTCAGTCCGCAGGAAAACAGGATCCTGATAATGGAGGTGATAGAACACCATCAATCACTGTTCGTCACCTCCACTGTGTCACTGGCAACTAAAAATGGAATATGACAGACCATCGTGGACAAGGTGAATGCAGTCGGAGTGCTGAAGAGGACAATGGACGAGGTCAAGAGGCGCTGGAATGATGTGAAGCGCAAAACCAAGCTGAAACTCGCAAACAACCAGAAGGCAGCAATGCAGACTGGAGGTGGGAGTCCTGCGCCGCAGGAGGAGCTGGACGAGATGGAGGAAATGGTGTCCACAGTCATCAGTGGGGGACGGTGGCAGGAGTCGGGGGACCGGACACTGCTCAACATGACCGGACACAACAGCAACAGGGTGAGTAACCACCAGGGACTGGGGGGACGGGGGAGATGGGCACAATGGCACACATGCACAATTAAGCATAGCACATCTGCGGACAAAACATACCCAGACCCACAACTCCCACCAAGAGACCAATGCACACAGGTATGTATGCAACATCTCAGCACTGCAGAAGCACAGAATCCAGAGGCACACCGCATGGAAGGGAGGAGGGCAGCTAAATCAGAGCTGCAGGGGCGGCTCCCCTAAAATGCGGCACACACACATAACATGCAGAGCACATCAACATTGACAACGAGGTGGTACAAACCGCAACACGTCCACAACAGAACAGAGGACACAACAGGTACCGCATGTGCGTAGAAACTGGCCAATCACATATGGCACTGCAGGGAAATGTGAGTTGACAATGTACAAGTACAAACTCACATCCGTGATGTAGTCGGAATATCCACTGTCCCGCATCAAATAGGCAGCTCCCCCCAAACAGTCACAATGTACACTGTCATGCAGTCTGAATGCAGACATGTACAATGCGTCAACATACATGTGTACACGATGTCAAACTGCATCTCCCCTTCAATTTGCAGGGGGAAATCCAACACCTCCTGCAGAGCAGTCCGAACCTCTCTTCTCTGATGACGAAGAGGACCACCACACCTTTGACTCAGACGCCCTCGAACAGCTCGTGGAGAGCCTCCGCAGCCCACTTCCAGGATCAGGGCAACCCAGCTGCCACGAGGAGCCCCTCCTGCACAGTACACACAGCAGGCAGCACCCACCACCATGGCTGCCTCCCAGGACCCCCATGACGAATACATGGCTTTCCAACGCCTTGTGTTGGGGTGCCAGGAGAAGCTGGCTGAACAGGTGCAGGTGGGGTTCGACCGCATGGCAGCCAAACTAGACGCCATACGTGGGTGTCTAAGTCCCATCAGGGACCACTCACAGTCCCTAACGGACGCCCACAGTCCGCTCCATGCCCTCCAACGGACCATGGATGACATCGCCAGAGTCCTGACTCTGCGACAAGAACGACTGTCTAGCCAGAGTTCCTCCAGCGATCTCGCCCGGGCGTTGGGACACATGCGGAGGATCATGGAGAACATGGAGCGGACGCAGGCGGAAAGAGCGGCTGCCATGGCTGCACACCAGCGAGAGGTAGCTGGGTCCCTCAATGCCCTAAAGACCTTCCTCATGGCATTGCTGCCACAAGGCCTGGCGCTGATGCATGCTGCTGCTACCACCCCATCCACATCTCCGGCCCCTGATGTGTCTGTGCCACACAGTGCTGGGGACAGTACACCACCACCCACATGTGAGGCACATGCAACAGCAGAGGACGAAGATGCGGATGAACCCACCCTCGTGGTCAGGAGGACGCAGTAGCATTCATCTCTGCCATGTGGCCTGTTTCTGCTTGGTTTTGCCCTCTGCATCATAACCTTCCACTGTCGCCCGATGCACTCTGCGACACTAACCTCGGACCTCGACATGGACTGCCATATTCTGTTTGGTCACCAATGACACAGCTATCAGACTGCGGACTGTAGTTCTCCTCTCCTGATGTACCTGTCATTCCCTGAAGGACTATGGCTGGCCCACCACGGGGCGACAATGTGAAGTGGGGTTGGCATGGCCCTGTACTGCTCCAGCTGCAACACTCCCTTGAATGTGTAATAAACATTCATATCCACACAGATGTGTCATGTCTATGATCTTTCAAGTGTGGAAGTATGGATGAATGTAGGGTCAGTGATTCCCCCTTACGTCCATGTTGCCCATGTTGTGGGACTATTGTCACAGGGTGACAGATTGCCGATTCCGGTCCAGGTGGTGCCGACACTACAACGGAGACACATCCATTAGCCACTTCCTTGTCCAGCCCAGGACGGAACCACGCCCAGAGCCCCGGGGTCATTGTTTGCACCCTTACGCTGGCCTGGCATACGCCAGGACAGCCCACTCCGATTACGCACACAGGGGGGGATGACAGCGCTACATGTCCTAGGTCTTCACTGTGGGGATCTGCAGCTCACAGGTCTAGTTGTCAGCATGCCACAGCCACTCCCTCACGGCTGGTGTACACCCACACCACACCCATCCAGCACTGGCGTCACAGGACATGTGACCCTGGCAATAAAAATGGCCTGGCGCAGGTGCTGGATGCCATTTCCACTCTCTCTGACTGGGTGTCTCTGTGTAGTCCTCATGTTTGCATGAGGGCCTAGGGCCCTGCCACCTCACATTGCCCAGTGCCAGGGGTGACATGATGGCGTCCGCACAACGGGACTCAATCATTAAGGGTCCATGGCTAGCGGGGCACAGACTTGGTGGCACCGGATACACTGCGGCAGGCACAGGCACCCCGCCACGGGACGGTGTCTTGCGGTGCAGTGAGATAGGGGCACCTAAAGTGCTGAGCGGGTGTGCAGCCTGCGATGATGCGCTGTCCTGGCGGTCTGGACTGGCAAGGATTAGTGTGAGCCCTGCTGGGCCGCAGTGTAGGCCTGGGCCAGCGGGCAGTGCGTCCCTCCCACCACGTGGCATTGCGTCGCGCTTCACAGAGTTAGTGGCACCTCAAGCGCTGAGCGGGTGTGCAGCCTGCGATGATGCCGTGTGCACTGATGTGGTCTCTCCCATTGCGTAATCAAGACCCAGAGTCAGGTGTGTGACCTGGTGGCCCGCGGTGCGGGGCTGCATGATGTGGAGGGTGCCATGGTCGCGGGCACTGGGCTTGGAGATCCCTCTGGAATGTGGTGGGCCCTCTTGCAGACACGCCGGGGGCAGAAGGTGATCAGTGAGGCCTGGTTGCGCAGGGGCGGGCAATCACCGCTGGGCGGCGGGAGGGCCTGGGGTGCAGCAGCCTGTGTGCGCAGGGGCGGGCAAGCGATGATGGCGTGTGCAGCTTAACGGGCTCTGCCATTCATGTCTCTGGAAACTGTTTCAGATGAGGGACCTGGGGGACTGCTGTGAATACCGGCACGTGGTTGGAGACACACCGGTGGCAGCAGGTGAGCAGTGAGGCCTAGGCCTGCAGTGTCTGCACTCTCTCCCTCTCTCTCTCCCTCTCTTTCTCTCTCCCTCTCTCCCTCTCTCTTTCTCTCTCCCTCTCTCCCTCTCTCTTTCTCTCTCCCTCTCTCTTCCTCTGTTTCGCTCTTTCTCTCTGTACTTTGATGGGCGCATGGCACACCTTCTGATCCAGATTTCTGTTTTGCAGGCTGTGACTTACAGAATGTCCTGAGACGACCCGCCATGCCTCTTCAGATTCTTTTTTTTGGGTTTGTTCTGTAATAAACGTATTGTTTGGATATTTTGATATGGGTGTATGATTTCCTTTTCTGGCCACACATGTATGTTGGGTGTTGTGATTGTGCAACTTCAGGCGATTTGTTTGGTTCATGATTTCGTGGAGTTGATGTGCAATATCTTTGTCCATGGGGGTGTGTGGGGTTGCCCGGGGTAGGGCCCGCGAGGGGTGGTCCTGGGGGTGGTAGCGGTGGGTGTTGTTGACCTATTGGGGCTCAGGCCTGCATGATGGGTTGCTCCAGGGCATCTGTTGTTCTTAATGTGTGGCTTTGGGCTGTGCTCCCTTGTCTGGTGCCGGTTGTCGTCCGACTTTACACCAGGTAGGAGCAGGTGTTAGTTTCCTGCTGCTAACGCGCCTTAGTGCATGTTTTGTGATCTTATCGCCGATCTTGCTGGTCATTGAGAATGTTGTGGAGTGGTGTTGTCGCGGCTTTTTGCACGGGAACGCCTACTCTGCATATCATTAGCGTTAATTGCCGGGCTCCTCTGTGGCGATGTTTTTTGCGACTGCTATCACAGGTAAACTGGTGTTATGGGCTGTTAGCACCAGCTTGGGAATGGGGTGATAACTTTATCGCGGATTTGGCTGCGATAAAGTGCCGTTGGCTTGGCGATAGCTCCTAGAGAATATGCCCCTATGTTTTCACAGTACGTATCGGAGTGAATTCATACCGCCAATTAACGAGTAACTTTGACCGTTTGATAACCGCTGGCATGGCTCAGCAGTTTGAATTAGCAGTTTGAATCCCCTTTACCTTATTACCACAATGTCAATGACTAATTTAGAATAACAGTTTTTACCCTTATATACAAATAGTCATTTCATTCATTACCAAATAGACGTTGACCAGATAAATGGATAAGATAAAGTGTTGTCTAGTTAACAATATGTAAATTAATGTTGAAAAACATGTATTTGTTTAATGTTGTTATAGTTAAATTTGTTCTGATTCCGTAGGTGCCTTACAACATGTAATACCGTGAAGAAAGGCTCGCAACTGCAAAAATGCATTGGGGAAGCAGAGGAGATTAACAAAAACAGGGAGTGACATGTTACAAAGCTATGAATTTAAACGAGAAAACAAAATATGAAAACGTGAACCTACTTGAATTTGTTAAGTAAGCATCAAAATAGATCTACCTTCAGATAATCTCAAAGAGTTGACTCCTTTTTTTTAAATGATGACAACTCATGTAGAAAAATAGATATAAGTATGGTATAGAACTTGATCGAGCTGTACCTGGGGAGACACAACCCAGTGTATTTATTTATTTATTTAAACAACTTATAAAGCGCGCAAATACCCGTAGGTGTCTCGGCGCTAAACGCGGAACGCAGAGAACATAAAATACTTTAGGACGAAGCCCACCCACGTTTCACCCGGTGAACAATAAAACAGTTTAATGATATTCCAACTAATCTTGAAAAATAGGACTTCCAATTATCGGTGTTCTCATTATAACAAGTAAAACATTTAGCAAGAGGCATTTTACTCCTCGCAGATATACGGGCATCCTTCTCTAAATAGGATCCAGTGTATTTTGGCCCCCAAAATAAAAGCCCAGCCTTAAAACTAAAAAAGTTATTATAAAAATATGAAAGATGGAGAATACTAATAAAAATCTCGCGTCATTTTGAGAAAAAAGATCTCCTTTACAACCATCCTGAATCATTCATTGAAACATATTGAACATTTCCTCAAAATTGTCAACAGTTTTCTTGTGTCTAATGCTAATAAAGTACTGCAGTGTATTTGTATATTCCACTTCTGCTAGGCTTCAGTCAATAGATAGAAACGTTTTCAGCCAATTGATAAGGCAATACAGTTCTGAGAATGTGATTCATTTTATCAGTCCTTGCTAACTCCTGATATTCATTTGACTGCCTCTCTTCTAATAGGTTAATTAGAAATACTTTATAATAATATAATGATGTCGCTCTTCTCTTGGGTGTGTAAAAATATATTTGTCTTATTTTAGTGAAAATCTGATGGGGACTGCAGTAGCAGCCAGTGTTTGTGACGAGTGGTGAGGTGGGCGGGCGTCTAGGCGAGGGGGGGCATAGGGGTCCCAAAAAGAGGGGGGGGGGCAAAATAAAAAATAAAAAATTTTTTTTTAAAAACGGACCTTCAGCCAGTCACGTTGCGCATCCTGCGTCGCACTCCTCTGCTCCTCTTCTTCAGGCACAGGATCCGAGAATGCCCTGTGGCCAATCCTGAAGCTGCTCTCACATAAGAGCAGCTTCAGGATTGGCCTGAGTGCCCTCGATTAGCGCTCCAGGACAGACTGGGAGTCTGTGCCTGCTCCCTCCAACTCCAGCAATGCAGCTGGGGTTGGAGAGAGCTTCACTGCCCATGATGGTTTGGCCGGCCTGGGACGGCCGGCCAAACCGTCATGCGCAGTGAAGTGAGTGCACTACCACTCCCCTCAGTGCTGTCACCCCCCATGCCCTGCCCCGAAAGCTCATCAAGAAAGGAGAAATAAAATGAGTCTCATTTTAGTTTTTCTTTCCTGACGTTTTAGTGGGGGCCGACCCACATAGCAGAGGAGCCGCCGCTGGGGGACTGTGACCTTAATCTTTGGTAGCAATAAAACATTTAGGGGTAGATTTACAAACATTTTGCGATAGCGTTAGCATCACAAAAGATTACAGTTAGGTGAAATGTTAAGTAAAAACGTAACATTTGAAACCCTAAAAACCACTTAAATTCACCAGTTATAAATATCCCAAGTAACTGTGACTAGTGCCCTAAGGTAACTAAAACGTGAGCCCTTGTCAGGCACTGCTAATTACCCCACATATTACATCACTCATGACATCTTCTATAACATTATTGATAATATCACTGAGCAAGGCAGGGCCATGAGTTATAGTTTTCTTAGGGCACGAGTTATAGTTACTTGAGATATCTATAACTAAAACTGGTAAATTCCAGTGTTTTTTAGAGCTTAAAATGTTACGTTCTTGCTGAACATTTTGCTTAACTATACCGTTACTTTAACCTTTGCTTTTTCAGTGAATATATATATATGAGTTATAGTTAGGATTGCTTTTCCAGAGACAAGGCATTTTTAGTTTTCTAATAACTTTGACGCCATTTCACGAACCTTCACAAATCTTTCCAAAATAAAGCAAATTAACCACAGCTCCTTCATGGAAAGTTTCGGGGTGATCTGTATAGTGGGGGTCAAGAAAAATGGGGGAGGCTCAAAAGTCATTTTCCCCTTGGATTTTCCATGGACTTTTGTCAGAAGCGTTTGGCAGGAAGCTAGATCTTGGTCCACAGATTGTGCTTTTTGTGATTTGCAGTTGTTTTTGAGAAATTAAGGTGGAAAAACATTTGTTTATTCGTATATTCAACGGAGTGCCTCAAACACATTTAAAAAAAATAGAGTGTTCTAATTGGGCCAGGAAGATTTTTCTCCCTTGGGCCAGTTTGCTCCCACAGGAGTCAGACTCCCTGGAGTGAGCACTCTGGATGGCTGCCAGCAACATGAGAAGATTTTGCTAGCAACTACTAGCGGACTCGGGGACTTAGTCCCATGCCCTGAAATTGGAAAATAAAAAATAATATAAGGGGAGAGGGTAGGAATACCCTGCCCACCTAGGTCCTGTGGCAAATGACATCAATGATGTCATTTTAGAAGTCATAAGTGATGTCATAGAACATGTCGTAAGTGATGTAATATGTCAGTGCATGGCAAGCGCGCAGGTTTAAGATAATTTACATATATATATGTCTATCAAGATGTTATTACTTTAAAATTAGGGAGCTATAAACTGACTGAGAAGATAGGTTTAATATACAGATTTGGAAAGGGAATGCTGTAAAAGGTCTTGAAATAACTTCCAATACTCGCTGGTATTCTTGTGTAACTTTATTAGCATGGGTAAATGCAACCGACATCCATAACCCACTGTGAGAATGACAGTTGGTACAGGGAGTGCAGCATAGAATTTTCACAACATTCTAGGTGTGTTCTAACGGAAGGGAAGAGGGGTGGAGGAAGAAACCAAGGGTAGAAGACAAAAGAAGGGAGTCAGGATACAACACATCTCCTTCCCTAGGGGACGTAAGAGAAAGGAGAGAGAGAGAAAAGGTGCAGAAAAGCAACAATTAATACATATCGTAGTCTCTATGCCAAAAGGGTTTGTGATGTACATTTCTCAGAGACTCCCTTACATTAGGAGCATAATTTCTGTTGTTTACATTGACTCTTTGCGCACACCTAGGATCAGATACACCTTCACTGTTATCCTTGACAATTCTGTCAGTGCTCCAGGATTGCCCATCATTAAGTAATACTACATTTTTGAACACCTTGCGTATCACCTTTCTGTCTGAGAACAACCTGAAAGTACAGACCTGGGTAATTTCACCCTTACAACATCTCCTTCCTCCCACTCTTTTACTGGTCTTTGTATATTACTATTATACCTGTCCACATATTTCCTTTGATGATCATGTACTCTTTCCATAATTTTCCTTCTATCCACCTCTTCTGTCTTGTTCCCAACCAACCACATGGGACTTAGTTTTGTGCCTGGTTCCCTACCTTTAAGGGACTTAAACGGTGATACTCCAGTGATGGTGTGAGGGGTGACAAGGTAAGACCAGATCATTTCATCTAGTGCTTTCCTCACATTAGTTCCATTGCTTACATTGAGCTGAACACAATCCTTGATCATGCGGTTGACGCATTCAACAAGTCCATTTGCCCTTGGGCAATACAATGCTGTTTGTAAATGGGTGACTGAAAATTTGTGCAAGAATTCTTTCATGAGTGATGAGATGAATTGGACACCATTGTCTGTGACTATGGTCTGAGGTACTCCTTCAGTGCGGAATACTTCTTGCAAAAATGAAATGACTGTGCTAGTGATGACATTGTCCACTATCTTGATAACGATCCATTTAGAGTGGTAGTCTACTAGGGTGAGTATGAATCTTCCTCCTAGTCCCTTCACATTTAGAGGACCAATGATATCCATGGCTAATTTGTTCCAAGGAACGGATGGAACATTCACTGTGGAAATTTGGCCCTTGCTAACATGTTTGCTCTTGTCGCTCACAGCACACGGTAAACACTGTCTTATACTTCTCTCAACCATGGCGTCCATGCTTGGCCACCAATAGTGGAGACGGATTTTGTTCTTTGTAATACTACATCCTAAATGGCCCTCATGTGCCAAACTTACAATTTTCTCTCTCAAACTCTCCAGAGGTACAAGTTTGTTTCCTCTGTAAAGATTTTGCTCACGGAAGTATAGTTCGTTTCGTACTTCCCAAAACCCATCCTCACCATTCTTGAGATCAGAACACTTACTTTGCCAGCCATTCAAAATCAGTTGTTTAAGTCTGGGAAATACTTGATCATTTTGCATACTCTCCTCCCATTCCTGTTTGCTTATTCCTTCAGTTACATTATCCACTACAAACTCATCTACCACATTACTCTCTGGCTCCTTGTTCTCCAAGGGAAGTCTGGACAGACAATCGGCTGCCTGATTGAATTGTCCAGGTATGTATACGATCTTAAAATTAAACCCTTCCAGACCAAGGAACCATCTTGAGATCCTGGGAGTAGTTCTTTTTATGTTTTTCACAGAGAACGCACTTACTAAGGGCTTGTGATCCGTCCTTACAGTGAAAGGTATAATCCAGACGAACACTCGGAAATGTTTCACTGCCCAGAAGCACGCAAGTGCTTCTCTTTCGACAACTGAATAACGAGATTCAGCTTCCGCCAAAGCTCTTGATGCGAAAGCTACAACTCTTTCTTCCCCTTCTGACACTTGGCTGAGAGTGGCTCCAATACCTTTTGTACTTGCGTCAGTAGTAATTATGGTACACTTACACGTGTCAAAATGTCCTAAAAATGGAGCATTAGCAATGTGATACTTTAATTTGTCAAACGCTTCGCTACATCCTTTGTCCCACTCAAACTTAACATTTTTTTTTAACAAACTTCTCAATGGATAAGTAATGTCAGCAAAATTCTTAATGAATTTCGAATAATATTCCGACAATCCAAGGAACGACTTAACTTCCTCCTTGGTGTCGGGCTTGGGTGCAAACCTGATGGCATCAACAAGATCTACTTTTGGTTTGATACCTTCTCTGGAAATGACATGCCCTAAATAAGTGACTGAGCGAACACCTACTTGGCATTCTTATCTTTTTAAGGTGAGTCCAGCATCTCTTAATCTGGTCAAAACTCTACGAAAGGTTTCATTGTGCCCATCCTCATCTTTTCCATATACTAGCAAATCATCTTGGAAGCACAATACGTGATCAATCCCTTCCAAGATATTTTGCATAGCTCTCTGGAAAACCGCAGCTGCGGAGGCTAAGCCGAAAGGCATCCTGAAAAACCTGAAGGCACCAAAAGGTGTGATAAAAGTAGTGAGAGCCTTGCTTGAGGGATGGAGTTTCACCTGGTGGTAAGCAGATGATAAGTCAATCACTGTGAAGAACTCTGCTTTGCCAACTTGGTTCAACAATTCAGTTATGTTCGGCAGAGGATGCCTGTCGATCCATATGTTATTGTTTAACTCTCTCAAGTCAATACATAGTCTAATGTTTTTTGTATTAGCCTTGGAAGTAATGACAATGGGTGCGACCCATTCGGCACATTCCACAGGTTCAATGACTTCTTGTCTTAACAATTTGTCCAATTCCTTTCTCAGAGGTTCCTTCATCATAAGTGGAATGTTCCTACACTTGTGCGCCACTGGTTTGGCGCCTTCCTTCAATTTGATTCTGTGCTGGTACTCTCTCAAACACCCAAGTTTATCTGTAAAAACTTCAGGGAACTCTTCAATTAGCTCCAACCCACAAACGGTTCTTTCCACAAGCATGACAGGAACCTCAGCTGAGGGGTCAAGTTTTATGCCTAGATCTTTTTGATGAGTCCATCCCAAAAGATTCGATCCATTACTTGCTATGTACACTTTGCCCACAGTACTCCTGTCTTTAAATGTGATCCTCATGGTAGCCACTCCTTCTAGTGGAATGGGGTCTTTATTATATCCCACAGGGATCACATCAGGTTTTTCTAAGGATAACTCCCCCTCCATAAAGTTTGTATGGAAGGTTTCACTATTGATAAATGTAAATGGTGAACATGAGTCAGCATATACTTCCAGTTTGTGCCCCTCCAACCCAATCTCACACTTAGGAAGATCAATCTTGTGCACTTTACAATTTTCATCCACATCTACTTGCAAAACATATTTGTTCCTGAATTCATCGCTAGTCTTAATGGCATTTACAGTCCTAATAGACATATCCTTACAAGCACGTTCAAAATGACCTTTACAATTACATTTCCGGCACGTGGCTGTTCTTGCAAGACAATTTACATTATTTGCTAAATGCCCCGTACTACCACAACGGAAACATTTAAGTCTGTTCTCTGAATATACTTTTTCCTTATTGAACTCTCTTAACAATAAATTTTTCCTAGCACCCTTAATGGCGCATACATTTTTGAGTTCCTCACAGACTTCATTTACACTGCTTTCAACAGGTACATTAATTTCCTTAATACACTCTGCGGTGTGTTCAACACTCTTTGCAATATCAATGGCATTCTTTAAATCAGGATTTCCTACGAGTAATTTCTCCTGTATCTTCTTATTATTTGTGCAGCGCACTAACTGGTCACGAATCAAAGAATCAGTTAACTCATTAAATTCACTGGTATTCGCTAGTCCTCTTAAACTTGGATGTAATTTTCTACCTTCTCATTTTTACCTTGGACTCCACTAAAAAATGTATGTCTCTCTAAAACAACATTTATCTTGTCAGCAAATTGAATTTCTAACTTTTTCATGCTGTAATCATAAACATCTCTTTCCTCATTTCCCATTTCTTCCCCTTCTAACTCAGGCAGGCTGTCAAAAACTTTCCTACCCTCTGCTCCTAGGTTATGAAGTAAAATATGTTGCCTCCTTATAGCTGAGAACCCACTGGCACCTATAGCAATGAGATAAGTCTCAAAAATCTTCCTCCATTTTTTCCATGGTACTACGGGTTCCCCTTCATCTGAAAGGAAAGGTGAGGGTTGATTCATGCTAGCTGCTGCCATATTTTTTTTTTTTTTTTAGAGAATTAGGCAAGACCTTTAGCTGGAACAGAATCCTGTAATAAAAGGTTATGAGACAAATTATACTTTTTAGTCTGAGCGATGACACTTTCCTAAAAATAAAAATTCAGTCAGTTCCAGTTAAAGGAATAGATAAATGTATAAAGCCGTGCCAAGGTAGTCACTGGACTCAAAAGACGACACGAAGTTTCAAGAAAACCCTTAACCGTACCACAGAAGAGTTGAATCAAGAAAGATGTTATTCCTGATAACAGATTTGGAGTTATCCAAAATATCAAAACAAGGCCACTGAATGCAGCTTTAATGGCAGATGACACTACCTTGACAAATTTCTTGAAAGCTATAGACACTCCAGTTGTTTCAGAAGCCCAAAAAATAGCCAAAGTCAGGTTGGCACAATGGATTGGGTAAGATTTGTGCAAATGTGGGAAGATTTGCCTTTGGGAAGTTTTTCCTTATTGGTTAGGGAGCGCCCGACAGGCACCCCTACCCATTGACTAGTGAATCGTACAAGAGTGGCACCTCACCTAAGCTCGCAAGAACACATCTGGACCTGCTGAAGAACAGAAGTGGACTGGAACTCCCCTTGCCTACCAAAAATGACACTCAGACCTAACTCTTCAGTACACCCCTGAACAGAACTGCTGTGCTGCTCTGCAAGAATTACTGCTACTCTGTTACCCTGCTGCCCTGCTGCACTGTTGCCCTGCTACCTTGCTGCCTGAGTGCAGGACTGGACCTGAATCTTGAACCCAGTACCACCAGAGTGACTCCACGGACTAGTTAGCTGGCCTCCTGATCAGAGCCACAGGGGCAGAAAAGGCTCAAACCACCTTGAGCCCAGCACCTGGACTCTATCTGCTGTGATTCCTATTTCCCAAATGGCGCCACCCCAGTTCGGAATCCTTGGAAGTGGGCGTGAAGGTGCTCTGCCACCCCAGCTGTGGTCCTGTGGGCAGAACCGATGCAGCGCGACACATCTCCTTGCAGCTGCACTTCGGAACCACTGCAGTGAGACACATCCCCGATGCCAGACCTTGCATCGCAGTCCACAGTCTCCTTGGAACCGCTGCTGCACAACACATCTTCAACGCAGGCCTTCGCATCGCAAGCCCCTCGTAGATGGCATCCTCAATGATGATGCAGGACTCCACATTGCAGTCCCACAGGTTCTTCGGAACCACAGGTGCCCGATGCATCTTTGACACAGGACTTCTTATTGGAAGCCCCTTGGAACTGCAGGATCTCTCAAAAGTCTGCAACCAGGATTTAAGGTACTCTGTTCAGTGGGCCTCACTTGGTCCCTGTATCTGGCCTGCTCTCTATCACGGCCAGCCTGAACTTGTGACTTTTTCCCAGTCCAGCGCGACCACATAACCACAGTAGACACTT
Source organism: Calotriton arnoldi (assembly GCA_963921515.1). Classification (NCBI taxonomy): domain Eukaryota; kingdom Metazoa; phylum Chordata; class Amphibia; order Caudata; family Salamandridae; genus Calotriton; species Calotriton arnoldi. The sequence continues at coordinate 938,761 of CAWUFW010002952.1, forward strand.
TGGGCTTCTAGGCACTATTTTTACCTAAAACTTTAAAATTGCATATCTCCAGTTCTATTGATCGATTTTTTTCTAATTTTCATCCCAAATAATTTATTAAATTGTATCTATTTTTCTAAATTAGTGTAGGATTTTTTTGTGCGTGTGTTTTCACTTTATTACCATTTGAGGTGCTGCATAAATATTTTTACACATTGCCTCTAAGTTAAGCCTGACTGCTCTTGTGCCAAGCTACCAGAGGGATAAGCACAGGTTAATTTGGGGTTTGATTGTGTTTCACGCTGACAGAGAATGTGGTTCCTGCTTGAGCAGGTTTTCAACCCCCTCAACCAGTAACCCAATTTCCTACAGTGGGTTTCAACTGCAAATGTTAGAACATCATGTAAATAGTAAAGGCGTTGCAGCCTTCTACTCACATACACATGACAAGTCTTCATCATGAAAAATGATTTGCCTATTATGTATTACAAAGCATTAGTCTTCAAGGTCGGGTGTGCAAGAGGGAGGTAAAAGCCCCACACAATGCACTGATTAAAAATAATATTGCAGTGAATTAAATATTTTGCAAGCAACAATGCAATATATACTTTTTAATTGCTTGTTTGCCATCTTATTTTTTTTGTAAGTAGCAGGGTACTTTCGACTTTGTAATAACTTAAATGTAGCTACATTAAGGCATCAGGGGTTTGTATTCTAACTTTTTAAAATTTTATTTCAATTTTTTGATTTGTAAGAGCTGTGGATACTCTTGCTGTTTGTCATTTATATCTGTAAATTAGGTCTCTCAGCTGTTCTGTTAGGTTCGGTGATTTGTGCTGTTTTTATATTTCATAGCTCTACCTCTGGTGTTTAGTGTCCTCCACCTGCATTAGGGATTTTGCATTTCTATAAATAGAAACACTAACTGGCCAGGGAGAATGCATCACTTCTCAGCCAATGGCTTCCAGTCCTGAAAAAGCAATTACCGAGTATGAGAAATGCCTTAAATTATTCACAGTTCGTTTTCTAAAATCTAGAGTTATTTCTATACCTGAATCCAACTGCCTTACAACTCTAAACACCAAAATATACATACTTCAAAAGTTTGCAGTTAAATGCGCATTGCAATTACTGTCACTGGTGAGGTACAAATTTGCAAAATTAAATTATGTATTACTCCAGTCAACCGAAATAGTGATAATTGTTTTTGTCCTGTATCTTTATTCCAATATAAGAGGCAATAGTAGTTACAGATATAAATTAAAATAGTACATTTAAGTTAAAACCATTTCCTAATTTGTTCTTTGTCAAAACAGCATCATTGCTACTCTCAAACTGTTTTATTCTCTAATGTACCCAACTATGCTACTGATTTTTACACATGTGCGGCAGTGGAAGTACAAGTTGTGTGTTTGTGCTGTTTCAAATTACATTACTTTCTTGCCTACCGGTATGACCTTCAGCTGGAGTGATACAACTGCATACAGCTTTCGTCAATGATGACGAAATATTGTGGCATGGTACTCTTCAAATGAATTAAGATAGTCAGCAAAACAATCTGCTCTTCAAATATTAGATGGGTAACTGAAAATGACAGGCATTGGCAAAGCCAGCAGGTTGTGGTTCTATTGTGAATGCATTATAATGGATAGATGAGTGACTGCATGGATGAATTAGTTATTGAGAGGAGGGGTGGATGGTTAGATGTATGAGTGAATGAGCGGATTGAAGAATATTTAGAATGGTCATTGAGTGCATTAGTGGATGAAGTGAGCAGGGGCAGTGTGATGGGGGAGCAGTGTGAGAAACCTGGCAGGGTATTGAGTGAGGTAGTAAATGCGTGAGTGTGTGAATAGAAGAGTGGTTGCATGAATGTCTACCGTACAGTTCTTTCATATGCTGGAAGTACCAGCACAGAACCAAAAGACTGGATATAAACAGAATTGCTTTGGGATCAGGGAACCTTTTCAAAGAGCTGCTGTCTTTGCCACCCAAGTAGGCACAAAAAAGATATTGGTTTAGAAAGCATATGTCACAAGAATCCAGAAACATCAGTAAGTAAAATGTTAAAGCATGGTGGATCTGGAAGGATGACAGTGCTATATAAAACATCCAGAATAATGACTTACTGACCATGTCAACTCTGTAGAATAAGTGACTTAATTTCCTACCTGAGCAGAAATGAGTTCAGTCATTGCTCTTTGCCTGGAGTCAGTAATGTAGCATGTAATGTGTGGTATCAAAAATACAGACATAGACAAGTGACTGGACAAGAATTACTAAAGCAGTTGCAGGTGTTGGTGCTCTCACTGAATTCCTGTCCTTTTGAAACAAGTGTGTATATAATATAAGGCTTCCAGGCCCAAGGTAGAAGGTTATTTTGTATCTGTTTTGTGAGACCAAGGAGCATTTCTTAGCTCTCAATGATACAGGTACTGAGGGAGACAACTACAATTCAAAAACCAGGGAAGCGGAAAAGGAGATATTTCCTTCAAATCACTGCATAACCACATAATGATAAATGGAAGAACATTCTTCCTATTTAACACCCACAAATTAAGTGATTTGGGAGTAGCAAAGGAGTTTGGACCTCCAAAGGATTTGGATGAAACCATAGGGGTGAGAAAACACAAGTTAGATGGGGACCTTGTTAGCAGACTTCACTTATTTTCATGTGAGGAAATAACAGACCTGAAACCTGCTGGGGAGTTGGGAATGGAAATTTATTATGAAACAGAGAAAGGTTCCCTTCCTCTTGCTGGTGTGGTTATAACTTCTAATCCAAGTCAAAAGAGACAAGAAAGGAAAAAGAGGCATGAAAATATACTAATGTGACCAATGACTTACAGCCTATTATGGATGAATTATGGGTACATTAGAAGAATCTTGAAAACTGCAGAGAACATGCATTTATCTTATAAAAATGGGTAAAAAGATTGAACATGTGAGAGAGAGTGATCTCTTTATAATTCGTGGCTGAGTCCTCAGAGATAAATCTGAGTCTGCTCAGATAAATGTGGAGTAAAAAGGTTGGGTGCTAAAGATGAAATGAAAGCCACGAAATTTCAACTGGAATCTATTAAAAATTAACAAGTATGTTATGATTCATAAACATTTTTGAATCTGTGGAATTAGAACACAATATTAAGGCACTCATTTAGAAGTTTGGTGAAGCAGGTGAATCACCATATATTGAAGGTTCACACACCCGGCAAACTCATTGTTCACCCTCCCCATTTAGACTAGGGGTTACTGTTGGGTTCCTTCTGTGACACATCAGCTGAATCTACCGACATAATAAAATCCTAACCAAGCAGCTCGTCTGTCAATTAGCCACGAGGCCATAGTAACGTCCATGCCCTACATAGGCTGGGGCAACCATCATTAGATTTCCGCTCCTTTAACCACCATGCGAGAGGTGACAATTAAGGACAGGTACATCTTCCAATTGCCCCCATGTGCAAGGAGAAAACTTCCTGCATATGAGGGTAAGTTTTTATTTTTTTTAAAGACTATTGGGCTTATTTATGAGAACCCCGCATCACTTTTGCACAACATAAAGTGGTGTATGCGAGACACAGGGCTCTTATAAAGATTTATGAAGCCAAGCAAAGCCAGAAGGCATGACTTTGAGTGGCCTCATAAATCATGAGTAAGGCGACGCAGTGCAAATCGCTTTGCCACCTTACTCTGTGCCTGTGGGGCATTCCATAGGCGGTGCAGAGGGTTTTACCACTCAACACCCATGGAATTTGACGTTGCCCCAGATTTACAAATTGATGTAAACGTGGGGAAGCGTCAAATCCGTACACCTCTCGAGGTGAGGCGTAACAAGGAGAAATATGTTTATTTCTCCTTGTTTTTCCTCTTTCCATGTGTTCTGCATTCTGGAAAGAGGAAACACCTCCTAGGTTTATTTCTTTGCAGGAAGGAGCTCCTTCCTGCACAAAATCAATCATGCCTGCAACGGAGGCACCCTTGCACCATGATGCAAGGGTGCCTACGTTGGCGCTAGGCTTCCAAAACAGCACCAGCGCAGGCAGAAAAGAAAGAAATGCACGATATTGCTTACATACAGTGGATTCCTGCCCTATTCCAAAATGCCATAAATGAGGCCCTAAAAGCTGAAAAGTTTGCCAAATGGCTACAACAAACATGACACCTCGTTGGCAAACTGTTTAGCCTTTGGAGCAACCGCTACAGCAAAGGTTTCTGTGAAGCCTCAGAGATATCTAAATCATGCAGGAGGTCTTGTGACAGGGAATTGGATGCTTTAGTCTCCTGTGTCCTGGTGGGCTAGCTGGCTGCCGGTTGCACTCTAAAGGTGGGACTAAATCATTCATTAAGTCTTTTATTATCACCTTATTTAATAGAATGTTTTTAAAAATACCTCAGATTGAGTCTGAAAATGGACGTATATTGAGTACATGTACTAGTGTTCTAGTTTCCAAGAAATATTAGAAATATTTGAATCTGATAACGCTGATCTCTTTATCTTATCTTTTCTAAGGATCCTCAGGTCGCCACAATCTTTTTACCTGCTGAATAGTGTGAAGGGAAGGAAATCTTTTAAGTTATGCAATCATTTCTTTCGAATCTAGTACACCTGCAAAGACCACCGACTCCGAATTCAATTTTGGGGTTTTATTACAGCCAAGAATAACTGCACATGCAAACACCTCAACACGAGGTTAAAGAAATAGATGGGCACTAATACAAATAGCATCCTACGCATAAGTCTCATGCGACTCAGGATAAGGAGAATAATTAGCTCCAAAAGTATTAGACAAGCGATGACAGCTCCAATCTCTAGGTTATTCCTCATTTATCTAAACAAACATAAACCCATTTTCTGTCCCTACTCTACTACTAAAGTGGCATACCTACTTAACGAATTTCCCAGGCAAGAGTAAAAGAAAAGGTGTCAGTTGTGAAGACTTCCTAAGAAGTACACTCACATAGTACTTAAGCTCAATTTTAAGATGCTCCTTCACCGAATACTTCTATGTCCTCCTCTCTGGTCTCCCCTATCTCTACTCTGCCCTTCACCCTCGGGGCACTGACCCTAATACAAAACCCAAATACAATTGAACACGCCTTTTGTCACGCCTCTTTGGCCAGGTCTTCTTTCTTGTATTTTTCCATCGAAACTCTTACTTCATCCTGGACGGTTGCGATGACCTTGAGTCCCAGGCACCTTCTCCGCTGAAAGTATCATCCCTAAATTCCATTGCACTCCCATTTTCATGTCTCCCATCGCCCTAACTCGTGAAACAAAGAGCCAGTCTTTAGCTAACGAGGCATGTATCCTTGCACCTGCAACAGAAGATACGTTCAACAGAAACCCTCTACTGTACTAATTAAATCTACTGTCGGTGCCCAGAGAGCCTTTCCAAGAGAACCATTTCTGCCTGCAAAATAAGCTAACATAAGAACAAACAGGCCTTTCCTTGGCGTATATGCAGTCAGGCCTTTACACAATTTAAACACACAAACCTTAATCACTTCTATAAGCATTGGTTCATTACATTTCATATGCGAAAAATAATCTACACGTGCAACTTAATATGGTGCACGTTTAAACTACTGCATCTCGATTACACATGGGTTGATTCATTTATGCATTATTTTAAACACGATTCAGTTAAGCATTACATTTTGCATGATTAAAATAGCACAATTACACTTCTATTCACTCTAATAACTGCGGCTTTAGAACTACATCTTACTGGCCATTCATGGATATATATCTGGATATATGCGGGTGTGAACTAACGGTGATTATGATGCACCCCTACAATTTTAACGAGAACATGGCGCACTATCAGTTCCCACCTTTGATGACTCCTGTCATCACATTTTATTCAACTCCCTTGGAGAAAGAACCGACCTAAACAGAACTCGTTGCCATTCTCCCTGGTCTGTGATTCTCCAATCTCTTGAGTCTTTGATATTGACTGTCCTGCAGTCTAGCCATTCTTGTCTCATTTTCTCTCGGAGCTCTCTCAACTCTGCCCGCTCGATTCCATTTGTAGGCTTTGATCAGACCCCACAGACAAACCACACAAACCACCACGATAAGGAGAGGTCTCAGAACATAGCCAAGGAATCCCTTCCCCAAATTCGCAAACCAGCTCCCCACTTGACCAAATCCTTTGCCAACTTTCTCCCATGTCCCCTCTTCAGTCAAGTCCGCTATCTTCGTGTGGATAGTAGTGATGTTACTTATATATTTCTCCAGATCCTTGCTGTGGTCTGGTATATAAGTACAGCACTCTTGAACCTTCAATAATTTACAGACTCCGCCCTCTTTTGCCAATAGGACATCCAAAGCAAGGCGATTCTGTAAAACCATTGTCCTTATCGACAACATCTCCCCCTCTACAAGTACCAACGATTTTGCTGTATTCATCGATAGCTCGTCTATCACAGTCGCCAGTCTCCGGATCTTCACATCATTCAAGATCACTCCCAAACTTGGTATCATAGCTCCAAAGATATCTCCCACTACTACCCCTGCACTCGCACTTCTCCTCACCCTCGATGCTTTCCACCTTCCAGAAGTTCTAAATCCTCAGTATGATAAATCTTTGGAAATATTATTCCCAAATAACATGTACCATACCAGTTCGCAGGCAATCTCACGTATGCATTCCTTCCACACACAAAATACACCGTAGGTATCACTTGTACAGGACCTTGGAGAAAATTCTTTGCTGCATCTGCCATAGTGAAAACATGGTCACACGTACTCTGTCCCACTGGAACCTTTTCATAGTAGGTCTGATAACGTCTCACACACAGCTTTCCCCTCTGCTCTTTGTCCAAAGCTATAGGACCATAACTTCCCTTTGTTCGGTGCAATTTCTCCTCCTCAGTCCAATCCACGGTACTATGCCCTGTGTCCCGGGTCTGTGTTAGTTTTCTATATCTATCTTCTACCTGATCTACAAACATTTTCTCTACATTGGATAATGAACAAGTCAAGTTATGTCGGTGGGCATATGCTGTGTCCAGTTCCAAAGACGGTATGAAGAACTTCCTAAGTCTATCCTCCGACTTATAGTAATCATACTTATTCAAATGTTTATAAGCGGGGACTTCAGGAAGCACTGCATCGTAATTGGAAAAGAAATACTCAAACTGATCTCTTTCATAGAATATACTTAGCAACAAGCTACATGAAATTCCATGTCAGTGGAAGATGGTGATACCTAATACCCTCATCCACTGAAGCAGGCAACTGCATACACACATAACAATCTTTCGCATCCATCGCATCCACGTACTCGTATAGCAGCTTGGCGTAAGCATTGAGCTTCAAATCACTTCTAGACAAATCTACATGTAATCTCTGACTTTCTTCTATCAGCAAAGCTTTATTGGCTCCTATGTTTACCTCTTGTTGGCTAGGTGTAGTAGGTGTAGGAGTCCCTGGCACCCCCTGCACTGCTAGCTCATGTGGAACTGTATATGAAACTACAATTACTATGATTATAGAAACTATCACACCCCCTATAAGTATGCCTACGATCAACTTAGATCTACGATTTGGATCTCCAGCCTCCATGGTCTCGAAAGTTCTGGAAAGTTCTCGGTTTCAGCAATGAACACTCAAAAGTCTTTGTTTCTTCCACTCGTGACTTGCTTAACCAGTTCGAGCAGCACTTGAAACCTCTGGAAATCCCCTTTCAACAACAGTCTCTTATTTACATAGTCCAGAAAAAGACTTCCCTAGGTTTTCATTCCTCTTCTGTGGAAAGTCCCTAAGTTTATTCGTCTTCCACTCGGATCTAGGTTATCTTCTTCTTTAGACTTTTTATTTACAACAGGTTATATATCATCCACCATAAGATCCTCTGCAAGCGCTTCCAAAACGTGATACAAAAGTTCAAGACGAAGAATTACCATTTCATGTGAATACGGCTCAAATCCAAAGGACGGAAATTTGAGTCGATGCAAAACCAGTTCTCGGACTTTACTCCGAAGCGGGGGATTCGGGACAGTGAGGGTCAGTATTCCTTCGACTTCGAGCCCTGGCAACAACAGCACCACCTTCACTACCACATTCGGGCTCTTGCTGACCACCTGCACAGATCTCAGTCTCCCCGTACTCACTACCCCCTGCATCAGTCACTGTGTAAGTCCACTCAGGGGTAGAGTATCTCCGGCAGGGTACTCTCGTTCTCTTCGACCTTCTCCGACCCTCTTGAGTCTGCTCGTCGTCGCTTGCTTCTGTTTCGGACGTTTCAGACACTGGAGCAAGATCTCTTTCGGGTACCAACCTCAGATTCAGTCGCCTCTGTCTTTTATGCCAACTTTCCTCAATTCTGGTCGTTCTTCCGCCTTCCCCTGCTATACCCAGTGCACCACTTCCTCCTTCTGCTGAATCTGACTCTACTCCACCCACTGCACCACCTCTGTCTTCTGAGTCAGAGTCGAGGTTCAGGCTGTCGAAACCCCCTTCAACTTGTTCTGGTGCACCACCAGCTGTGTCAGCGACCCTTACAGCTTGACTTGTCCTCTCATGTGGCCCTGCCACATCAGCTGGATTTTCGTTTACGAGAGGAGCTGTTTCTTCCAAGGGTGCTGAAACTCTGCGGGTATGGGAGGCATGTACCCAGTTTGGCAATCCTCCACACTTCACTGCAGTGTTCGTTACCAGTATCACCTGGTACGGGCCTCGCCACCGAACATCCAAACAGCTCTTCCTCACGTGCTTTCGGACAAGCACCCAGTCGCCTGGACACAGGTCGTGGCACAGATCACTCGAAGCCGGAACAGCTGCAGCTTGCACCTGCTGGGACACAGAACGGACCACATCAGATAGTCCTTTACAGTAATCGAGAATCAGGTCATCAGTGATGCTTATCAAAGCTGCAGCTGGTACTGCTGGCAACCGCATTGCCCTTCCCATCAATATTTTATGAGGGGACAACCCGGTCCTCCTATCTGGGACACTCCGCATGCTCATCAGTACGAGCGGAAAAGCGTCAGGCCATTTCAGGGACGTTGATGAACACATTTTTGCCATCCGGGCTTTCAAAGTTCCATTGACCTGTTCCACCATCCCAGAAGCCTCTGGTCGGTAACTGCAATGGAGTCTCTGATCAACATTCAATGCGGCACAAAGCAACTTCATGATTTCACTGTGGAAGTGTCTTCCTCTATCTGATTCCAAAGAGGTTGGAATCCCAAATCTCGGGATGAGCTCCCTCAACAATAACTTCGCCACTGTGAGGGTGTCACACCTGCGCGTTGGGTAAGCCTCCACCCACCGTGAGAATACGCATACCAGCACCAAGATGTATCGCAACCCATTGCACTTAGGCATTTCTACGAAATCTAGCTGTATTCTATTGAAAGGCCCTCCTGACCTTCCAATATGACTCAAGGTGACTACTGTTTTCTTTCCAGCATTCATCTGCTGACACGTAACACACCTCTGACACACTGCTTCAGCAATCGCACGAAACCGTGGGTTATACCACGTTTGTCTAAACACACGCATCATTGCATCTCTACCAAGGTGTACCGGTCCATGTATTAGTCTCGCCATTGGACTCAGCAGGTTTTCTGGCAACACAGCTCTCCCATCACTGGAGACCCAAACATCAACACCCCCTCTTTCACACCCTGCTTTGACCCATCCGTTCCGTTCCTGATCTGATACTTCATCTTTCAGTCGCTTGAGCTCCTCCCAAGTGTCTGCCATGGCCAACATAATGTTGAGCTCGGTTCTTTCTCGGCTCTCTCCTGTGTAACCCTCTGTAAATATGCATCCTTGTTCAGCACAGAAGCGGGCGACTTCGTCCGCATAATTATTTCCCAAAGACACAAAATCCTCCCCCTTCACATGTGCAGTGCTCTTGACAACTGCGATTTCCTTCGGGTATTGCAATGCATCTAACAGTTGTCTTACATTCTCTCCATTTCTAATGGGTGAGCCAGATGATGTCAAAAATTCCCTCTGGGACCACAGCTGTCCGAAGTCATGATCCACACCAAACCCATACTGACTGTCCGTGTAAATTGTGATTCGAATTTGATCAGCGGCCAAACAGGCACGAGTCAAAGCAATGATCTCAGCTACCTGCGCGGAGCGTACTCCTTCTAGGCAAGCGGCCTTAACCACTCCTGAAATAGTGCATACAGCAAATGCTGCTCTTAGTTGACCGACACTGTCTCTTAGACATGAACCATCGACAAAGAAAATTTCATCTGGGTCCCTTAGTGGTTCATCGACTATGTCAGGTCTTGGTTTGGTGCAAAGTTCAGTCACGTCAAGACAATCATGGTCCGCACAATCTTCATCATCTACATTCGGTATAGGCATTAATGTCGCAGGGTTTAAGACGGAGCACCTTTTCAGAGTCACATTCTCTGCGGCAAGTATGACTTGCTCATACCTTGTTAACCTGTTATTCGTTAGGTGCTGAGTCTTAGTCCTGGTCATCAAAAATTCAACCGAGTGTGGCACATATACAGTCAAAGGGTGACCCATCACTATGCTTTCACATCTTTCAATGCTGACACCTGTTGCAGCAACAGATTTGAGACATCCGGGCAACGCAGAAGCTACTGGATCTAAAGTAGCTGAAAAGTAGGCAACTGGTCTACGGACACCTCCATGGTTCTGGGCTAAGACTGCTAATGCACATCCTTCTCTCTCACAACAGAACAATGAAAAAGCCTTGTTGTAATCAGGCATTCCCAAAGCTGGGGCTCTACACAACTCCTCTCTCAGTTTTAGGAATGACACTAAGCACTCCTCGTCCCATGGTACCGGATCACTCACATCTTTGTGCGTAAGCCTCTGTAAAGGCTTTGCTCTCAAGGAAAAGTTGGGTATCCACTGCCGACAATAGCCGACCATTCCCAAAAACATCCTGACTTCTCTCTGAGTGGTGGGCACTGTCATGTTCATTATTGCCTCAATTCGATCTGGTGACACTTTCCTCTTGCCTTTTTCTAATCTGTGTCCTAAGTACTGCACCTCGGTTAGGCAGTACTGTAACTTGTTTGGGGACACCTTGTGCCCATTCTCCGCTAGATGATTCAACAGGGCTACTATGTCAATCCTGCAAGCATCTTCCGTTTCTGAGGCAACCAGCAGGTCGTCTATGTACTGCACGAGAACCGAGTTCTGTGGCAATACCAGACTCTCAAGATTCTTTTTCAAGATCTGATTAAAGATCGATGGGCTTTCCGTATACCCTTGAGGGATACGACACCATCTTAATACACGATTTTCCAGCCGGAATGCAAAAAGAAATTGGCTTTCCTCATGGAGCGGTATCGAAAAGAATGCTTGACACAAATCAATGACGGTAAACCACTCGGCTTCGCATGGAATCTGAAACAGTATCACTGATGGATTCGGTACCACGTGACAACAAGGGACCACTATCGTGTTGACCTTTCGCAGGTCTTGTACGATCCTGAATTTCCCGCTCGGTTTCTGTAGTCCCATAATAGGCGAATTACATGGGCTACCTCTGATCTCCTTCAGAATACTTTGGTTGATGAAAGACTCGATTACAGGCTTAATCCCTGCGATCGTTTCAGGTGACAGGTTGTACTGGGGCGTTCTAGGGAACTCAACATTCTGTTTCACCTGGATCTGCACCGGTTCAACCCCTTTGATTAGCCCTATCTCTTCTCCTGTGAAGTCCCACACCTCGGGTGACACGGTATCTCTCAAATCCGTTGGAAGTTCCTCCACGGTCACCATTGGATACAAGTCTATACACAGATGTTGATTAGCAACTTTAAAAGTAGCATCATCATCCCTCGTCTGAACCTCCACTCCCCTCGGTGTGCAATAAATTGTGCAGTTCAATTTACACAACAGATCTCTTCCTAGAAGACAAACTGGACTCGTATCGCACACCACAAACTGATGTCTAGTTTGGAAAGAACCTATCCTTACTGGAATTGGTTCGATCAGTGGACTGTTTATTCTTTTGTTCGCTACTCCTACAACTTGGATTGATTGTCCCGAGAGGGGTAGGTTGGGGACTACTGCTGATCTTACAGTAGACCGGGTAGCACCAGTGTCGACCAAAAGTGTGGTAGGATGACCATCAATGTCTGCCTCCACAAAAGGTCCTCTGTGGTCTACCTCCAAGACTGCTCCAAGGGTGCAGTCTTCCTCCCCCCTCAGGCACCGTCAGGATGTAGTATCTGGGCTGTACTCATCATACCCTTCAAAAAGGGGCATCTGCTGGTAAGTCCGTATTCCCTGCGAGATCCTTGGTGGCTGTGGGACCTGTACTTGTGGGTTATACGTCCCCCCTTTCATTGGTCTGGGCTTCATCACCGTGTTGACTACCTCCGGCACAGGTGCCTGAACCCCTTCTCCCTCCTGCTGTACTTGGTTGGCTGGGTTCAAGGGGCACTCGCGCTTCCAATGCCCGATCTGGCGACAAAGATGACACGCAGTGGTCTTCTTCAGTGTCGCCACATCCACCCCCGTCTTGGGATCTATGGGTTTCCCCTTTCCCTGGCCTTGCCCATTCTGTTTCCCTTGGTAATTTCCTTGTCTTCTTCCTAAGGTCCCTCCATTAGGCTGGACCTGAGCTGTCTGCATCTGAACGAGCATCAATTTGTCTTTTAGCTTCCGATGCTTCGAGTCCACTTCATCGCTACAATACTTCGCGTACCTCAAGATTTCATCTACCGGCTTGTTCTGCCAACAGATCAAATGGTGCTGTATCATGAGGCTGACTTCTGGACTCAGGCCTAGCACAAACTTTGAGACAAACTGTCCCATATCCTTGGGGTCTAATGCATCTAATCCGCTATACTGTTTAAAAGCTTGCAGAAGTCTTTCATAATATTCGTGCACCGTCTCTTTAGGTTCCTGCACAGTTCGGTCTATCTTATCCCAATCTATATCTTGAGGCGAAATCTTCAGTTTCAACCATGTAATCACTTGCTCAAATTTTTTCATAACGAGGGGTGACGGACCATTCGTGACAGCATCCCTTTCAGGTTCAAAAGTTGGCCACTCTACGGCAATTTTACAAGCTGTCCACAAATCTCCCGGCACCACTATGTCAAACAGGGTGTTCAAATCAGTCCACAGCACCTTCGAGATTTTAACAAACCGCTCAACCTGTTTGTACCACTCTACGGGTTTCTCCCTCAGCCAAGGGAAATCATTTGTAAACGCAGCCAAGTCACCTCTGCTCCACGGCACATGCACGTACCCTCCGTTCTGTACTTCCCGTAAAGGAAAGTTTCCAACGCCCGTCGCCCCTCCCCCCGGAGGCGGCGTTTCTCCCACTATTTTCTTTGCTATTTTCTTCTTTGACCACCTTTCCTCCCATTTGTCCAACAAGTTCCATATCCGCATCCCTACAATCAGATCTCTAGTATGCGTCCTCAATCCTGTGATCCTTTTCTCCTCTAGTTCCTGATCACTATATTGCAACCTATGCGGTCCTTGAAACGTCTTTGTTTTATTCAAGTCTACCTCATATCTCCTTGCTAATGCTGTCAATTTCTCATGTGCTATCCTGGCTTTCCGAGTTACATCTTTTGCTATGAAAAGCAGCTCATCTGACCCATAAATTTCTATTCTTTCCAAAGGCAGGCTTCCGCTAATCATTTCGTCTACCTCTGCTTTTAACCTTACTACGTCCAGCAACCTTGCCTGTACTGCACTCTTTAGTATTTCTCGACAAGCTGCGCCATTCTGCTCATCATAGTCACCACTTTGTTCTTGTGACTTGCTCTCTTCTATCGTATTCCTGAAGCTTGGTCTGGTTTCGGAAATTTCTCGTTCCCTATCACCTGGCATTCTATCACTTTGGTTCCTTACTGTTGGTGTCCACATCCTCAAAGCTGACTTAGATTCGCGTAAAGATCTTGGTCCGACCGGTCTCTCATCCTCCTGCCTAAAAGAGGAGTCTGCCATGGCTGGTAATGGCGTGCTTGTTTCTAATGGCTTCGGGAAGTGGATCACTTGTACTCCGAAACCATTCCCACCAGCACTGGTTCCCTCGTCCCCTGTCGTCTGCTTTGAACTTCCTTCTCTTATTCGGTCTGGGTCATATACCGGTACCATAGGACCAATGGTAACCGGTACCGTCAAGGAGTCCGGTAACCGGATATTCCCCATGGAAGGCGGTGTTCCTGCTCCCTTTGTTCCTGTAGAAATTTTTCCCACTACCCTCATATTAGTCTGAGTCTGCGTCTCGCCAGTTTCTACTGCTGACGTTGATTTTCCCTCTTCTGTATCTGGATTAAATGGAGGTGGTCTCTCTGCTAGCAACCTATCTAACAGGCTGTCATCTGTATCACTGTCGTCCTCTTCAACCCTTGTTATTTTCCCATCTTTTATTAGCAGTGGGTACAACCTATCTCCTTCGATCGTGTCCACCCTCCACCTTTTCTCCAGTGCATCCCATCTCGCATCTTGAAATGCCCTTATCAATTTCTTCACCCTTTCCTGGCTTTTGTCTCTTTTCCTGTCGTACGCTGCCCTAATCCATGCATTTAACGCCTCAAACTGTGTCGGTCTAGGCAGTGGTCGTAAAGAAGCCATTATAGTCTTTAGCTGGTACAACACTTCCAACCTGAAGGTGCCATAGCGTGGGAAAGTCAATTCTCCTTCCCCTTCTGTCATTTTCTGCCAGTTCTCAAGTCAAATTATAGTATGAAATCCTACATTCGTAGCCATGTAATGTGCCGGCATATCCTCGGGAGGGGCTTCCTCTCCACCCCGAGTAACCACATGTCTGTCACCTCTGCACAATTCTTGTTAAACTTTAAAACATTTCATGATAAAGCAGATATCTGTTCACCCCCAGTATTTTGTTTCTGCTTCCTGATTCAATCCACCAATGCCAGCGCGGCTCACACCAACCGGCCTATCGCAGCACGGCACTGTCTGACGTCACTCTTCCTCCGCTCGCAGCAGTTCCCCTCTTTGCTAATTCTCTCGTTCACACGTGTCCCAATCACACTCTGAAGCAATGGTCCGTACTACCGAACAATTACCTCTCTGTCGGTCCTCCAATGACCGATCAGCCCCTCGAAATTGTTGACCTCAATCTGGCAACTGTCTGTCCGCGACACGACCGGACAATCACCTCTAATACAATCGATAGGATTCAATCGCCCAATATTCTGCACACAACAACCTACGACCAGCGTCAGTTATTCACACACTCACACATGCACTCCCTATCTTCAGTGGTTTGATCAATGACGTCTCATGATCCCCACAATCTCTGGTCAACGCTCTCAATTCTGGGTGTCTTCTGCACCACAATATCTCTCGGCCCCGCGCGCGCTCACGGTCCGATCCTCAGTCACAAGACTCTCATTCCAACTCCGCAAGACATTAGACAACAATCAAACACCGCAATCTAACGAACATCACCCTGTTCATACTCACTCTACCACGAACTGCTACTTCCGTCGCACCATCACTCTCCGTCAGTTTTCAACGACCGCCGACGTCCTCTTCTTACAATCCACTGGATCACCATCACTGGGGTTCTATAGGGCAACTAATCTCTTATCCTAATCTAGATCTCCCCTTACTATCAGAGGTAACCATCCTACTCTGCTACCAACTGATAACGCTGATCTTTATCTTATCTTTTCTAAGGATCCTCAGGTCGCCAGGATCTTTTTACCTGCTGAATAGTGTGAAGGGAAGGAAATCTGTTAAGTTATGCAATCATTTCTTTTGAATCTAGTACACCTGCAAAGACCACCGACTCCGAATTCAATTTTGGGGTTTTATTACAGCCAAGAATAACTGCACATGCAAACACCTCAACACGAGGTTAACGAAATAGATGGGCACTAATACAAATAGCATCCTACGCAGAAGTCTCATGCGACTCAGGCTAAGGAGAATAATTAGCTCCAAAAGTATTAGACAAGCGATGACAGCTCCAATCTCTACGTTATTCCTCATTTATCTAAACAAACATAAACCCATTTTCTGTCCCTACTCTACTACTAAAGTGGCATACCTACTTAACGAATTTCCCAGGCAAGAGTAAAAGAAAAGGTGTCAGTTGTGAAGAGTTCCTAAGAAGTACACTCACATAGTACTTAAGCTCAATTTTAAGATGCTCCTTCACCGAATACTTCTATGTCCTCCTCTCTGGTCTCCCCTATCTCTACTCTGCCCTCCACCCTCGGGGCACTGACCCTAATACAAAACCCAAATACAATTGAACACGCCTTTTGTCACGCCTCTTTGGCCAGGTCTTCTTTCTTGTATTTTTCCATCGAAACTCTTACTTCATCCTGGACGGTTGCGATGACCTTGAGTCCCAGGCACCTTCTCCGCTGAAAGTATCATCCCTAAATTCCATTGCACTCCCATTTTCATGTCTCCCATCGCCCTAACTCGTGAAACAAAGAGCCAGTCTTTAGCTAACGAGGCATGTATCCTTGCACCTGCAACAGAAGATACGTTCAACAGAAACCCTCTACTGTACTAATTAAATCTACTGTCGGTGCCCAGAGAGCCTTTCCAAGAGAACCATCTCTGCCTGCAAAATAAGCTAACATAAGAACAAACAGGCCTTTCCTTGGCGCATATGCAGTCAGGCCTTTACACAATTTAAACACACAAACCTTAATCACTTCTATAAGCATTGGTTCATTACATTTCATATGCGAAAAGTAAACTACACGTGCAACTTAATATGGTGCACGTTTAAACTACTGCATCTCGATTACACATGGGTTGATTCATTTATGCATTATTTTTAACACGATTCAGTTAAGCATTACATTTTGCATGATTAAAATAGCACAATTACACTTCTATTCACTCTAATAACTGCGGCTTTAGAACTACATCTTACTGGCCATTCATGGATATATATCTGGATATATGCGGGTGCGAACTAACGGTGATTATGATGCACCCCTACAATTTTAATGAGAACATGGCGCTCTCTCAAATCCATAAAGTACCACAATACAAAACACTGAATTTATATTTTATATCAGGCCAGATATCTGCAGCATCACAGTGGTAACTGACTGAAACAAATAAAAGAATTCCTAAAAGACAAAGCAGCATTACATGTTCCCATCATCGAGGTAATATGGAATAACAATGAATAATGATGAAGATTCAACATTTTTGTTTAGAAATAATAAAAGATATTAAAAAATCACTCATGTCCAGATATTATTTAAGATGATCTAGCTTTAGGTAAACACACTGACTGAAAGGAAAAATATCTGGTGTTTTTGTGCAGGCCGAATAGGATAGCGATCTCAAGAGGTGCCTAAGGGCATTGATTATGTACTGGGTTTCCACTTTAGGTAAAGGGGGACACACGTATAAGTAGTTAATACAACTTGGATTGCAGTTGACAGTTAGGTTCTCTTCATAAGCAAGTTATTGTTATATCACAATGCAAAGCAGCCATGACGTTTTAGTGTGATGGGTTTAGATGAAATATTCTCTAGTGGAAAGTGAATAAGTTATGGATTGGAAGGAAGAAGACACATATCTTGGAATGGGGACTAAGGGCTTGATTTAGGGCCTCATTACAATATTGGCAGATGAGATACTCCGTCACAAACGGGACGGATATCCGGTCAGCCGTATTACAAGTTCTATAGGATATAATGGGACTTGTATTACGGCAGACGGGATATCCGTCACATTTGAGATGCAGGATCCCATCCGTCAAGATTGTAATCAGGCCCTTAGATATCTGCGGACAGGTAACTCCGTCACAACAGTGACAGATAGCCCATCCGACAAAATCTAAATCCCATAGGATATTATGGGATTTATGTTTCGGAGGACAGGATATCTGTCCCCCTTGTGATGGAGTAACCCATCCGCGGATATCTAAACCAGGCTCTAAGTTATTACTCTGTGGCCGAAGTCTCATTTAAATTAAAATTTAACTATTTTTGAAAGTGAGCTACCAACTCTTCTTTTTGTCTAAAACCTTCTAAGCTACCCATCACCTTACCTTTTATAATCTTCTGAATTTTCACTTTTGCACCATAGAACTGCTCTCACAATTGTCACCAATGTTTTTTGTGGCACACTCTGCAAAGGTTTATCATTTTCCCTTATTTTCCTTGATTGCTCTGCAAATTTCAATTCTATTGATCAAACAACTATGCTTCTGACACCTCACTAGATATTTCATGCAAACTCTTGGAATGCTTTACTTCTACCTTTTAGACAGCACTTAATATGGTTCTAGGTGGCAAACACTAATTGTGCTAACTCCCCTCTCAATTGCTGCACTGTAAGGATTTATTTTTAGCCTCATATTGTTTCCACTCTAAATCACCAGCATTGGTTATATTATGTCCACTTCTGGCTTACATTTTATTTACATTTGGGCATCATTCAAATCTACTTCTGCATCCCTGTCTTCACACCCTAAATACAATCCAAAATCTACAGCTTTATCATGGCAGTCAGTCACTGGAGAGCTTTCTGTTTCTCATCTTAAACTCCTTCAAATCAAAGAGCTAAATGTACAAAAGTTAGTAATAGCAATTTCCTAATTGCAATTTTCAGCAGACCACCATGTGTGTGACTGTTTTTAAATAAAGCAATCTTTTTTTTTAAATGTCGTCTGTTTCCTTAAAGGGAAACGGGATGTGTTTAAAAAGAAAAAAAATGAAATTTTTAAGTTTTCATTTTTTAAGACTAAGAAGTAGTCCATGGGACCACTGCCTGCTCTTAAAAAAGATTTTTTGCCAATCATTCTCAAAGGGGAAGGGGTCCATTGGGGACACCTTCCCATTTGTGAATGGGTTACCACCATTTTTCAAATGGCGGTAAATTGAGAATGTTTTGCAACCGCACTTCGGTTGCAAAACATTCATACATGCCATTTCAATTCAGTATTATGAAGGGACGCCCTCAACACCCCCCTTTCAAATACTGAATTGCAAAACCCAAATTGTGATTCTGTAACAAGTTACTAAATCACAATTTTGGCTTCACAAAAAGCATTTTTGTGGTCACAAAGTACATCTAGCCCAAAGTTCTTTACTACCCAATGCCTTCTGTGCCCCACCTTCCTGTCACATCCCATCACATTTCCTTCCAACACCTCAACATCCTTCCGCACGGTCAAAAATACTGGCCTTATGGTTGACTCCAGAGTGACCCTATGGTCATCTATAACTTTCAGTAGAACAGCTGCCCATTTCTAACTGCTCAGCATTGGAAACATCTGCCAACAACCTATGTTTTAAGTTGTAAAATCTCCAGTAAATGCAAGACTTCAGTAAACTGCTGTTGGAGCTTCCTAAATACAAGCTTGCTCCTTAATGTAAAATTATAATTTATGCCTCATGATTATTCAGATTTTTCTAGATGGTGTGACACCTTGACATAAGGGAACCCGGCTTAAGAGCAATCAAGCAAGTGTAAGATGCCATAATGGATCTCACTATAATCCATAAAACCATCCATGGACCTAACACAACTGGTACCTCATTACTCCCCTGCTTTATGATCAGTCAGTAAGCATCTCCTCACCAGGTGAAGACATCCATGTGTTCCTTCTTTGTTCCAGAACTTACAGTCACCTTGTCCTCATCTGTGCAACTCCCCCAATCCATATCAGGCCACCAGCTCCCAGAGGCAAATTTCAACTAAAAAACAATTCACATCTTCTCTACACTTATACTATTGACCCAATCACTTAATTACAAATAAGTATATAGTATATGTATATCCTATAAACCCCACTGTTATATCACACATCTGAAAGTGAGTTTCTGTACCATTTAATAGTAACCTTTGTACATCACTTCTGTCAAAAGGCATACTTGCAATAAACAAACATGTATGTTGTACTTGAAAATCTCCACTGATAGGTGAGTAGCCATTCAAATATAAAGTAAGTTAAGCAAGTTACATTTTGATTAATTTAGGGGTGGAAAAACCTTTAAAACCAAACATGTATATTGACCATCCACCAAGATTTTTATCAGATCAGGGGTGCAATTCTAGGACTTTAATGTAAGTATGAGGAATGGCAGTAATAATGGTTGAAGTGAGATCACACGTTTTTAGTAGGTGAGAAGATTTTCCTGTTGTCATGGCCAGGTACAGGGAGTTTTCTGAAAATAACAAATGTTCTCTCTCTAAGGTACTAATTTGGGTGTGACATAATGATTTTAATAGAGGTCATAGAAAAACTCTGCATAAGGAAAACTAGGCCTGCTCGCTGAGATTTGGAATTAAGATCTTAAAATTAAAACTTCTGGATGCAATGCATCATTACAGAAAAGGGATTTTGAAATGTGTCTGATTATTTAGGGATATATGGGAGATTTGACCCAAATGAAGCCACCAAAATGAAATTAAAGGAAGAACAGAACTATTGAAGACATTCGGAAAAGTGATGTGGTTATAGAATAGAAAATTGAAATTGATCGGTCTAATAATTTTGCTGAGGCAATGAAAAGTGTTGTTCTGGACAGAATGTCTAGTAGTCAGTGATGTACATTACATCAGGCATCTAATTCTTCCTAGGTCGTTTAGTGTTTCCAGTCTATTCACTGGAATATGGCTGCAGACTGTATGGTAGTGCCTTGCTGCACAGCCATGGAACATGAAGGCTGTTGAGGTGTGGAGTGCCACACTTAAACTTTGGTAATGACTCACAAATCTCTTTTAATGCACAAGTCTGACTAAAAACTGTGTGCAGAGCCCTTACAATGAGTGCAAAACCACTCTTGCCATTCACAAAAGTTAGTTTTGCAATTGTAAAATTATTTATGGATAAAGGGTCCTTGTGAGTATATCTCCTTCTATTGGTGAGAATCAGACTGGTTTTCTTCTGAAATCTTTGAGGTTATTTCTTGTATATTTCTTAAATTCCAAAAAGAAACTGAAATTATTTCAGAGATAAAAAAAACAGGCAGATGTTTCTCGCCTCTACCAGGGATGTTGTGTGCATGAGGCTGTTAGGAGCAAACAAACCTTTTCTAGAATTTCATATTGGCATGAGACCTTAGAGAGAGCTAGATGAGTATTGATAATATACAGCAAACTTCCATGGCACTTCATGGTGAAAGCCCCCCCCCTGTGCACTCACCCTAAGCTTATTTTGGAACGCCCCTGGCACAAGTTAGATGCTAATCTCTTTTCAGACACTTTACTCTCCCAAACGCCTCAACTGCCTGCTGATGCTGAAGCAGCTAATTGCTGCTTCCATGAATGGCTCACGCACTCCCTTGATAAATATATCCCCGCTAAATTTACGTCTTGCCGCAGAACTCAGACCAGTCCTTGGTTTAATGAGTCCCTAACCCAGATGAATTTTCTTTAAAGTTCTAGAACCTGCTTGGAGATGCCAATATGACCCGACCCTCAAGACACAATATCGTTTAGCTATTAAGGCATACAATAAATCTATACGTAAATCACGCGCTAAATACTTCGCAGAAAAAATTAAACACAGCAATAATCCTGCCAAAAGTATCTTCTCCTTGCTGAATGATATTAGAAATATATTTATGTTTTATTTTTGTACACTTTGATGGTGTTTTGTACAAATGACCGAATAAAGTTATATATGGATATGGATATTAGAAATCCCTCCTCGGCAAGTGCACCCACCATTACTTCTTACTCTGAATGTGAGGCCTTAGCCACTTTTTTTGATAAAAAGGTTGAGGACATCTATAATTCCTTCCCTTCCGCTATTAGCATTGAAAGGCACATCAATCACTCTAGTCACCCAGGTACTCTACTATCCTCCTTCCCGGCGCTATCCTATGAAGCTCTGAGGACTTTCTGCTATAAAATCAAATCGGGATCCCCAGCTGACCCGCTTAAACCAGATCAGCTCCTACAATTTCTACCTCAGCTCCTACCTACACTTTGTGAGCTGATAAATCTATCCCCTACAATCTGCAGCAGTACCAGCCTCATGGAAACATGCCAAAGTCATCCCGCTGCTAAAAAGGCCTACCTTGGAGGCCTCCAAACCAGAAAGCTTCCGCCCGATCTCACTGCTTACTTTTGTGGCTAAAGTCACCGAGTCCTACATCAATTCCATTCTGACCAAATTTGTTGAGTCCAACAATATATTGGACTCCGCACAGAATGGTTTTAGACCCGGCCACAGTACCGAATCTGCTCTGCTGGCAGCTACCAAACATCTGCGGAGTTCATTTGACGAGGGCAACATCTCTGCCTTGATCCTTCTTCTTGACCTCAGTGCTGCTTTCGCACTGTTTCGCATAAAGTTCTGGCGCAACGTTTACAAGAGATGGGCTTAGGCGATGCCGCTCTTAACCAGTTTGTGTCTTTCCTATCAGACAGATCCTGCCAAGTGATTTCACCTCCTTATGGCTCTCAGGTGCATTCCGCACATCACAGGGTTCCGCAGGGCTCGGCTTTGAGCCCGACACTATTTAATATCTACATGCAAACCCTTGCGGGAGTTGCAAAAAATAGGAGCCTTTCCATGGTCTCCTATGCCGATGATACTCAGCTTGTGATCTCTCTATCCAACAACTCTGATCAACACATAGCCAAGTTCCGGAATGACATGATGGCCATCGCGAATTGGATGGCAGTCAACTGCCTCCAGTTGAATGCGAGCAAATCTGAGATTCTTCTTCTGGGAAAAGACACACATCTTTGGAGTGATCTATGGTGGCCAGCCGCATTGGGAGCTCCTAAGGAAACTGTAAAAAACGTGGGTGTTTGGTTTGACTGTGCCCTAATCTTTCAGGCTCAGATGAAATCGGTGGCTGGCAGTTGTTTCGGACTCCTCCGCGGACTTAAGCCACTGCTCGGGTTCTTTGATGCCCAAACACGCCAGACCATTATCCAGTCTACCATCCTTTCTAGCCTGGATTATTGCAATTCTCTCTACCTCAGTGCTAATAAAGTGGGCATCAATCCCCTTCAGAGGGTGCAGAACGCCACGGCCTGGACTCTCTTCGCCCTCCCAAAATCTTGCTCTATATCCAAATTCATACATAAGTTGCACTGGCTTCTGGTCGAGCGGAGAATTCACTTCAAGACTTTGTGTATCTCTCATAGAATTTTCTATGCACAAGCCCCTCCTGTTCTAGCTAATCTCCTTACCCCTTATGGACCAGAACGTGCTTTCTGCTCCTCCAATTAACATCTGTTACGTGTTCCTCGTGTTAGAAGAGCACAGGCTGGATGTCAGTCATTCCAGGCTTTAGCTTCTTCTCTCTGGAATGCCGTCCCATGCACTATCATGAGCATACAGAATCACTGGGTTTTCAGGAGGGCAATAAAGACCTGGCTCTTTCCTGAATACTCCTCTGCTCAATCCTCCTCTTTGGTCTGGTAATTCGCGGATTCAGCGCTGGGGCAGCCATGCGCTCTACAAATCCATTAACATAACATAACATAAATAATATGAATTATGTGCTATTCTCATACAAAAAATATGAGTAAGAATTAGCTGCACAAATTTTGATAACTCAGTGTCAGGACCAGAATACTTAATGGGAAGCAGAATGCTGTCTGTCACCGGTCTTACCCTGATGCAATCGCCACAAGATAAAAACAGATGGCAAACCAATGCAAACATTAGGGGAGGGGATTAAGAAAGGGATACCATGAAGTAGATTCTGCAAATGGTAAGATGCTGCTACCAATAATCGTCGAGCTCCGCTTACCAAAAGACAATGAGTTGTTTGTAAGTAAGGAAAAACCCTCTTGCCTGACTTCTTCTGACCCTGACTATGAGACAGGTTCAAAATGATGGTGATGATATTCCTGGATGGTACTTGGCTGGGAACTGATTGGGAAAAGGTTTGGGCAGAGCTGAACCCCAATGTAGACAAATTACAGTTAAATCATGACCTCTACTGTGTAAATCCGTACAACAATAGGCTCTACTGGTGAAGCACATTTATCTACACATATGAACATATCTATATCTCTACTTTCGCCAAGGATGACTCTGTGGAATACACTATTGATTACTCTGTCTTGCATGCTCCTACACTGAATATATCCAATCTGTTTCTGTAACTCCAAGGTCTTAGGCCAAATCTCAGATGTGTGGATCACCAAGCTTTGAAAATAAACTTGTTACAATATGTCCGAATCCGCTCAGGCCTTTAGTTCAGATTCCACAATGACCTGGAAAGCTTGTGGTGTAACAAAAAATATATATATTTGTATATTGCACCACAGAGTGTTTTTAACCAACTCCTGTTCTGCAAAGGCAGCATCTTTACATAGTATTATAGCATTTCAAAATACTCATCAGCAATGTTCTTGAAAAGGGTTGAATACTCAATATCCCACATCATGGGGGAATTATTTCTTCTACCTGACGCCTAACAGATATCCTTTGCTTCGTTTATAGGAAAGAAATTCTCTTGTGAAAAAAAAGAACTCACAAGAAGAGCCCCCCTACCTGAAAAAACACACTCCAGCATATTCTGCTGATATCAAGAATTTCATTGACTGATGGTTTACATGGGGCAGATTCTACTTATTTTCCAGGGCTGTCCTCAAGATGGCCTCCACCACATTCAGGATTCTAAATCCTGCGAGATCTCAGCCAAATAGTCTTTCAGTTCCCCGCAGTATGCAGTTCCTTGCAGTTTAGTGGAATGTTGCATGCCCATGGACCTGTTTCAAACAGGTCCGGCTTCTTTTGACGGTGCTTGACTGCTTAGTTCAATGTTTCAGGCCATGGTCCCTTCTAGAGCACCTAGGTGCTCCAATGGTTTGCTGCACTTGTCGAATGCCAGAAGACCACTATCCAGTTCTCCCAGGCAGCTGTTTCACCCAATGGTGCCCCAGAGGGCGTAACATAGTGATCGGAGAGGAAGCCCGACACTTGGCAAATAAAATCGATACAAGGGTAAATGTTTGGTAAACCCCAATCATATTTCATCACACATCTAGACCCTACCTATATTATTATTAATTGAATTACAGCTTACTTATTTTAGAATATTTTGTGCCACGTTATGTAAATCCCCTTCAAACCCTTATGCTCTTATGCCTGAAGTAGGAGACCCATCTTTCAGCATCCCTCAAGCAACCAGTCCATGTGCTTGTTCCACCAAAATACCTTGTATCTTTTATACCTTTATCATAACTATTGGTCTGTGGAGCAAGTGGGGGTTCACTCATACTTGGCTCCTGTATTTGTTACACAGGCAGAAAACCATGGCTACATTCAGATCTGAGGAAGCAGCAGCAACCGTATATCCAGTTCCTCTCGTCTGGAACCATGCAAGGTAATTTACACCTGCACAACAGATCCCAAGTTGCAGTAAATGTAAAATTACTGCAGAGTAGAAAAATCACTTCTCCAGCTTGTTAATGTGAACAGAAGAAAAACATGTGAAACTCGCATAAAAATAATGTTTCAATCTGCATAAAGCTGGGAGGCTCATGTCAGTAATGAACGTGCTAGTCTTCAAGACCCTTGAACATGTTTCTTGCACCTCAGTGATGGAAGCGATGTTCAACAACGGCCATGTTATCATACAGCAAGACCAATCTTGTGTGTAACATTATCTAAACAAATAATATAGGTCATGCCACGCGTGTTATGATTTTCCAATGCGAGAAGACCCTGGAAGTATGTAAAAAACCTCGCAAATCTGCGAGTACTTTCAAATCATTTTCTGCCCATTTCACACCATAACAATCGTCTGAGGTGTATTCATGTTAATGGAAGGAATGCATTCCTGTTCAAAGTGGGAAGTGAAATGAAATACTCTCCACAATTTTGGGAAATGTGGGAAAAATAGTCTCTCCATGGAGCAAATATTTCCCTGTGAAGAATCAAAACCAAAACAAGGTTATTGGGGGTGTTTGCCCCTGTTTGTTGCTTTTTTAAATGCAAATATATAAACCCGCATAATTTTGCAAGCAAAACTGAAATTCACAAATATTATCCAGGAGAACACCTGCAAAATTGCCACTGTGACTGCCATAATCAAGTCTCAGGCGTGACATCCACATGCATTTACAGACGTAAGACATGCTTAATTAAGGAGAACAGAATTGTGACTTACAAAAGCCTACTTTACTGCTGGACATTTAGGGGCCGATTCCGATTCGGGCCGGAAATCTCTCCGACCGAGCCGGACCCGGAGAGATTTCCGACCGAATCGGACCCGTGCAGTCCGACCGAACGAGTACGATGCGCACGTATGCCATCGGACTCGAGTCGGTCGGACTCCCATTGAAGTCAATGGGAGCCTGTCGCACAACGCGTACGCAGGCTCCCATTGACTCAATGGGTGCGATGCGGACAAGTGCGCCCCTACAGCGTGTACGCGGCGAGCGATCCGCGCCGTACACGCACAGGTAGGGGGACCCATGGGTCCCCCCTGTGTGCGACTCGCACGGCTACGCGTACAGGGGGGTCCGACACGGACTCTTTTGAGCCGGAGTGCGCGGCTCGGTCGGACTGCGCTCGCGGCGCGCATCGTACTTACCTGGCCGGGAACGTCTCCATTGCGCTGGTGCGAGTCGTGTCCGTGCGAGTCGGTCGGTGCGGTTCAACCCGGGATCGAGTCGGTCGGAGCGGTCGGGACGCCCGGACGAGTCGGTCGGCGAATACGCATCGTACTCGCTCGCCCGGACGCGCGTACGAATCGGTCGGGAAATAGGGCTCCGAATCGGATCCGGTTAAGCCGAATCCGATTCGGAGCCCTACCGGCCGAGATCGGAATCGGCCCCTTAATAGTAAGGCTTATCTAAGAGTGCAGCTCAAAGAAATACTTGGTGAATTAGGTGTGTATTTTCAGGTGTGTATCACACCTAGGATGGAGATGAGTAAGAAGCAAGAACTCATGCAACAATCATTGCCAATGCCAGTAAAATTGACTTGTTGTAGGTATTTGTTCGTGTGTTAATGAGTGTCTGTTGTTGGATAATATATATATTTGGATGCACCATTAGAAAACACACGTGCACATTTCACACTGACAAAACCCAGGTGAAAATACACACAGACAACACACACAAGCACGTATGTAGTCAGATAGCACATCTATGTGCTCAAGCAAACACAGGTGGATTTTGACTAGATGAAAGGATTAATGGCTTTCTGTTTGCATATAAATAAGACTAGATGGTTGGATGCCTGTGGATGTGAATATTGGTGAGTGAACACATTAATGGGTGTGGTAGCACTGGATTGATACAAGTGTGAGTCGATGAAATATTGTTTGGTTGTGGGTTGAAGGATAACTTCTTGGGTGTCAGTGGATGCATATGTGCTTGGGTGGGTGAGGGTGGATGATCAACAGTTGAGGATAGGTCTGTGGAAGCGTAGGCATGGGTAGATAAGTGTAGGGGGCTGAATGCATGTAGAGGGGAGGATACCTAGATTAGTGCATGGTTGAATACGTCTGAGTAGAAGTGTGCATGAGTGAATAGCTATGAGCAGAAGGGTGCATGGAAGATGACTGTGTGTGGATAGATGGGTTCTTACCTGAGGATAGTGAGATGCTTGGATGTTCTTTCACAGAAAAAGTTGGGCTTTTCAGTTTAAATGGACTAGGTAAGTAATGAATAATTGGTATTTTATGAACAAGAAATTCATATTTGCTATGACACTGTGTTTTTCCAATATGAGTTTACCACATGATCCTCTGAGCCAAGCCTAGATAGTGTTCTAATACTGTTCAGGTGGTACGCAATGCCCTTTGCATCTATACAGCTCTTAATGTCTGCAGTTTTTATTGACATATAGAAAAGTGCAAACAGTTACGCAGTGTTCTAACTAGACTCCACCTCTTCAGTTTACAAAGGATGATTGTTGTGGATTTATTTTCTTCAGCTATCTAGGGAGCGTTTGTATATGAAAATGCATCTGCACGGGCCATATGGGGCAAATGAACGAACCATCTACAGAATGTGATGTGCCCTTTTACCTCTGCTTATGTCAGATGATTTTGGAAATCTGTGTCAATCCGTCTGTAGGGCTGTGTCAGACAAAAATATGTTGGAAGGCCATTGAGAACCATTGAAGATCAATTGTAGATCAAGTTGAAACAAGTGCTCAGAATTTAAACAAACTGCCACAGAATCAGGACAGAGGTGAAGATTGTGCTTTCTATGAAAACCGACAACAAACCTTCCCCGATCCATTAACACAGGACTGAGCCCACGGAGAAACCATAGCAAAGACAGTCCAAGGATATCCGGTCTGTCTCCAGAGAGCGTGGAAACAGAATATGGTGCCTGTTTTGAGATTACAGACTAAAGGGTGTATGAAGTGCTTTAGAAGTAATGAGCTTAGAAGAAGACTTCAAAATATGGGGTTGGTGTCAGTGTTGGGCTCTTCAGGAGTAGGTGTGCCCATTCAGATGTAACATGGGGTCAGGAGATCAGTTTGTGGAAGAAGGATGCTTATAAGCGACAGAGCGGGAGTGGGTGGTAAGCAGACTTTGAATCATTACATTTAGGTCATCCACCTTCGGTTTTCTGTCAAACAGTTCATTTTGGGAAACAGATAAAAGATATGCCCGCTCTAATGAAGTATGAGGTGAGTAGAATCTCCTCTCAGGTGAATGATGCCTCTGGGATTTTGGGTACTCATGTGGAAAGTCCCTTAGTGTGTTGCTGTTTTAGTGAAGATAGATTGGACTGGAGGGGCTGATCGACAGATGGAGGCTCTAACAAGAAAGAAATGTTTTCCTTCTCTGTAAGTGAAGGAGTAGCTTTGTTGCAAGTTATATTACACATTATTTTGATTTAGTCTGGCGTTTCTGTTGCCTATATTCATTCTCTAGAGGGAAGGAAGCTGATAATGGTGATATGGGGGAGTATCAGACAGACGCAACATACAGTCAATGGGTATCATTCAGGAAAGTGAGAAAATGAAGTAGTCGCATGTGGTGCAAAAGGAGGGCAATGGTGTGTCATCACCTGGTTTGACGGAAACACTGAAGTGCAAAATCAACCTTGGAGCAACATCAGCATTAGTGTGGAAAACATACAGTACCACATATAATATTCATGTGAAAATTAGCATTTATGTTCTGCAAAATCACTTTTAGGTGCAATGTAAGCAGGAATCAGCAGCAAGATCACATTGAGGTGCAACATCACCCTTCAGGAACATCAACATAAATGTGGAAACCCATTCAGAAGCAAAAATCACATTTAGGTGCAAATACACAAGTAGGCACAAAATCACATTTAAAGTGAGAAAGATGAATCAAACGAGCAATGACTACAAGGGGCTGATACAAAGTCCACTCTTAGGGGCTGATTCACAAAGAATTTGCTAGAACGTATTCTTAAAACACTTTTTGCGTATAGTAGTTTGCGAATAGGGCCCTCTCTGTATTTGTGTGTGTTGACAACATGAACTGTGGCACACAGCTAAAGCCATCCATAGCTGGACCTAAAAAGCTTAGTGAAACGGCCCTGCATGTATTGGTATTGTTGAGTTTTAACGGGGTAACCCACAAAAACTACCCGACCTGGGTCAGTATTACAGTACAGTAAGATAGTGGTCACGGTAGCAACTCTTTTAGCAAAAAAGAAGAAATTGCATTCACCACTCAAGTCTTTCTTGAGATGCTTAAATCAAATTTAATTCCAAAATCAAAAGCATCTAATGCGATTCAAAGTCAAAGCATTTGTTAATGGCAACTCAGTTGCTCCAACACATAGCAGTGCAGTAAATATTTACAGTGCTCTTGGTATAGGGTGAAAAAAGGAAAAGGTTGGGTAGATGGTGGTGAACGTGTGAGTGAAGGACAGGGAAAAGGTATTGTGACATATATACATCATTTGTACATAGTATAGGACCTTTCCGGCCTAACACAGGTCAATTGTTCCTGAATGTATACATAGCTCTATTTTTTAAGAAGTCTGTCCTTAGAGCTTACCAGCTCTAAGGACAGACTTCTTAAAAATATGCTCATTAGAGCTATGTATACATTCAGGAACAATTGACCTGTGTTAGGCCGGAAAGGTCCTATACTATGTACAAATGATGTATATATGTCACAATACCTTTCCCTGTCCTTCACTCACACGTTCACCACCATCTACCCAACCTTTTCCTTTTTACCCTATACCAAGAGCACTGTAAATATTTACTGCACTGCTATATGTTGAGCAACTGCGTTGCCATTAACAAATGCTTTGACTTTGAATCGCATTAGATGCTTTTGATTTTGGAATTAAATTTTATTTAAGCATCTCAAGAAAGACTTGAGTGGTGAATGCAATTTCTTCTTTTTTGATAAAAGACTTGCTACCGTGACCACTATCTTACTGTACTGCATGTATTGGTAGGCAGGTTCACATTTGAAAAGGCAGGGTGTACGAATCTGGCTCCTCCCTGCATTATAAACCTGCAAGCAGTGCACAATGAATGCCCTGTTACAGTTCTGGAAACATGCAAAGGTGCTGGCTGGTATAGGCAACTCTGCCCTTGAGACAGACGTCAGCAAATATTATTTCATTGTTTGTGATCCAAAAGTGCTTCCAGCAACATCCTAGATTTAGTCCCTTTACGCAATTCCGGCCTAGTTCGAGCCCACCAGCATGACTCACATTCGAGCTGTCAGATTGTATGCTGTGTTGACTAACACCGTTCTGTGCGGCGTGCTGGGCAGTTGGACCCAGCTGCTAGGGAACGGAACGAGCAGAAATATATTGTAAGCCTTTGAATATATAAAGAGACAGGCAGAGCCAGCATGTGTGCTGTTGGTGAGATAACCTTTCTGCTGCAGAGGTGGCTTGTAAAACAAGCTGCCGTCTGCCTGCTTTTAGGGTAAATCAGATTGTTCGAGTCAGCAGGTTGTCAGCTGTAGACTTCCGAGTAACTAATGAGGCGACCTCCCCCTTTATCATTACTGCGTCATTGTTTTCGGTTGCTCTGTGAGGCTTGTGTATACGCATTGCTGTTCTCTTTACTGGCATCTGAGTCTGAGGAAAAAGACTTAAAGACATCTTTTACATATTGCTTTTTTATTCTTCGCTTTCTCTGTTGTCCGCGAATGCTTTGTGACTTCGCCTTGATAAGGAAAAACGCGCAGTACGAATTTATTATACGTGTGACCTAGAAACATTAAAAAAAGAACCAATCAAACTCATTCTGCATAAATTCGACTTAAGTATATGAAAACACAAACATTTTTAGCTTGAAGTGGAAATAAATAGATATTATTTTTACATTCAGATAGTACGTTAATCCATTATAAACTTATTTTAAAAAAAAATTATAATAACACACATTTTCATTTGCTTTTCTGATTTCTGTTCATGCTAGATGCCAGCCGTCTAGTTCAACTGTCTTAAACTGTTTAGGGCCATAAATGTTCCATTCTACGTCTGTAAAATTCATATGAGACAATGGATGTCATAAGCACTGCCATATTCAGTATATGTCCTTTGGATGCGGGATGGTGCGCAAGGTCCTTGTGTGTTCAGTCTCAGACCAGCTGTTTCAGATGCTTCCTTACACTATTCATCGATTGGGCGCCTCGTCAGGGGCAGTAAGCGCTATATAAATACAATACAATTAATCTAGAGTAACCCAACGACGTTAACAGGACTTAAAGGGGTGGTGGTCTGCAACATCAATGAAATGCTTTGCATGTGTCCTTTGGTCCTCTGTCAAAGTTAAGACACGCACAAATAGATACCCAAGGCTACCAATTCTGGTGTGCTGGCCAACACCCTTGACTATCTTGGTGTGAGAGTAGGCATGTGGAACCGAGGGATGGATAAGTCTATGGGGCCTTGCTTGGGGCTCCCAAGGCCTTTTAATACAAGTTATATTGTCCTTAAAGTATGATCTAACATTGCGTTCCTCGGAGGTACTGCATGCTGGTATATTTATGTAACGGTAAATCCTCTTGCAGTAACCTTACCCAGTGAACCAGGAGATCAGCCATCTTTGTTTTCACAGAAGAGGCATTGCTTCTCTGATGGAGCACCAAACAGGAACCATTGTCAAAATAACCACTGCACGCATGTGCTTGCCTGCGATATTGTGTGTGCTGCAGCTTATATAATATGGTCAAATAAGTTCTTGTCTGCTGTACAATCAGTGAAACAAGTCAGACATGTGACATAGAGATTTGACAAACTTCCTGATGCATTTGTGAATGAACCACAAATGATTCCAAGTCTTGTGACTGATCTCACTGTGAAGAGACCTGCCTTGACTTTACCTGAAAGTAAAAGTCGTGGCACTCTACCTAGCACAAGAAACAACTGCCACCTTCTTCATGAATCCAAAATGAAAAGATTGAATTAACTTCTTGGGTCTTTTGCTAATACTTAAAAAAAATATCTCAAATCATTGCATTTAGATTGGGAATTGCTCTTCCAGGAAAATACTTTGAATCCTTTTTGGAAATTTCTTAATGTAATGGATGGCATACATATGGGGGTGACACGTGTCCCCAAATTTGTTTGTGTACGCTCTGTAATCGTGGCAGCTGTTATAGAAAGTAAAACATATTTTAATTCATTTCCTTTTAATTGATAGCAGAGAAACGAAATGTTTAGACAAACTGGACCATTTTACTTGCCTGTGACCGATGTGGTTGAATGTGTTTAACGGAAAACACACCTGATGAAACTCGTTCTGATGATTTTTTTTCTGTTGAACCCTTTTGGCGAATTTTTCTTCATAAATTACTTTTACCAGGTTGACGAAAACAACCCGGTGAAACTCTTTCTTGTAGAAAAATGCATGTTTTTGATGTGCTTCCATTAATTTATTTTAAAATACAGGTTTCTCCAGCTCTCCCAAAGATTGTTTTTTCCTTTTTAATGGGGAGTTCTTCCCATGGCCCGTCCTTCATTCCCCCATCATGAATTTTCCAACCACCTCTTCCATTGAAGCTCCTTGCACTGCTCCGCTTCCATTTTCCCCTCCAGTGTTTTTCTAAACCTTACAACTAATCTCCCTATACCCTCTAGCTACTCCTCATCATCTGTTCCCAACATCTTTTGTATTTTGCCTGAGCGTAATTCAACTTTTTTATTTAAATAAAAAAAAAAAAAAGCAGTCTACCTTTCACACGAAAACATATTGTGGCATTTCTCCAAAATTAAGTTTTGTCAGTGAAAGAATACCACTGTACAGGTCCATGCTAAACCCCTCCCAGACGTGCGAGTAACCACCAGTCCCTGCCGGCGTTCCTCATGCACCCTTTTTCTCTCATCCCAGTATACACAAGTTGAGTCACTGTCGGTGCATAACAGACGCAGTTTATTCACAAACATGGAACATAAACATTGCATTTTTATGGTCATTCTTACGCTCCATGATTTCAATACTTCATCACATCTGTCATCTCTATCAAACAGTCTGATTAATTGGTCTGCAATAACTATTACAGCACTTCCCGCACAGCCCCCTGATTTATGGCCCTTTAGCAGGTGTCCAGAGTTTGCGGCCTCTAGGCTTCCCTTGCTACCGAGATCTGAGTGGTTGGCCATCAGGCCCTGCCCGGGCTGCAAGTGCCGTGTCCGCCTGCTGCTGACCCTTTGCTGGTCATTTGCCTGCTCCCAGTGCCCCTGCCACAAGGCATCCCAAGGACACTGTTTGAGCGGCTTCTCTTCCTAGGCTATTGTGCTTACTTGGCTGCATAAGTGTGCAGTCTCCGTGGCCTCCTTGACTGCTCCTAACCTGCGGCTGCGACGCCCACAATCTGGTGTGGGGGCATGGGCCAATGTGGAGAGGTCAAGTTATGCCCAGGTGTGTTGCACCCTGCTCCTTTAACCTTCTTTTCCCACAACGCCACTTCCTTCCTATTGGGTGGTTTGAACCATGCCGCCCAATTGCCTGCTTTCAGTTTTGCAGGCTTTTAGCACTTTTTTGCAGGCTTACAGCCTTCCGTGTCCTGGGGTGTTCCCATCCTCGGGAGGCGTTCATCGCGGGCCCTTCATGGGTCCGGCTTTGCCGTCCTGTCCTGCAGCTTTAGTCAACAGTAGACTATACCAGCCGCTTCTTAATTTCATACAATGTAACAACAAAAGCTTTTTAAAAAAAAATAATTGCTAACTGATTTTCAGATCAGAGTAATGTGGAACAGAAGAATGAAGCATAGATTTGGAGAGAAGTGTGACTTAGAGGGTCAGCTTATAAATTTAACTGTGAAGAGTCCACATGAAAGAACAACTTATCAATGGGACATTTCTTTCCGCCCCCTTCCTGTCACTTGGAATGGCAGCAGCATGTAATCATACCCCCACCCCCAAGTAAATAAATAAAAATCAGGGACTCAACGTGGCTTATAATTTAAGATGTAAGCTCCTTTGGGCGCACTCAGGCACCCTGTTCTTTTTAAGTCTTATTGTACTTGAAAACATTTCTCAAGCAGTTGTCAAGAGGTGGGGAGGTCTTAGGCACGTTCATCTTTTTCCATGTCCAGGGAATAGGATTTCAGTATTGGAGCCATTCACTTACATGGCAATTCTGTCCTTCAGATGTTCTGAAACTATTAACACATTGAGCACCATAACACAATGGCCCTGGAGACAAATGACTTTGAGTTAGATTTGAGTTGTGCTACTGTAAAAGTTGGGGTAGATATTGTGGTATTTGGATAAGGGCAATTAGGTGAGCACTTAGAAAATGAAGAAGAAAGGCAGAGGGCTAGGGAACCCGAAGGTGTATAGTAGGTAGGCCAGGTGCACAGGCACCGAAGTTAAACAATCATCGCCTGGAACTTTACCTGAGGTTTCGGTGGCCTTCTTTTATTCTGTTACATATGCTCGTGTGAGAGAGTGTGTCAATTGCATAAAAGAGCTTCAAGAGGATGTGTATGCTAGTGGAGTTTCCAACTTTGTTGGTCAGGGTGTCATCTATTAGAGAAGCAAAAGTCGTTTCAGCACTTCCTTTGGGTCTGAAATCGCATTATTCTGTGATGATAAAGAAATAGATCTCCTTGTAAGTTTGGAGTAGAGCTTTCACTACTTGTGCAAGTAATCTGGATATTCAAGGGAGAATGACTATTTTATTCTAAACCCTCCATGTTTTGTTTCACACGTTTTCTTTTTTATTCCAGTGATGTCAAGGTTTAATGCTTGTATTGGCCTGGTGAGATTATTGCCCTGATTATGAGTTGAGGTGCTATATATAGTATCCGATGAATAATATTACCACGGTGAACGTTATTCATAAGGTGCGATAAACAGCACCTATTATGAGTTAGTGGGGAATAACATGCAGATTTTGGTGTTTAACGCACAAAAATCTACATGGTACAGTAAATAACATACATATATTTGTCTGTTAAATTTCGGCAGGCTTGACCTGCCGAAACTTAATGAAACTTGAGGTATTTAATGCATCCAATAATTATTTGATGTGGTAAATAACTTCAAACTCGTAATTCTGACCCAACAGAGGTTTACGCACGGGTTGGAATTAATCAACCCATTCGTAATCAGGCTGTTTGAGTTTTACTGCAGAATATGGGCAGGTGTTGATTGCTTGTGTCTTCGGTGTGATGCAGAGGATTTTGAAGATGATACAGACATACATTGGAAGCCATGGTCAGTTTGTCAAGGTTCGAGCAATGTACTTTTGAACTCTTAGACAATTTTAATGGGTAAATGCAAAACACTCGAAAATAACCAGGCCGGAGCAAAATGGCTCAAAAAACGAAATAAGCATTCCGTTTGAAATATTTAATTACTGAACATGAAGTGTGTGATCCAGCGCTATCAATAAAAGGTCTTCTCCTAGATGCTTCTGGACGTCCAGGTACAATTATCCCTCTTAAACACAACTATATCCATATGACGGTGGGGCCCATAACACCGCATATACATTCACTCTCTCATATATTCCCTGGATTTCATCCATCCTTACCTAGGAGAAAAACAGTTAAATGATTTGCTGGAAGGAGACGGGATACCTTTTTATAAAAAGGACATAATACTTCTCAAGCTCTAAGGTATTCCGCTCATTGGTCGATGGACCAACTAGTAGGAATCAGTTGATGGTGATTAAGACCAGCTCAATCACAATAAACCTTTTAAACATTTACATTTATCATTGAGCTAAAGAACCACTGACTCATTGATTTAAAGATAATAAAGTTTATATAAATTTTAGAAGCATGAATAAGTTTCAAAATTATTATTCAGGTTATTACATTTAGCATTATTATAAGAATAAATTGAAATTGCAATGCATACTGTTAGAACTGGGGGTCTCTAGTTGGCAATGGTTTGCACCTTTGTCCAAATAGGGACCCTTGCTTCTAGTCAGGATAAGGGGGAAACACTCCTAAAATAACCCCTGCTCACCCCCTGGTAGCTTGGCACGAGCAGACAGGCTTATCTCAGAGGCAGTGTGTAAAGCATTTGTGACCACATACAGTAATACAGTGAAAACACTACAGATGGACACCACACAGGTTGTTTATGTAAAAATAAGTAATCTTTATATAGACTTATCACAAGACCCAATAGCAAAAATCCACAATACTGTAATCAAAAATAGACTTAAAATGATAGAGACAGTTCACGTTATCTTCAAAAATAGGATAGTCAATCAAAATAAAGCTTGTAGCAACAAATAACTCCACTTGGAGTTATCACGACGTCGTGACCGGTGGAAATCCCAAAGTACGGCGCCGACCGCGAGGTGCGCGGCGTCGGGCCTGGAGTCGAGCAGACCCACAAAGAACAGTACCTGGAATTCGATGAAAACAAAGACGGTGCCCGGCGTCGGGGAGGTGATGCTTCGTTGGCGCCGGCGGCGTCGGTTCCTTACGACCCCAGGGGAGGTGATGTCTCGGTTCCTTACTGCAGCGCAGGGGAGGTGAGGCGTCGGTTCCTTACTGTGTCGGGGAGGTGACGTCACGGATGGCGGCGAGGCGTCGGTTCCTTACGATGGTGCGGCGTCGATGGATTCGGGGGTCACCCACGTCGAGGATCGGCTCCGCGATGATGAAGCCCTGGCGTCGGTGAAGTCGGGGCTGCGGTGCGAGTCGGGACGGTGCGTCGTGAACGCCACGAGCGGTGTCCTCGGCTCCGGTGCAGGCAGCGGCCTCGATGACGGCTTCGGAGTCGATGTCGCACGGCGTCGGCAGGCGTCGGGCCTACGGTGCAAGTCGGGGCGGTGCGTCGTGCTCTTCACGAGCGGTGCCCACGGCTTCGGTGCAGGTTACGGCGTCGCTCGCCGGCGTCGGTGTTGCAATTTCCCTCTGTTAGCAGCTAAAACAGCAGTTCCAGATGCAGGCAAACAGAAGGGGTGAAGTCTTTGTGTCCCTGTGACTTCAGGCAGGAGGCAAGCTCAGTTCAAGCCCTTGGAGATTCCCTTCTTCAAGATGACAAAGCACAGCAAAGTCTTTTCTCCTGTCCTTGGCAGAAAGCAACCACTGCAGGCCAACCCCAATCAGCAAAACAGCACAGGGGCAGTACTCCTCCTTCAGCTTCTCCGGTTCTTCTCCTTGGCAACAGGTTTCTTGATTTCCCAGAAGTGATCTAATTTCCTAGGGGTCTGGGTCCCCTTTTATACACCTTTTCCCTTTGTTCTCTGAAGGCAGAGAGGCCTCTGCCTAGTCCAAAACCAGTTCTGGTCAGTCCTGGAGCACTTTGTTTTTCTGACTCCTTCTTTCCTTTGTGAGTGAGGGGCAGAGCCATCAGACGCCCGGCAGGAGGTGGAGCCAGCATTGTGGAAGGCAGGCACAGCCCTATTCAGACCCAGGTGCAACTCCTCCCTCCACTCTGGATGCAGGCCTTCCTATTCAGCCCTGTGCTGACTCACCCTGTCTCCTGTAGCCACCCCCAGCCCCTGTCACTCAATCTCTAGACAAGGAATACACAACCTAGCAGAGGCAGGCTTGGAAGTTTAGGCAAGAAAATACCCACTTTCTAAAAGTGGTATTTTCAAACACAGAATGTTAAAACCAACTTCACTAAAAGATGTATTTTATCATTCTGAGTTCAGGCATACTAAATTCGTTTTTCTACCATGTTCTCTGGGTCAGTTAGGATTATAAGGTGTAATAATCAAAACTGCCCATTCTGGCCTATGGAGAACAGGTAGCCTTGCAATAGTGAAAACGAAAATGGCTGTAATTCACTATTAGGACATGCCACACACACCAGGGCATGTCCTACCTTATACTTACAATGCACCCTGCCCTTGGGCCTACCTTAGGGGTGTCTGATATGAAGATAAGGGAAGGTTTAGGGACTGGCAAGTGGGTGCACTTGCCAAGTCGACATGGCAGTCACAGACTGCACACAGGCTCTGCAATGGCAGGCCTGAGACACATTTTACAAGCTGCTTCTGTGGGTGGCACAACCAGTGCTGCAAGCCCACCAGCAGCATTGGATTTACAAGCCCTGGGCACACGCAGTGCACTGTACTAGGGACTGACAAGTAAACCAATCATCCAATCATGGAGTCACTAATCCATAACACAATTTATCATGGGGAGAGCATATGCACTTTAGCACTGATCAGCAGTGGTAAAGTGCCCAGAGTCATAAAACCAACAAAAACAGGTCAGAGAAAATATAGGAGGAAGGCAAAAGTTCAGGGATGACCCTGCAAAAAGGGCCAAGTCCAACACAACCCCCTTCCAGCCAAAACGCAGGGGAGACCAATCACTACCCTGATGGGCTTCTCTGCTTTGGGCGATAGAACCTGGACCCTGGCCCACAACAGCAGGGGCATACTCCAGTTCTACGCCAATCTGAACCTATTTGGATCCCTCTGTCCATACTCTCAGGGCCCACCCAGCTAACCCATGGGGAACCCTTCTCCTCAACTGTGGACACCACCTGTGCAGCACCTAACCTTAGCTTGCCCACAGGTGTGTCCCAACCGACAGACAGTACCCACATGGCCAACACAGATGTGTGGCCTAGTCCACCCCCGGGGTGTGACTTCTGTCCCCCTCCCAGGGGCAACTCTGTCCACCAGGACAGCAAGCCACAGTGGCCACTGACAGCCGTCAGTGATGAGAGCCAGGCCCCAGGCCTTTCATGGCTCTCCAACCTCTGTGGTGTCAGAGAGCGGGGGGCAGTAGCCCCAGGTGCCTGGCACCCTTTGTCCACTCTCCCAACCGTCAGGTCAGGTATGACATCCTGACACTGACCCACCAGCCCCGGGCCTGTAACCGGCGGCTGGACAGGAGACTGGGGTGGGCTCTCCCACACCTGGTCCTCCTCCTTGGGGCTCTGCACCCTCCCACCTGGAGCTGTACCCCCTTCCAGAATTGTCAGGGCACCTGTGGCAGGGGTCCTGCACACTCCGCCCACCAGTTCAGGGGTTCTATCCTGCAACTGGGATCCCAGCATAGGGTCTGTACCCTTAGACTGGGCAGAGGCCAGGGGTGAGGCTGTCCTCTCCCCGCCCCCTTACTGGGGTCCTGCACCCTCCCACCTGGAGCGGTGCCCCCAGAAGACAAACTGGTAGGGGCACTGTTAGCAGCTGCCCCTTCCTCCAGGTCAGGGGGACACCCTGAACCTGGTCCTCCAACCCAGGGTCTGTACCCTTAGGCTGGACCTGTGCCTGGCAACCCAGGACTTCCGGGAGGGTACACCAACCCCCCAAGGGAAACACACTCCTCTAGAGTTGTGTAATAATCTGCCTGGCGCACCAGGACTTCCTGGGGAGCACGCATGCCCCCCAGAGGGTAACACATCTCTCATGTGTTGTGTGACAGTCCGCCTGGCGCAGATCTCCCGACCCCTGTCCATCTGACAGCGCGCGAAGATCCCCCAGGACAGAAGTGGTGTCACCATGGTCATTCACTGGTGACTCAGCCCTTCTGGCTGGTCCCTGACCCACTGGTTCTTCCACTGGGGACTCTCTCCCCCTCTCACCCCTCACTCTGGACTTCTGCACCCTCCCAAGTGGAGCGGCACTGCCAGATACCAGAAACACTGGAGCTCCATTTACAGACGCTCCAGGTTCTCTAGACACTAGGAGATCCTCCTCAACAGGCGGCCCATCAGGACAGCCTAGGCTCCCTACCTGGTGTTCCCTTAAAGAACCATCCAGGCTCTGAGACTGGGTTTCGGGCACCTTGGGACACGCAGCCCCACACTCACTCCTTCTCCACTGAGACAGGACGTGAGCCCCTACACCCCTCCCACTACACCGGGACCTAGCTGGGCTACTTCTGAACCACTTCCACCACTCTGGGCTGGAAGATACCTGAGCCACTCCTCTTAGGGTCACTCCCCAATGCCTTTTCAGACCCTCTGGAAACCACCAAAAGGTCTTCCTCCCTCGTGAGCTCCCTGGGGTCAGAGAACTCACTCTCCAACAGGCGTTGGCATAGCTCTGGAAAACAGGGACTTACAATATGCT
The DNA here is from genome assembly GCA_963921515.1 of Calotriton arnoldi. Taxonomy (NCBI): domain Eukaryota; kingdom Metazoa; phylum Chordata; class Amphibia; order Caudata; family Salamandridae; genus Calotriton; species Calotriton arnoldi. Next base: position 979,023 of record CAWUFW010002952.1, read on the forward strand.
CTCCCACAATTGGATCACACAACCCCTCACAGGTGTTAACCAAGTTATCCTTCACCTCACCATCCAGTGCCTCACACATGTACCCCACACCACTCTGCTGAGATTGGCAAGACAGTATCTGACTGTCTCTGTCACTCAACCCACACTCTTCTGGGCGGTCTTCACACTCACACCCCAGGAATTCAAACATGGGGGAACCACTCTCCCTGCACCTCCCATCTAGAGTCAGTAGAGTGTCCCTCCTGCTACTAGGACCATGAATCCCTGCGTCAGTTTCCCTATTCCTCTCAGGGACACTGCGCACTACTGGAGCTACCTCATGTCCTTGAACCTCCTGGTGTATATTAACCCCCTCCAAGTCAGGCACCACATCTCTGGGTGTGTGTACTACTCCCTCAGCACTAGGTAATACAATTTTGCTGCCACCAGAGGGAGGAATCCCTAAGCCCCTGGCTTTGAACTCCAACACCCTCATCATTCTCTCATGCTCTAAAAGCATCTTCCTTTCTTCCATGGCCAACCTCTTACTTTCCAACTCCAATTTCTTATGCTCAAGGCTATCATGGCTTCCCTGTTTTAGTTTGGCCATTTCCATTTCATGCATCCTGCTTTTGTCCCTGTCCTCCAGCTCCTCTGGAGACAGGCCCTTTGAGAAACACTGCTGCCCTCCCTGGAAGGCACTCCTCCCAGGTAAGCCCAATGGCCCCTCAAGCTGCCCATCTAAATTCTCTGCCTCCTCCACAGGCTCCTCGGACTGCCCACTGGCATTCCGTGCTTCCAACCAGGCTCTCAGTGCCTTGTGAAACTCCTCCTTCCTGGTGAGGCCTCTCATAGAGATTTTAAACTTTTTGCAAACAGCTTTGAGTTCTGGCACAGTGTAGGTATCAACCCTATCTTCTTCAAATTCAATATCTGCAGGTGCAATGGATCCTTTTTGCTCATGGTGAAAATTGGCAGTTCTCAACAAAAATAAAGGTTCCAAGGAAAAAAAGTCCTATCAAAGGTATGTGGTCGCGTATTGGTCTGCACTCACTAGTAGTGTACACCAATCACTGTATATGAATCACAAATGCAAGTCCAAATCCTCACCGCTGACCACCAATGTTAGAACTGGGGGTCTCTAGTTGGCAATGGTTTGCACCTTTGTCCAAATAGGGACCCTTGCTTCTAGTCAGGATAAGGGGGAAACACTCCTAAAATAACCCCTGCTCACCCCCTGGTAGCTTGGCACGAGCAGACAGGCTTATCTCAGAGGCAGTGTGTAAAGCATTTGTGACCACATACAGTAATACAGTGAAAACACTACAGATGGACACCACACAGGTTGTTTATGTAAAAATAAGTAATCTTTATATAGACTTATCACAAGACCCAATAGCAAAAATCCACAATACTGTAATCAAAAATAGACTTAAAATGATAGAGACAGTTCACGTTATCTTCAAAAATAGGATAGTCAATCAAAAATAAAGCTTGTAGCAACAAATAACTCCACTTGGAGTTATCACGACGTCGTGACCGGTGGAAATCCCAAAGTACGGCGCCGACCGCGAGGTGCGCGGCGTCGGGCCTGGAGTCGAGCAGACCCACAAAGAACAGTACCTGGAATTCGATGAAAACAAAGACGGTGCCCGGCGTCGGGGAGGTGATGCTTCGTTGGCGCCGGCGGCGCCGGTTCCTTACGACCCCAGGGGAGGTGATGTCTCGGTTCCTTACTGCAGCGCAGGGGAGGTGAGGCGTCGGTTCCTTACTGTGTCGGGGAGGTGACGTCACGGATGGCGGCGAGGCGTCGGTTCCTTACGATGGTGCGGCGTCGATGGATTCGGGGTCACCCACGCCGAGGATCGGCTCCGCGATGATGAAGCCCTGGCGTCGGTGAAGTCGGGGCTGCGGTGCGAGTCGGGACGGTGCGTCGTGAACGTCACGAGCGGTGTCCTCGGCTCCGGTGCAGGCAGCGGCCTCGATGACGGCTTCGGAGTCGATGTCGCACGGCGTCGGCAGGCGTCGGGCCTACGGTGCAAGTCGGGGCGGTGCGTCGTGCTCTTCACGAGCGGTGCCCACGGCTTCGGTGCAGGTTACGGCGCCGCCGCCGGCGTCGGTGTTGCAATTTCCCTCTGTTAGCAGCTAAAACAGCAGTTCCAGATGCAGGCAAACAGAAGGGGTGAAGTCTTTGTGTCCCTGTGACTTCAGGCAGGAGGCAAGCTCAGTTCAAGCCCTTGGAGATTCCCTTCTTCAAGATGACAAAGCACAGCAAAGTCTTTTCTCCTGTCCTTGGCAGAAAGCAACCACTGCAGGCCAACCCCAATCAGCAAAACAGCACAGGGGCAGTACTCCTCCTTCAGCTTCTCCGGTTCTTCTCCTTGGCAACAGGTTTCTTGATTTCCCAGAAGTGATCTAATTTCCTAGGGGTCTGGGTCCCCTTTTATACACCTTTTCCCTTTGTTCTCTGAAGGCAGAGAGGCCTCTGCCTAGTCCAAAACCAGTTCTGGTCAGTCCTGGAGCACTTTGTTTTTCTGACTCCTTCTTTCCTTTGTGAGTGAGGGGCAGAGCCATCAGACGCCCGGCAGGAGGTGGAGCCAGCATTGTGGAAGGCAGGCACAGCCCTATTCAGACCCAGGTGCAACTCCTCCCTCCACTCTGGATGCAGGCCTTCCTATTCAGCCCTGTGCTGACTCACCCTGTCTCCTGTAGCCACCCCCAGCCCCTGTCACTCAATCTCTAGACAAGGAATACACAACCTAGCAGAGGCAGGCTTGGAAGTTTAGGCAAGAAAATACCCACTTTCTAAAAGTGGTATTTTCAAACACAGAATGTTAAAACCAACTTCACTAAAAGATGTATTTTATCATTCTGAGTTCAGGCATACTAAATTCGTTTTTCTACCATGTTCTCTGGGTCAGTTAGGATTATAAGGTGTAATAATCAAAACTGCCCATTCTGGCCTATGGAGAACAGGTAGCCTTGCAATAGTGAAAACGAAAATGGCTGTAATTCACTATTAGGACATGCCACACACACCAGGGCATGTCCTACCTTATACTTACAATGCACCCTGCCCTTGGGCCTACCTTAGGGGTGTCTGATATGAAGATAAGGGAAGGTTTAGGGACTGGCAAGTGGGTGCACTTGCCAAGTCGACATGGCAGTCACAGACTGCACACAGGCTCTGCAATGGCAGGCCTGAGACACATTTTACAAGCTGCTTCTGTGGGTGGCACAACCAGTGCTGCAAGCCCACCAGCAGCATTGGATTTACAAGCCCTGGGCACACGCAGTGCACTGTACTAGGGACTGACAAGTAAACCAATCATCCAATCATGGAGTCACTAATCCATAACACAATTTATCATGGGGAGAGCATATGCACTTTAGCACTGATCAGCAGTGGTAAAGTGCCCAGAGTCATAAAACTAACAAAAACAGGTCAGAGAAAATATAGGAGGAAGGCAAAAAGTTCAGGGATGACCCTGCAAAAAGGGCCAAGTCCAACACATACCTATTAGATGGAAAAATAAAGTTCGTCACAGCCAGAACTCCCGAAAGATCTATCTATCTGTCCTGGAAAACAGGCCTTCTCGTTCCTTTCCCCTTTAGTATCTTAAGAATAAAAGTCTAATAGTTTAAATGGAAAAATCTATTAGGATTAAAAAGGTTCTCCAATAGCAGCGTCTCATGCTCAATCAAAAATATAAAATAGCAGCAGCAGCCGCAGCATCAGTTCGTAAAAACGGCAGCGTTGAAAACAACAGCATCAATAGCAGCTAACAACCCCCTCCCCTCTAAGAGTAGGTCTTCTTATACCCTAATACTAGCTTACTAAGTGAAAATGTTACATCTTTATGGCGAGATTCTCTCTAATTGGTCCATTCGGGTCAGTATACATCTCATTATGAATATCCTTGTTCCAACCAGTTCTTTGTGGAAAGTTCATACTTCTGTCGTTTCTCACGGGTTCATGACATTACCCATCCGCTCTTACATTTCAAACTGTATCCTTTTCTGATACTTTTAAGTTGAACAGTTCTTTGTCCATTCACATATTCACTGCGACTTCTCACGCTTTTCGCTGTCCTTCTTTGGCACACGTTTATATGATAAGGTCATCACAGCCTTGACCACGCTTCCATCCTAGGCTTTGGAACGATCACATGATCCCTCTTGTTCACGGCCTTTCTCTCTTTCGTAACCCCTCTCGCGCCTGCGTACTCTAGCTCATGGCGGCCATTTTATATCGCTGCTCAACAGGCCTAAGCGCACTATTATAAAGATAAACAAAACATAGTTAAGAATAAAGAATATAAGCCTTTTCGTTTCCCTCCCGTCATTCTAAGTACCCCAATTTAGGTATTACCTAGCAAAAGCAACATATAAAGCTATCCCTTACTTACCAACACTTTTACTTTGCCACCACACTGTTTATTTCCAAGCACGAATCATGCATTTATTATTCTAGTTAATACGCAAATATTAGACTTATGTTATCCACGTTAACAATTGTAAGTAAATTAGTTTGCACATAAATAGCGTGTTACCTTTAACACTTTACATGTAACATACATGGTTGGTTATTTACTAAGACGAACTTGTGTGTTATTTAACGTAAATATTAGGAGGTTAAAATTTTTTCATTTACCCTGCTCCATCAACGCCCCCCTTTGGTGATTTTTAATATCACCACAAAAACCCATGTTACACAATTCTATCAGATAGCATATTTCTTTGTCCGTTTGTTTTTGTTAGTTTACACAACTGTATCTCTTTCAACTTGTCTCTTTGTCTTTTTATACATGTCTTCTTTTATTTCTTCTAGCTCTATTTCACCCATTTCTCTTTCTCTTTCTTTGTTTATCTTATTTTCCTTTTCTATTTTGTTCTGCCTTCTTCTTCTCTTTATACATGTAATGATTAGCTTCAGTACTAAAACTATTATGATTATCATGGTCGCTACTATTATGACTTTCCCTACTATTAATCCACTCATTTTAGTAAACCAATTTATTACCGAGGAAAAACTCTTACCAAGTTTTCCAAATGCATTTTCAACCTCCAGTGGAACAAGTTCTTTGTGCAAATTTGTAATATTCTTTATATACTTTTGTATATTTTCACTTTTATCTGGAATGTAAGTGCAACAATGTTGGACTTTCAGCATTCCACAGACTCCACCCTCTTTTGCCAAAAGAATGTCAAGGGCAAGTCGATTTTGCATCACCATAGCTCTCATGGCAACCATTTCGGTATTTACCATCAAGAACCCTCCAGCAGTATCTGTAGATAAACGATCTACTACTGTGGATAATTTCCGAATTTTAAATGCATTCAAAGATATTCCCACTGCTGGTATCAATGCTCCAAAAATATCACCTACTATTTCTGAGAAACTTTCCCTTTTTCTACGTGTAAATGTCTTTATCATTTCGTGTGTTCCCTTTTCTGCTCTATCTACATGAAAAATCTTTGGAAAGACCAGGCCTAAGTAACATGATCCATACCAATGGTCCGGCAACCTGTAATAAGCTCTGTTACCACAAATGTAATAGATCCCAGGAAATATTGGATCTTTTCCCCTTTGAATCCCCATCCACCTAAAATTTTATAATTGTCATGGCAATCACTGGAACCCACGAAATAATTGTCATATCTTGTTCTATTTCTTCTAATGCACAACCTTCCCTGTTGGGGCCAATCCAGAGTCATAGCTGCATTTGTCTTTTTCTTGTCATGATTTTCTTCCTCAAACGCCCAAAGAGGTGTTTTTGTCTCTTCTATCACTTTTCTTTGAAATTTCACTCTTCTATCCTCGACCATTTCTAAAAATACCTTTTCTTCATTTCTTAACTCACAGGTAAGGTTGTTTTTAACTATATCATCTAATGTTAGAATCTTATCTTCTATGAAAAATTCCCCAAATGTTTTTGCTTCTTTTACTTTGTTTAGTTCTGAAACTACAGGAATCTTTGCAAAAATCTTATCTATATTAGTGTAATAATATTCTAATCTTCCTGTCTTATAAAATAGACTTGCTAAAACACTACATGTTATTCCATACGTCAAAGGAAGGTGATGATAGGTCACACCTTCTGCAACAGACGCAGGTAATTGCATACAAACATAACAATCTCTTACATCCATTGTTTCTACATACTCATATAATAATTTAGTGAAAACATTCTTTGAAAAATCTGTTATTGATTTGTCTTTATGCAAGTCTGCACTACTTTTAAATATAGCTGTTTCGTGCACATTAGCTCCTTTTTCTTTCTCTGTGTTGTTAGACGTTTCTTCTACAGCTAAACTAATTGGAATGGTGATTGCTAAAATAATCCATACTGTCATTAATAATCCTGTACAAAAGAAGCACATCTTACACCACCTGCTTAAGAACTCACATCTACACTTTTTATTTTTAGTATCTTCCATTTTGTTCTATAACCTATTTTATTATGTACAGGGAAAATGTGTCACCACACCTCAGAAATGACCTCTTAGTCACCCTGCACTTTCACTTTGTCTTCGTTTGGTACTTTCTTTTAATTCTTTTCAGAACTCTTTCTTTGTCAAATCCAGTGTTTCGTCAAATCCGGTAGAATTTGTTCAAATTTCTTCAAGTTTGTTGCACTTCACCTTCACCCATTAGGTTGCAGTTTTGTTCTGGGTTCTCGTGAGTGATCTCTTCTTCTTTGATATCAGTCAATGCAATGTATAACCATTCAGGCGATTTATACTTCAGATTTGCTTTCTTTACTCTTTTTATTTTCTGCAAGTGTTTTCCACCTTGTTTCTCTTGTTCTTTTTGACTTGTTATCTCATTTATTTGTTCTGCACTTTTTCCATCTAGCCTTATGATCTTGTATCTCAGTTTTCTAACTTCGTTGGGCCAATTGTCTCCTTTTCTTGGCCTTTTTGGTTCACTTTCTTTTCCCTCTCTTTCTGTTCTCCAAGTTCTCTTTCTCGACTCTAGTTTCTGGTGTCCTTCTTCTCCACTTTCTTCTGATTCTGTTTTAGTTCTTCCTTTATTGTCTCTTATCTTAAATTTTATAATTTCATATCTTTCATCTATTTGTGGTTTTTCTCGTGTTTTCTTTTGATCACCTACTTCTGTCCCTCCTCGAGGTTCTTCCGAATTTGTGTCAATCTCTCTATCTGCCTCTAAATTTCCCTGTTCTTTTGTTCGTCGATCTGTCCCTATTGCTCCTCGGGGATCTTCCGATTCTTCTAACTTTCTATTTGAAACTCTCCCTTCTTCGTCTATTAATATTATCTCTGAAGGATTTTCACCACAACTTGTACTTGGTTGCTCCCTGTTACTGTCTTTTTGCTCAATTTCTTCTTTTATACTATCAAATTTCCAATTTCTTTTCAGATTTTCCTCATAATTCGAATGCTCTGTATCAGATGCTGAACTGGTGTCTGATATTTCCAGATGTCGACTCACATGTCGATCTTCAGATTCTGGAACTTCTGCTATTTCCTCCACTCCTCCTGTCGTTGCACTTGTAGTTGGGTCTTCCAGATGTCGATTTACAGGTCGATCTTCAGATTCTGGAGCTTTGTACGTCTCTTCCTCTATATCCGATGCTGAACTGGTATCCAATACTTCCAGATGTCGACTTACAGGTCGATCTTCAGGTTCTGGAACTCTGATGGTGTGACTAGCATGTACCCAGTGTTTTACTCCTGCACATTTGACTGCAGTTGTTGTTACCAGGATCACTTGTCGTGGTTGGTCCCAGCGAGGAACCAAACAGTTTCTTCTTCGGTGGACGTTTATGCGGACACAATATCCTGGATTCAAATCGTGAGCCGGTTTTCTTTCAAGAGTGGTCGCATCCGGTCCAACCTGATGAAACACAGAACGTACCACATCAGCCAATCCTTTGCAATAATCCAGCACCAGATCATCAGTTATAGTCAATAGTTTGTTGACAGGTACATGTGCTTGTCTCATTGCTCGTCCCATAATTATCTCGTGGGGACTGAGTCCTGTCTTTCTTTCCGGTATACTTCTGATTGTCTTTAATACTAATGGCAAGGCATCTGGCCATTTGAGTCCTGTGGCTTGACACATTTTACCTAGTCTGTTCTTAATTGTTCCATTCACTTGCTCTACTATTCCAGAAGCTTCTGGTCTGTATGCACAGTGCAGTTTCTGTTTAATACTAAGTGCTTCACAAATCAGTTGAATCAATTAGTTTTGAAAATGTGTTCCTCTATCTGTTTCAATCGTTACTGGAAAACCATACCTTGGAATGAATTCTCGCAGCATTAGTTTTGCTACCATAATTCCATCATTCCTTCTGGTCGGGTATGCTTCCACCCAACGGGAAAACAAACAGACGACTACAAGGACATACCTTAGTCTATTGCTCGGAGGCATTTCTATAAAATCCATTTGTATTCTCGTGAAAGGACCTCCCTCTCGTCCTATTGTTCCTAGACTCACTACTGTCTTTCTTCCTGGATTTAGCTGTTGACAAATAAGACACCTTTGACAAAGACTCTCAGCTATAGCTCTGAATTTTGGATTATGCCATGTTTGTCTAAAAAGTCTGATCATTGAGTCTCTCCCAATATGAGCTTGTCCATGGTACATCCGTGCCATGTCAGAAATCATGCTATCAGGCATAACTGGTCTTTCATCCCTGTAAACCCAAACATCATTTTTCTCATGTTTTCTACATCCTGCTTTTATCCAGTTATCTTTTTCTTCATCATCTGCTGCTTCCTGTAATTGTCTCACCTCATCCCATGTTTCAACAGGGTTAGTAAAAAGCAAAGGACATGAAATATGCTCTCGTTCTTGGTTTCTGTTCAATGAGACCACATTTTTGGCACAGTACTGTGCAATTTCATCAGCAAACTTATTGTCGACAGTTATGTAGTCTTCCCCATTTTTCTGTGCATTGCACTTCACTACTGCAATCTGTTTAGGCAGCTGTATCGCCTCAAGCAACTTTTTCACAAACTCACCATTTCTTATCGGTGTTCCTGCAGACGTCAAGAAACCTCTCTGAGACCAGATCTGCCCAAAATCGTGCACCACTCCAAAGCCATATTGGCTATCCGTGACAACTGTGATTCGAACATTCTTTCCCAACTTGCATGCTTGAATTAGAGCTACCAAATCTGCTACTTGGGCAGAACGTATCCCTTTCAAACAAGATGCTTCCATTACAGCAGCTACTGTGCAAACCACATATGCTGCACTTAGAACTCCATCATCCGTTCTCAAACATGAGCCATCCACGAATAGAATATAATCTGATTCCTTTAAAGGCTCATCCCGTATGTCAGGTCTCGGTTTTGTACAATACTCGAGTACATTCAGACAATCATGATCAACTTCATCCATTTCAATCACACTCTCTTCATCTGGCAATGATGTTGAAGGATTTACATCTGTCAATGGTCACATTGTCTGCACTCAAAATTACTTTTTCATACCTAGTCAGCTGACTATGTGTCATTTATTGTGTTTTGGTTCTTGTCAACAGAATTTCCACAGAATGAGGGACATATACTCTCAGTGGATATCCCATCACTATGCCTTCACTCTGCTCCAGACTTACACAAGTGGCAGCAACTGCTTTCAAACATCCAGGCAACGCTTTCGCTACTGGGTCTAAAACAGCTGAAAAATATGCAATGGGTCTTTTCATGTTTCCATGTCTCTGCACCAGGACTGAAAACGCACACCCATCTCTTTCACTGCAATACAACTCAAAATCTTTTTCATAGTCAGGCATTCCCAATGCCGGAGCTTCACACAGTTTCTTTTTTAGTTCTCTGAATGCTTTCATTTCCTCATCATTCATTTCAAAAGGATCTTTAACATCCTTCTTTGTCAATCTCTGTAATGGTTTTGCAATTAATGAAAATCCACTTATCCATTGTCGACAATACCCAACCATTCCTAGGAACATTCTTACCTCTCTTTGTGTCATTGGAGCTCTCATTCCTTGGATTATTTTTATTCTTTCTGTCGTTACCTTTCGCACTCCCTTCTCAATCTTATGTCCTAGATACTGGACCTCTTGTTGACAAAACTGCAATTTTGATGGGGACACTTATGTCCTCTTTTTGCTAAATGATTCAGCAAAGCAATTGTATCATTAACACATGCTTCCTTTGTTTTTGATGCCACCAGTAGGTCATCAATATTCTGAACCATCACTGACTTCTCTGGCATTTTCAAATCTTCCAATGATTTCTTTAAAATCTCATTAAAGATCGAGGGGCTTTCTGTATACCCCTGAGGAATTCGGCACCATGCCAAAATACGCTCTCCGAACCTGAACACAAATAATGGCTGGCTATCTGGATGTAATGGAATAGAGAAAAATGCATGGCACAAATCAATAACTGTATACCATTCTGCTTCGCGTGGAATTTGATATAGAATCACAGCATGGTTTGGCACTATTGGGCAGCAAGGCACAACAATTTTGTTTACCTTTCTCAAATCCTGTACAATTCTATATGTTCCATTCGGCTTTTTCAGTCCCATTATCGGCGAATTACATGGACTGCCCATTATTTCTCTCAGAATCCCTTGCTCAATCATTTTGTTTATTACTGGTGTTATTCCTTCAATTATTTCTGGTGTCAATTTATACTGTGGCGTATTTGGGTAACTCGTCCTTCTTTAACAGAGATTTTAACAGGGTCTACTTCTTTCATTAACCCTATATCTTCTCCCGTAAAGTCCCACACTTCCTGTTTCACTGTCTCTTTCAGTTCAATTGGGATTTTCTCTACATCAAATATGGGAATCAAATCATTCACTTCTGATTCTAACTTTACCATTGTCATTTTATACAATACATCGTCATCTGGGGTCTGAAATGCAATTCCATCTGAGTACAATAGATGGTGCAGTTCATCTTGCAAAGTAGATCGCGTCCTAATAGGTTCACAGGACTGCAATCACACACCACAAATCGGTGCATTTCACTAAATGGACCAATCTTTACCTCCACTAATTTAGTAAGAGGCGCCTTAATTTGCTGATTCAAAACACCCACTACTTGGATATGTTCACCTGAGAGAGGAAGGTTTGGAATTTCCACTGACCTAACAGTAGAACGGGTAGCTCCAGTGTCCACAAGGAATGTTACATTTGCACCATTCACTTCTCCATCCACAAATGGACCTGCTTGATCTACCTCTAGAGTTGCGCCAAGCACGCACTCTTCCTCCTCTCCTAGGCACCGTCATAAACTTTCATCCGACTCATCACCATCCTGTCGTAGCCAGTACTGAGATATGGCAGATGCGCGCGGCAATTGTGTTACCTGCTCTCCTCCGTAGAATCCTGTTTCTGCACTGTATTTCTGTTGATTAACACTCTTGGGAAGTGGTGGTTGTGGCACCTGACTTTGTTGGGTAACTACCTCACTCTGCACCTGTGGATTTAATGATTGATTTTCCGTATTAGGTTTTGGAGGAAATTTACACTCGTTTCTCCAATGCCCTAACTTTCCGCAGTTGTGGCATGGCCACTTTTTCTTTGCCTCTTCTATGCTCATTTGACCTTTTCCTTTACCTATATTTGGTCCAAATCTAGTCGGTCCTGCCTCATTAACGGGATTACTCAATTGAGCTTCTTGCTTCTCTGCAACTTTCACTTGTGCCCACATTGCTTTCTCTTTCAATTTACGCTGTCTACTCTCAATGTCATCACTACAATATTTGGCATATCTCAAAACTTCATCCACTGTGCTATTCTGCCAACAAATCATATGCTGTTTAATCATTTCACTTATCTCTGGTTTCAAACCATAAACAAATCTATATACAAAATGACTCATATCCTTCTCATTTAGTGTCTCATAGCCACTATACTGTTTGAAAACTAACAGTAGCCTCTCGTAGTATGCGTGTACTGACTCTTTACTTTCCTGTGTTGTTCTGTCTATTTTTACCCAATCCGTTTCTTTGGGCGGAATCTTATTCTTCAAAAAGGTAATTACTTGATCATATTTCCTCATTACTTCTGGTCCTGGCGCTCCTGTTTTAGCATCCCTTGGATATTCTACAGTTGGCCAATCAATAGTAATCTTACATTCTGTCCACAAATCAGCTGGTACTACTATGTCAAACAACCCATCCAAATCTATCCACAACACCTTTGAAACTTTAACAAATCTATCCACTTGTCTGTACCATTCTACTGGCTTCTCTCTCAATTTTGGGAAGTCATTTGTAAATGACAGTATATCCTGTCTAGAGCATGGAACATGCACATAACTACCTCCTGGAGTTTCTCTCATCGGGTACTCCCTTACAATTGATTCCTTGTCTGTCACCACAAAAGCCAAAGACGCTTTGTCTGTCACTTTCTCATTCCTTTTAGTCCATCTGCTTCTCCATCTATCCACATCACCCCATTTCCTCAGTAAAACAATTAATTCTTTTATTTGAGTTAATCGTCCTGATGTGTTCAAATTCTCTATATCTTTCTCGCAAAAATCTACTCTATATGGTTTCTGCAATGTTCTCACTTTTACAAATTCTACTCCTAGTTCATTTGCCGTTTCTTCTAATTTGTCATGTAAATTTCTAGCTCTCCATGTAATGCTCTTGCATAAGAACATAATCTCGTCATCCTGATAAGATTTCAGTTTTTCTGTGCCAATTGTCCCTAAGATCAATTCTTCCATGTCTATTTTTAACCTAATTACATCTAATGGTTTTGATTCTGTCTCTTTCGTTTTTAGAGTTTTCATCCATTCATTCAATTCATCTGGAGTCGGACCTACAGGCGTACTATTTAATTCTATCCAATTTTTACTTCTTTCTGGTGTCTCTGATGCAGACTCAGTTACCATAGGTATTCTCCTAAACTCATTTTCATTTATCGTCAAATTTGTAGGTGGGCTTGGTCTATATGTACTAACCAAGTTTCTTGCACTTTCATTGTCTAATTCCATCTCTTCTTTCCTTCTTTGCAAGTGTGAATTCATAGGAATGACTAAAGAATGCTCGTCAATTTTCTGATTCTCAAAAACTGGTATTACTGGACCTATTGTTACTGGTACAGTTACAGCTACCATATTCATTGTTAATTCTCTTATCTTTTCAGTTAATTCTCTTGTGGTTTTTGCTAATTCAGTTGCATTGTCACTTTCTGTCTTCTCATTTTGTGGAGTTTTCAACTGATCTTGTGACCTATTTATCTCATATCCTCGTTCGGGATTTTTATTCCTCCCAGTTTCCATTGGCGGTGCATTAGGTGTCACCACCGCAGAATTCTGTTGGTATGGAGGTGGGTTTCTGTTTAAAATATCTTCCAGCAATTCATCTTCTGTCTCACTACCACCATACCCACACTTTTCAGTAACCACATGTTTCTTTTTCTCTGTACATTATCTTTTTGTTTCTTCCTCAACTGTAAAAGCTGGAAACAAACCTCCTGTCATATTAGCATATCTCCAACGCTTTATTCTGTCCTCATGATTCACTCCCCACAACCTTCCGGGCACAAAATCATGATTCCTTAATCCTCTAAATCTTTCTCGTTCATTCATCTCATCTTCCCATTCACTTAAAGCTTCAAATTGTGTCGGTCTAGGTTTAGGTTCAAGCATCGCCATTTTCTCTCTCAAATTCCGAAGTACAGCTACACTAAATGAACCATTCTCAGGAAACGCCAATGCTCCATCATTCTTAGTATATTTAGTCCAATTTTCTAACCATATGCAGGTATGATATCCGTATTTCAGCATCATATGCGAAGCTGGTGACTTCGGCGGAGGAATTACTTGTCCCTCTCTAGGCACTACCTTTTTGTCTTTCTTAAAAAAGTTCTTAACTTTTGACATCCACGACGTTTTCTCTCTACCATACTCATAATAAGCCATGATTCACAATTTCTTTCCCTTCTCAAAAGTCCGCGATTCAACACTGTTCTCTATGCGTTATTCGGACCTATCCCAGCGCGACTCACACCAACGCTCCAATCCTAAGCTTCTACGTCACTGGTTTATCTGACCAATCCTAGCGCGACTCACACCAACGCTCCAATCAGAGCTGCTTCTGTATAACAGCGCACTGTCCAATCCCAGCGCGGCTTTTGTCTACGTCAGTTTCTGCTCCTGACCCCTCCTTTACAAAATTTATCGGCAATTTACTTTTCAACAGTTTTTTGTTAGTTACAACATTAAAAACACATTTCCATTGTCTGATTTCGCTAAACAAAAGTGACAGTTTATTCTAGCTCGCAAGAATACAGTTTCGTTCGATAAGTGTAGCACTTCCCTCTACCTTACCCTTCTTTCAAGCAAGGAGTAAACCCGTTTCTCTGGGGATAAAACACATGTGGAGACTACACTGCTCCTGAGAATTAAGGCCAGAGTTTCACAAGAAAACCGGTTGCACAACACAACCTGTGTTATCACCAATATGAACTCAGACAATGCACTATTCCATGTGACTTCTCTTGCCACACGTGTTCCACTTCCTACTTCCCGGAAGCGTTAAAACTTTGACTTACATATAACATAACGCGACTCAACATAAAATGTTAGACATGAAATAATCAATAATCAATAACCAATAATCACCAAACTAATCTATAGTAACCATAACTCTGCTACCAAGAAATCTGATCCAGCGCTATCAATAAAATTTCTTCTCCTAGATGCTTTTGGACGTCCAGGTACAATTATCCCTCTTAAACACAACTATATCCATATGACGGTGGGGCCCATAACACCGCATATACATTCACTCTCTCATATATTCCCTGGATTTCATCCGTCCTTACCTAGGAGAAAAACAGTTAAATGATTTGCTGGAAGGAGACGGGATACCTTTTTATAAAAATGACATAATACTTCTCAAGCTCTAAGGTATTCCGCTCATTGGTCGATGGACCAACTAGTAGGAATCAGTTGATGGTGATTAAGACCAGCTCAATCACAATAAACCTTTAAACATTTACATTTATCATTGAGCTAAAGAACCACTGACTCATTGATTTAAAGATAATAAAGTTTATATAAATTTTAGGAGCATGAATAAGTTTCAAATGTATTATTCAGGTTATTACATTTAGCATTATTATAAGAATAAATTGAAATTTCAATGCATACCTATTAGATGGAAAAATAAAGTTAGTCACAGCCAGAACTCCTGAAAGATCTATCTATCTGTCCTGGAAAACAGGCCTTCTCGTTCCTTTCCCCTTTAGTATCTTAAGAATATAAGTCTAATAGTTTAAATGGAAAAATCTATTAGGATTAAAAAGGTTCTCCAATAGCAGCGTCTCATGCTCAATCAAAAATATAAAATAGCAGCAGCAGCCGCAGCATCAGTTCGTAAAAACGGCAGCGTTGAAAACAACAGCATCAATAGCAGCTAACAACCCCCTCCCCTCTAAGAGTAGGTCTTCTTATACCCTAATACTAGCTTACTAAGTGAAAATGTTACATCTTTATGGCGAGATTCTCTCTAATTGGTCCATTCGGGTCAGTATACATCTCATTATGAATATCCTTGTTCCAACCAGTTCTTTGTGGAAAGTTCATACTTCTGTCGTTTCTCACGGGTTCATGACATTACCCATCCGCTCTTACATTTCAAACTGTATCCTTTTCTGATACTTTTAAGTTGAACAGTTCTTTGTCCATTCACATATTCACTGCGACTTCTCACGCTTTTCGCTGTCCTTCTTTGGCACACGTTTATATGATAAGGTCATCACAGCCTTGACCACGCTTCCATCCTAGGCTTTGGAACGATCACATGATCCCTCTTGTTCACGGCCTTTCTCTCTTTCGTAACCTCTCTCGCGCCTGCGTACTCTAGCTCATGGCGGCCATTTTATATCGCTGCTCAACAGGCCTAAGCGCACTATTATAAAGATAAACAAAACATAGTTAAGAATAAAGAATATAAGCCTTTTCGTTTCCCTCCCGTCATTCTACGTACCCCAATTTAGGTATTACCTAGCAAAAGCAACATATAAAGCTATCCCTTACTTACCAACGCTTTTACTTTGCCACCACACTGTTTATTTCCAAGCACGAATCATGCATTTATTATTCTAGTTAATACGCAAATATTAGACTTATGTTATCCACGTTAACAATTGTAAGTAAATTAGTTTGCACATAAATAGCGTGTTACCTTTAACACTTTACATGTAACATACATGGTTGGTTATTTACTAAGACGAACTTGTGTGTTATTTAACGTAAATATTAGGAGGTTAAACATTTTTCATTTACCCTGCTCCATCATGTGCAATGGGACATTTGACACTTCATTCTCTGTAAAAGATATCGCGCTTATCAAAAGATGAATAGTTAGTATCAAAATGATAAATCAACAAGGTAATCCTCACAACAGCACCAATGCATTAGAATCAAACAGTGCTATGAACTAATCTACCTGCCGAGTAAATGTTATACTTTGGCAATGTCCCCTAAAAAATGGCCATTAGAGTCTGATTTTTCTGAAAAAAATTATGTTGTTCAGGAACAGGTCTATAGTAAGCCATTCTCAGTGTTACATATTCTAGTCACTGCTGCTTTCCTTGATAGCTGTTCAATCTTCAATTAGTAGATAATTCTTAAATGCATGTCTAAATTAAGACCAATCTGCCTGAGTTATCTGAAATCTGTGCTGTGGAATGAACATCTCCAATTAAGGCTCTGGAATTTACCCAAATGCTGTTTTCAGTGTATAAACAGATCAATGCTTTCCTCTTTTGTTAAAGTACTCAATTGCAAATTTCCATAAATTACGCATGTAGAGGCAATTCCATAAGGTGAAGAGAGTTTGCTTGTATCCAACGAGATTTTACAAAGTATAAAAACATCCCTTCTAATTTGGACTCTGACTGAAGCTCAGAAGGGAGAAGTGAGCAGGACAGACAAGATCAATGAAAGAATTAGATTTCTTCTTAGGTCACCATTCAAGGGTGAGTAGAGCGAATCCAGCCATTACGCGAGATTCGGAGCGGAGAGAATCAATGTATTAATGGATGTATTGGGACAAATAATGCAGGAATTGCAGCTGGACCAGGTCCTTGGGGCAATCTGAAGCGAACCATGTAATTTCAGGCATCCTTCTCTAATTCTGGAAAGGGTATTTTGACTAATTAACAAGAAACAAAGTTAGAAACGTGCAAGGAAATTTAGTGAAGGATTTGATTCAAAGATCATTAGACAAATTTCAGGTGCAAAAAGAAGTTTACGTGCACAAGATGGGCTGCACTGAATCCAGCAGGGAGAGAAACCTGGTGGTAATATAAAAGTCATGACTGCAATGGAAGATGTTCAACTGTCAGGGTAGAGTATATAGGAGAATATTAGGCGTGGGGGGATACAATAACCACTGATTTGTCAACAATGTTATGGCTGGTAATCATACTGGCCGTCCTCGATAAAGCAGTGATGACACTATGGGCCTGATTACGAGTACAGCTGTCTTTGACCGCCGTACTCGTGGGGACGCAGCTGTGGCAGTCCTGCGGGCTCTGCATTACAGACTGGCTTTTAGGACCAGCCACTGCTGCGCCGGCTGCACCAGGGAACCGCCGTTCCCTGGCAGTGGCACAGCGCAGAGGCCTATATAATATGCAAGGCTGGACCGCCGTGGTCAGCTGAGCATAATAGAGTTTCCCCTCCCCCAGCCATTTGATGGCGGGCTCACTGCCTTGAAAAGGCTGGCGGAGGGGAAACAAAGGGGGCCCTGCAGGGCCCCCATGCCCCCACCACCATGGGGATGCAATCAGGGGGCACAACATGTGCCCCACTGTTGGTATGCACCCCAAGTTCCAGGGCGGCATGGAGTTCAGAGTCCATGCTGTTCTGGAACTTCATTTGTGTTCCCATCGGGGTGCCTGTTATCAGGGCACCGCCATGGGAACAGAAAATGAAAAGACAGGAAAAGTCCGCCAGACATGAGTTCAACTCTTAATCTGGCAGGCGGTCCCTGCACTGCTTTGGCGGTGATGAGCTGGCGCAGAGCCGGCGCAGTCCCGCCAAAGTCGTAATCGGGCCCTATGAAAGTAAGAAGACATTATTATTCCAGAAGGAAATAGGAAGTAAATGTCCCACTATTACTACATCCTCATACTTTTCACTGAGCATCGTAGATGAGACTAAGATAGTCTAGAATGGTGTTCTAAAGCCATGATGTGTTTGAAATATTGGCTTACAAAATTATTACACGTAATATATTGGCCACCATTTTATCGTCAAGCTAAGGGGATGTGAAGGTGAGAATGGTAAATATATACTTACATTGACAATTTAGCATGGGTCGATATAATGGATATGGTTATTTATCGGTTAATCCTTCGGCCATGATACAGTGATGTACACCCTTCTTATCTTGTTACAGTTACATTGTAGCCCGGAATACCATTTAGATTGACAAATGTATTAAGTGGTATCTGTTCCAACTGTGCAGGTTTCCCAGCAGAATACATTGAGCCTGTGTTTCCTCTGATGTGCACATTATAAGCAAATCAGATCAAACCATTTGCAAGCGGAACATGCCCAAGAAAGCAAATACCGACTGTGTTGCAGTCATTGCAGTTAATGAAAAAACATTAATCTATTCACGATGTCTCAGGGGACTGTGGAATTGAAAACTTTCCATGAAATTACCCATGTTCTGCCATAAAACACACGCAGGGTGATTGGGTAGAAAAATGCCTTTTTCTTGAATATTCCATGTCTCATTTCAATGCAGAATGAGAAGAGAATGTAGTTATTTAATCCAGATAATCATGTTCTCTCTCAGTATATCAGAAGATAAAGGTGACAGAACACATACCAGCCTCAGAATGAAAAACAGCAAATAAATACAAAAGCATGGTTCTTCAGTCTGTTGCAGGTATGGGTGGTTTATTAAAGCTAGCCTTGGTGTGTTCTGGTTTCATTTGTGCCTGCTGGTGATTTATCTAACATTTCTGCAATTTGCATCATAAAGAAATATCCTGCAGCCTATTTCTAAAACACATTGCTATGCACTCCTAAGTAATATTCTCAAAAAGAAAACATTTGCGTGACATAAATATTGCTGTTGTGCATGAACCTGCCAGCGTGATTTGGTGTTGTCACAATGTGGCACTGTCTGAATGCGTCTACTAAACATGTTAATCATATGGTGATGTCTTCACATTGATGGTTGAAAACAAAAAGACATCTGGCAAAGGGAAGGCAGTACAGCACAGTGGATTAATGTTTTTTTTCTGCAGAAATATGTTCATCTAGCCTGAGGGTCATCTGTGTGGCTCACTGTAGGGCTGACCCTGGCTTTCTTCTTCAGAGGTCAACAAAATAATGTACAGTTCCAGCTCCATGGTCTTATATCCGAGGGGCATTCATTTACTAGAATGCAACCTGGCTGGCCATCTTTTTTTCCATATTCTGAATAACATTGCATAACTTGGATGTTTTTACCACATAACACCATCTAAAATGGAAAACCGAATACCACTGTAGTGTTATTGCACTTTTAAGCATTGTAAACTTGTAATCAGACTGTATTACAAACATATTTGGCACTCCATTTTGCATTCGGTAATATATACAGTCCTGATTTTAACAATGGGAGAGAGGTGCTAGTCTCCCTCTGTTCAGATTTTGCAAGCTTCCACATAGATGCAAACTAAAAGGCAGAGGTAAAGAAGGGATATCACACAATTACCTTCTCAGGGAGCACAAGCTCTCCTTCTGCAAAGGTGAATCCCAGGCACTGATTATGTCCCCTGCAAACTGAAGTAGTTTAGTGTGTAAGCTGCAAATTTTTAAGCCAGCAGTCCGGGCTTGAATCTCTGCTTTCAGAAAGAAGGGCACAGCACAGACCACTTACCACTTGTATAGTGCGAAAAAGGCCACTTTATTGAAACAGGTGCACATTACAACTTAAACCTGGCAAACTGCCTTACAAAACTACAACCTCACTTTACATCAAATAAACAACACAACATCCTATCCCCCACCCCTACTGTTCTGCTCACATAACCCACCCAACAACTATCTCATTTTCATTGTGGTGCATTTCGACATTCCCAACCTTAGCATTCCCCCTACAGACTATAACTGCCTGTATAAACCTTTAAACAGCTAAACGTCCTACCCTTAAACTTGAACTTCCTGCCTACCCTCCCTTTCCACATGATATACTGACAGCAATGCCAATCAAACTTCTGTCCACTTATGCAAAATTCATACAAAACATGTATAACTGTAAAACCAACCCCTACTTGTAACAAGAGCGCTTCCATCCAGTGTTCACCCTGTCGCCGAAGGTGTGTACAACAAGATCACGACTAACCTCTTGGCCTAGACCAATAATAAAAACAATAGCACCAGCAGCACAACAAACTCACTTACAGTCCTTTAATAAAGGGTCTAAACTGTAAGTCGACAAAAAATGTTGATGCAATATTCAGGAAGTTTCAGCAAGATGACACTTCAAGTACCTGATTTCCTTATCCTGCCAACACATGTTTCGTCCTTAATGAAAGACAGACTTTTTCAAGACATTATATAGTAATAGGGTTCTGCTGCCTTTTGGCTAGGTTCACACTGTAGAAGTACCATATACATACATACAATCAATCAAGTGTCTTGTAGAGCGTGACTACTCACCGTAAGGGTCTCAAGGTGCTGGGGGGGGAGTTGCTGATCCATCGAGGGCGCTATGGTTCATACATATATATATAAGTAATGTCTGTCGTACAAGAGAGAAAAATATTCTATAAAAATGAAGACAAATTCTGGCATGATAGATCCATACCTATATTCGTCCTCAGTCATTGATGCTCCTCCTAGATTTAACTGCTTACATAGAGGTAAAACATGTATCCAGTCTCCCACATTGATATAGTCAAGTCTATTTATGGCTCTGACTACCATTTATGTACTTCAAAAATGCAGCCCAGGTGAAAGGTCGTTGAAGGTGCCTACTACACTACCAACCAACTCTAATACTTCACTGCATTATACTCAGTCTATTACGAGTGTATGGAAGTATCAATCCGCGGAGATACCAATAAATATGTCCCAGCTGAGAATCGGACTACAAGTTATAATATTTTTCAGGTTGCTGTGAAAATGATCTGGTGCCAGTGTGGTAGAGTTAAGCACAGATGGTGTGATTTTGTTCTGTCAAGTCAGGCACTTGTATAGCAGCGGCTCTCTTCAGCATCAAGAGCACTTTCTTGGGGACTCACGGGGGTTATCTGGTTTAGCACTTTCTTGGGGACTCATGGTGGTTATCTGGTTTAGCGCTTTCTTGGGGAGTCCGGGTTATCTGGATAAGGGAAATCTCGGTTTTTCATATTTATGTGGGTATGGTCAGTTTGAGGTCATGTTAGACCCATAGGTCCTTGGTGTGACAGGCAAAGATGCCTGGGTATTGTAAAGTTGATAGTTGTAGAGAATGGGATCAGACTTCTTTTTTTCGCCTGATTGATCATCCAATTTCCAGTGACACAGCGGCTCTTGGAAAAGTTATCGAATTCATCATCGAGGTCATGTACTTTAGTATGGTAGTATGCACATTCCATATAATAGTGGCAATATACGCCCTATAGTAGCAGCAGTAAATGGGGTATAATGGGTATGAATGAGATCAAGTGACTTGGTGGGACCTGTGGTTTCCCCTCTGTGGTGTGGAAAGGAAACAGCTTTGTTTTACTTGTCAATGATTCTCAGAAAGGAACTGACCCAGTCGAAAGAGGGTCTGTCTGCATTAGTGTCTATGCAATTCTGTACAACAGGCCATTTTAAATATTTGATTTACCCATAGATAGCGTCTTGCCCATCTAAAGAAATCACTATAATTCTTTAAAAAAAAGTTGAAAATGCTATTCTTTCTCTTCCAAAATGTCAGTAGTAGATATTTTATTCAGTGCAATATTTGCTTATTTGCATTTTGGGACTTGTCCTGCATATCTATTAAGAAAATACTACCAGCTCCGGCATGTAAGGAAAGAAATGCAGTATATGAGTTGTTCAAGTATGACATGGGGCATCAAAGTTCTTTGCCGTCACAGTCTGCCCATCCCAACACACAGGGCTGTGTTTGTTTGTTGGTCTATGCATGTGTGCCTGAAAGTCTGTTGAACTTTGTGAAAATGGGTGTCTGTGGGG
Organism: Calotriton arnoldi; assembly: GCA_963921515.1. NCBI lineage: Eukaryota > Metazoa > Chordata > Amphibia > Caudata > Salamandridae > Calotriton > Calotriton arnoldi. The sequence continues at coordinate 1,001,144 of CAWUFW010002952.1, forward strand.
GTGTCCATCTGTGTTCATAAGTGCATGAACTCTGTGTACCCATATTTTATACGCCACTGTGGGCTTGCACTACAGAGACGTACTACTTATTGGCTTTGTCAATGTTTGTAATAAATATGTTAGAATTACCAGTAATTTTGAAATGAACGTTTAGAAATGCAGTCAGGTGGGTTTCAAACATGCCTGCTGTAAACTCTCAAAGGTAGTGCATTTGAACGCTATCCAAGGCAAAATTATCATTTGAAAGGATTTTATCCCTGAAAATGGAGGGAAACAAGGTACATTTGGCAGTTAACTCTTGCCAGAGCCGTCCAGTTTAGTTTAGTCCCTGACAGTGTTTAATAATAAAAACAATAATAATAAAAATGTAAAATAATTTCTTCTAAGATTTCCCCTTGTTTTCCCAAATTCTTGCTCCAGTTTTCTATTTTTACCTCTTCACAGAGAGGATATTTCATGCTTTTGCTAACTTTTCAACAAAAGCATATTTTTACGTTACCCTGGAGTCTCATCCTTCCAATTTTAGATTGTACTGTGACATCTTGTTCTCTGCGACTTGTCCACTCGAAGATGATTGCCTCTTGTGCTGTGGTATTGCACTTAGGATTTTAGAGTCTCTCATATCATTGCCCGCCGCTACACGTTCTGTTCTTTTTCACAGACCTATATATTTTTTTCTCCAAATGTGAGCGTGACCAGACAGAGAGGACAAAGTGGGATAGATTGTCTTCTCTTTAGAGAGCTGTTGAGCTTCTGGAGGTGCTAGGGCTTTGGATGAAGCGATCTCGTGGCAGGCAGTGTCGAACGGTCACGCTGTGGTACCAGAATATCAATGCCAGTCTACCATGTAACAATTGCCAACAAAAATTATGGGTGGGCGAAATTGGCAGAATTTGATTCGGCAAGATTCTGCCAAATGACATTAAAATTCTGGGAAATTTAGCGGAATTCCCCTACAGGGAGAAGTGGGCATTTGGAGCTATTTTCTTAGCGCAAAATGCACCCTCGTGCCCAAAAATGGATTCTAGGATGCATTTTGCGCTATGAAAATAGTGCAACCAAGTACCCCTCGGTGCCCTTACATACTCTGCCGCTGCTGAGTGGTATACAGTGGTTTCTAAACTTTATCACTCAGCAGTGCTTTTTTTTTTTGTGCTTTTTTTTTTTGTCCTCATCACGCAAAGTTTAAAAAAGAGAGTACATTTGGCAAGATTTACCACGTTTAGAGAGCCTTTTCTTCCCCTCTGTTCTTTCCATGGCCCTTCCCCGACACACTAGAATCATCTCCATTTCTTGCGTGGGGGTATCCCAATGGCCATCAGGCATCTCATGTGCAACTTGCCCACTCCTTTTTGAAGGGAGTCAAAACCTGTACCGCCATCTCCCATTTCTTGGCTGTTGCTGCGCTTAATCATTGGACTTCGTCAGGTCAGTAGCACACAGAGTTATAGCATTTTATCAGACCAATACTGTTCCCAGATATTCCAAAATTCTAATCTTTTACTAGGTACACCAGCTCTATCCAGCAGATTTATTCTAAGCACAGAATTCAGCCATTCGTCTTCTGTAGGTGACAAAGGATTAACCCATTTAATACATATCTCACGCCTAGCGACTAGTATCAGTAAAAAGAGTAGATTTCTTTGTTTTTTACTAAAACTGGGTCTTCCACTGTCATCAAGCTCCACCCCAAACAATACTAATTGGGCGCTTACCTGTATTTCTTGATGGAATACCTTAGAGAGTGTCTTACCCACTTTTTCCCAAAAGCTCTGAAGTCGGGGGCACTGCCAGAACATGTGGATGTCATCAGCTCGTTCTTCATCACATTTAGGGCATCGCTTCACCCCTCCTTTTTTCAATTTTGACAGCTTCTTGGGTGACCAATATGCTCTATGGAAAGTAAATAGATAATTCTTTTTGAGAGGTGCAGATTTAATGACAACCCCACATGCAGCCGCAGATACTTGCCATAATAAAGATACATCCAGCGACGGCAGTGCTTTCCCCCAGATCTCGATGGGTAGGGTGAATTCCTCTCGTCCTTCATCGATAAGCGCCCAATACCAAAATGCTACCTCTTTCTTCCCGAATTCCCCTTGGAATTTCGACTCCAGTTCTGGATTTCCTGCCCCGTCTTTTCCCAAGGATTTAGCCCAGCTTGTAAATTGGAAATGTTTAAACTTAGACAGACCCCTGTTAGACAGTACTGATAGTTGATCCCAGTCAACGATTGTGGACCCAGACAATATCTGACCCCATTCCACTACTACGCCTTCTCTTAACCGTACTGATAACGCATCCTTTAGACATTCCGGCGTTCCAGGCGAGTCCCAAATAGGGGCGTGTTGACAATAATAGGGGATCTTCCACAGACGCCTTATCTGAACCCACAATCTGATAGCCGCTCCCAAAATTTTTAGTTTGATCTTCTTAAAAAATTTCGTATGGTCGAATTTGTACAAAAAGTGACTTCCTTCTGGACCTATCATTGCTTGCATGTAACATGGATAAGAGCTGTAGTCCTTGAATAATACTCTGAAGTTTTTGAAATGAAAGGCCCTATAATATTGGAACAGATCCGGGCTGGCTATTCCTCCATGCTCCTGTTTTCTCCTTATCTTTTTCCACGAGATTCTAGCCCCTCTCGAGGCCCATATAAAGCTGCTAATATCGCCCTGCATTTTACTAACCCAATCTTTTTTAAACTCAAGTGGAATCGAGTTAAAGACATACGTGAATCTAGGTAAAATCATCATCTTTACCAGATTAGAACGACCCAAAAATGACAACGGGAGACTCTTCCATGCATTGAGAAGTTTTTGGACTCTGTTTGAATTTTATTAAAATTAATTTGAGCAATCCTCTTAACCTCTCCCACAATCAAAATCCCTAGATATCTTATTTGGTGTTTTACCAGGGGTCATTACTCTGAGTATTCCAGCACATGATCTCAGTCTTTTGCTGGTTTATCTGATAACCTGATAAATTACCAAACTGCTTCAGTGTTTCTTTTATTCTTGGAAGAGAACCATTCAGATCAACTGTGAATACCATTAAATCATCCGCATAAAGTGCGACCTTTTTCACCCAGTTCCCATACCTGAAAGGGGATATGTGTAGATATGATCTCAAGGCACTAGCTAAGGGCTCTATATAAAAGTTAAACAACAGGGGAGAAAGAGGGCACCCCTGCCTAGTTCCTCTTTCTATGTGTATCTTGTCTGTAAGGGACCCATTAACTAGTACACATGAGGTTGGAGATCTATATAGAACTCTTACTGCTCTTACAAAGTTGCTACCCAGCTTATAAGCCTCCAAGGTATTGTGTAAAAAGCTCCAACTAACCCTGTCAAATGCCTTGGCGGCATCGAAGGTGATTATCGATAAGGGGAGCTTCTCCTCAACCGCCAGGTCTATTGCCCCTATTAATTCATGTGTGAGTTCCTGAATCTGTCTACCCCTTATGAATCCTTTCTGGTCCTGATGAATTAGGCAACCTGCCCACTTCCCCAATCTTTTTGCTAATATTTGAGTGAAAATCTTATAGTCACTGTTTAACATTGAAATGGGTCTATAGGACTCGCATATCTTAGGGTCCTTAACGGGCTTTAATATAATACAATGGTTGCATCGCTCCAGGATTTAGGAGGTTCCTGTCCCCTTACAAATATGTCATTAAATAAGCTAGTAAGCTCAGGCACAAGTTCCTCCTTCAAAGCCTTGTATATCTCATTGGGCAAAGCATCAGGCCCAGCCGCCTTTGCATTTTTCAAACCTTTAACTGCCTCACTTACTTCTAATTCAGTAATCTCCGCATTTAATTATTCTCTATGCTCTTCTGACAGAGTTTGCTTTACCCAGGAGTTAAGATAATCCTTAATTTGATCTTCACTATCACGTGTTTCCTCTTTATATAGTTCTCTAAAAAACCTATAAAAGGCTTTCTTAATTTCTGACTCTTCTACAGTAGGATGAATTTTATCCTCTTCTTGGATGCTCAAAATCTTATTGCGATTCAAGTCAGTCTTAGCTTTCCAAGCTAAAAGCTTGCCACACCCCTCACCATATTGATTGTGAGCAAGTTTACTTGCTTCCCACTTTCTTTTAACTCGAGCATCTAAGATATTAACGAGTTCCCTTTTCTTGTTGGCTAATTCCCCTGTGAGTGCTTCCACTTTGAACGCTAGGATTTCCTCTCTGATACTCTTCTCTAGTCTCTGTATTTCTCCCTCTAAACTCTCTATTTCCTTTTTATTCAACTTATTTCGGTAGGCCGCTAAACTAATCAACTTCCCCCTAAGTACCGCCTTATATGCATCCCAGCTAACCTGACAGGAAGTCCCCTCCGAATTTAACTGGAAATAGGATATAGTTTCCTCTTTCAGGTCCTCTATTATCTTAGCATCTAAGAGCAAAGTCTTATCTAGGGTCCATCTGGGCTGAGACTGCTGGCTTTGAAATTCAAACTCCAACAATACTGCCGAGTGATCGGAGAAATGTTCTGGAAGATGTCCAACTCTTTTTACTTCACCCCCTAGTGATTTATCGATTAAGAAATAATCAATTCTAGAAGAATGGCCCCGTTTTTTATTCTTAAACGTGAACAAGTGAGATTTTTGACCTTTTCCTCTCCATATATCGATTAGACCTAAGTCATCCTGGTATAACTTTAGCCAACTCCTCATTTTCGGTAGAGTAGGGAATTTTTTAGGAGGGCTCCTATCTTGTTTGGGGTCAATTAGTATATTAAAATCACCCCCCAAGATAATGCGACCAGGGACATCCAAAAGATATGCGTAGAGGGCCTGTAAAGCTGAGGGATCATCTACATTGGGTCCATAGTATCCTACTATAGCCAACGATCTCTTGTTCATACGTATATTCACTACGGCCCATCTCCCCTTCATATCGGTCTTGTAAGACTCAATGATGGCTTTTGCTGACCTTTTAAAAATAATTATTATCCCCTTAACGCAGCATGCTTGATCAGTGCAAATATAAGAATCCACCCATCGCTGGGTTTTCATAGTGTCCCCCCACTCTGCTTTTAAAAGATGGGTCTCTTGGAGAATTAATATGTCGCACTTTATGTTCCTGAGATACTCTAAAATCCTTTGCCTTCTAGCTCTGCCCCGCAAACCATTCACATTCCAAGTGAGGATATTAACTCCCATATTCTATGGTGTTTTTTCACTTATACGTATGTCTTTCGTGAATCGGACCAATTTTTATTTTTTTTCCCCCAAATGCTCCCACACCCTTAGTGCACCAAATTATACATGACCCATGCCCACCACCCCGACCCACCCCTACCCACCCAGAGAGAACCCTCCCTTTATCTATTGGCAGGTCGATCCTGCCGCTTTGAGATCCCTACTCTATGGGCATCTTACACTTTTGGTGCCTTTATCTTACGTATCAGTGATTCTACCTCTTTTGCGTCCCTCAAATTAAACATCTGGTTGTCCCACATTATCCTCAATGATGCCGGGAATTTCATCTGTACTGTGGCTCCCAGAGTCTTTAACTCCTGCATATATTGCCAAGCTCCCATTGTCGGTCCTGCGTCGCCTTTGATATATCTGACCTTATTCAGAAGGACCAGTCATTCTTTTTGTGAGATCCTGCTCTTATTGCCTCTCTCAGAATTCTCTCCTTTAATGCGTAGGTCTTGAAGTTGACTAACATCTTCCTAGGGTTTACCCTATTTTTACCTTTCCCGAACGGATCTCTATGAACCCTTTGTATGTCCTCATAGAGAACCTTGGTTTCAATCCAGGGGAAGATTTCTTTCAAAAGGTTTACCACCATTTTTTTTATATCTTCTTTCTCTTGACCCTCCGGAATATTCAAAAGTCTCAGGTTGTTTTCGTCTGGACTGGTTTTCCAGAGACTCAATCTTCCCCCTTAGTTCTTTCTCACTTGTCTGCAAGACCCTCATATCCTTTTCGTTAGCCGTGACCCTCTTCTCCATTTCTTCCACAGAGGCTTCCACTATACTGACCCTTTCCATGATTGAATTCACCTTGGTTTCTAATACCTCGCAAACCCCCTGAATTCTAAGCTGATTTCTCTCAGATGTAGCAAAGCTCGACCTCATCTCTGAGATCAAAATTTCCATTAGATTATCCGCAGTTTTAGCTCCATCTGTCGGCTTAAAACCTGTCGGTTTAGAACCCTTTATTGATAGTTCTTCACCCCCTCCATTCTCCCCCAAATTCTCGGGAGAAATGTGCGCATCATTGCCTGTATCTTTATCTGGTTCCAGGCCTACCAAACCCTCAAAGCGATTTACACTGAGTGGGATGCCTGCTGTTAAGCCCGCTGTTAAGCCTTCTTCTGCCATTGTAATATTTTGTTTATCCTCAGTAAATTCTGCTTTTTGTGGACTCGGGTCTTTCGGCCCTTTTGAAAAAGATTGCTTAACTTTAAAATATGTACGAAGGGAGGGAGTGATTTTAACTTTTTTAGTCACAGCCTTGGCCCGTGTTGGCACAATAGTGGGCTCCAGGATCTATGTTTAAAAATCACTGCAGATTAAATTTAATCTGCAGTGGTTTTCAAACATAAAGGGACTGCTCCCTCTTCCCGCCCTGTTTAAAAATCACTGCAGTGCATACCCCTCGGTACCCTTACATACTCTGCAGTAATCACTGCAGTGTATGTAAGGGTGATGAGAGGTATGCACTGCAGTAACACACATACATGGTTCAAGCCCCTCATTTTCCATACAGTTGCCGTAAATTTCCATTGTCACCCATAATTCTGTCAGGGGTAATAGTTACTACTAGCATACCTTCTGGTGGCTCTGCCTGCAAATCGTCATTCCAAAGGACAGCGGCAAACAGTGCCCAGGGTGAGAAAAAGCAAACCCTAGGAACTAACATGTATGAATAGACACCTGTCGCACCTTCTCCATTTGGTGGAGGGGTCAAGGAGAAACAATGTAATCAGACTCTATAGGAGACCCGGAACAAATGTTGTCTCAGGGTAGGAGTTTGCCTTGGAATCCCAGTGGTCAAAACTGAGAGGATCGTGGAAGGATTTGAGTGGCAGGAAAGAGTGATACAAATCAGATTGAGAACTGTTTGTTACTCTAGAATTTTTTTATTATACAATGCATGTTCTAAGGAAAGAAAGTGCCTCTTTTTGTGACAAAACACCGAGTGGAAAGACTAGGAATTGGAGTTAAATTGATTAGTTCTCTGAACCAATGACTGAATGGTTTACCCATTAAAATGGCATACTTGGCCCACTCCAAGCAGATGATCTGTGTGGATCTGATTAACCTCTTCGGTGCTCAGGACGGCCCCCGGCCGGCCGACGTCACGGTGGGCGTGTGCGGAGGACGGCCGGGGGCCGTCCAAACCCGGCCCGCTCATTAATTCTCCGGCACAGCAGGAGAATTCGCACAGCGTCAAAGAGGTTAAGAGCAAGACATCCCTGCCTGAACAGTATAATTCCTGCCTGCTTTTAATTATGTTGGAGAGCGCTGTAGACAGTTGCTTTTAAAACCTTCTGCATGCCAAGATTATGTTCCAAGATAGGTGGTGCCAATGTCCCGCTCACCCTGTGGGCTAAATTGAGTCAATGTCCCGTTAGTGATGCTTGCTTGGCGTCGGGGTTTGGCTCTCCTGATACTGGCTTGTGTATTAATTGGAACAAATCCTTTATATTGCCCCTTATAGAAGCTGCAACACCTGTGCAGCTGGAGTATCCCTTGCAGTGGACTACAGACCCAGGGTGGTACTTGGTTATATAGGTTCACACTGACTCATCTGTGGTGTTGTTACACAATTTTGGCAAAGCTATCAACCGGCTTACGACAGATGGATTAAGCTTCTGTTGTCGCTTAGCGGGCGTAGCGCCATAATGAAGATGGTGGTGCTGCCCCGTTTCCTGTTCCTATTCATGAATATTCTGATCCTGCTTCCGAGAGCCATTTTCTGCACCCTGCAGACACTGCTGATGTGCCTGCCATTGGCTGGCAAGTTGGACTATGTTAACTCTCCTTTACGACAAAGGGGGGCTGAACGCCACTGATCTGGAGGCTTACTACAGGGCTGCACAATGTATGTTTGCCCATTATTGGCTGCATGGCCCTCGTGACCTTTCGCACTTGTGGGATGCTGCCTCCCCACTTTTGCTGCCTAAGAAGCTGCTGGACAGGCCTATAAGGCATTATGGCACTGTTGACTTGATTAACACTACGGCATATTCTTGGAAGAGACTGGCTGAACTCCAGGCAGTGCCACTTCTTTATTCACTGCTCCTGCCACTAGACTGGTGCATGTGGGTCCTGCTATGCAGGAGAAGGGGGCTGTTGGAGTATTGCATGGCATGCCCTTGCAACACATGTGGACTTCTTTCACAACAGGATACTGTGCAGCTGGGCACATGTACAAACGCAGGAGAACACTCACACGGCGTTAGCCATGTTCCGGTAGTACAGGGTATGACATACCATTTGGGATCTGTTAGGGGAGGGATTGAAGGAGCCTCTAGAGTTGCCAGCCCTGACATATCTCCTGCAGAACGAAACCCCCCTGTACCTTATCACGAAACTTTACACTTACTCGCAGGGCATGCAACAACCGCAAGTTACTAAGGCGAGGCTGTCTTGGCAAGAAGAGCTAAGGGCAGCCATATCTGACAAGCAATGGACATATTGCTGTTAAGTTATTAAGACAATATCCTTGAACAGCTGACATCGATTGAAACACTTTAAGTAACTCAAAAGAGTCTATTACACCCCGCCCACCTATTCCGCTATGGTTTGCGTGACAGTTCGGGTTGATATAGATGTGGTGAAGAAGAGGCAGGGTCTGCCCATGTGGCAGGATTCTGCCCCGGAATACGGTGCTATTGGAATGCAAGTTTGGGAGAGTTACGTGAGATAAAGGGGGAGCAGATTGAGTTGACTCCTCTTCTGACACTACAAGTTATGATAAGGACATCCTGAAGACTGTTAGGTGACTGGTGGTATTGGCCTGCTAAGGGCGAGCGCAAAGTAGTTATGCGATCGACGAAGGGACCACTCCCTATGGTAAAGGAATGGCACGTTGACATGACATATTGTAAGACCCAGTCTGATGCTTACCATGATCAAATGCGGATTTGAAGCAGGCTGCACGACATTTGGCTCCCATAATAGGCAGCCAATCCCCCTGCATTGAGTAGTGATCCACAGGTGACATTGGCTGCAGACCATGCCAAACCTCACTGCAATCTTCCGGGAAAAAACATGAATCAATTTCGATTGGGCAATATGTAGACATGTACTTGAGTCTGTTTCAGGTGTCTCACAAGCTACGTTCACTAAGAACTGCAATGAATATGTGTTGCGTTTTCCTTTCAAAGTTAAGGAAAGGCTATGTTTATTTTACATTAATATCAGGCTGCAGCTAGCAGAGTCTGATAATGAGTAGTGCTCCACTCAAATGTATGACTTATGTGGGTCACAGAGATTCAGAACTGGAGCACTGAGGTATTTAATTCTTAAATAAAAGCCCTTCTCAACTCAATATTGGAGCATGAGAACAAAATGATATTTCGGAATGCTTTTAAATGAGAGAAAATTAAAATGAAGAGTTAAATCAATAATTAAGTTAACTCTTCATTTAAATTTTCTCCCTTTTCAAGTGTCACATTTACAAGCAGCAGGCATCTTGCTCACAGTGGCTGGTAGACACAGTGCCATTATTATAACTGAAAAATACTGTCATTTTCTTTTAAATGGGAGACATTTAAAGTGAAGAAAAATGTTTCTATGAAACATCATCTTAATGTTTTTCTCTACTTTAAATTAAGCCAATTAAGTCCTAATGTTTTATGAATCAAGGTTCTCCACTTCGAATTCCTCACATTTAAACAAATGACTGTATTTTTCTGTTATAAATATAGCACTATGTCTACAGGCCACTGGGAGTATTTTGCCTGCTATTTGTAAAGTCACTTTGACATGAGAGAAAATTAAAATGATGAGTTTTATGTAATGCATATAACCATAAAGTTAACTCTTCAGCTGAATTTTCTTCCATTTCAAATAGTCGTATTTACACACAGCCGGCATCTTGCACCCCTTGGCTGTTAGACATGCTGCCATATTTATAACTGAAAAATACAACCACTTATTTCTAAATAGGAGAAATTTAAAGCGCAGAAAAATGTTACATCATGTGCAGAAAAATGTTCCTTATTAGGAAAATTTTTCCAGAACATATTTCTGCACTTTAAATTTCTCCCATGGTTGTATGTTTGTGTTGCAGTGCCTCATATGGCGAAAAGTATGTCCTGTGTGACAAGTACATAAGGCACAGGCTTTCAGTCACCCATACACATTTATCCCATTCATTCACACACATGCTCAAACATCCCCCAGAACATGCACTCACTGACACACATGGCAGCCCTATCAAAGAACCCCTAGTCTCAGTATTTTGTTCAAACCATAGTATCGGGCTCCATGGACATTAGGTTTAAAGTCGATGAAACTGGACAAGGGGGTGTCTGGTAACAATGCACGAGTTACTTGGCCTTGAGTAGCTCACGACGATTTTCACTGATCAGAAGAAGCTCACATTACAGAAAAGGTTGGAGACCCCTAGTTTGTTTCATTGTATTCTTTATGAGCAAATGTTTGAGCAACTTGTCACTGCATTTTGTAAGGATTGACTAAAATGAAAATAAAGTGTTAAAAAAAGTACCCCCTTTTGTATGCATACATTGCGCCTGTCCTTGCAATTGTTACAATCTTGTGATGTGTCCCAAATTCCTCTGCCCTACACTGTTTCACATACTGTTGTATTCTCCACTGAGCCAACAAACTTGCTCACAATCAGGGAAAGAATGAAACAGCTCATATTGTATCCCTGATATTCTGAAGATCATACCCTAAATGTGATATTAGAGGCCTTGTACAAGGAATGCCTTGTATGCACACTTTGCATCACTATTTCTATTTTGCCCAGACATAAATATTTGAATGAATTTGAGCATGGTCAAATTCATAGACATGGTCATGAACAAACATAAGCCTTTGTTTGTATATAGGCCAAGATGAAATCACTCTCCTATATATAAGGCACAAGAACATTAAAAAATATACTTTGATGACTAGCGGCACCAAACATCTTTTGTCTTCCCACCATCTTAGACCAAGCAGTAAGCATTCCTGCTGTGGAACTGGAATTTAATAAACTGCTTCCCCATAGACCAAAATCCAAATGATTTGGGCACAATGACAGACCTTCTGTTTACATGCACTTCCATTGTTTTACATCTGTTTTCAATATTGAAATTAGACTGGAAGTCTACCAGTTACATGTGGCCACACAAGTGTAGACTTAAGTGTTTTATTCGAGTTGAGACATGGAAGATTTTTTGGCTCAACACATCTCAGACACTTTTATATGTATTTGGAAGGTTGGTGTGTAACACCAAGGGTGCTTTCCAGCGTGAGCAAGCCAGCTCACTAAAGTCCACTCATAGATTTTCCTCCAGATGTGAATGGATTGCCCACATCATAAGAGTTTGGTTGCTATACTAACAGATGCTGAGGTCTGTAAAATTACAGTACTTTTCATTGCCCGATCCAAAGGCTGTAAGCAGGCTCTTTTTGAGAAACGTGAGCATTTAGCAGTTAGCAAAGAAAATTGAGATTTAACATTAAAATCTGAATTAATGATGTGATGTATAAAATACTGTTAGGATAGGAATGTCTGCTGCATGGTAAACAGGCATGTACCCCTGCATTGACTGCCCAACATCTTGTGAAACTAGTATCCTGACTTTTTTTTGGTCATAGTGTCAGGCTAATCTCGAATGTACACAGAGTCTTAGGTCTGTCCCTGGAAAAGAGAGGTTGATAACCTGTTTTGTTACCAGGGGGGCACATCAAGCATGTCCTCACAGTGGGCATTGGACTCCTGTCCATGTCCTAGGTTCATCACATAAAGCAGTGGTGGCAGCCTACCATGTTTTGTGAATTTTTTGTGAGACCAGACTTTTTTCTCTGTGTCGAGGAGAGGTGAACCTACTGGCTCCTCTCGTTAAAGCTCAGCTGTATTGGAAAACCCAGAGCCTTGCGCTGACATTTTTTTTTTTTTCTTCTTCAAAGTTTTATATAGCGCGAACTTGACCCGAAATCAGTTATCAGAGCGCTGTACATGAGCACCAGTTGCGTTACATGAGGACACATTCATTTTTGTTAGGCACGGGGAGATTAAGTGATTTGCCCAGAATCACAGGATGTTGAGCATCGTTGCCGAGACTCGAACCCAGTTCCCCAGATTTGAGGTTGACCGCCCTAACCGTTAGGCTACATCCTCTCCATTCTGTGTGCATGTTGAGTGCATGTATGTGCAGTTGATGTGCAGCACATGTGTGGTTGTAGTACACTGTGTATTGTGAGAAAATGAGTAATAGGACCATTGGGATAAATGTTGCATGCTCCTGGTTTAGAAAGGCACAAGATCGAAGATGACAACAGCTTTCCAAAGACAGTGGAAGTGTACTGCCTGCATTACTCTGACTGGAGAGTGTAGACCCAGACACTGAGGTGCGGGATGATGGAGATATAGTTCCCCATGAGAATTCAGTCAGGACATTGTTAGCAAAAGGCTGCTGATTAGTTAATCCTGAGAACTGCTCTTTGATAGATGGTAGTGGTAAGGTGGGGAACTACAGTCTTTGCTATTCAAGGTCAGTACGTTCCTAGGCAGGGACAGCCCTTTTGTCTTTCTCTCATTACTGCTCCGGGACGGCTGATGAAACACAGGAGCAGCAATCACATACTCCATTATGTCCATGATTTTAATACTCCTACTTAGAGCCTGCAGTGAGAACTGTCTACTTGCACATAGGCTGTCAGGGTAATACACAGAAAATTACATTAGAAAGAGAACTAAGTCAAACCAGTTTTGAAACCTTGGACAATAGTTCCACATCCCATCTGGAAAATATGTATTAATGTGGGTTCTAAACTGCCCCACTTTGTTCAAGTTTAGAGTTCTTCATGATCAAAGAAGGGAGCACTCTGCAGAGTACTCAAAGGACCGCTATGTGACCAAGCCTGGTGTCTCCATGACAGCCAGTCTCCAAGATGTGAGTAGACCTAAAGTTTGGCCAATTTGCTAGAGAAGTTGAAGACCTTCCTAGCACCTATAAGTCTACCAATTCATAGCGGGAAGGAGAAGTCGAAGCCAGCTGTATTCAATGCATGAGAAGTGCCCAGAGTTTGCTGCTGTCATTGGGAGTAAACTCAGGGTTAACCCATGTCGTGAGGGTGTACCGGTCTCCCATTATAGCTCCTGCAGTGGACTACATATAGAAATCAAGCCAAGAAGTCATCCCATGCTGTCTGGTAACCCTGTGACTCCCTAAGGCTTGGTGCTGCTGGTCCCTGAGATGTCGGCAGCACCAAGCCTTAGGGGGGCACAGAGTTGCTGTTGACGCAGGGGTTGAACCTGGGCTGGAAGGCAGAACTTCCCATAAAAGCACAATACCTGTGTGAGCCCTGCTTGAGGCCACAACAGCACAATGTGCATCTGTTTGATCTCAAGGTGGAGGCTGCATCTGCCTCGAAGAGCACCAACTAAGCAGTTCTGCAAGGCTGCCCCTTCACCACAGTTTTAGCCATGAGTGGTCCCACTGTCAGAGCCCTATGTCCACGGAGACAACACTGAGAGTGCTAGCCTGGGTAGTGCCTGCCAGCACCAGCTGACCACAACAACATGAGCCGGGAAACAGGGTCTCACATGAGGACTAAAAACAATGCACTGAACCTGTCCTGCAGCGGGAACAGTGACTGTTGCCTAAACAATCACTTTAATTTGGGTTCTAACTTTTGAATTGAGCAGCGAACTGCTCTCAGTGGAGATCTAGTGAGCTGCACCTGTGCCTGATATGTGCCTGTGACTAGAACTGAATCACTATAGACACTATATCATCTCATGGAACAAGGGAGAGAGCAGAAAAGAAGGCAAGCTGCTTTAGTAGGCATTGTAGTTGCAAATTCAGGCTTGCATTTGAGATCCATAGAATTGTGTTCTATTACATTTCGCTCTCATAACCATGTACTTTCTTTTTAAGTAAGATATGCACCAGGCTGGACAGCGTTTGATTGAGTGTTGAGTACTGGACTCCTTTCTCTCACATTTCCTCTCTGAGAAGTCTTTGATTGGTTCCCCTCTCTATATTGAGGGTCTAGTGAGGAAAAGGTTGTACTTGGCCCAGGTACAGTGACTAGTAGCATAGACCCCAGGACTCAAATGGCAAAAGACCTCAGTAGTCCCTGTGAGCCCTTTGCCCCTTAAATGTGGTCTGACAGTCAAAAACTGTAAGTTAAGCTCTTAAAGCTGAAAGTTGCAAACAACATGTTAACTATGTAAGCTCCCCATAGAACAGAATGTTTGTTTTTTGCTGACTTTTTTCAGTTGCTTGGTATGGCACTTTATGTATAGTTGCTTGCGCTGCTTCGGATACCGTGGTTTTTCATCAAAATTGTCAGATTTATTGCATATTGCTTGTAGACTGGCAACCATATAATCTTCATAAATGGCTCCTCTAAATGCATGCCCAATAACTTAGTGATTTCAATTGGGACATCTGGCTTCTTGGTTCATTTGCATTTTGCTTTATTTCAAGAATATTATGATACATATTTGGAAAATTGAAGTTTTTAAGGTTCAACTGAAAGAAGTATGAAGGCTGTACACGAAAATGAGGCTTATTTGCCAGCACTGTGTTCCTCTGCGAGGTCACTGCATGTTGGAATTCCAGCTCAACTGATTCCTGCGTACCTACACAAGGGATGTCCAGCTCTACACCAAGACAGGCAGCCTGACAACACTTACCCACAGGTAATGGGGAGTTAGACCACCCGAGCAGGGATTTGGCAGATGATCCACCCTAGGCAAGACAAGGTTAGGGTGCACTAGATAGGAGTACACTGTACACATGACCGCATATATTTACTGCCTTAGCACAATGGTGGGAATGATCATCTTTTTCACTATTCATGTAAAGCTAATTACTCTAATCTGTTTACTTCTATTAATTATTGCAGGACTCGTATTTTATACAAGAATCACAATGCTTCATTAAATATTGAAACGCCTTGCTGAGTATTTCTTGTGTATTTCTTTGGGTGAGCATGAGAGTCCAAACGAAAGGGTTTTAGATCTGTTACTACAATTTCCTTAGCGAATCTGGGTTGTCATGTTCTGAAGTTGCACACACATTTGGTACCCTGTAAGGTTAGGGGTACAGATGGTGCACTGTGGCTAGCAGGGAGACAGGCTAACATATCCTGAGGGTGTGTATGGTATCAATCTACCACAATCCTGACATTATTGTTGTCTAACAAACACACAGTTTTCTCCGGTGAGGCACAAGTCATACAACAGTGTCGTAGGACTTTGGCCATTTTAATGCACTTGTCTACCCTGAAGCAAACAATTCAAAAATTAAACACTCACTTATATATTTGGTTTTAGACCAGATCCCACTCTGAATTTGATCAGTGGAGTCCCAGTGTAACCTTCCGATGGAAAGGAGGCTTTGCAAAAATTATAAACTCCTATGCACCGATTCAGAGACATTCCTGCCGCAGTCGTGGCTGGCATCTATGGAGAGTGGTGAGGCGGGCTAATGCGTGGTTGGTAAAAAAAAAAAAAAACTTACCTTCAACGAGGCCTCCTCCTCGCTGCACGTCCTCCTCCTACTGCTGCAGTACGATGTTCAGCGTGGGCCCCACCCAACTGCCTTAGCCAATCCCGGTGCTGCTCACTTGCTGTTAACAATCAAAAGAGAAGCAACAGACTGGGGGAGCAGCCTCTCTCTGCACTCCTGAGGGCACTGGAAGGCTGCACCTGCTTTAACTTAGCTGGCCTAAGACAGCTGGGCTACAGCTTTCAAAGTGCACATGTCTGGCTGGCTGTCGCAAGGGACATGCGCACTTCGAAAAGTGCCCAGGCAACCCACCCTCCTCCCTACTGCTGACTCAGCAAACCCGGCCCCGTCCTGACCCTTGGTTTGGGAAGGGTGGCTGAAAAATAAAATGGTAATATTACCATTTTATGTTTCATCTCTGGGGCTTTTGAGGGCGATTTAGGTGGCGGGCGACGCTCCTCCACTCTCACAGAGGAGCCTCCCCTGTCATGCAGATTAGTAAAAAAGGCTCTAAACATTCCATTGAGCACAAATTAAAGGCATTGGCTAAGGATATTTTGACCCATGGGATTATGTGATATTTGTGACACTTTGCGGATTATGATGTAGAGTGCCTTGATGATTCCCTCAAAGTCAACGCTATGCATTATTCCCACTTACTACATGCTGATGACCTCACACATCTAGAACTTCTGCTTAGGCTGGTAACACTGGAAACATTTTTCAAAAAGTGCCACTTCGACACAGATTTGTGGAAACAAATGAAGTGGTTAATTTTTCTAGAAGGAGAAACAAACATTTTTGCCTCTGGTGTAAATGGTATTGTAAAAGGAATATTGAATATATGAAGAGACTATTCACACTTGAATATAATCAAGAATCAAGACTGAATGCTAGAAGTCGAAATCTATTTCAAAACAAGTTTGAAGATTAAGCCCTATTGCATTTTATGAGGCTTTTCCAAAGTGAAATTGTTAAAGATATTGGGCCACATCTAGGTACCTTTTTTAAGGTTGCAAATAGCCTGATTCGCAGAATCGGGCCGTTTGCGACCGGAAAAAAGGCTTTTCCAATGTACCAAAGCCTATTTTGCG
The DNA here is from genome assembly GCA_963921515.1 of Calotriton arnoldi. Taxonomy (NCBI): domain Eukaryota; kingdom Metazoa; phylum Chordata; class Amphibia; order Caudata; family Salamandridae; genus Calotriton; species Calotriton arnoldi. Next base: position 1,017,913 of record CAWUFW010002952.1, read on the forward strand.
ATTCAGTAACCTATTACCGAATCGCAAAATGGGTTAGCGATTCGCTATTAGGAAGGGGCTTGTTTAGGGCGTCCCTTCCTTATACCGAATCACATCGGTATGTAGGAATGTCTTGTGACCGAAATGCGGTCACCAAAATTCGCATTTTACCACCAACTTCACATAGGTGGTAACCCATTTGGAAATGGGAAGGGGTCCCCAAGGGACCCCTTCTCCTTTGTGAATGTATGCAAAAACCTTTTTTAAAAGCAGTCAGTGGTACCACTGCCTACTCTTAAAAAATGAAAAGAAGACTTTTCATTTTGTTTCTAAATACAACCCGTTTTCCTTTAAGGAAAACGGGCTGCATTTAAAAAAAAGATTGCTTTATTTAAAAGCAATCACAGACATGGTGGTCTGCTGACCCCAGCAGGCCACCATCCCCGAGATTTTAGCGATTCCTAGGGGGGCCGCAAATTGTGGCCTACCTCATTAATATTAATGAGGTAGGTCAATTTGCAACCCCCTATGAATCACTATATTAAACTCTTGGGGGGATATTCACAAGAAAGTGCGCTAAACATCTCAAAAAAATGTTAACGCAACTTTACACATCGCAGTCTATCGCGGGAAAATAACCCTGTGTTAACGTGGAATTCACAACACGGCGGTACCATGCAATAGTTTGCCGAAAACGCGGCCAATGTCCGCGATACAACCACAGCGACGGAGATAAAAACACAAACCCCAACACCAAAAAACGTGCGATGATCCCATTCGCGATGAGGAAAGCAGCGATAAGCAGCGCCAGGCCCGCGACACACACACGGCAGACAGGAATAAGCACAACAAAAGCAGGAAAAAGGAAGACAAACCTAACAGAAGACAACAGCGAAGCACAACGGAGGGAGCCGGAGCTAGTACACAACCCCACAAGCCCCATTGGCAACAAAACATTGTACATGGCAGTCCATCGTGGACAAGGTGAATGCAGCCGGAGAGCGGATGAGGACAATGGAAGAAAACCAGAACAGCTGGAATAATGCGAAACGCACAAACAAGCAGAAACACGCCAACAACCAGAAGGCAGCAATGCACACCGGAGGTGGGAGTACAGTGCCACACCAGGAGCTGGATGACATGGAGGAAATGGTGTCCCACCACATCAGTCTGGAGATGGTGGCAGGAGTCGGGGACCGGAAACTGCTCAAAATCAACAGACACAACAGCAACAGGGGGAGGAACGACCAGGGACTGGGGGGACGGGGGGAGATGGGCACAATGACACACATGCACAATTAAGCACAGCACAACTGCAGACAAACCATGCCCAAGAGTAACAACACCAACCAAGAGCACAAGTCACACAACTCGGCAATATCACACCACTGAACAAGCACAGAAGTGAAAACCACACTGCCTGAAAGGGAGATGGGTGAGCCAAATCAGAGCTGAAGGGACATCTCACACACAATGCAGCACACACACTTAGGAAGCAGAGCACCCCAACATCGAACACAATGTGGTACAAACAGCAACATTTGCACAACCGAACACAGGACACAAGTGCACCCGCTTGTGGCCGGTAAATGGCCATACGCATCTGGCAAAGCACGAAACAGGGACATGATAATGCACAAGTACAAACCCACAGCCCTGATGGGGTAGCAATGCATGTATGGCAGGGACCCAGATAGGCCGTGACACACACATTGGCATACAAATCAACACTCATCACAGTTGGAGACAAGTGAAGGTGCGGAAACTTTATCAACAATTGCGTGTCAGTACGGCCAAGAGAAGTGCCACGACATGCAGACCAATGCAGCAGCATGTCTGAATGAGGAACGTTGGGAAGCGCCCATGTCCACCCCGGGGGGGGTGCATCACCCACACAAGTCAGTGCCAACCCACGTTGGTTGTCCGCGCATGGATCCGGAGTCCAGGCCAATGCAGCCATGTCCACTGTCGTCTTGGGACATATGACCAGATCTCCAACATGCAACCAGGCGTCGGGACAAGTGCAATGGGTCACATTCAGTTGTGGCTGCAGGTACGTTGTCACTCGTCCATGAACGCGAGTGCAGCAGCATAGGCCAACATTTCCAATGAGAGCTTGTTGTCGACTAGATCTAACATGTCGGCGACGTAACCCATCAGCTGTCCCGGACAGATGTGCTAACTCCAACCCCTGGCCCCAATTGGCACTAAAGCCCAATAGGGGTGCGGCTCAATGTGGTCACTGCACACGACGACTCGTGCAATCTTCCAGGTCCAGTTGCCAGCATCATGCCAATCATCCAGGTATGCCATAAACGGGCATCACTGTGACACTCCTGGTCATGGGCCAACAGGGGGCGCACACACACGTCGAAATCCAGGTCAGCTACTGTTACGTTGGAGAGGCAGACATCCATGGTCCACTTGAATATGCACGAGCGACAATGCAACACAGGCTGAACGCAGGTGACGTTGGAAGACATGGCTTGTTAGTTCGGGCTGGACTGTTCCCATGAGGCACAGGGTCAGACTGATTTGCATATGGCCATGTCTGAACTGGGGTGGCGGAGTGAGCTAAAGAATGATGATGGATTAAACCCAGATCAGTTGACTGAGGGTGAGTGCTTGCAATGTTCAACACTCCATCCATCATCCCCTTTGGTTTTGCTATGTTCGCCCTAAGTTGGCAGGGTATGCCCAGACGTGGGTCCCTTGCTCACTTTGCTACTGGATTCAAGATAGCCTGGCTGATGATGGCTGTAAGCCAGAAACCGGTCCCAAGATGCTTGTTTCCGGTCCAGGGAAGACATGGCTTGGCAGTTCGGGCTGGACTGTTACCATGAGGCACAGGGTCAGACTGATTTGCATATGGCCATGTCTGAACTGGGGTGGCGGAGTGAGCTAAAGAATGATGATGGATTAAACCCAGATCAGTTGACTGGGGGTGAGTGCTTGCAATGTTCAACACTCCGTCCATCATCCCCTTTGGTTTTGCTATGTTCGCTCTAAGTTGGCAGGGTATGCCCAGACGTGGGTCCCTTGCTCACTTTGCCACTGGATTCAAGATAACCTGGCTGATGACGGCTGTAAGCCAGAAACCGGTCCCAGAATGCTTGTTTCCGGTCCAGGGAAGACATGGCTTGGCAGTTCGGGCTGGACTGTTCCCATGAGGCACAGGGTCAGACTGATTTGCATATGGCCATGTCTGAACTGGGGTGGCGGAGTAAGCTAAAGAATGATGATGGATTAAACCCAGATCAGTTGACTGGGGGTGAGTGCTTGCAATGTTCAACACTCCGTCCATCATCCCCTTTGGTTTTGCTATGTTCGCCCTAAGTTGGCAGGGTATGCCCAGACGTGGGTCCCTTGCTCACTTTGCCACTGGATTCAAGATAGCCTGGCTGATGACAGCTGTAAGCCAGAAACTGGTCCCAGGATGCTTGTTTCCGGTCCAGGAAAGACATGGCTTGGCAGTTCGGGCTGGACTGTTCCCATGAGGCACAGGGTCAGACTGATTTGCATATAGCCATGTCTGAACTGGGGTGGCGGAGTGAGCTACAGAATGATGATGGATTAAACCCAGATCAGTTGACTGGGGGTGAGTGCTTGCAATGTTCAACACTCCGTCCATCATCCCCTTTGGTTTTGCTAAGGCGGAAGCTTAGCCGGTAACTGATCCGCAGCACTGCCAATGGCAGTGCCCCCAGTACATGCAGCAGACGTGCACGGTACCGGTCCACGTGACTGGAGTCGTGCATGTGTCCGGGATGTCCTGCCATTGCGTCAGTGGCTCTGCTTGAAGCGGCACTGTGCTGACCCGCGCCAGTCCTGTGGATGAAATGCCACAGCTCGGATCAATGAGCAGTGTCTATGTGCAATGGGTGCAGGCCTGGGGCGTGCTGTGAGTACGTGTGAAGGCCATTTCACGCACGCTAACTACGACCAAGGACTTCTGCGTGTGGGATGTGTACACGTTGGTCTCACGTCGGGCAGTGCGTAGTGTGTGTGGGAGTCGCCAGCAAATGCTATCGTATCTGTCGGGGTGCTGGGCACATGCAAGACCCAGCTCGGAGCTGCAAATGTGCTTCCGCCTGATAGTTCAGACAAAGGACCTTTCATCCCTACAGTAACCCTACCATCTGCTTGCATACAGGAGATGTACAGAGGCCTGTCGTGGGTGGGGTGGGATGTCTGCGACCCAGGGAATCAAGGATGATATGCCAAGCACGTGGCACATGAGCGGCCACACTGGGTGTCACGTTGCCTCACAGCTGCTCCTCCCTCCCACGAGCCCCCACACTTGTGTGCGCTGCGCGGTTGTATCACATGCACTCCTACTGCACCCCATTGTCATGCCTGTCTGCGCATGTCCAGCAGCATGCCAACAACACCGTGACGCTGGCCGTTGATGCTGTGCGGCCACGTGAGTGTAGGCCAATGGTCTGGACAGGGTGGACACAGGTGTACAGTCCATGGCTGGCTGTGATCGTGCTGCGAATGAGGCTAGGCATCTGACTTATCCACCGCAGGACTGATACACATAACACTTGGCATGTATGAGCCAAGACCCCGAGCGGTCTTGCGCTCCTACATTTCCCCGTACGTGCGGGCCCGCCCTCCGGGTGCATGCTACATTGCAACATCGACTACTGTGGTCCCGGTGGCGACAACACTCCAACACAGAGACACGCTTACCGCACTTCCTGCTCAAGGCCAGACCAGAGCCACACCCTGATCCCCCTGCCGAATCAGCACACCCTTGCACTGACCTGACTTACGCCGGACCAGCACACGCCGCTTGTGCATGCAGAGAGGGCGGGCGAAGCTACATGTCCAAGGTCTCAGCCACTACTGAGGTGACATGGTATCGTCCGCTGAAGACAGCACACTGTGATGGTGCAGGGCTCGGGCCCATCATGCTGACATAATGACCACACAGACACACTTGCTTAGATGGTGTGAATGGCTACGGGCACGTGCGCCCGGCCACTTTTATTAGCAGGCTCACATGTCGAGTGACACCTGTGTTGGATGTGTGTGGGGTGTGTGTACACCAGCCGTCATGGAGTGCCTGGTGCAGTCAAAAAACAACAACAGTGTACATCGTTAAGGACACAACCATTCAACCATAAAGGCCCCATGACTTGAGCTGCACAGAGTTAGTGGCCCTGAATGCACAGCATCCTGCACGGGCCTACCGCCACGGGCCGCTGACTTGTGGTGCACTGGGGCAGGGTCACAAGAGCAGAACAGGTTCTCGTAGATGATAAAGTGGGTTGTCGTGGAGTGTCTCGGTGGACAGTGGAAGGTGTACCCCCAGGGCATGATGCAGAGTGCAGAACCACGCAGAAACAGTCACTATGGTTGAGATGAATGGAACAGACACATGTGAACACCCAGTCCGGCCCAGCCAGATGATGATGCAGACAACCCCCAGGCCATGGACTCAGATGCCACCAAAGTCCAACCACAAAGTGCCCATGACTCATTGCACACAGAGTTAGTGGCACCAGTGCTGATAGGGGATGCTGCCTGCGATGAGGCGTGTGGACTCCTCCATATCTTACCCAAGACACAGTTCCACATGTGTGACCTACTGGACCGCAGTGTAGGCCTGAGGCAGCGGTCAGCAGGGGCCATTCACCGAGTGTCACCGGCTTACGTTGGATGGTCCCACCGGCCTGCGTAGTTCAGGTTCAGTGGCACCACAGGACGCGGACTTGCGGTGAACAGGGTTGGTGGCACCAGGTCAGTTGTTGCTAGTGTCCGGTCACCTCCGTGACGAGGATCTGGCTTTCATCCGGACTGGGCCGCATCTTCCTCTTACTCCTCTCCGTGAGTTCACTGGTATGGACTAAGTGCTGGATGTGGGACCTACTGGACTGCAGTGTTGGCCGGGGGCAGCGGTCAGCACGGGCCCACAGACACGTGTCGTGTGCTTGCGATGCAGACTTTGGCTTCACTGATCGGAGGTAGTATAGTGATGTGGATGCTGCCACGGACTTGGGGTCACTGCCATTCAAGACTCAGGACACAGTTCCACATGTGGGACCTACTGGGCCGCAGTGTAGACCTGAGCCCTCATCCAAGTGTCTCCGTCTTGCGTTGAACAGGGTTAGTGGCACCACGTGTCACAGGCTCACGTTGAACAGGGTTAGTGGCACCACGTGTCGCCGGCTTGCGTTGAACAGGGTTAGTGGCACCACGTGTCGCCGGCTTGCGTTGAACAGGGTTAGTGGCACCATGTGTCGCAGGCTTGCAATGCAGACTTTGGCCTCACTGATCGGAGGGAGTTCAGTGATGTGGACTCTGCCACGGACTTGGGGTCACTGCCATTCAAGACTCAGGACACAGTTCCACATGTGGGACCTACTGGGCCGCAGTGTAGGCCTGAGCCCTCATCCAAGTGTCTCCGGCTTGCGTTGAACAGGGTTAGTGGCACCACGTGTCGCAGGCTTGCGATGCAGACTTTGGCCTCACTGATCGGAGGGAGTTCAGTGATGTGGACGCTGCCACAGACTTGGGGTCACTGCCATTCTTAACTCACAATGCAGTACAACATGTGCCAACAACTGGGCCGAAGAGTAGGCCGGTGGAGTATGTCAATGAGAAAGGAGTAATGTGGGCCAGCTTCGTGGAGGCCAGCGATGGTCTGCGGAGGCTGCAAAGGTCGCGGGACTGGGGCTTGGAGCTTGCACCGGCATGTGGTGGGCCCTCTTTGACACATGCTGGTGTCGGCAGGTGAGCGAAGCCTCCTTGCTGCGCTGGGGCAGGTATGACGGGTCTGGGGACCAGCGGCCTGGAGTGCAGCAGGTGCACAGGGACGCAGGACCCGCTGCGCACGGTGCCGGCCTCGTGGCGGGCTGAGAGGCGCTGCCCTGGCAGACACGTTGGCCATTCCGGAAGAGAACCATGCCCAGTGCGACGGGGTTTTTATTCACACCCCTACGCAGGCATGGCGTACGCAGGGCCAACCCACTCCACCCGCGCATACAGGGGGGGACGTAACGTGCGACATTTCCGCGTTCTGCCCCACAGTCTCTGGGGACATGGTAGCGTCCACTGGCCACTACACTCCATGCACCAGCAGTTAATGTCCACATGGCCATTTCCGTGGTTTGCACATTGGAGTCTGTCCGGCACCTCCACGCCACACCTGGCATTGGGTAGGTTCTCATTCATTAGTCACTTGCCGCTCTCACACATGCCTGCTCCAAGCCTCTCCTCACATTCTGCTATTGTGTGGCTGTGGTGCCGTGCCATGGCTGGGTTGTGTGCATGGCAAGCCCAGGTTCCCAATGGAGTCGTGTTGTCGTGTCTGGTCGGTTGGCATGTTGTGTGGCATGTTGCATGTAGTTCTGCTGCATGCCCATTGCCAGTGTCGTGAGTTGCATGTCTGTGGGGTGGAGGTGTGTGGTGTGTTCATTTGGTACTTACCAACGAGCACTGCATTTCCATAGGTGTCATCCTGGGAGCGCTGGTTGATGATGGACTGTCGGGCGATGTAGGAATCATGCACTCTGCCTGGGCAGTTGGCCACAACATTGTTGAGGAGTCCCGGGTGGTCCACTATTGCCTGCACATTCATGGGATGCGTGTGCTTTCTGTTGCGGTAGTTGTGTGCAGTGTCGGCAGGGGGCACGAGGGGTACATGTGTGCATTCGATTGCCCCCGACACATGAGGGAATCCAGCTATGGCGTAGGAGCCTTGCTTGGTCTCCAGCTGCTCCTGCGCAGTGTGGGTGAAGTGGAGGTGCTGGGGTACCAGGCTGATGATGGCATCCAGGACAGGTGTGATGAACTTGGATGGGGCTGGCTGTGAGACTCCTCCGACTCTGACAGTTGGGGGTTGGAAGGTACCAGAGGCCAACATGTGCAGCACAGCCGGCAGCTTTGTCTGCGGAGGGATGTTGGTTGTCCGCTGTGTTGGTACCATCAGCAGGTGGACGATGTGGGTCAGGATGCAGGGGATGGTTGTCCTTTTGGGCCTGTAGTGGGCAATGTCCTCCACTGGCGTTCGGTCTGTGCGGCTGGTGCGTTCAAGGTGAGTCCCCTGTCTTTGTGTACGCTGCCTCTGTGGTGGTCCAGGGGGCGGGATGGGTCCTGGGGTGGTGGCGGGCCTAGGGTGTTGTGGCCCTCATAGGTCTCGGAGCTGCATGATCATTGTCTCCATGGCATCTGGGGGTCTTCAGATGTGGCTCTTGGCTGGGCTCCCTTTCATGCTGCAGGTAGTCGTCCTGCTTAACACCAGCAAAAGGCAGGTGTTAATTCCCTGCTGCTACCGCGGCTTATTGCCTGTTTTTGGTTTGCATCGCAGATCTGGCAGTTCGTTGTGAAAGTGGTGTAGTGGTGTTTTCGTGAGTTTTTGCACGGGAACGCCTACTCTGCATCTCATTAGGGTTAGTTGGTGGTGTCACCCATGGAGATAAATTTTGCGGCAGTTATCGCGGGAATACTGGCGATGTCTGCAGTTTGCACCCGCTTGTGAATGGGGCGTTAAATCTATCTCCAATTTTGATGCATTAAGGTGGCGATAACTCGGCGATAAGTCCTTGTGAATATGCGCCTTGGAGTTTCATACATTTGAAATAATGAGTACCTAATTGCGATTCGCAGAAAATAACAATTAGTTAATAGATATTACAAATGTTGATACATGTGGCGCTCTGTATTGCAGTAACGTATGAGGCATGAAGTTTCATAAATCTTTGTGTGAATTCAGAACAGATACATGACAAGCAGAGGTTGTGCTTGGAAACACTCAATCAAGTCCATCTGTGCTTCTTTTTAAACACATTATTAAAGGATTTATGAATGAGAACATAATAAATGTTACAGGTTAAACCAAGTAATCCAAATTCAGAAAGCTTTCTTTGGAAATTAAGAAGTGTTTGCATTGCAAATTTACACTTGCAATTTTAGTTATGAGAAATTCCAAAATAATCCCTTAAAATGTAGAAAAATGTATGCAGTTTTAAAAATCCTGTACTCTCCAGTTTCTCCAGGCAGTCCTGGGAATTACCTGCACAGTAAAAGAATCGTCAGAATAGTCCTATCAGGAATGCTGATGTGTACATTGTTGTTACTTTTGTCACTCCTTAAACATGCGATTATTCCCTACACTTTCCCACCCAGAAAATGCACTTACTCTTGCCTTTCACCAGTACCGTTTCAGGTGTTTTCTTGGTTAAAAACCGACTGGAGAACATGTGAGTGTATCCACAATCATTAAAGGTTTATGTGTTTACTACATTTTGTATTGCCAAGGCCTCTTTTTCCACCCATAGCTGTAAAACTATGAAGGCAGAATAACCATCAAACTGATGGATTTTTTGCCATTGTCAGAACATTTTGGTCTTATACTAACTCAGTAAATAAGGATGTCAAGTTTGAATGCTAAATATTCTTTATGGCCAGATGTGCGACCGTTTTGCGACTCGCAAAACGGTCACAAAACAATTAGTGCAAGCAAAATGATTCATACACGATGTACGACAGGCAGTCACAAATCCGATATTGCGATGCAACAGATTACCGAGCCGCTAAAAAATGTGGTTGGAATTTGCATCTCTTAAATATCAACTCCATATTTGCGAGTTGCAAATCTACATGTACAGACTAGTCACAATTTGCGAGTAACCGCAAAATGACCTGTTTGCACATGCAATTTACCATAAATCAAAACCAGGTGGTAACAGGCCCATCTATAAAAACTGGCCCAGAATGCATCACACATCTTACTACAATGGCTGCCCAGTATGTGATAGCGAGGATCCAAAGGGTGTTGTGCTCCCTTCACCTATTGGCCACTGGAGGTTACCAAGATGTCATTGCAGTGGCTGGAGGGGTGTCGCAGAGTGCGCTTTCTTCTGTAAACTGCTTGACACCATGATCCACCACATACATGAGCACATCTACCTGCCCAGAGATGCTTCAGAAATCCAGAATACAATAACACATTTTTACAGGATAGCAAGATTTCCACAGATAATTGGCTGCATAGATGGGACCTATGTACCCATATGTCCCTCATCCAACCTTGAATACATATTACGGAACCACAAGAGCACACATTCACTAAACATTCAGGTAGTCTGCAATGCACAACACATCATCACAGACATTGAAGCTAAATTTCCAGACAGCACCCATGACTCCTGCATATTTCGCCACAGTGGCATTTACCAGCGACTAGAAAGGGGGGAATTCGATGAAGGATATCTACTAGATAATGCAATGTGATCTACAAAGTGAAATGTATTAGTCCAAACATTACCAATCTAAGTTGTCTCACCCTCATATTTGTGTCAGCAGCTGACAGTGTGTATGCCCTGCGGCCATGGATCCTCACGCCCTACTTTAATCCCAACAGCCCACACGAGAGACAGTACAACAGTGCACACAGACGCACCAGGAGTATGATTAAGTGCACCTTTGGCATCCTAAAATTGCACTTCAGGTGCCTTCATAAGAGCAGTGGGGCCTTGCAGTATGAGACTGTAACGGCTTGCAAAATAGGAGCAACATGTGCCTCTCTTCACAACATTGACTGCAGGAGAGGACTACACATGGAGGTTTCTGGTTCTGACTCAGAGGACGATAACCCTGTCCCGCCTGTTTGACACCCACCCGAGCAAAGTAAGGCAGCAGAGTGGAGACGACACAGGGACCACATAGCCAGATAATGTTTTTCACAGTAAGATGCATACATTCACATTACACCCTCCACAAATGACAAGACTAGTATCAGATTTCACAAAGTGGGAAACCCTCTATTGTCAGGGTAAACATTATTGAACTCCAGGACAACATGTCCTTCATTGTCAACATAATCAAAAACAGTTTGAAAAAGGGCGGTTATTCCACCGCCAACAATGAGCCAGGGGGGCAATAGCATGGTCCAAATGCAATGTCCATTCACTTCCTGCCTCTCCTAGTGACTTGTTGGGTTTTACCCTGTGGGGATGGGGCTGCCTGCCTGCTGCTCCTAGGCAGCATGTGTGTCTTGGCAGTGGAGCCGCTGCTGTGGCTGGATACCTCACTATCAGGAGCATCCCTTATTGCCCCCGTGACAACACTAGAGGTCTCTATGGCCGTAGCGGTCATGGTCTGCAGACCATTGGCCACATCTCCACTAAAGTGGCCCATTTCCACCTGCAGGGACAGTGTTCGTCTTGATTGGAGGGTGCTTGCCTGAGCCAGGCTAGTGATTGCCTGGGTCAATGTCCCCATCCTGCTTGCCCTGCTCCTCTCATTATGCCTCTGCTGCTGCCTATCCTACACCAGCTCAGTGCACAGTTGTCCCATTACCCCAGTCAGGGCATCTAACTAGGCATCCAGCCGGGCCTGGTTTTCTGCCATTTGGTGGGATATTTATGTGAAACCCTGGGCCAGCTTGCTGTTGATAACACGGTTGACATCCCCCGACACAGCCACATCACCGGACACCTGAAAGACCTGCACTGGCTCCCCGTCAGCAAGAGAATCACGTTCAGACTCCTCACCCACGCACACAAGGCCCTCCACGACCTGGGCCCAAAGTACCTCAACGACCGCATGACCTTCTACACGCCCACCCGCCAGCTACGATCAACCAGCCACGCCCTCGCCACCGTACCAAGCATCCGCAGAACCACCGCCGGAGGAAGATCCTTCTCCTACCTGGCAGCCAAGACCTGGAACTCCCTCCCCACTCACCTTCGGCGAACCCAGGACCATCTCTCCTTCAGGAAGCAGCTCAAGACCTGGCTGTTCGAGCAATAACTTACCCCCTCCCCCAGCGCCTTGAGACCCTCCCGGGTGAGTAGCGCGCTCTATAAATGCCGTGATTGATTGATTGATTGAACTGTCTTTGTTGCAGGCACTGAATTTGCAGGATTACCTGCTCAATGCTGCTGGCCTCCACCTGTTCAACCGTACCTGCCTTGAAATGGGCATAAGGCCTTGCCTGTTGCAGCCTCCGCAAGCACTGCATTGGAGGCAGCTCTCTGACCCTGGTGACAGGAGTTATTGCTGGTGCTGTTGCCTGCTAGGATGTGTTGTCCTAGCCGTCTGATGTACCTGGCTGTGACTCTGCCTGGACATCAAGCTCTGCCTCCATCTGGTCAAGGTCTTGATCTTCCCCTACTTCCTCTTGTGTGTCCTAGACTGGCACAGGTGCATCTATGTGGTACATTAAGAAAAATAAATATGCATGTGTGAGACACTATCTCAGTGGTCGGACAATGTTCTTCAGCTCATGTCAGAGAACGACTCCACTGTTTGTATACATGACTAAATATCCCATGATGCAACTGCTGTGACTTTTAGTGCCTGAAATGGAGCGTCTAGGGATATCTATATTACATGTCTTTGGACTGTTGGGTACTGGCAGGTATGTATGATTAATTGGTATTTTGCATCTACGAGAGGTGGTTGCAGAGGTGTTGACAGTCCCTGAGGCACACGCTGACTCTGTATCCTGTCCAGGATCATGTTGTGGTGCAACAGATTGCGGGGGAGCATTAGATGGTCCCAGTGTGGACCCTTGGGGCTGTGCCAGCCATGCTTCTGTCTTTGCCTTGGCACAAGAGCGTAGGTCGCACCACCTTTTTTGAGATCATCGATGGACCTATCTGCGATTCCAGGGACATTGATTTGTTGCAGCTTCTCCCTCCAGATCTTCTATTTTTCTGACTCTGGAAAATCCTGGGAGGCCTGGCCAAGCAGTTGTTCATGGTTGTTGCAGCAACCATCTGAGAATTTCCAATTCTCTTTCAGAAAACTTGATTTTGCGTGTGGCTCATTAGCTCCCTTCTCGCTCTGCTGGCTGGCCATTGCAGGGCTTGCTTGGTGCCTGGATGCAGTCTGGATGTTGCTTCTGGCTCCACTGTGTGCTCCTACTGCTATGTGGGAATCACAATGGACACCACTTCCTGGTTTTGGGTCCTTCTGGTGTTCCAGGAAGTGATCGGGCACTTTTTAAAGCTGAGCAGTCAATTTGCGACACTCTTGCAGTCAATTTGCGACACACTAGCAATTGATTTGCAAGTCACTCACAACTTGCGGACTAATACAAACTCCCTAAATGCAAATCTGCTAATTGCGATGCGACTCAATTACGAGCCGCAAGTTGAGGACCAGAAATGGTCGTACATTCCATTTAGCGACTTGTAATTTGCGAGTCGCTATTTCTCCCAAATTGCGAGTCACTAATTCACACAGTCGTACATCTGGCCCTATGTACTTACATTCACAAATATACCTGTGTGAGTATGGCTCAAAGGTATTTGTGCCTCAAAAGACATCTGGATACTATCACATTAATGGCTTACAAGGGATAACATGTTTAAGGTAAACTTAATAAAATTATAGATGATATGTTTAAAGAGAAAAAGCAAAAGGGATAGTATAGTAAACTAAAAAAATTATTTAAATGGTGTTGAAGGAAAATGGCAGCTTGAAAAAGCAATATACTTGCTGTGAATGCTCTGCTGTAGTACTAAAAATTGATATTGCGGATGAGGATGAATATTCTGACCATGGCCCCAGCATATTAATTTGGGTAATTCTTCTGAAACCTCATCCTACTTCAATTGTTCACAAAGAGGATCACCATGCATTTTTAGAACTAAGCGCTCACAATTTGAGTCCAGAATGGCATGTATATATAAGCATTGTGAAGAAAGTGAGTAAATTGTGGAAGCTAAGGGTGTAAATATCATATATGTATTACCACATTACAGGTGGATGATGTGGTCTAGTGGATAAGCTACCGATGTTGGCAAAATAGTGGCCTAGGCTTGAAACCCTGCCTTGGTACTTAATTGAACATTGTGAAAATCTGGGGAAGTCACTTAGGGGCTGATTACAACTTTGGAGGTGCGAGAGCAGGGCGGCATGCCACCGCCCGCACCACCAAAGTCGACCGCCAGCCGCCTGCCTGATTAGCAGTTTTCTCCTGGTCTGGCGGGCGGTCCTTTTGTATTCTCAAGCTGGTGCCTTTGAAAAAGACACCACAATGGGAACGCCAAAGCAAGCTCCTCCATGCAATGGACTGTTTAGTCCATGCTGTGCAGGAACTGGGCATGCATGCACACAGGGTGATAACACCATGTGCCTCCCTGCATGCATCCCAGTGTACAGGGGCAACAGGGGGCCCTGAAGGGTCCCCTTTGTTTCCCCACTGCCAGCCTTTTCATGGCAGGCTTACCACCATAAAAAGACTGGCGTTGGGAAAACTCAGATTATGCTTGGCGGTGCCGCAGCGGCACTCCCAAGCATATTGCTGCCCCAGACCGACGCGCCACCGCCAGCGAACATGGTTCCCAGGCAGTTGTGGTGGTCCTAAAATGGTCCGGTCGCTGTACTTGTAAAACGGCAGTTGAACCACTGGTGGGGCGATGGCTGGACCGCCACGCCCCGCTATTCTGGTAGTAATCAGCCCCTAAATCTCACTGTGCCTTTAAAACATAAATATATGAAATACAATATAAATGTGAGATTCAGACCATTTAAAAAATTCCACTAGATGTACATGATATTTCTTTTATCTTCTCCCAAATTCCACATAATGTACAGTACTCCATTACTAGGCTTGAACTATATAAATAACAAACACATTGTTAGACAGAAACCTTCAGTCAAAATGCGCTCCTACAACAGAAACAGGAGCTGAATGATACATTATCACAATGCAAGCAGCTTTTAAAGTGCATTTTAAGTGAAGGTTGCTGTCTAACATTTTGGATGACTAATGCATCCACCACTGCATCCCACCTTGACCGGTTTGGATTCTAAATTGCAGACAAGCCATGGCAGACTGATCACCTCTGTCTGGCCCCTGTGATTCCCAGTGGACTAGTTTCCATTTTAAGGTTGTCCTTTGGAGTAAGATCAGACATTGTCGTGATTGTGGGACCTTTTTGCCACAATCCCTTGCGTGTGATTATCCGTTTTAAAGTTAATTCAAGAAATAGTGTCTGACATTGGCTTGATAGTGGGACTTTCTGCCCCAATATTTTGGTGTCTCCTGTATATATTTTGCATCCTGATGATGACCCTGCTATAAATACCTATGTCCAGGGGTCGAAAGGTGGACAAATAACATATATGGACTGTGTTTTTAAGAAATTGATGGTGGATATCAATACTCCTTTTACAGGTGTTGACTTCAGACATTCTATTAACCCTATCAGCCACATGTATATATATATTTGTAGATAACACATATGCACTTTTGATGAACCTTTTATCACTTTCACTGCGCCGTCACCTTTTAGGAGCACCTTGTTTCTAAGAAAAATATAAACCTTTCATTGTGTATGTTGAACAAGGGGATATGTATAAATAAATGCACTAAACGCATAATTGAAACTCATTCATTTGAGATTTTTCTTTCTATCCCTTGTGCAATACTACTGCCGTGGAAGTCAAGTTCTACACTTCCCCAGGAAGGACCATTTTTTGTGAATAATTATGTGTCCAGCCCGGTCCCTGGGTTATTGGATTGCCCCTTTTGCTCTGGAGAACTTGTGCAGAGGTAGCACCACAAAGCCAGGAGGCTTCCACCACTTTTTGAATTGTGCAGACAGTATAAGCTACTCTCAAAGTTCCTTCATTGTCTCTTAGACAATAGCCATCCACAAAGATTACATCGAGAGATTTATCCTAAATTTCTGGTCTTGGCTTCATGCGTAAATCCGTAACAGCTTGTAGTTTAAATAATTTTTATTAGTTTAATTAAATAGACCTTAGTGCAATAGTGACAGTTATATAATACAGCTCATAAAGGATGTGCACTACATATAGAGTAATTTGCTTTAAAAAGATACAGAGACAATTATAGTTAATAGATTAAAATGTAGCTTAAAGGGGAGAAGTACCCAGATAACATAAATTTACAGACTAAAAGTGCTTTTCAATATATGTCATATGACATGCATTCACAAGCATTCAAGCATATTTCAACTACTGTAGATTTCATACATATCTTAGGTCTACTAAAATTAGTTCAATAAAACTTTAACATCAATCCCCCCACTCACAGTTACCCTATATCAATAAAAGCAATAATAAATAAAGTGTCAAAATATTCCACATGGACAAGTATATCACAGTAGTACACATTATTACCCAATTTATCAGTATTAAACTAGATTTTCCTTCTTTCACCCGCAAGCAAGCTATTTGATGAATTTGTGTCTGCTTCCGGGCCAACAAACATGCTCCCACATTTTACCCTTTCAAATTTCACTCATCCTCTTTTTATCTCACAAAACAACACTGCAGTCTCCAAACTTGCCCTTTTAACCATTTCTTTACGCCATGTAGTAATTTGAGGATCATGCGCTGATTTCCATTTCATAGTCAATTCTCGTTTTGCCAAAATCAAACCTAAGTCAGTAAATCTAGAAGTAGTTTTCTTATTTTTTAAGGCGAGGGTGTGAGAAGTTGGCCTGGTATATGCTTTCCACTAATTAAGGTGGACACCTTGCACCAGTCCAAACAACCCTATGGTGAATTAAGAGGTCAAAGATAACCTTAGAAAGCGATCCAAGTGGTAGCTGTGGAGAGCAGCCTTCAGGCTTAGTCTTGAAGGAATGTTAAGCAGCTTGTTTTCCCAGAATGCAACCTTATTGTATCGGTTAAATGAAAGGAGAACCCCACAGTAGTTATAAAAATATGTGTTTATTATTCTAACACACTCTAAATACCTCACAGTATCTGCTACATGCAGATAAACACATAGCACAAAATACTGTAGCACAGAAACAATCGTAAGTAGCACTAATACACAGTGGGCTCCAGGGGGAGACCAAACCATATACTAAAATAGTGGTATAAGAACCACGACTCGAGTCAAGACAGTGTCTAGAGGATGTAGAATCGCTGGGACCCCACGGAGGACGGCTGCAATGTGGGAACACGACTGCGTGCCCCGTACAATTCTATGGGAGAGTTGCGGTTGCAGTTTTAAAGTTTAAGGACCCTTCCCAGTGGATTGCGAGGAAGCCCTGTGGATCATAGGAGGTTGAAGAGCTACCCCACCCGTGGATACCGTAGTACCAGAGTTACCTATCCCAGGGAAGCCGTGTGCATAGGGCTGAAGTGGTGTCGGAAACGGTCGTCGATCTCAATGGAGGACTTCAAGGAAATGCCACTGCGGGAAAGAAGAAAAGTGTCCGATGGAATCCAAGGGTGGATTCGAGATGAAGAGTAATTGAAAGCAGAGGGGACAGAGTAGACGAAGCAGGGCTCGGTAGACGAATGCCCACCGATGTCGGGTGCTTCAGGTGCGTTGAGGAGGTTCTTGACTCTGCAGCTACCGGGACCAGGAGATGTCAAGGACAACCAGGAGCGAGATACGAGCTGTCCCTCAAAGGATGTCTAGTGCTGAGGAGTCAGTGTCCGGCTGGAGCACCAACAAGCCTTGGCAGTGGCAACCCACGAAGATTGTCAAGAAAGGTTACGGTTCGGACCAGCAAGGTCCAGGAGACTTACCAAACACAGGGGTGTTGGGGCAAGCCTGGAGCAACCAGCGGAGCCCAAGAAAAGCAGTGTTGACTCTCCAGAGGACCCACAGGCTGGAGGCACAGGAGTCGTGAGGGGACCTTGAGCAGATTTACAAAGCAACAGCCCACGGAGCACTCGGTGCAAGGAGGCCAAAGTTCTTTGGTGGAAATGGTGCCAGAGGTTGGGGCTAGTCGAAGCCCAGTGCACTTGTTTTGGGAACGCCAACAAGCATATGCACTTGCAAAAGTACGCGGTGCACAGGGGTACAGGTATTGCCGTCCCCACAAGGGATTCTGACCTCAAACTTGGTGAGAGGGCAGCTCGGACCTTGAAGGATTTGGAAACCTACAGCCTGTGTTGCTGGAGCCTTTGGAGTCCATAGGAGCTCAGGAACAGCAGACCAGCCAATCATGATGTGATGCCTGCGGTTGCAGGGGAGTGACTTCTTCACTCCAAGGGAGATGTCCTTGGTTGTCCTTGATGCTCCAGAGGTCCTGCACAAAGCCTGTATGGTGCATGGGCACAGAAAATGCTTCGGACGGAGTGGGAGACGAAGTCGGGCCCAAACGAAGTCCAGCAAAAAGAGTGTCCAGACGGTCGAAGGTCAGTGGTTTCTTGTTCAGAATCTTCTCCTCATAGAATCTAGGGTCCTACAGCCAGGTAAGCCCTTTTGTACCCACGGGAGAGGGTTGGACAGATTCAGGGGACCCTCCCAGGGGAGGGTCTGGACAGTGGGGAGGTTACTCCCATGTCCTTTGTCCAGTTTCGCACCAGAGCAGAAGCCAACAGCTCCCAGGCCTGGTTTGAACTGGACTATGCACAGGGACATCAAAAGTGCCCCTCATGCAGACTTTCAGTCGCTGGCAAGCGCACCCACCCAGGCCTAATACACTAAATCCTGTCTGGGAGGTGGTCACACCTCCCTGTGACAGGATGCCTATGGTTCTGCCTTTCCCTGCTCGAGCTTGGCTCAGCAGTAGGAGGGCAAAATGTGTCTCTGGTCAGCAGCAACCCTTTTGGGCTGGCCGGGACTAGAAGGCTGGCACCGGGAACACCAGGGACCTCACAAAGCACGTTTCTGAGGGGTGGAATCATACCTCCCATACCAGTTACCGGTGTGGGGGTATGATTCCACAATGTTTGATACCAAACACGATAGGGTTACTTTCAGTTGTTTTAGAGTTGGCCATCACGTGGTCGCATAATGCCACTCTATATGTCGTAAATGGCTGCAGCACTAACAACCCGGGAGAATGGGCTCCGTAAGCTGCAGGGGTGTCCTGCTCATGCAGTGAACCCCCTCACTTAGAACCAAGCACCCTGCCTTCAGGATTGTCAAGGCCTGCTTTAGGGGTGACTTACAGGTTTTAAGTGTAGTGACCCTTAGATATAGTAAACCTATATCTTAAGTAAGTGGCGCATGCACCAACTTACACAGGCTGCAATGGCAGGCCTGTAGATCCATTTTGCATGGCCTCTCATGGGTGGCATAATACATGCTTCAGCCCATGGGAGGCCTCTGTGGTACCTATGCCCTTGGTACATGGGTACCATATACTAGGGACTGACAAGGGTACCCCAGTATCCAATCTGGAGTATACCTAAGTACAGGACATAACAGTTTAGGGAGAAAGCAGATAGACTGGGGTCCTGATTAGCAGGATCCCAGTCATACTAGTCAAAAACAGTGTAACATGAAGCAAAAAGTGGGAGTAACCATAAGAAGCAAATTCTACTTTCCTACAGAGGGTATCCCCTGGGGGCAGACCAAGGGTGTACAAGGGATATCCCGCAAGGTTATTCCATTAATATATATTCTATTACTTCCTTCCAGATCCCCGCTAATGAAGGACAGGACCATACCATGTGGAACATTTCTGCCCCCAACTCCCCACATCCAGGGTATTTTTCAGCAGCAGTCACATAGAACTTGTTAATCCTGCCAGTTGTAAGATAAGCTCTATGCAGGATATAGAAATTAATTAATTTGAATCTAGCATTTCTAGAAACAGCTGGTATGTGTGCTACAATCCTCTCATAGTCGAAATCAATAATTTGGAGCTTTAAGTCTCGCGCCCATTATATTTTCCACTCAGCAAGAGGAGAAAGAATATTTGCACTAATCGCAAGATATAGATACGAGACCGCTCTTACACACCCTGTTGTTGTACAGAGCTGTTGACACACCTGATGTGTGGCAGGTTCAGCATCTCCATTCCTTCAATAATTTCTTATTGTTGCAACCAATGCCCTGTATGCTAAAAATTGTCCTCTAGGTATATTAAATTCTTTAGCCAAGTCTTCAAACCTAAGCAATACTCTATCCCGATATAGGTCCCCAACACGGTTAACCCCAAGGTTAGTCCTTCTTTCAATCCCTGCTAACGCTCCTACCTGTGCCACTATTTTCATCCATTTTAATGGCATATCAGGGGAATAGGGTACCTGGACTCGGGGTTGCTGCAGGCAACGTCTCCAGCCCTGCTTTATCACTTGCAGCTCTTGAGAAATTGTAGGCAGTCTCCACTGAGGAAGCAGGAAGACTTTCAGTAAGTCCTGCAAATCAGGCAGTGAGCCAATAACACCTTCCTCAGGGTTCATTTGGCAGTAAATGCACTTATTTAACCATTGCAGTTGAGCCGCCAGATAATAAGATTCAAGATCAGGAGCAACCAACCCTCCCTCCGTCATAGGGTGCTGTAGTTTTGTTAGTGCTATTCTACGCCTATCTGTCCCCAAAACAATTCCAGAAGTAGTGATTCCAATTCCCTAAATAATTGGCGAGGCACCACCAACGGCGACGTGTTAAAGAAATTGAGTAATCTTGGTAGTGCCACCATCTTAGTTGCCGCTATTCTGTCAGCCACAGATAATGGTAAGCTTGTTCAAATCTAATACTAGTTCCAAGTGTTCTAACAAATGCTTGAATATTCCCTACTAACAAATCTTGCTGGCTATGATATATTTTTACTCCTAAATATTTAATGCAGGTAGGGCTCCAATAGAGCCCATGTAAATTCAGGGGCTGCGCGGCATTTTGGCAAAGTGGAAACAAGTGAGATTTGTACCAATTAAATGTAGCTCAGGTATTATACCAAAGCGGTTTAATAAGTCTATACAACCAGGCAAATCCATCCCAACATCTCAGAGAAATAGCAGCATGTCATCAGCATATAATGCTGCAGAATGGGTTTGCCCAAGGACCTTAATCCCATGATAAAAGTTCCTGGTGCGGAAACAACTGGCCAGAGGCTCCATTTTGATAGCAAATAATAAGGGGGTCATTGGAAATCTCTGTCTAGTCCCGCTTCCCACATCATAGGGTTCAGATACCACTCTGCCAGTACGCACCCGCGCTTTAGAACCTGTATAGAGAAGTTTGATGCAGTGAATACATTTTGCACCCAAACCCATTCGAGCCATAACAGAAAATAAGAACTCGTAACATCTAGGCAGTCATGTTCAACTTCACCCCCACCTGTTGCATTCTCAGGCAATGGTAAGAATGTAGCTGGATTAAGTGCTAGGCATCTTTTTAAAATTACATTATCAGCAGCAAGTATTTGTTCATATTGTGTAAGTCTGCTGTTTGTCAAACACTGTGATTTTGTACGTGTGATCAATATCTCCACCGAGGTAGGGACCATCACTGTAAAAGGGTGTCCCATCACTATGCTCTCACATTTCTAAATACTGGTTCCAAATTCCCCAACCGCTCTAAGGCAGCCGGGCAGTCCTGCAGCAACAGGGTCAAGTGTAGTTGAAAAATATGCCACAGGTCTTTGAGAATCTCCATGCAACTGAGTAAGCCATGAGAGACAATGCAGCCCTCCCTCTCACTGCAAAAGAATATGAATATTTTACTGTAATCAGGATTTATTTTCCTAGTGCTGTGCATGACAAAGACTTTCTCTTGGCTGTAGGTAAGCTTTAAAGTAATCGTTGTCCCATGGAATCAGATAAGGCACATCTTTCTGCAGCAGCCTCAGTCAAGGCTTGGCCACTAGGGAAAAGCTTGCTATCCACTGACTACAGTAGTCAACCATTCCCAGAACCATTCTGACTTCTCTCTGAGTTCTGGGTGGACTCATCTTCAGAATTGTCTCTATTCTCTCCTGTGACACCTTTCTCATTTCCTTCTCAATGATATGTCCCAAATATAGGACTTCTTTTTAACAGTATTGTAATTTGCTGGGGACACCTTGTGTCTGTTCTCAGATAAATAATTTAAAAGAGCAATTGTGTCCTGTTGACAAGCTTCTTTCATACTTGATGCCACAAGCAGGTCATCAATGTACTGCACAAGAACTGAATTGCAAGGCTCCAAATTATTTTTCAAGATCTTATTAAAGATTGAAGACCTTTCTGCATACCCTCTCGGCACAATGCCAAAACTCTATCTCTAAACACGAATGACACCAGAAATTGACTGTCCTCATGCAATGGATTTGAGAAGATGACTTGACAGAGATTTACAACATTAAACCTCTCTGCAGTGAGGGAATTTGAAATAGTATTGTTGCTGGATTCGATACCATGGGACAACTATGTTGCTAGTTTTTTGAAGATCCTGTGCAATTCGATACTTCCTATTGTGTTTCTGTAATCCCATAAAAGGTGAATTGCAAGAACTTCCAACAATTTCTTTCAATATCCGTTGTTTTAACATGTTTTCAGTCATTGGTGTTATTCCAGTCACTGTCTCAGGCGTTAGATTATAAGGTGGTGTTCTTGGGAAAACAGCATTAGGTTATATCGTGATTCGGACTGTCTCTACATCTTTGATTATTCATTTTAAATTCAACATCTTCATCATGCGTTTGGAATCCAGCACCATCCAGAGTGTAGTAAATAGTGCAATTTAAGTTAGACAAAAGATGTCTCACTAACAGATTTACAGTACTTGAATCAGATACCACAAACTGGTGGTTTTCCTCAAATGAACCAATTTTTAGAGGCACTTTCTTTGAAACAGGATTAGTTATTTGTTTATTTGTAACACCTACAACTTGGATCTTCTTTCTCGAAAGGGGTAGGTCTGGAACTTCTGCTGTTCTAACAGTGGGACGGGTAGCTCCAGGGTCAATAAGAAATAACACTTGGTTGCCAATAACCTCTCCTTCTACAAATGGCCCACTCTAGTCTTCCTCTAAGACTGCACTAAATACACAATCTTCCTCTCCCCTCAGGCACCATTATGGGAAATTGTCATAATCAAAACTCTTGTTCTCCAACATAGAGAATTATTGAAATGTGTTCTGATTTGGAATGGGTTTGGATTTGGTCTTGATACCTGATTCATATTAAATCTGGAATTATCCATATTCTGTGGGACCATTGGAGCTTGTGAGGCTTGCATCATGGGGACTTGTGTTTGCATTGGTATCTGCATTCATTGGACTGGAACCTGAACTGGAACATTTTGTATCTGCTTTTGATTTACCCCTTGCTTTTGTCCATTACTACTCACTCAATTTGGATTCTGTCTACACTCCCTCATCAAATGCCCGAGCCTGTTACAATAGTGACAAGTAATTGATATCTTTAACTTTGCAATGTCTATTCCTGAATTTGGATCAACCCAAACACCTCGACCTCTACCCAGTGAAACACTAACTCAACCTTGACTTCCACCTGAAAATCAACCCCTTGCATTCCACTAAACCTTTCTGCCATGCAATTGATTCTGGAATCCCTTTTGAGCCAGCTTAGTTTGCGCTAGCATAAACTTCTCTTAAAAGTCTCTTCTGCTTCATTTCTTACTCATCAGTACAGTATTTTGCATACCTCAGGATATCATCTAAAGGCTTTGTATGCCAACAAATCACATTCTTTTGTATGTGCATACTCTTCTCTGATAGCAATCCAAGAACAAACTGCCACAAAACTCCCCATATTTCCGATCTCTGGATTTTCTTGTCTGCTTTGTTGCTTATATACCTGCAACAATCGTTCATAATAGGCATGCATTGATTCTTTAGCTTCTCAGGTAGTTCTATTGATCTTCAGGAAATCGATGTCCTTCGCGGGAACTTTTCCTTTCAAAAAGGTAATCACTTCATCATACTTGGTCATTACCACAGATGGATGTGTACAAGTAGGCACATCTCTTGGAGGCTCAGCATGTGAACATTGCACAGCTATCTTGCATTCAGCCCACAGATCACTCAGAACTACAATATGAAAGAAACTATTCAAATCTGCCCATAAAACCTTTCACATCTTTACAAATCTGTCAACTTGTGTCTACCACTGAGAAGGATTCTCTCTCAGCTCTGGAAAGTTGTTTGTAAATGTTGGCAGATCACCTCTACTCCATGGCACATGAACATACCTGCCACCTGCTATCTACCTCATAGGAAAGTTGTGCTGGAAAGCTTGGATAGGCGTCTGTTGAAAATGTCAAAAATATTGAAATACTGGATTTGTTTAAAATAGAATGATGCATGGAGTGAAAACTAAATAATAAAACGGATGAACTGTGGAGAAAATTGTTGGAATTCATGATTTCTCGGCAGCTATGCATCCTGGAATGGAACCTTATGAGGCTCCAATTTGACTCTAACAGAATCAGTGCGCAAGGACGGAGCGCACTCCAGGGTTGCATGATCTAGATTTACAAGATTTTGAACATTTAGGAACACACAGAATGTTGAAATTAGGTGTCCATACTACCACTCATTGATGAAGTTACATGAACATACCTGCCACCTGCTATCTACCTCATAGGAAAGGATGAAACCTCATCTTCATCTGGGGGTGATGGTGGTAGCTTGTCATTCCCTTCTGTTGCATCTGATTGTTACTTTTTCTTTCTCTGCTTCTTTACCCACTTGCTCTATAATCTGTGAAAATCACTTCATTTGCCAATGCATTTTACCAATTCTGCAATGTGTAATCTCATTCCTAAAGATCACATGGTCAAAATAGCTTCATCACCTAACTGTGCCCTGAAACCATTCTGTAAAGGAGCACTCTTAGTGAGATCCACCTCATATTTTCCTGCCAATTCTGTTAATTTGTCTTGGGTGGCAGCCACACGTCTTGTGATTTCTTCACTCAGATACACCAATTCATTTTACTGGTATTGATTAAAATGTGAAATGTCGGCACATCCTCTAATAATCTTCTCTAATTACACCTTCAATTTTGGGACAACTAAGGGTGTTGCTCTTTCCTGGCTAGTAGATGGTCTCTCTGTGTCTCCCTCCCTGTTATTTTTTGGGGTTTCCTCAAACCATGTGGGAAAAATCCAATTGTCAAATGATCCTGTCTCTCCCTGTGCAATTGTTGTCATATGGACAATCCTTCTCCCTTCTCTCAATAATTGAACATTTTGCGGTGGGGTCCAGCCAACAATTTGTGAGTTTTGCAATGTCAGGATTAACTCTGTCTGAGCTACTCCTCCTACAGCACCTTGCACAACAGTATTTGGTATAATATTTATTGACTGCCAATGTCTGAGCGGATACAGCTTGTGACATTGGGGCAGGAACAGTCACAATTGAAGCTGTTACACCTGGAGCTATTACAGCAGGGGCTGCTTCAACAGCTGCAGGTGCAATCGGAAGTGCTGGAAGCGGTCTCTCAATCTGAGCTGTATTTTGGTCAACACAGGCTGTAACCACTATAGCCCAAGTGGTTGTAGCACCATCTGTACTGGTTGTAGGAGCCACATATGGAGGTGGACGTGAGGACAAGAAGGCATCTAGAATGTGTTCCCATGAATCGCTATCAGTTTCTGTTTATGCTTACAGCTTCCACATCATCTTTTTTCTGCTTTCAGTTCTTTTTTACTTTTTCAGTAGTTATATATGGGTACATCCTAGCTCCCTCGACTGTGCATTTCCTCCACCTTTGCTGCCCTTCATCCCATTGAGCATTAGCGTAATTTTGGACTGCTTTCTTTGCTCTGTTCTCATACTTTTCATTCTCCTAAGAATGAGCTGCTCGCTTCCAAGCATTTAATGCTTTATATCGTTAAGGTATAGAAGGTGGCTTCATTTCATATAACCTTTCCTTAAGTTTTCAATAATCTTTAAAAAAAAATGTACCAAATTGTAGAAATTTAAATGGTCCTTTTTTCAGTAATCTTGCCCCATTGATGCAGCCACAAACATGTATGGAGCCCTAAGATGGTCGCCATGTAATGAGCTGGGTAAAGTTCCGGTGGTGCATCTTCACCTCCACGAACTGGGACTCACACCTCACCCCTCATCAATTTCTAAGTGCTTTGAAACATTTCATGATTGCAAGATTTACCAATAAACGAACAATAAACAAATTCAAAATATCAATGTTTTTGTTCCATTTACAATTATGTATATGTCAGCGCTTTCCTCCAATCCTGTCACAATTTTTCCTTCGTAAACCTATCACAGCTTGATAGTTGATGGCACGTCAACCAATCTCATTGCAGCACTGCACACCAACTGACCTATCCCAGCGTGGCACATTCTGACTTAATTCATCACTCCTTACAGCAGTTCACCTTCCTTTACAATTTTCTCATACACAAAATTATACAGCTCTGAGCAAGCATGATAAACAAATAACTTTTGTCTGCTCCACTAAAGAATTCAAAATAGACTATTCATACAAGAAGCAATCAGAAATAAGGTTTTAGCACCCTCCTACTTTCCTACATCACACACATACACATGAATGAAATCTCGACCAGCAGGACATCACTCTGACTGTTATAGCTTCCACTTTGCGCAACATGTTCCACTAATACCAATCAATATTAATACACTCACAACAAATTGTTATAGTCCCTATCTCAATTGTGCAGTCAATGGCACCTCATGAATCTGCACCACAAAACCTTAGTAGACAAATAACACCACCATTACAACTATCCAGGGATCTTGGACTATAGCAACTTCAACTGCTCAACATTTAAGCATAAACACCACTATTCTTGTGACTTCTCCATAACACAAAATGCACAAACTTCAACACAATGACAGACTCTTAATTAGATAATTGTGATGCTTAACCATATTGATACTTATACCTCTCCCACTGAAACCGCTTTCGAAACCGCAAACTCCTTCAGTCTTCAAGTTCAGGCTTTCGGCTTAAGTGACATGGACAATTCTAAATTGGGACAAACTATTTCAGCTCCTTTCTCCTGTGACATAAACCATCCTCTTGCTACCACTTGAGTGAGCACGGTTTTCTATATCTTAATTTGTGGATGTAATCATTACATAACCCTCGCCTCTGGTCACATGGACCTTTGCTCAGCAACAAAGAGAAGTAAGAAGCAAACATTTACATAACAGTAAATCATTAAAAATGTTAAGTTCAGTCAATAAAGAGAATTAGTTTAGTTAAATGGTTGTACTTTCAATTTTTTAAGTCTTTCATCTGTTTATCCATTACGTATAAATCTTTAGATTTCAGCATTAAAAGTTAATATAATCCAGCAATCAATATTTGATTCTAAAATAGAACAAAATGTTCATTAGAATCACAGTCAATGTAGTGATAATACAACAAGTGTATCCCATAAAGGAAATTCTCTAATCTAAATTAATTGGAATTATGAGAAAAAAAGGTGTCAGTTCAGATACCCAATAAAGAGTTCTGATTAGAGAATCAATACGGAAGCATGAAGCTTTTGCATAATAATACGCTTGAAAGTATTCTCAGCTCAAAGATATTAGCAGAAAATTCCGCAAAATCTAAGTGAGTTAGCCTTTCATGAAGATAGGCGCCAGAAACCCAAAAGCGAGTTTCTGCTTCCAGTCAGAGAGTCGGGGAAGGAATCCTGAACCTAGCTTAGGAACACACACTAATTTAACCACACACATTCTATGTTGCAACATTATTTTCTTTCATCTTCTTCATCCTCCAATAAAATTTCAGCAAACCCCTGGGAATCAACAAACTTCCCATTTTCTCATAGGAGCACAATAGACATTAAACCTTGAAAAGTTACATTGTTGATATTTTGCAGTCCAAACAGTTCTTCCCATGAATCATCCTTCTAGTCACCTCCTCTCCTCCCATTTAGAACTCACTATCAGTTGTCTAAAACATAACAAATGCCTATTGACTAGCTAGCAGAAGGCTTCTGGAAAAAAAGCAACATTTGTAAGAAAAAAACATTGTTTGCAAACAATTATTCAATGTGAAAAACATGCCTTTCAATGTTAATGCATTATTTTTCAGTTAATAGGCATCGACAGTTAGTCTAACTTACACCAGCACTTTAATTCATTTGCAGGCCCAGAACAGTTAAGTATTATTATCTATTACAATTTTGCAAAATAGCATATGTTTTAATTAAATGTAAACTTTGCACATTATTAATAAAAGTATTTTTTCAGCGAATAACATTCGCGTCAACAAGTGTATATTTTGATTGGTGTGTTTAACAGCAGCCTGTAGATGCTGGTCAGCATCACCAATAATTATCATGGGGTCTCATGTTATTTCCAGAAATGTTGTAATGAGCAGTACCTGGTGTACAGTGATAGATATTTGATATATACTACTGCCACATACCCTAAATTGATATTTAATAAACAGCAGTATAACAATGCCGTTTTGCTTAAGATTTGAAAAAGGTAACCCTTAGATCAATGTTTTCAGAAAAATTTAGTTCTGCAATAAAAAGACAAGTAGAAACATTGTAGTAAATATTGCTAATTGTTACATCATGTAGGAGTTGTTACACCCTGTACCGGTTAAGCTTATGTAGTGGAAGCAGCTGCTATTCTCCAGAAGTATTCAGTGAAAGCATTGGAAATGTCTTAACATTGCTGAAATTCACATCTTTATCATACTGTGCTCCATATCTTTGCCTTGAGTGCCTACAGATGACATGATTTTAGCAAATTGGGTTTTATCAGACAGGTGGAATCAATGGGGGTATTGTTTTTGTAAAACATAAGTGAAATGTGTTGCATGTTATTTGAGTGCCATAATTCTAGCCTTCAGTGGCGGCTCGCATAGGGCGTGCTGCGGGGCGGTGGGGCGGGGGAGGGGCAGGGTGGGGGAGTAGTAAACTTGGACATACGACGGAACGGAGGAACGTAATAATTACTTTCCTCCGTTCTGTCGTATGTCCAAGTTTACTACCCCCCACCCTGCCCCTCCCCCGCCCCACCGCCCTGCAGCACGCCCTATGCGAGCCGCCACTGCTCGCCTTGTAATCATTTAAAGCATCATGGGGCATATTAGCAAGACCGGCGGTAAAATTATCGCCGTTTTAGCGGCAGGAAACTGCCGCTAAAACGGCGATAATGGACTTGCTAATATGCGTTATAGAATTCCAATAGAAGCCCAGGTTAGATGTGCAGGACATCTAACCTGGGCTTCTATTGGAATTCTATAACGCATATTAGCAAGCCCATTATCGCCGTTTTAGAGGCAGTTTCCTGCCGCTAAAACGGCGATACTTTTATCGCCGGTCTTGCTAATATGCCCCCATGTTTTTGTATTAAATCATGATATCCCATTTCTCCCACTGACCAGCAGAGATATCTACTGGGCATTTGGACACCATTCACTTGTTTATGGTTATGCTTTTGGAAATGTATCTTTTTACAGTGTTCTCCCGTTTATTTTTAATTTTGGGGACATCTAATTTGTGACCTCTGGAGGAACTGTAACTTGCTGATTACATTGCAGATATCAGCATACAGGCTAAATATGAAAAACCGTTTTTTCTTTCACATTGCCTTATTTGACAGTTTGCTTTGGCAGCTGTAACTGTACACAA
This sequence comes from Calotriton arnoldi, assembly GCA_963921515.1. Taxonomy (NCBI): domain Eukaryota; kingdom Metazoa; phylum Chordata; class Amphibia; order Caudata; family Salamandridae; genus Calotriton; species Calotriton arnoldi. Next base: position 1,047,122 of record CAWUFW010002952.1, read on the forward strand.
CTATTTTGCAAAACTGTACAAAGTTCAAATATGGGGTAGCAGACTGAAGCAGGTATTTTCCTCACTTACATCTAAAAAGGATAACAGATTAACAGCAGGCTTTGCTCAACAGGCTGTAAGGTATACATTTGCAAACTCAGCACAGGCAAAAACATCAAAATCCCAGCATTTCCCAGGAAAATGTTGAAAACATCAGATTCACAGGGTCCATTTAAATAAGTAAGACAACCTTAATGGAATCAATACATTTTTATTATTTACACTCCTTTATTTTATACCTTGTCACACTCGGTGTATCACCTTTCACAGGCAACCTGCATATACTCAATATAGTAGCCTTATCAAAGGGAAAGAGGTGCCATTGGGGGACTGGGAAAAAGAGGGAGAGTGCAAAGGAGATTGTGGCAACGTTGAGGGGTTGGAGTCCTACCCCTCACACATTCTTAGCTAGGGCACCTAAAACCAATGAGCAATTAGGGAAAGACCTATACAAAGTCACAAATCGAATCAATAACATTTGCAAAGCGCATGGCTACTCGATAGAGTGTCCCGACGCTAACAGGTCGATAAGGCGAAAGGATCTACAAGTTGGAGTTACAACACTTCATTAAAAAGCCAGGGGCCATATTATCAAGAACGGCGATAACATTATCGCCGCTTTAGCGGCAGGAAACTGCCGCTAAAGCGGCGATAAGGGGCTTGATAATATGCCCTATAGAATTCCAATAGAAGCCCAGGTTCTGGTGTGAAGGACATCAAACCTGGGCTTCTATTGGAATTCTATAGGGCATATTATCAAGCCCCTTATCGCCGCTTTAGCGGCAGTTTCCTGCCGCTAAAGCGGCGATAATGTTATCGCCGTTCTTGATAATATGGCCCCAAGTCTTCAACAAAGTGCACAAAACAGCAATGTGTTAGCAACGAGGAGTGTGAAGACACCCATTCCTAACACTGAGACATTTAGGGTTGGTCTTTCCTTCCTTTCTCCGGCATGATGGCAATGACAAGTTCATGAAAGAGCATTTCATAGGTGTGAGCAATGAATATTTCTTTTGTTTCAATACTATAATGTGACTCATAATTTGTCTTTCCAGTTTGGCTTTGAAGAGAGTGATGCTGGAGTCCTTCCAGTTATCCATGGGGAGGCTGGGCCAGTGGCAGGGTGATGTTACTATAAAGAATCTGTTGCACCCTGCTCTTCCATCTGCTTTGGCAATGACGAGAATGTTGACTCAGCAGAGCAGAGTGGGCAGGTAGCATGGTAGGTTTTGAATGTGTGCTGGATGTATTTGTGCACAGGTTCCTTAAGGCATTTGGACAGAAAGTGTAACACCTTGAATGACATACTAACCTACATGAAAAGTCACCTGAAGCTTTTTAGTTGGTATCCTACTGGGTCATGTTTTTTTCACGTGAAAATGAAGTGTCCTGAATTTTTTTGTCTTACTGAAGTCTTTTGATCTAATACGCAGGCAGATTAGTACATGAGGTGTTACCATATTGAAGATGTGAATTTGCCAAAGCGTTGACAGCCAATGGGTTGTCCTTTCATACTATGAATGTCAGGGTCTTTTTTAGGAGTTTCAGCTAAAAGAATGCTGTGCTCACTGTGACTGATGTTTGCGTGCAGAGACTGAGTCATCACTGCAACCGCCTACAATGGGATCTTTAACCCCTCTATAGGTGGTTGCTGCTGCAGTGTGAAACACGGAGTGGATTTGAAGCAGCCGCTCTGTATTTCACTTGAATACTCTGCGCCAGGCCAGCACAAGTTTGCGGCTGCCTTGGGGCCACGCATTCACTATAGTAAGGCACACTTTCCCTGTTTGTGCACAAATCACCTATTTAAAGGTGTGCCATAGTGCAAACAGCAATAGTGCGCCCTACGTGTAGTAGGGGACCAGGTGGGGTTCTTATGGAACTATTGGACCATAGAAGGTGGGGGGTCGACGGAGTGAGGTGAGTTTATTGAGGCATAGAAATGGTCCTGGAACTAGAATATCTGTTTTTCGGTCAGAAATGTTTAGGCTATTGTATACTACCCTGGACTGGCTCGCATTAAAGAGTTTTGGACATGGCTAAAAATATTAATTTTGACCCAAGATCCATAGATACGTTTGAGTGTCATTGGCATGGGAATCTGCATTTCAGGCATGGTAATGAGAAAAAATTTGCAATAAATACTTTGTGTAATGTTACAAACAATGTTATCAGCACAAAGCACAGCATTTCATTCAAAAAAATATATTTCAAAGAAATTTGTCATACGACTGAGTCTCGTGGCTTCGAGGAACCTACGCTAATAACGTTGCATGCACATTCTTAGAATACGTCCATTATGTGGAGGTACGTTACACACATTCTTCCCACTTTAAGTTTCAGATCATTAGTTCCCGAAATGCCTTTGACGCATTCCAATGATAGTGAGCAGAGGAACATTGTTAAAAGGCATTATGTCACAGATAAATTAATGTGGTATTTTGCAGACTTAATTATATGCGCGCCTGTATCTTGTAAATTAAATTGGAATGCTGCTGTAATTATACTCAGTTTTAATTATCCATAGCTGCAATATCGTGTTGCCACAGCATTCATAATCTGCAGTTATGAATGCCACTGTGTCATCCAAATTGCTGTTTAAAGTTTATGGTGGCTCTTGGTAGCATGTACTAGCTTGGGATATGGCTGTTTTGTGACAGTCATATAGGAACTCACGATAGCACGTATTGAAAGCGTCTGCTTTTAAATAGAAACCACTGTTGTCTAGGATTGAAATACATGGAAACTAAAACTGGTATCACAATTCATTGCATTTACGTTATGCTAAAAATGTTAAACTCTTGCAATCATATAGCTAACGTGTACACATATGTAGCAACTTGTTTGTTGCCACGTATACCTGAATATGTGAAGAATACCGCTGGCATATGGCAGCCACATTATAAACGTGCCTTCCTTCAGAAATGTGTTATGGTCCTCATTTACATTATTTTGACGCATGGCAGCGCAGCAAGCCTTCCTGCTGTGCTGCCGTGCATCAAAATAAAAGGGCAGAAATGCGCCGTATCTGCAAGATACGGTGCGTTCTTGTCCCTCTCCCTTGCGCTGGCGCACAAACAGCAGCCGTGTGCCAATGCAGACACCCTTGGGTCATGTTGAAAGGGTGCCTGTGTTGCGGGGATGATTGTTTTTGTGCAGGAAGGGACACCTTCCTGCACAAAAACAACCAATGATGGCATTTTCCTCTTTCTATGCGTGCTGCATAAAGAGGAAAAAATGAGGAAAAATAAAAGTATTTATCTTCATTACAGCACACCTATCCCTCCCCTTGGGAGGATTAGGATTCTGACGCATTCCCAGGTTTACAAAATGTAGTAAATCTGGGAATGTGTCAGGTTCCATGGATGTTGCATGGGAACATTCACAGCAACACCCATGGAACGCCCCATTGACGCATAGTAATGCGTGAAAGGGGCATATTTACAAGGTCATGAAAAGTCACACAGGGTGACTTTACATTGCCTTGTAACTATGGGCAAGCCCATTGCGCTGCCGGTGCATCAAAAGAAGTGATGCACCTACGGTGCAATGGGCTTGTAAATAAGCCCCTACCAATTTTAAAGAGCGTGAAAGATGATAAAATATTAAAGGTATTCTAAGAAAGTCATTTAGTACTTGTATAATAAATGTTGAGTCCTGAAAATATATGTTTATTGCATTCAATTCACTGTGAATGGTGCTGTGTTCAAGATCAAATGGCTAATAATACAGATTTCCAAGGGTTTAATGGGTAATTCACAGCATCACTTAAGGGCTTTCTATTCCCAACTACAGTTACCTTAATGCATCCATCCACCCAGACACCTATTCCAATATTCTAAGTAAGAAGCTGTGGATCCGATAACCGCATTTAATGAATGCCAAATGTTTGTTGTGAAAGATATGCTGTACCTGGATTTAACAGGTATGGGGACAGAAGGGTACTTTTTACCAGCCGGATAAGCCAGACAGTATAATAATTTTGGAAAGTGGCTGCTTTGTAGCCCTGACTTATTTGTCTGATCCCCACCCCCTGTCTGTACGTCAGGTACACAAGGAGCATATAATGCTTCCCCTGCTAGAATAGTGTATCCCCTGCACACACCCACCCTCCCCACCCTCATCCTCCTCCCCTACCCTGCAGCAGCCCCCCATCTCATTTACCACATGCTCAGAGAAGGTGGTAGACTTAAGCAATAAACCCACAGAAAAGGGAATATCAGGTGGAATTCCATCCGGTTATATCAGGCTGGCCTGGTTATTCACCATTCCATGTGGATAAACTCATAATTACACAGCAACGCCATGTTGTTACAACGAGATTAGTAGCATACAACTACTAATCAGGCCCCATGTCTTAGCTTGCAGTTACAGATAAACTGGGAGCAATTGGAGAGCAGGCAGTGCAAGGGATATTTGACTTGTGTATCACAATCCAAAATGGTGCAGGCTGCTGCTCTCAGAGCTACTACTGTTGTGATAATTTATAGTCTGGGAGGTCACAGTAGATGCTGTTGGCATAGTGGCCACCGGATATCACCACGGCTCCCTGCTCCTTGTGGGACAAATGAAAGGAGAATCACTAATACATTACATTGTCAATGTGTTTGTCAACATTTAGATGTTATATGAGTTGACACACTACTGTTTAGAAACTCATACCATGGATTTCCTAAACTGCAATTTCCCTCAGAATGTGTGTATCTATGTGCAAGTGTGTGCATTCATGTGCGTGTGTGCGTGTGAACAATACAGCTAGGTGGTGTTATACTATAGCCTTATAGCCTGCTGCCGAGGGCTATACCGGCTGTTAAAGGCCCTGATCCCGAGTTATAGGCCAGAGCCGCAGGCGAGGGCCTATAACAAGGGAGAGGGCCTTTAACAACTGGTATAGCCGGAGGCAGAAGGGCTATAAGGCTATTAGAACATTCCACCCACTAAGGGTAGAATGTTCTAAATTAAAAATGGAGAAACAAAAAGACAAACATTGGAATGTTGGAGCGCTGGGCTTATACCAGTCATTATAAGCCCAGAGCAACTCCATTGTCTTCAATGGAGCTCCCAACATTCCAATGTTCTAATATAGCCTCAAAGCCCGCTGCGGAGGGCTATACCAGTTGGTAAAGGCCCTGAACCCCAATTATAGGCCTGGGCTCCAGGCAAGGGCCTATACCAAGGGTGAGGGCCTTTAACAACAGCTATAACTTGAGGCAAAAGGGCTATGAGGCTATGAGAACATTCCACCCACTAGGGGTAGAATGTTCTAAACTAAAAAGGGAGAAACATGAAAACAAACATTGGAATGTTGGAGCTCCAGGCTTATACCAGCCATTATAAGCCTGGGGCTACTCCATTGTCTTCAATGGAGCTCTCAACATTCCAATGTTCTAATATAGCCTTAGAGCCCAACATAGAGGGCTCTACCGGCCATTAAAGGCAGCTCCAGCATTAAAGGTTCAAGCCTGCTACAGAGGGCTCTAAGGCTATTAGAACATTCGGCCCCTGGAGGGCAGAATGTTCTAATTTGTAAAATAAAGGCCTCATGGAGCCCGAGGGGATTGAAATCCCCACGGGCGCCATGAGGCCTTTAGTCACAGCAATAGCTGTGAACAAACATTGGAATGTTGGAGCTCCGGGCTTCTACCAGGCATTAGAAGCCCGGAGCACTCCATTGTTTTCAATGGAGCTCCCAACATTCCAATGTTCTAACATTCTTTGAATGTTCTAACGACCTGCAGGGTTTTTCATTGCAACCTGCAGACATGTCAATATTCAGAATTAAACGGTATAGATTATATGTGGAACTACTGTTAAAGTGAGGAGAAAAAGGGATTCTGTTGCTTATTATGCCTAATGCTAGTTGCACATGTTGTGCTTTCGTTCCAGAGCTATGCTACTGAAGATTACATCATTTACGACATTGATAATGCAAAACTTATCGGCCTAATGCAAACTTTATTGAGAAGAACTTGTCAACTGAGAAAAAAAACTACTGTTTTGTGGGTTTTGCTACAAAACGCTAGCTGCTTGTGCGATCTCATGTTACCAAAACTATAGACAGTTTATATGTATAGGTAGTAGTACAGATAGAGCAGGCTTTGGGTCATCCCCATCTGATATTGGATCCTATGTAGTTTTCAAAGTGTGACATTGGCTTTTGTTTTCCCCTGCTTCCAGGTTGTCTCTGCCTCATTCACTACCCATGCTTTTCTTGGTTTTGTTCCAGCTTTAGCTTCTCCACTATACTTTTGTTTGTCCTTTTGCTTTCCCCTGATCCTGTCTCCCCCTGCCTCTGTACATTCCTTGCTTTGGCTTCCCTTGGTACTCATGCTCTTTATAATCACCACCTCCATGCCCTTGCTGGCCTGTTCTTACACCCACAACCCCACATCTCTCCACCATTTCTCTTGTTCTGACTTCCCACACTCTCAATTACTTCTCACAGCCATTGGTTCTTATACTTTAATCAGGAGCAGTGTCATGAGCAGAACAACCCCTTCTGAGGACCCTAACATTTGTTTCCTAATTGTATATACCAGTAACCCTTCTCATCAAATTATTGACATTGTTTTTTTCCACTTCCAACAAAAGTGGACATTCCACAACATCAGCTCTGTTCATAATACCGTAGTACCCTGAGATTGTGGTGGCAAGCGCAGAAGCCTCTGGGACCTTTAGTAACAGCTTAATGTTCTGCAGTCTGCTAAAGCAGCTATCCGTGTCAGACTAAAGGGATCTCTAATAACAGCTTAGTGTACTGTAGACTGTGAAAGCATGCATTGGTGTGACTCAACAGAATTCTAGTAATTACTTAATGTACTGCAGCCTGGGAGGCATGCATTTGTGTTTAACTCAGTGACTTCTGGTAGCAGCTCAAGGCACTGTAGCCAGCATGAGCGAAGGCATGTGTCTGACTTAACCTCTTCGGTGCTCAGGACGGCCCCCGGCCGTCCGACGTCACGGTGGGCGTGTGCGGAGAACGGCTGGGGGCCGTCCGAAACACGCCCACTCATTAATTCTCCCGCACAGTGGGAGAATTCGCGCAGCGTTGAAGCGGTTAAGGGACCTCTGGTAATGGCTGAAGGTGCTGCAGCTTACTACCAAAAGGAAAGGTTCCTGAGTTGAGGGACCTCTAGAAACAACTTAAGGTATTGCAGTTTACTAAAGAAAGTATTTGTGTCTCACTCAAGCGAACCAGCATAGAATAACACAGCTTGCATCGGGTAGTGTCAGTTGTAGCTTTTTAAAATGCAAATGCCATCTTCGATGAGAGTTTGATTCTATGCGTCATTCGTTAAAGCTTGTGTCTTTGCAAGCTGCAGAATACAAAATAGCAATTAGTAATGTTGGGTCTACACTTTGAACAAGCATTGTTAAATCTGATAAATTTGGCTTGTATTTTCAGTTATAATCAAGACCAATTGACTTTGGCAATGTTTCTTTTAAAAAGCAAGACCCATTTGCTTTACCAGTGCTTGATCTCTGTTGCAACCGGGGAGTGAACCTTTGAAAAACCTATTAATAATTGTATTTTATGTTATCAGTGTTATTGTTCTTAATGTTACTTTTACTTCAACCATCAGTCATGGTTGATTATCTAAATTAAATACTGCTTTTCTGTTGATTTTGGAAATAGACAATTATAATACATTTTGAGACAGATTCTTAATCAATAAATCAAGATTGATTCAAGAAAAATATGCACAATCGTTGACTTGAAAAAGTATTTCAACTAGCGTAAGGCAAAAAAGACAAATCCAAATAAATTTTATGCTAGGGTTATGTCTAATGAACAACCACTGCATAAAACATTCGGCATTAAAGATTTACAACAAATGCAACGACCAGTGTTGTAAAGTACTGTTGTTTGGAGAAGGTAAAATAAAGATAGAGAAGTTCAGAAAACGTGTCATCTGCCGCTTAACAGTGAACAACAAGAGAACCATATACCCAGTTGAGACCTGGGTGAGTATAATAGCATGCGACAGTGTCTCAACAGGTATTAATATAGAAATTATTTACACAAGGTAAAGTGATTACGTAGAAAAAAGAGAAGATAAACACCAAGGGTTGATTATCGCGGTCTGTATTCATAAAGACGCATAAGAATATAATCGACAGCAATAGTATTGTTACTCTATGTACGTGCAATCGATATAAAGTGGACACATAGTGCTTGTAAAAAATTTGAATAGCGCATGTGAGGCACATGGCAGAGTGAAGATAACAGAGAGGGGGCATTACTTTGAAATGGTACAAAACATGAATACTGGAGGAATTTTACAGAAGCATGTTAAGTGCCAGAGGCCGTAAATCCGCTAGATTGTGTCTATGGCGTTTCGACCTGTATTACATCAGGTCATCATCAGGACAGAGATTGCACAAAATCACTTTTATATGCTGTCGAGAAAATAGAAGAATAAAAAAAAGAAAATAAGAGTGGGGCCCGAAATGAATTAATACTCAGTGAATGAGTTCCAATTTAGAGTTGCAAATAGCTACCTGCGCACAGGCTGTCAGCAATTAACAAGGCGTATATTGCAAACTGCATCTGAAAGAGGGCATAATTAGGAGGTTGGCGCGCAAAATCTCCAAAAAGGGCACATTGTCGTATGCTATTATATTTGCCACTTAATGGCACTTTTAGGTCTTCCCGTTTGCTGAGCTGTTTATTATTACTATTTTCATAAAAGCCTGCTGACGTATCACAGCATCTGATATTTTACTACACTGACTGTATACACTAATGGAAAGGGGTTACACAAAGAAATCTATCTCCTCTGAGAAGGGTAGATTTATTTTCCCCCTGTGGTGGTCAAGTACTGTCAGTGTTCGTGGTCTATCCAGAGGTAGAGGGCCTGTACTTTCCTTGGTCCCTCCAAACCCTTATTGGACCCACAATTTTCATGAGCGCAAACCGAAACAACTAAGACCACCTTAAAGCTGCTCCTACTTGTGATGATGCCAGTCTAGCATATATGGTGTCTGTAAGCCAGTGGCAGATAAGACCACACAGTAAGCCTACTGCGGCTTGGAGGAGGTGGGCAAAACAGCACCAACATGGTAGGAGCAGTTAGAAAGAACCCTCCTTCCTCATTGCTTCCCTCTGTATAATTAGGAGTAGAAACATTCAATAAAGGGCCCTCAATAATTTTGTTATACGTGATGTTTTTTATAAAGCAGTGATCACCAATCCCTCTGCCTTTTCCCACATACTGTGGTTCTGATTTAAACTTTTCAATTTTAATTGAGTTGCATCTTCGCATTCAAGAGGCAGTCTTTAACCTATTCGCTCTATAGGACAATCAGGCAGTACCCAAATGCCTCTTCTGATACGTCGGTGTGTGGACTGTTTTTTTGGCTGTTTGTGAACTGGACTTTCTTTATGGTCTGGTGAGCTGGGTTTTACTGTTGATTTCTCTGAAATTACCATAAACATTGCCTGCAGCAAGTAGAAATGTATGCAGTCTCCAGGGCCGACTGGCTACCGGGCGTTTTGGAATGCTGCCGAGGTGGGGGCTGATTTCGTTGATGGGGACCTGCGTGTGCTGAACGAAATTCGTTTTGCTTTGTTTATTTCGAAGCACACGCAGGTCTCCATCAACGAAATTAGCCCCCACCGCAGTGACATCAGCCCCCAGCTCGGCAGCATGCCAAAACGCCCGGTAGCCAGTCCGGCCCTGGCAGTCTCCCATACCAGGGAACCTGTCTTTACAAGTTAAAAACTGCACTGATTTGCAAATATGTGCCACTTTTTTAGCTATGTAATTCTTTAATGGGGTCACTTTTAATATCGTGCCTGGGCCTATTTTCTGTCCCAGTTTGACCTTGTGACCTGAAATATGCACCAGCTAATAAATATGGAATATAGACAGTGTCAAACAAACTTTCAATCTACAAGATGTTGTTCCAGTAGAAAATGCCCAAGAATTTAAATGAAAACAATACTGCCCCCTCCGTATAAATGTGGGCTACTTTCAGGTCCGGACTGGCTACCGGGCGTTTTGGCATGCTGCCGAGCTGGGGGCTGATGTCACTGCGGTGGGGGCTAATTTAGTTGATGGAGACCTGCGTGTGCTTCGAAATAAACAAAGCAAAACGAATTTCCTTCAGCACACGCAGGTCCCCATCAACGAAATCAGCCCCCAGCTCGGCAGCATTCCAAAACGCCCGGTAGCCAGTCCGGCCCTGGCTACTTTTTCGAAACAGAACAACGTTTTGAGACATGCGTCCATTCCATAATATGTTTTATAGAAGCACAATAATTTCAGACTTTCACTGTGCAAAGGACTAAAAGATTCAAAAGAAGATGATAAAATCACCCGACTGTAACTCTCCTTCTTTAGCCTCTGAGGAGTTTTTTTTACATTTTTCAATGGCTGCCTTACTCTATGTCTTTTCCTAGCTATTTCAGTTAAAGGCACTACTTACTGTCCATTTATCTCGAAAAAATACTAGGAAAACACTTAGATTGCTTTAAAAGAGTTACTTAGGGGCATATTATCAAGGGCTTTATCGCCGCTTTGGCGGCACGTTTTGCCGCTAAAGCGGCGATATTTTTATCGCCCTATCAGCAAGCTGTCGCTAACAGGCATTAGCGACAGCTTTCAGGCGTTAGCATCCGGTTTTACCATCGCCTTGCATGCCAGCGATAATTATCGCTAATGACATGCAAGGTAGGCGTTCCCCACTAAAAGCGACTGAAAACAGTCGCTAACACAACTAACCCCTATTAACAAGGCAGGCGAAGCGATAAAATAAATCGCGCTAAGCGCGTTTATCGCTAGATTTTAACACCTGCTACTGAGGATGACTTACCTGTTTAAAGTATAGGAGGTGGATTGTCAGGCTAAATCCATCCTTGCGTTAATGCGAGAATATTGCTGCTTTTCCAGCGATATTCTCACATTTTGCCGCTATCGCTGGAAATTTTATCGCTATGGAGATAAACCTTGTTAATAGGGTGTTATCTCAGCGATATTTTCCAGCGATAGGCGGCGTTAAAAAAATTCGCGCTAAGCGCGGTTAGCGATAAATATCGCTATTCCTTGATAATATGCCCCTTTGTGTGTAGAAATTGCACTTTTAAAGTTAGAAACGTAACTTTTTCTTATTTCTGTTAATGCGTCGGATATTCACGTACACAGACACATCATTAGGCCATTGTCTGTAGCAATCCAAGAAATCATGTGGGAAGTTAACAGGCTGGAAGCACTAGGAGACAGAATTATCACTGTACAACTGCTGACAATATAACTTGTGTGAGTTCTGTTTTGCGGAAAACTTTGCATGTGTTACATTGGTTTGCCTATACTGGGGTTTGCAAAACTGTCTATATTTAACTTAGATATTGAAAGGAGTTTCTAAAAGCAGACTCAAACAGGTATGTTCATATTGCCAAATTACGTGTCTGTTTACTTAAGAGTTTTATGAAGCTCTGTGTTAAAGTAAATGACGTCTCCGAGTTTTGGTGGTAAAGAGGGTGGGCAATATTTAACACACAGCAGGATCAGAGAGGAGCAACAGGCCTACATACAGGCAAGGCCAGCACAGGTAAGAGTGGTGGGCGGTGGTGCGGGGCGGGGCAGGGTGGGGGGAAGTTGACAGATGACCGGATAGATAAAATTAAAGAAAAAAATAATAAAACCACTTACCTTACTCAAGGTAAGTGGTTTTATTTATTTATTTATTTATTTAATTTACCTATCCCGTCGTCTGTCGTCTCCCCCCACCCAGCCACACCCCTGCCTCGCCCCACCGCTCTTACCTGTGCCAGCTGCGCCTGCCTATATATGGTGTGTAAAGCGGCACTAGAAGACCCATGAGCCAATGACAGACGCCAATACAACAAACTTGTCACTGATGACACATCACAAGGAAACTTTCTTTGTTGAATTCCTGTGATAGTGATTCTAAAATTCATTTTGTGTTTTTAGTGGGCATCTCTACAATTCCCATGCATACTGTTGTGTTTGTGGACTGGCGATTACGATGAAAGGCCCTCTGCGCTTACGCTGCACTAAATAGGGGTCACACACAATACTCTGATTGTAACTCGGCAGTGGCCACGAGTGACCACCAGGCTTTTTTTTTACACCTTCGGGTCAAACCCAGTCCTCAAGGTGCATGTAGTTACATTGTACTGTAGAGGCCAGGTGGCACTCTACTGTTACGCCGTGGACCGAGTCATGGCCAGCGATGCTTCCCGCTTCAGACATTAAAGAAGGAAAATCTGCGACAATGGTACAAATGAACAGACACTGCAGAGAAAGCTTTTCAGTCATTAAAGAGATCTTTCCCTCAGGCCCCTATTTTACGTCATCCCGGCACAACCAAGAAGCTCATAGTCAAGACAGACGCCTTCCGATAGGGAGGTAGGGGCTGTCCTACTCCAAAGACAAGAAGACGATGGACTTGAACAACCTGTGTTTTATTTATCACACATTTTGTCTGATTCTGAATGGAATTACTCTGTTCTTGAAAGAGAACACTTAGCAATGAAGCTAGCCTGTTGTGAATGGAGACAGTTTTTAATGGGTTTTAAAGAACAATTTGAAATCAGGACTGACCAAAGAAATTTACAATGTCTTCACAGCATTCAGTGCCAAAATAGCCACCAAGCTAGGTGGGCCTACTTTTTTTGTCAATACGACTTCACCATTATGTATATACCAGGTTCTCAAAATAATCTGGCAGACACTATCATGATGATATCCTGAAAGTCCTACTCTTCCTCAACAAAACATCATAGAACAACAATGTTTCATAGGTAATGTGCAGTCGTTTCTTGACAGGGTCCAGTCAGGTTATGCGTATCTCACCGAGAAAGATTGGAAATAGGATGTCTGATCAACTTAACCAACAAGACAAACATTACTACAAGGAACGAGCATTGTTCCTCCCTACAAAGAAAGTGCAATTGGAGGCTTTGCAGATGTGTCACGATTCTCCCATCGCTGGTCACAGTGGTTTCAAGAACCCTCTCGAACTGGTGCTTCATTATTTTTAGTGGCAGTCAGTACGAGAAGATACCGAAAGATATGTACTCTCTTGTCCAATCTGTGCACAAGCTAAGACCTCTCACACCAGACCAGTGGGGTTGCTTCAACCTTAACCTGTTCCCCCGGTCCCGTGGCATACAGTGTCCACAGATTTCATCTCTTCCTTGCCCCCATCTGTAAGCAACCTGCAACAGCTGACTCCTTTTCTAAGATGGTGCATTTTACTGCTCTAAGAAAACTTCCTATTGTAAAAGAGTTAGGAAGGATCTTTATACAGGACATCTTTCATCTTCATGGTATTCCACAGGTCATTATATCTGATCGAGATCCCCACTATATATCCCAATTCTGGAAACACTTCCGCAAGTCCCTTCACATCGAGGTGCCTCTGTCCTCTGGATTCCATCCTCAGACCAACAGGCAAACCGAAACCCTTAATCAAGGCTTGGAGCAGTATCTACATTGTTTCTGCAATGCCACCCAAAGTGATTGGACTACCTATTTGCCATTAGCAGAATTTTCCTATAACAAGGCTGTCCACAGTGTGATCAGGGCAACTCCATTTTTCTGTCTCTATTGCTACCATCCTAGAGACTTCCCTTCTGTTTTATGAGACTCCATTTCTGTTCCAGCAGCAGCCTCCTTTACCCGACGTCTCCGAGCAGTAAGGCAAAAAACACATTCCAACTTGCAAGAAGCCAAGACAAGAATGAAAAAGAACGCTGACGTCCTTTGTCGTGAGTCTCCACCATATCAGGTCAATGATAAAGTTTGGCTCTCCTCAAGATATCTGCCCCTTTGCCTGTCCCTCAACAAATTCAAGCCACGCTTCTATGGACCCTTCAAGATCACCTGTGTAGTAAATCCTGTATCTTTTCATTTTCAGTTGCCTCATACATGGAAAGTCCACCCAGTGTTCCATACTTCCCAAATGAAAGCCTACATCACTGACCCTTATAATCTGGTCTTCTCTCATCCTCCCCCAGTCCTGGTTAATAATGTTCCTGAATACAAGGTCTAGGAAATCTGTGACTCACGGTTTTTTAGAAGCCGATTGCAATTCCTGATTCATGGAAAAGCTATCCAGCTAGTGATCGGACTTGGGAGGAAGCTGATACAGTCCATGTTCCTCTCTTGGTCCGCAGGTATTTCCGGCTTTTCCCTGCTAAGCCCGGGGCCTCGTGAGGAGGACCTACTGATTCGCTGGGGACCGAGTCACGGCCCGCAACGCTTCCCGCTTCCCCGCCGCGGGCCGCAACTATTCTGGGGTACCTGTTTTTCATTCCCGGGTGAGCCGCGGTTCAATGCGGTGGCCCGCTGTTTACTTCCTGGGCACCAGGGTGCATCCCACGGCACCTCTCTTCTCTTTTGCAGCATGCTAATGAGTCCATTCTATGTTTAAAGCACTGCAGTTCCACTCTTGGAACCACAGTTTCTCCCACAAACACTGCCTGAGCCCCACTCTGCTTACCTGATGCATGGAGGGGCATTACAGTGAGTTGCCTGCATCCATTTCTTTTCTAGGGGCAATTTTCTCCTTGTATCTTCTTCCCATAATTCTTCTGTCTGGTTCCCAGAATGCCTCTGGGAGGTTTTTTCCTGCACCATTCCAAGATGGGGGTTTTTCTTATCCATTCACCTTTCCTTCCCAATCCAAGATGGTGGTTTTCAGTTCCTGTTGCTTCACTTCCTGTCCTTGGGCATATAAGGGGCTGAATCTCTCATTTTTCTTGCGTTGCAACACTCTTCGCTCCTGTTGGTGTTCCTTCGCTCCTGTTGATATTCCTTTTTCCCTGTGGGTTTCCTTCTTATGCAGGACTCCTCTTTATTTCCCTGGTCTGACGTCTCCTTGCTGAGTCTTCTCCTTGCCTTGTCTTGTTGCCTGGATTCCTGGAGTCTTCACCTCTGCCAGAGGTTTTTTCCCTTTGGGGTTTTCTGTCTCGGGGATTCCTTCAGGGAGGCACTGTCGGCCCTGACGTCACATTGTCAGCAGCACCGTGGCTAGTGGAAAGGGTTGCCCCTGCCTAGGACAGACCATAACCTTTAAGACCCGGAACCGGGAAACATCTCTACACATTAAGGCCAGAAGAAAGAGTCCCGAATTTGACACTCTACATCCCTTCCAAATTTTACTGGGGTGTACCCAGCTGTCCGGCCACCCCAACAGGGCAGATGTAGTCTCTCGGCTTCTGGTTGGGTGCAGGGTTGGGGTGAAGATCATACCTCTGATTTTGGACCCCTTTGTCACTCGCGCTAGTCAGAATGGGGGTATCCCAGACCACTCAAGCCAGAGTGTTGGCTTGCGAGCCAGCCCTTGCAGACATCATATTTCGGCCACCAGGGGAAGTGGTGGTACCCTGGGGTCACACAGGAATATTCTGCCTGGTGAGTTTCAAATAGGCTGTCCTTCCCAACTAACCTCTTCTCCTCATCCAGACCCACCGTAAGATTTCGTTGTTGGGTTGATCACCCTCTTGAACCATGATACGTTTCTGACAGTGGTGTTTTGTCCCCGCTGGATGGTGACCATTGTCCCACTGATCTTTACCACCTGCCAGGTCTCTGCTTCAAACGGGGTACGGACCTTCCACCCCGAGTGGGGGTCCCAAATGATGACATAATCCCCCACCTGTAGCCGAGGAACTACTGTTCTTATGTCCAGGATCACCTTGTTGTTGGTTCCCCTTCTCTTCTCTTGCATAGCCTGGATGTCCAGGACAGCTCGCTGGCCATTTTGGGCCACCCAATATGCTGTCCATATAGGTCTTGGAACAGGAGATCGACAGGTGCACAGTTGGTGGTGCTGTGCGGGGCCTGCCTGTAGGCCTGCAGGAATCAGTGAAGGCAGCACTCAGCGTCTTCACCCTGTTCCACCCCTAGTCAGAGAGCTCGGTTCAAGGTCCTCATGAACCGTTCGACCTCCCTGCTTGCTTGGGGCCATTGCGGAGTCACCTTCCTATGCTGAATGGCGAGGGAGGCCAGATATTCTTGGAACTCCTGCCGCCGAAATGGTGGTCCATTGTCTGTGTTTAACACTTCTGGAAGGCCAACCAGGGCAAACATCTTCTTCAAGACTGGTTTAACTCTTGAAAATGCTGTCGACTGTACAAGTTTAACCATCAAGAACTTACTGTGTGAGTCAATTTGTACTACCGTGAGGTGGCCGTCAGGGAAACTCTCGAATTCCATGCTAACTTTCGACCACCGCTTCGGGCTTGGTTCTTCCTTGATTACAGGGGCCGTGTGAGTCCCCAAATGGTGCAAAAGTGACAGTTGTACGCCTTCTCATCTACTTGGGTACCCATCCCGGGGAACAACACCTTGTCCCGTAACATCGCCTTAGTCTTAACCACACACTTGTGACCTTCATAGGCCTTATTGATCACCTGGGTTCACAGAATCCATGGCACCACGATCTGCTGGACCCTTAGCAGCAGATCTTCCTCGCTGAAGCTCAGCTCGTTCCATACTCGCCAAAGCTGGCTCTTTGTCATTTGCTCAAGGCGCTTTAGTGATTTGGAGTCATCAAGTAAATGTTTCCACTATTTCCTGGAAGGCGCGTCTTTCTCCTTCAAGAGGCTTTTGTCTGCTTCCGTCGCTTCCTTGATCTCCTCGATCGATAACACCTTCGGGCACGCTTCATGCACCACCATCTGCACGAAGTCCCTGGCTCCTTCATTCTCTTCCATTTGTTCTCAGCCTTCCGGGGCTGGCGGATTAGGACAAGACAGGTAGCTTGCCAGGTTGTTTGCCCCGGGCGCTAGACTATCTCATAGGAGTATGGCTACAGTGGCACCGCCCACTTCTCAATCCTCAGGGGTGCCAGTCGGGCAGATCCTTCAAACAACGGGACCAACGGCTTATGGTCCGTGACCACTCTGAACTGCTGCCCACACAAGTATTGATGCAAGTGCCGACACTACCGCCGGATGACTAAGGCTTCCCACTCAATTTAAGCGCATCTAGTTTTTGTGTCAGAGAGCTCCCTGCGTGCCTAGGCAATGGCGACCCACAATCCTTCTGTTTTCTCTTGTAGGAACACCGCTCCTAGCCCTACGGGACTTGTGTCAACCACGAGCTCCATTCTTTGTTGTGACTTAAAGCACGCCATTTTGGCAGCGTCAAGTAGGGCTTCTTCCACTTGCCTGAACACCCTGTCTGCCTTAGGCTCCCACTCCCATGGGGCATCTGCTCTTGTCAGGGTCCTCAGTGGCTCTCACAAGGTGACCAGGTTCAGGATAAACTTGCCGGCCAGGCAGTTACCAGCCCTCAGGGTGCATGAGGTTACATTGTACTTTAGAGGCCGGGTGGCACTCTACACATACTACCTCACATATCCCTGGTTGTCGTTACTTTCATCTTATATTCCTTGATTGCTTAAGTTTTTGCAGACACCAGGGGTCGTATTATGAACATGCTTTCTGACTAGTAAAAAGTTGGCGTTTTCAATGTTTTGCTGAGAGAGGAACAGCTAACCAGGTTTTTGAAATGCAGTCCAGATGCTAATCCAGAGTGCCATTTCCTAGCAGTTTAGCACTCTTTCACAGTCAATATTCACACCTTGGTGATGTTAATAGTATGTTGATAATATTTAACTTCAATATTAATACAATTCACTCAAAACAGTAAAATTCGAGGAGTGCTTGTGAATTAAAACCCAAAAAAAAACACTGAAATGTACAAGTTATATTTAGGGACTGCTTTTCATAACTCGCAAACAATAACCTGCAATTTTCAGTAGTTTTCTGATTTCAATTCACATCAATAACTTGACATCAACTGTGTTTTTTTTTTACCTGAACTGCATTTATTTCCATGCTAAATATTAGTAACACATGCGCTATGCAAATGTTAAAGACCCGAAATGCATGCATCCGGTACTCTCCCCACGCAATTTGCGGTTGACAGAAAAAAATGTTTTTGAAAGGGTAAGTGAAAGGCAAATCACTTCACATCAGGGAAGCTCGCTCCAGATGTTGCGCTTTAAATAAGCGTGTTACAATCTCGCGCAACAGATGAACACCCTCCGAAGCCTGGACATATTTTATAGAGCCGAATATGAGTTGCTGGAAGATGCCTAAAACAAAGCACCTGCACAGCTGCTGGACTTCAAGGCAATGGCTGGGAAAGAGGAAGCTCGCGGGGAGGGAGCGACTGACATTGTTAGAAATAATTAATAGCCCGGAGGCAGCACATTTCATGAGATGATGTACGGATGTGGAGCTGAGGTACAAGTAACGCTGGAGTCAACCTGATCTCATAAAGAGTACCGGAGCTGATAAGGAGCCCTCATTTGCATTCCTCGACTTTTACCAAGGTTTCAAAAGGAACAGCATTTTAGATTATATATTTGGGGGGGGTGCAGTTGATGTTATCTAGAGATGTGCGAAGTATTTATTATGCCTGTGAAGTCTCGCGCGGATTCCCAATTATTGACTAACTTGTAGTTCGCAGAGTTTTGTACGTAATATTTCACTGCAGACTGGTAACATTTTCTTTTCAGTTCCAGTCGGTCCTGAAATAACGTGTATTTGTAAAATATTGTAACCCGTGGGTATCTTGGGCTGAATAACAGATGTTTATTGTTTTTCCAACTCAATGGTACTCATTTTATTGACCTCAGATGGATGAAAGGCTGAGTGGACTCTTCGGGATTTGAACCTGTGACCATGCGGTCGAACACAGGCCCCTGCAGTGGACGAATTGACACCCCAGACCCGGCTCTACAATGATGTGCAACGTTTTCAAGAGCTAATTTTAAAACGGTTTTCTTCGTGACTTTGAAACAGATGGATATGGCAATCGTTATTTTCTCTAAAAGCAGTTCGAAATTCCAGATTTGTATGTGAAAATCCACGTGCAGACAACTTTGGGTATTAATTATTACAAACAGCTCTCAAGCTGTGCACAACCCACATATTGTCACCTCTATATAGAACACAACTCTTCTTGTTTTGTTGGTTGCCAGCAAAATTAATCAGTCTTGGCATTTTGTTTACATGTTGTTGAAAGGACAAGACCTCCTGGAAGACAGCTCCTAAGTTCTTTACCATATGTGATGGAAAAAGGGGAAAGCCTGTTGGGGGATTGGAGGGACTCCAATCAAAATGTAATGAGGTGGACTCAGTGGTCTCGAGAAGTAAGACTTCTTAATTTGAGGTGTTTAAGCACAGCTAGTTATCATGTATCCGGTGTTGGAGATGAAGGACAACGCCAATAATGCACTTATCAGGTAATCAATTTAAAAGGCTCAACCTCTGTATCCATGGTGATCCTTAAAGCCGGAGCATCACACAGGCTTCTGCAGCCTCTGGGGAACCCTCACCCTTTCAGGGACTCCCCACTCTTCAGGGGTCTCCATTTCACCTAAGGCCAATGAATATCTGTGACATATGGGAGACTCAGGGGCCTCTCTTAACATTCTGCCCGTGGGGGGGCATCATTTTACATCATGGCACTACTGTGAAGATGTCCTTAGGAGACAATGGCTGACTCTAGTCCTTCATTTCAGCTGATGGGAACAGCTATGTCATGTCTTTTGAAGAAAAAAAAGGATGATATTGCAGCTCATTGTGTCAAAGTCCTCTGAGAGGTTCAAATGTTCAAAGTGTAGGCCTTGCTCTAACCACTGGTATTGAGGAGTTCTTCATAGATGTTCAAAACTAGAGTTTCAAAATCTGGTATATAGCATAAACCTAACAGGATGTCCCTAAGCGTGGGACTGAAATATAGATCAACGGCTAGGTTTTTAGACACCTGAGTTTCGATAGTGTAAAACAATGACAGGAGTATGTCAAAAACAAACTATACTGGGATGTGTAAAGCCCTCCTGTGCACCACCAGCATCAGTAAAATCTGCACTGGGTAATCTTCATGTATGAATAAATTAATCCAGTCACAAACTTAATTATTTCTTCTTTTTATTATTATTGTTGCTAAACTATATCAATAGTATATAGTTGATAAGTTATTTGTCAAGAACACAATAATTTGCATTTAGAAAGGGTAATTTCTTGAACCTTGATTACACATAATTTTATGCATGACTCTGCTGTAGTCCCCACTGCTTTTTGGACTGTTTAGAGGTCCTTCACCTGAGAGAATGTAACTATTGTATTCTGCAAACAAATCATATCATGACAATCATTTTATCAAGGAACCAAAATCACAAGAGCTGGCTAACTGATAAAAACCACGTGGCTTGGTGGATTATATCGTGCTTCATGGATTTATAATGATGAACAATCAATCACTCTATGAATACTCCAATGCATAAAAAACTCTAGTAATGTTTGGAACAGTTTATTGTGTTGTATGGTGAAGTGTGAAAGCCATGAGAAGAAAAAGGACAGTGAAGGCTAATAATCAAGGGTCGCAGAAACATCATGTTAACCTTGAACAGGGCAAGACCAAAAGATTGTTACCAGGCAGTGGGAGTATCTGACTAGAGAATTCAAAGTGCTGGAGTTTATATATTCGTAAAAAGAGCTGCAATTGGCAGATTTCTGCTGAAAGAGCAGAATAATGAGTAGACTGAGAGTGGAAGCGATGAAATCCCTCGAATTACACAAAGTGACCATAACCGCAATGTTCTGATGTGGTTTGGGGCAAGTGAAGAGACTGTGAAGTGATCCTATTTCTATGTCTGTGATTACACAGCAGTGGAAAACATGATGAGCATCAAATGGAGATAAAAAATGTCCGCCATTTTCGGATGGCCAATAGAACCAGTGAGATATGTGTGCCAGGTAGAGACACTGGAAGAATATGAAAGTATGTATATGGAGAGTCTAAGAGCATTAATAATGAGTGGGCAAGCAGTATAGCTTACTGTGTAGAATAACAACATTGGAGACAGAAGGTGTGATCCTTCATGTTCTGTTATTACTAAGATGATGTTATGTGTGTTGAACGACAGAAGGGAAGAACATTTGCTTTATTGAAAGTGTGAACAGAAACGTGAAAGTTTGGCTAAGATAAGAGCATGGAATAGAAAGTCCAAAAAGGAATAGTTGCTCTTCATAGTGTTTAGACAGGCAGCCTAGGATGAGTTCTAAGGAAATGCCTCTTTTTGAATGATCACCCCAGTTTTTGGACTGATGCTTCTGGTTTTTCGACTCTGAAAGTCCACTGAGTCCTGCCAAGCAGACCTCAGTGGCCATTGCCGTGACACTTAAAAGGTACATGCCTAATTAGCTCACCCACAATTGGCATAAGTTAACTTGCGTATAAGTCTCTAGTATATGGTACCGGAGGTACCCAGGACCTGTAAGTTAAGTGTCCCTCAATGAATGCTGCACTTGTTGTCCCACCAAGAGTGTGACAAAGCAAAGCATCACTCCCAGGCTACCATTGCCAGCTGGCTGAGCAGTTCTAAATTGCTAACTCAACTTTGACATTCAAACCAATGGCAAAGCCCAAAAATTCATTTTTAATATGTGTAAGTCATCCTTAAGGCAGGCCTACTGAGCTCTAAAGGCAGGGTGCATTTTAATATAACGATGGTCATGTGTTTTGTTGACTTCACATGTCCTGACAGTAAAAGCCCATTGTTGTTTTTACTGTTGTAAAGGCTAGTAGCCCCATTGGTGATTAAGGAGTTACATGCTAACAACTCAGCAGTGCACACGTCTGAATGAAACTACTAAATATGATACTTTGAAGTATCAAAAGAATTGTTGCATTAAACCCGACTTGTTGCTCAAGTCAAATTTAATGTAACTTTTTCATGTATAGCAACTTCAGAAAATTGCCTCTTTGTTGCCCAAAGTTTCATGTAGCCATTGTTGCCCTCGAGACAGTCTTCTGCCGTCCTTTATAGAGAGGTACAAACGACTCTCAGGAAGAAGAACAAAGGATCTGCCAAGAGTAGACCTCCTTCTCGTAAGATGTCCAGATTGGGTGTGAGCCCATAAAGCAAGATTCAATGGGGATGCCACCTTTGAAGGGCAAATGGAAGTCACACACGAGAGAGCTGCTCTTTTGCTTTAGCCGATTGGTTTGCATCTTGGGCAGCAAGGGAGAAACCGTGGGTAATTCTGTTTTTCAGAGGGCGTGTAGCCTACAGGTTGCCACTCCTCTTGGTTGGGCTAGGGAGGGCCACACACCAAAAGAAGGGTTCTACCATGTTTGAAGTGGGCAGAATAGTGGTTTCTGAGCTAGCTAGTTGCCAGACTTCATCTGAAGTCATCTTCCGGTGGGAGGGGGCCTTGTAGCCCACTGGCTAGTTAGTCACCACATCACCTTAGGCTGGTAGTGGGAATAAAAGTTGCACCCCTGGCACCCAAACCTGGACTGGAGAGAGAACTGAAGAAAGACCGCCTTGCTGTTCCCTGGACCCAGCAATGAGAGGCTGCATGAAAAGCTGGACTGCACCTGCTGCATCTTGGGCTAGCAAGAAAGGACTGTGCCTGTGGTGTCCTGCTAGAGGGTAAGTCATCACCAAGTCCCAGACAGAGAAGGTGACTCCAAGAGTCAGTTGCCTGACTCCCTGTTATAGCCACACAGCTATAAAAGCAGAGAAGCCTACTCCTTTGAGAGCCCAGCGCCAAGAAGTCTGATCACCGCTGGACGCCAAGATGTAGCCTTGGAAACCGAGTTGCGACCCTCAAAAGTTGCACTTGAGTCTGCCGGACCAAGGAGAGTCATCGGAATGCAGTTTGGTTGCCCAGCATGTAAGTTGCTGCAAGCTAAAGGGAACAGCTGGTTTTGCTGTTACTGGAGACCAGTAAACCAGTGGCACCTGGTTTTGGAATAGACTTCACGCAGACCTTGTGAGCCATCAACCCCTGAAACCAAAGTCGCCCCTCCATGTTTGTGGACAAAGGGGTGGCGAAAGGAAAATCCCCAACCCCGGATCAGAAGCCTCAGCATCCTTGAGCATCTTCAGCATCCTGCATCCCTTGCATCAGGGCCACTCCATTGCTTCTTTGGCAGTTCGCCCATAGGACCTGGAACTGTACCAGAGACTGCTTTAACTGCAAGGTAAATGTTTAACTGGACCTCTTTAGTCCCGTTGACTGCCTTCCTGTCAGAGTTGATTCCCTCAATAGTGTCCTTATAGCCATTTTCAAGTTACTTGTTGTGGGTAACCCTAAACCACAAATCGCAGTACAATTCCATGATTATTGCACTAAGTGAAAAGCTGTGATTTATTGTTCCTTTAAAAATTCATATCTCTGGAACCCTCCAGTGGATTTTTGTCACTGAGGTGTCTATTTAAAGATGAAAATACAATATATTTGTATAAATTGATGTTGGATTGTTTTGGATTGTGTTTGTTTCTTATTCAAATGTTTCTTCTTATTCAAATGTTTTTGTACTTGTTAATGCTTTACACTTGTTCCTTTAACACCTGACTGCTCTGAGCCGCAGCTACCCAGGACTGAGCTAGTGTTTTATAAACAAACCTGACTGAACCTGATATGGAATTGTGTCTTTATTACACAGTGAGGTCTCACAACCACACCATATAATAAACCACTTTCCTCACATTAATGAAGTCAACAAGAGAAACAGTGGAATTCATGTTAAGAGCCTTGCAGTATCTGGACTCAGATACTAAACAGCATGTTTTAGAAAGATGATAACTGTAAGTGAAATGTGGAGTAGGAAGCTAAATACTAATCAAATGGAAATTTAGTTTTGTTGTGTTTGACTGGTATTGCTCGAAATGGAGCTGGAATTAGTGTTACAGATAGGTATAGCAGGTAAATGAATGTATTTGAGAAATGACCTGAGCAATTTGAATATGCTTGCATTGTTAAAAACATCAAGGAGAACTGAAAACTATCATCTGTTATTGACTTTTATAAAAAAGAATCAAAAATCAACATTTTCCAATAGGTGCTGTTTGATACTCTGTATCCAAATTTCCTATCCACTTCATTTCCCTTTGTAATAGGGTTCTTCAGACATCCATGCCAGTGGTTGGTTGAGTTACTTCAAGAACTTGAAACTTGAGTTGACTTATCTTATGTTTGTTTTCTGAAAAGTGTGTGGCGACACTTGATTCAACAGGCTCTTGATCACATGATTGTGCTATGCATTTCCATAATATTTGCATTCTCTCTTCACCACTATAAAAATAGAAATGGGACTCTGTCATCCTCATTGTCACCGCACTATGAAAATAATGCAATACAGGGCTATAATATAATTACATTTGAAATGCTTCACAATTCACATATCATGTTCGATTTGAAACAACAACTTATGAATATAAATTTCAAATTTAAATATCTCTTTAGTGGCCTGGGTTTTCCTCCTATGTTTCACTCCATTTATGGACATAGAAAAAAGACTATAATGGACACAAATCAAGACAACAGTAGGCACGTTAACAGAAGTTGATATAAAGCAACACATTCTCTATGAATCGCTTTGCAATCCCATAGGCTTCCAACAGGGATTTCATTACAGTTATATTCATAGTAAGACTATATTAGTCATCAGAATAATTGTTTACAATATCATAGATAGAAATAATAATATTGATAATATGTAATTATTCTCAGAATTATTGCTAGTGTTTGCCATATCTGTCTTCACCAATTTCTCCAGTTTGAAAAATCAGTCTTGAAATTCCATCCTATATCAACATTTGCCATACAAATAGAAAGTGACTAACCTCTGAACAATAAGTGAGATTTGAAAGCTGCATAAAAACCATACAAAGCTTTATTATATCACATTGGACTTAATGAGCAGAAATATTGATTAATGGTTCCCAGTGTTTTTCTTTTTTTTCATAAACACATTTTTTATTAGCATTTATAATAAGACATGCATAACAATATTAAACAACTTACCCCCACTCCCACCACCCTCCCTTAAGTCCAGTCCCCATTACAGAATGTATACAACACATATTTATTTAGCAAATTAAATTTTTACCCATTTTCTTCTCAGAATCATCACGCTTTTCTAAATCTTTAAGGGAATCTAATAAATGATCCTATGCACAAACATTTTCAATTAATCCTCTTCCTTTCCTCATATCACTATACAATACTGCACTCGCATAACCCGCCCAATAAACCAACTCCACTTTCCATTTTGCTACCCTAGGGGCCTTGGGTGCCTTCCAGTTCATAGAATATTACTTCCCTCCAGTATTCCACTAATAATGCGCATGACCATACCATGTGCAACATTTCTGCACACTGTTTACCACAACTTGGTAATGCCACATTTGTCTGATAAATTTGAGCTATTTTTACTGGAGTTAGATACGCTCTATGCAAGTAGAAAAAAATTATCATTTTAAATCTCACATTTCTTTGTACAATATATGAATTTTCAATATTTTTAGACCATTCCAACTCTGGCATTGAATGTGCCAAATCCTCCTCCCACTTTTCTCTTAGACCAACAAGAGGCATTATCATATTACTTCTTATTGCCTGATAAAGGCACGTCACCGCCTTCATACGACCCATTGTGGTACACAATATTTGACAAGCATTGGCAGCGCTACTAAACCCATATCCCATTGGTTGCACAATCTAGCGATCGCCACTCGATGCAACAAAATTTTCCCTCTCAGGATCTCAAAAATAGCTGAAAATTCTTCAAATGATAATATTACCACGTCACTATACAAATCTTCTAACATATGCACCCCATGCTTTGCCCACTCCGCTAAGTCCCACAATCTTCCCCCTGGAATAATTTGTTCCAAACTTCTCAATGGAATGCCCTGGGCATAGGGCCTCTGAGTATGAGTTTGTTGATGCGCACAACGCCAACAGTGCCGCACAACCTTCCACATAGTGTCCATTCCCCGCACTGGTCCTCTGACAGGGGCCATGAGTATTCCATACAACACATCCAAATCTGTTTTTCTCTCCAAATTCACCTCCCCTGGAAATCTTTGCAAATTAATCAATTGTGTAAACCATTGCATCTGTGCTGCTAGGTAATAGCTTTCCATATCTGGGGCTAGTCCTCCCTGGCTAGTGGGCTATTGCAACTTTGCCAATGCCACTCTTCGCCTACCTGTTCCCCATATAAGAGAAACCAACAAAGAATGAATTTCCCTAAGTGCTCTACATGGTATCAACATTGGCAATGTTGTGAAGATGTAAAGTAATCGGGGCAACACCACCATTTTTGCAACTGCTTTCGTCATGAAACTGAAATCGGCAGCGTTCTCCAAAAATCTAGACTTTTCTGTAAACTTCTAATCACCACACCGATGTTACCCTCCAATAAATCGATGGGAGCATGGTATAATCCTACCCTCAGAAATTTTAGACACGTTCCCTCCCAATTAAGCCCCTTCAGATCCACAGGCTGCAGCACATCCTTCTGTAATGGGAACAAATATAATTTATTCCAATTGATGCATAACCTTAGGCTTGCCCAAACCGATCTATGAGGTTCATGTCATGCAGCAAATGAACATTAGAATCTTTGAGAAATAACAACATATCATCTGCATATAATGCTAAATAATGTGGCACACCCTGTACCCCCAGACCCCTGAAAACCCCTCCTGTCCTCACCCAAACTTATAAAGTAGCTCCATAGCAATTGCAAATAATAATGGCAAGAATGGGCACCCTTGTCAAGCCCCTCTTCCCACTGCATATTTTTCCAAAATATGCCTACCCATTTTGACAAGAGCAGTAGGTGCTGCATACAGAAGCCTGACCCATGCAATAAATTGGTTTCCAATCCCATCCTATTGAGCACTTCATAAAGGAAATCCCAACGTAAACTATCAAATGCCTTTTCAATGTCAATTGCTGCAATCACCCTTTTTCCTTCTTTGCAAAATCAGATTCCATGATCGCCAATACTCTTCTAATATTACGAGCCGTATTCCTTCCCGGAATGAACCCAGACTGGTCTGTATTTATTACCATAGATATTTATGGAGATAGGCGCATTGACAATACGCTACTCAATATCTTGTAATCCAGATTTTGAATAGAAAGTGGGCGATAAGCCCGTACATCCTCAGAGGCTCTTCCTGGCTTTAACAATGGGATCACTATTGCTTCTTGTTAGAACTGGGGGTCTCTAATTGGCAGAGGTATGTACCTTTGTCCAAGTAGGGACCCTTGCTTCTAGTCAGGGTAAAGGGGATACACACTTTAGATAACCCCTGCTCACCCCCTTGGTAGCTTGGCACGAGCAGACAGGCTTATCCCAAAGGTAATGTATAAAGTATTTGTACTCCTAACACACAGTAATACAGTGAGGACACCACAAATGGAGACCACACCAGTTTAGAAAAATAAAATATCTTTATCTAAACTCAACTAGACCAAAACAACAAACATTCACCATACATGTTCCAAATTACGATCTTAGAACAGTTATTGCAAAAATAGAACTTGAAGAAAACAAATAGCTCCACCTGGGGCTATTACGACATTGTGACAGTAATAAATCCAAAGTACCGTGCCAACAGTGAGGTGCCTGGTGATGGGCACCGAGTCACACGGACCCCCAAACAAACAGTACCTTGGAAAACGAAGTCTATGACGATGCACGGCGTTGTGGAGGTGAGGCATCGGTGCTGAGGTCGAGGCCGGCTCCCTGGCTGCCACGGGGAAGGCGAGGCATCGTGTCTGCTAGGAGGTGACATGTCGAATCCAGGAGAGGGGAAGTCGGTTGCATCGGCGGTGAGGCATCGGTTCCGGTGAGGTGCTGCGAAGTCTGCGAGTTCGTGGAGTCACTTTTGGCGGTTATCAGTGCCGTGATAACTGGATGCAGGCGCTGGCTGTGACGGAGTAGGCGCGAGCGCTGGCATTGGGAAAGCCGATAACTCCAGGTGTCGGCAGGCGTTGAAGGGCATCGGAGCTGTGGTGCAAGCAGGGCGGTGCGTCATGACCTTCACGAGCGATGCCCCTGACCTCGGTGCAGGTCGCGGTGTCACTGACGGCGTCTGAGATGGTTTCTTTGCTTTGCAATACCAACCACACAATTCTTAGGGTCCAGGGACTGGAATTTGCCCCCTTTTGAATGCAGGAGTCCACACAGGAGCCCAGATGCTGGTCATTGGGTTGCAGGTGAAGTCTTTGTGTCCCTGTGACTTCAGAACAGGAGGCCAGCACACACAGGTCTTTCGAGATTCTTCTTCAAGCAGGTTTCTCAGCAAAGTTCCAGTCTTTGTCTTTTCCTTGGCAGAAGCAGCAACTGCAGGCCAACTCCACACAGCAAAGGGGCAGTACTCCTCCTCACAGCTCTCCAGCTCTTCTCCTTGGCAAAGGTTCCTCTTGAGTCCAGAAGTGATCTAAAGGTCTGGGGTTTAAGGTCCACTACTTATGCCCCATTTTATATTTGTTCTTCTTTGTGCAAGGGTCTCTGAGCCCAGTCCAAACTAGTTCTGTCCTCATTGGTGCAGTATGACCACAGGGCGTGGAGACAGCATTGTTCAAGGGAGACATGTCCTATTCAGGTGCAAGGAAAACTCTTCCCACTACTCTAAATGCAGCCAAGGTCTATTCAGCTCAGCTCTTAGTCATCCAGGAAGGACCAGGAACACCTCAACCTCCCCAGTGGCTGTCTAAGGTGAATGAACATTCCCAGCCCGTGTCACTCCAAAACCAGACAGTCAATAGACAAACAGACAGAGGCACACAGAACGGTTAAACAAGAAAATGCCTACTTTCTAAAAGTTGTATTTCCCAACACACAATTTAAAAAACATCTTTACTAAAAGATGTGTTATTAAATTCTGAGTTCAGAGAGCCTAAACTTAATTTCTCTATCTTGTCCCAATGGGAATTTATACTTGTAAGATGTTACAAATTATCTCCCATGTTATCCTAATGGGCAGATAGCTCACCAATAGTGAAAAACTGAATAAACTGTATTTCACTATCAGGACATGTCACACACCAGTACATGTCCTGCCTTTCACATACACTGCACCCTGCCCATGGGGGTACCTTGGGCCTACCTGGGGGGGTTCTTATATGTAAGAAAAGGGAAGGTCAGGGCCAGGCAAGTAGGTGCACTTGCCGGATCGACTTGGCAGCTTAAAACTGCGCGCAGACACTGCAGTGGCAGGTCTGAGATACCTTTTCAGGGCTACTCATGTGCGTGGCACAATCAGTGCTCCAGGCCCACTAGTAGCATTTGATTTACAGGCCCTGGCATACGCAGTGCACTTTAATAGGGACTTACCAGTAAATCAAATATCCCAATCAGGGAGAACCAATTGTAATAACAATTTCCACAGAGTGCATATGCACTTTAGCACTGATTAGCAGTGGTAAAGTGCCCAGAGTCCTAAAGCCAACAAAAACAGCTCAGGAAAAAATAGAAGCAAAAGCAAAATGTTTGGGGATAACCCTGCAAAAAGGGCCAAGTCCAACACTTCTGCAGTTGTGTGGGGCAATCGCACAACTGCAGTAAAGATTAACTAGTCTTAGTGCCAATTCTTCCATATATGTCAAATAATATTTCAGATAGAACCCATCCATTTCAGAGATTTTCCCTATGCTTTATGGCAGCCTTCACTTTTGGAATTGTTACCGCCCCACCCAGGTCTTTTTTCTCCTCCTAAAAACTCATTAATAAATTGTGGTGGAAGCTCCAATGACATAGCATATAAAGCTGCATAGGATTTACTAAATCTTCTATTGATGACTTCCTGTTTATGGACTCGTGTGCCCTACTCAGAATCCATTTCCAGTATCTGCGCCCCCATACTCTTAGGGTTTGTGAGCCAGGCCAACAAAGTACCAGCCTTGTCACGTCCTGCATGCATCCTTCTCAAATACTCTCTATAATCAAAACAATGCAGTTTCTCTGTATCTATCGCTACCTGCTCCCTGGCATCCAAAAGCTGTTGTTTCAACTCCGGTTTACCTGGTCTAGCCAACTCTAGCTCTTGCAGCTCTTTCTCATGTTTATTAATCTCTTTCACAAGGGTACATCTAACTCCCACTATCTCCGCTATACAGCGCCCACATATAACAACCTTAAACACATCCCACTCTAAAAGAGGGGACACAGTAGTAGCCTAATTTTCCTTAAAATAATTTACCACTGCCTTTCCAATAACATCACGGAACACTGGATCTTCCAATGCTTCCATGGGCAAATGCCAGTCTGA
The DNA here is from genome assembly GCA_963921515.1 of Calotriton arnoldi. NCBI lineage: Eukaryota > Metazoa > Chordata > Amphibia > Caudata > Salamandridae > Calotriton > Calotriton arnoldi. Next base: position 1,077,239 of record CAWUFW010002952.1, read on the forward strand.
TATTCATGTCCATTCTCTATTCCACCCCCTGATAGTAAAACAGGACTATTGTTCCAGCATTTGTCTTATAGATGAACTGCAAATTCTTCATCACAGTTCAACCCCTAAGGCACCATGCTGTTAATATCAATAACCAAACAGGATTCATGTCTCCTCAATTTCAGAGATCCCCCCCCCCCTCAATATGTTTTGGCTCTTAGTCAATTTCAAAGTATTAGATTTTTCTGCAATCACTAATATGGCTTTCTTTGAAATGTTTTCCAGTACTGTAGTTGGTATTACCATGGTTTGTTTGCTCCAGTATACTGCAAAATCCTCTTGTTTACAGGAAAATTCATGCTCCCTATATACAACTTACGGCATGGACATATTATACAGTAAACCATGTATTCTGTATAACAAATATTGTCATGGGCAATTCTGTAATTTCACTTGCTATGTGGGTCTATAACCTCAGTTGTACTACAACTGTGTTTACAAGCTTTACAGTGTCTGCACAAAAAAACCTTCTTTGGCTACACATTCCTGAATTAAATGAGTTCCTGAAAGCATTACTTTATATTTGTTTGTTTGTATGATATCTTTAAAGTGTTCGCAGTGTGCGAAATTGTGTTGTCGATGGCAGTTTTCCAGTCTTTTAACTAATTGCCTAATTTCCCTGTCTGATTCCAATGCTACTTCTTTTAAAATATGTTTCAATTAATTACCTCTTATACTCTATTTAGTGAGACAGAGATATTTTCTGTGTGAAATAAATATTAATTTTTAAAAGTATTTTGATAATTTCTGAATATTTTACGTACAAATGAATCGAGTGCACATTAATTCAGGGAGATGTCCAAACAGCAACTGATAGGAAGTGCCTCCCTAGTTGCTTCCCATCAGAATACAATCTAATCATTTTAAAAATGAGTACTGTATGCAAATATTTTCCTGTATGTATGTGGTATTTGTACAGCATAAATCTAACCAGAGCAGTACAGGATGAAAGGTAAGCATACAGCCAATAGAGGATACAACAGCTATCTGGATTCAGGCTGCAGAAGTGTGCTGTTACTGCAATGTGATGTAGCTTCTTTAAAGAAGTGTGTCTTCAACTCCTTCCTGAATTGCAGCAGTGTTGGGGTGGTCCTAATGTAAACTGATATGTTGTTTTTAGGCCCTCCGTGCCTGGATAGATCAGGCCTTCTGCCATTTTATTTTATTTTTTTACACTTTTTAAACTCGTCTGATTTTGTCCGGGCTACATAAGCCCTGCATTAACCCTTGTATGCTTATTTACTTGAACTTTCTCCATAGAAAAGTCAATAGTTTCTTTTCAGTAACAAGACATTCTGGAGTGCCTCACATTTATCATGAATGTTGAATGCTACAATTCTAGTGTTTTTATTAGAACTCTGTGGTAAAGATAAAGTAGAACACTTGGGAATCAGCTGACAGACTGCTGCTGCATTTGGAAGTTGATATTTCACGCTACGAGCCAGACTTTCTGGACGAGGAAGATACATACAAATTTATGGAAAAGAAGTTCCCATTTTAGCTTTCTGGAACACTGACCATGATTTCCATGACAAAACGAAACCCTAACAATTTTCATTTACTGAGGTCTCCTCCATAAGATATCCCTCCAATTCCAGCAACATGACCCTCAGGTGTGCCTCACATTTGTCATGAATATAGAATGTTAGCGCTCTAGTTGTTCATTAGAACATTTTGGGAGACTGGAGTAGAACACTGGAGAATCAACTGACATACTACTGCTGCTGTTGTAAGCACATGTTTTACTCAGCATGTGAGACTATTTTCTTACACAGATTGCAAATATATTTGTAAAATAATAAAAAATGTGCCCTCATTTTAGCTTTTGAAATACTAAACATAATTTCCATGAGAGAAAACATGTTTATGTATAGTTGGATGTGTAGTAAGGGATTTGAAGATCTGGTGATTTGGGTAATGCAAAGTATGGGACAATTCCTTTGGATCTCCTTCCCGTGGGATCTCAGAGAGAATACTATATCATTTAGCTTCTGAAAACGTACAGAACTTGATGCTTCTAAAATTACATGGCCTTGCTTCGGTAGTCCAGTTCTTGGATCTTCAGCTCCGTATCAAATATGTTGTTTTGCAAAGTTTGTCTAATCAAACACGACTGAGAACAATTATGTATGGGCAGTGTGCAATATAAATAAATACATACATACATAAATATTTACAATTGGCTGCTTAATCCCTTTTCACCTATTGTTCAAGCTTCATTATTGTTATTATTGTTGGTTCAAATGTTATCCTATCTCGAAGGAAAAACTATGAATTGGTTTCAAATCAGTTTTTGTATGCTGAACATTCCCACTCATGATAACTTTATCAGAACTATGAAAAAGCCAATTTAACTCTAAAGAGATATTTAAAAGTTTAAAATTGATTTATGGTCACCGACATTTAGATTACCTGTTAGATACATTTCATTGACCAATCTGAAAGTGTTCTGCAAAGTTTGTGGGTTGATGGATTTGGTGCAGTGTGTCATCAGAAAGGATGGTGCTGACTTTAGTGCTGGCAGGCTCCTTTTCTCTGGACCGATGAAGCAGCGTGTTTTCTAAACTGGTGAAAATAGCATTCTGCTCTGATGGGTGAGTGTCTGCTGTGCGTGGGATTGCCATCTGTAGACACAAACATAATGTTCCCTGCTGTCCACTTTTTCTTTCTGATGAACTAAACATGATATAAAAGAAAAAATAAACATCATAGAACCTTGAAATTGTACAATAAAATTAAGTTTCTCAAATGAGATGCTTACAAAAAGCAAAAGAAATACTGATAAATGGAATTAACTGTGTTCATGTGAGCACTCTCAGGCATATTTTACACTAATAATACATTTTAAGGTAAAATGTAGTAATTTGTATTTATAACCATCGAGATATACAAACACCTTTATGGATATATTTAATGATGAAAACTGTCTATCACCATGGGGACATATTCCATCTTTGCTTTTACTAATTAGCCTTTCACATGTTTTCAATGTACTTGAATATTTTAGTAAGGATTAAAAATTGTTATGTTGATTAAAAAAACATTCTTTCACCATTTGTAAAATGTGACGTTGGAGATTGAGTCTTTAAAAGCAAACCGTTTAATAAAAATTTCAATGTAAATAAATATTCTGAGAAAATGACGTGAAAGTTAGGTAGAGTGTCTGATTGCTAACCTCCTCAAAGTTCACCTAAAAAGTTAAAAGGCCCAATTGGCAAACACTGTGGAGGTGGGGGGAGGAGAATGATCAAGGGCTCTTCAGTAAGGAGTGCATATACCCAAGTGCTCCCCCCAACTATTACGTAATACAAAAGAAAGACAACTCATGCAGAGGCCACATAAAACATGAGATTCAGTGAGTTCATTGTTCAAAGACAGTGCAATTTGTATATAGTGAAGCACTTACTCTGCTATCTGAAACATGTTGCAAGAGCTGCTGAATATCCATAGATGGCTTAAATGATGTCAGTGTCTTTGCTGAATGTGACGTCATTGATAAAATATACATGAGAAGGTGGGAGTTTAAACGTATAGTTCTTGTTAATATCAAAATGTTTTCGTTGGAAACTGTGAGAAAGTTAATCACTAGTTGGGGTAGATGGTAGCCCACCACAAGTAATAATGACACTACCCTTATTAGGTCCAGTAAATGTTTTAGTAATTTAAACTCTGCTCAACCCCTGGTAGCTATAGCACAGAGTAGACAGGCTTAACTTAAGAAAATGTGTAAATCATTTAGATGAGCCAAAACAGTAAAAATAGTAATAAATTCAATTGTTTTTAAATCCCACTCCAATTTATTGAAATAGCATATATTTTAATGAAAAGAATGACACCAAAATGACAAGAATTCAATAAGGAAAACTGGAGATAACAATTTTAAAAGTTTTAATGGAAATAGGACCAAAAAGCTCGAACCGGCAACTGCAGGCAACTGGTCATGTTAGGCAGGGACAAAGGTAATTTTCAAACCTGACCACAATGGAGCTCAGGTTGGATATGAGAACCAGGTTTCTCTTGGTCGAAGAGTTACTATCGGACTTGTATATTTTCTGAGAAAATAGAATCTTCTGCAAAGCAAGGATGCAGGCTGGATCCAGAAACCAACTTGTCAACGATGGGTTGACAAAGGACAAAGTCTTGTTAATCCATCAACGAAATTGGGAAAAGTCACCCAGAAAGCTATCAATGTTGATCAGATGCTGCTTGGCATCTTGCTTAGTGAAGATTTTTACCTTCAGACTTAGGGCGTATTTACGACTTTGGCTGTCTGGGGAATGCCACCAACGTTTGGCGGTCTGACTGCCCGCTACCCAGGTGGTCTGACTGCCAGATTTCGAAGCGGGAGAATGAGACACCGCAAGACTGCTTCCAGACTACTGCCAAGATCGCAGCTCCTGCAGTGGTGAGAAAAGTGGCAGTCAATGGAGCCTGTGCCGGCATGGGCACCGCCGTCGGAATTACAAGCTGCCTTTCCGCCCACATTTTCAAGGCGGGGTCACCGCAATGAAAAGGTCAGCAGAAAGGCAGGTAAAGGGCCACACAAAAGGGCCCTGAGACATATAGACCCATTTTGAGTGTGGCCGGAGCTCATGTTGCAGACCCCATGCCAGTCATGTCGGTGCTCGCACTGTTTGCCATGCATGAATGGTGGATAGACACAGTGCGACCGACTTGCTGGCGGCACAGCAGTGTGGCCGGCATTGGCATCAGGCTCTCTCTTAGAGCTGAAGCATGCCACTGCCTTGACTGTGCCATTGCAACACCCCCTGCCCAGCAGCAAAGTTGGAATGCGCCCGTCGGGATGCCATCGGCTTGGTGGCATTCTCCCAACCACCGCCGCTGTGGGCTGGTGGTTGTCCTGCCAAAGTCATGATTAGACCTTTGGACTCCTTTCTGGAAGTCAGATTTTGTCAATTGGGGAAGGCTGCAGGCTGCAGTCGAACAGGGTTCGATGTCAATGGATGCTGGACGGCGTCAGGTGCACTGAATCGGATTTGTGGCTGTGGGTAGGAAGTTAGCTGGAGCTAAGCTCCCTCATTGGTTCAGTTTGCCAGGTTGACCCCGATCTTCTGTTGATTCTGCAGGCAAAGAGTCGTGAAAAAGTTTAGAAGTCCCTGGTTTTAGAGTCAGGCAGGAGCAGTACACTCTAGGGTTCCAGGACTTAGGAACAGCACTTTAAGGTAAGGACTCAATTCAGCAGAAGCCATCAGCAGGGTCCAGGACATGTCCAGTGGGATCTTCCAGGAAAGTGGGCTTCTTGCAGCCTTTGTGTCCCTGTAGCTGAACAGGAGGTCTGCCACCTGACCCTTGGAGTCTTCTTCTTAGTCATGGGAACACATGTGAGTAAGTCTGGCCCTTAGGGTTTTCTTCACAGGTCACATGAGCAGGTACAGTGATTCTTCTTTTTTCCAAAGTTCCAATGGTGTTCTGAAGATGGTGCCGGGGGTGCCATAATTATGTCTGACACTAGCCTGTGGGTTGGGGTGACTCCTGGCCCCTCCCTGACCAATTGGGAAAAGGTTTCTGCGGATAAGCCTACACACCTTTGAAGCAGTTCCTACGTGCCCAATTGCAAACAATTCTACAGTGTCATTCTCTTACTAAAACCACAGTGGCAGGACCTTTCTTCTCGTGTGCAGAGCTTCTGTTCCCACCCTAGAGGTGTGGCTCGTGGAAATGAGAAAACCCTCCCCTGTGGTCACTCAAAACCAATTCCAGGAGCAGATCCTCTCCCACTGGGATTGGTGCCTGGCTAGGACGAAAATAGACGGGCAGGCCCAAGTGCTAACTTTATCTGCTGGTGACAAGGTGGGTCGGTTGATGACAATTAAGTTCCTGGTGACAGCCCAGATGGTCATCCTGTCAGAGGAACAGGATACCCCCACATCCCAGCCCTTTGTCTCTGCTCTGGGAGCATGTTTAGACCTTAAGGAGCAATTCAGCTCCTAGGTGACAGTTGGAACTCATGCAAATAGGCTTCTAGAGGCTTTACACAGGCCAAAGGTAATTTTTTACAAATTCCTTTTGTAAAATATTTAGCAGAAATCTGACTTTGCAAATAAATTGGATTTGTGCTAAATATTCAAAAAAAATTAAAGAATTATTTTTTATCTGGTGATTAGTCGGAGATACCATTATTTAATTGTACTATGAACTTCCAATTCTTTACTATGGAACAGCTAGCCCTGCTACAGTTAAAATAGCTAGGCCTTTCCAATGTAAGGACATGTTTTACATGACCTAGTTTTAAATGTCATGCACCCTTCGTTACAGGAATGTACGGCTAACTTAAGGGTGACCAAATACTATTTAAAAGGAGCATTTAAGCTTGTCAAAACGACAGCTCGAATTTACAGTTTAAACCTAAACAGCCAGGCTACTTGTGGCAGGCCAGCAGTTAGGTTTTGCATTGCCATTTTAATGATGGCACAATATGTGTTTGTAGTAAATTGAATTACTGGTTGGGGTGGTGAAACCCTAGTCTAGCAGCAACCACAATTTTGTCAGGGTGAAATACAAGCAAACCCCAAATTAACCTGTGCTCAACCCTCTGGTAGCTTGGCACAAAGCAGCCATACTTAGGTTAGAGCAAAGTATAAAGTATTTATGCAGCACTTCAAACAGCAATAGAGTGGAAACACAAGAACAATCCCACACCAATTTAGAAAAATAGAGTAAAATTAAAAAAATTATTTGACACAAAAACAACAAAAATCCAATTAGTTGAATCAGAGATATCTAATTTTAAATGTTTTGTGAAACTCAAGCGCTTAGAAGCAAAAAGTGCCAACCACGGTTATTTGGTCGCATTAGACTGGGCGCAAGTCACAAGTTCAGCTGAACCGCGAAGAAGTGCAGGCAGGATACAGGACTGAGGTCTGTCCGCTGAGAAAGTACCTTGTGGGCCTGGGCATCAGGATTCGAAGTCCTTGCATTGAGGTGCGCGAGCCGGCATCAAGGAGCCGTCAAAGAGGAGCAGCGTTTCGACGTCTGGCGTTGTGATGTGTAATGCAGCTGCGGAGTCGATGACCATCAACGAGGAGCTGCATTGCGAGGCCCTGCGTCCTTGTCAAGGACGCTGGCTAAGCTTGCAGATACTTGCACTATGATGTGTCTGCGTTGGGGATGAGATGCGTCATGCCAGGCAGGTGTCAGTGTCGGGCTGCATCGGCATTGAGTGAGCCACCAGTGCTTACAAGGACTTCGCTGAGATGCGTCGACAGTGGGGACGACTTGCGTTGTGCTGGGCCTGAGTCGAAGAAGCCTGTTATGTTATTCTGGCTTTGAACAGGGTGATAACCAGCTGACCCATGGAGATTTACTGGAGTTCTGGGGCCACACAGGCAGGCTGGATTCAGCAGGGCAGCTCACAGCAGCAGAAGACTCCTGGTGCAGCAACAGCAGGCCTTGGGCAGAAAAGCAAACCTTGGCCAGCAAGAAGCTCAGCCAGGCCCACTGCACATCTGGGCAGTACTTCATTCTAGCAGTGTCATCAGGTCCAGAAGTGATCTGAAGAGTTAGGTCTGAGGGTCCTCTATTTATCCTGGGTGCCAGCTTTGGAGTGGGAGACGTTTCTAGAGCATTTCACTCCCAGAGGAGTCTGGAATTTTCTTCCTCCCTGCCCTGGCCCCACCTTGTCTGAGGGCCAAAAGACTAGTGTGAAACCGTTTGTGAGTTTGCTGAGGCAGTGTTTTTGTGATGTGCAAGTGTGGTAGGTGACAGTTTCGCCCCCCATCAAGTCAGAAATGGCCCATCCTGCCAACACCTATTCCCCCTTTGTCTCACTGTCTGGGAGCAATACACAAAGACCAACTGCCAGCAACACCAAGTCATCCCACGCCACTTGAGACTGAACTATTTTGTCTGATGCCCGATGGAGCTACCTGGTTTAGCTATAGGGGAGACGGGCCGTGGATTCCCTCCTTGGACGTCACCTACCGAGTCGGTCTTTAGACAGACTTCCTTTCGTCTCTACTGTTGTCTCTTCCCTCATCCTCCCTTTCTCACCTCCCCTTCCCCCCTCTACTACTTTTCTCTCTCCTTTCTCTCCTCTCTTAATGTATTGCTTATTTTTTGACGTAATGTGTAATTGCTGATCTTTTTCTGTTACATTGTTAAACCTTATGTAAAGCGCTCTGATACCTTCGGGTCTAGCCAGCGCTATATAAAACTCTTTAAATAAATAAAATAAATAAATGTGACCCAGGATACAGGCTGCAAGCAGCAAATGGTTAGGACAAGACAATTCCAACTTTCTAATAAAACAATTGATAGACGGAATTCTGAACAATATCAAACATTCACCCCCAATGCAGAGATCTGGGCCTAAATCCATCTTGTTTTGCTCACCATGCCATTCCAGTTTGGACTCAGCCATATGCAAATTTGGGGCATATTATCAAGAACGGCGTTAAAATTATCGCCGATTTAGCGGCAGAAAACTGCCGCTAAAGCGGCGATAATGGGCTTGATAATATGCCCTTGAGAATTCCAATAGAAGCCCATGTTGACACCAGAACATGGGCTTCTATTGGAATTCTCAAGGGCATATTATCAAGCCCATTATCGCCGCTTTAGCGGCAGTTTTCTGTCGCTAAAGCGGCGATAATTTTAACGCCGTTTCTTGATAATATGCCCCTTAGTCTTGGCCCTGCACCCCATGGGATAAGTTCAGCCAGAACTGCAAGGTCAGGTCCTCCACGGACTGGAAACAAGCATCCTTGGACCAGTTTCGGGGTATCACCCCTCATCAGCCAGGATAGCTTGACTCCAGTGGCGTGGCGAGCAGGGGACCCACGTCTGGGCATACTTTTCCCACTTAGGGCGAAAAATGCAAAAAGAACAATTTATGGATGAAATGCTAAACAATGTCAAACATTCACCCCCAGTACAGGGATCTGGGCATAAATCCATCATTTGTTTGCTCACCACGACATTCCAGTTTCGTCCCCGCCGTATGGAAATCAGTCTTGACCCTGATCCACATGGGAACAGTCCAGCCCGAACTGCAAGGTCAGGTTCTCCCCGGACTGGAAACAAGCATCCTAGGACTGGTTCTGGGGTATCACCCCTCATCAGCCATGATAGCTTGACTCCAGTGACATGGCAAGCACAGGAACCACGTCTGGGCAAGCACTGTGGTGGCAGCATAACTGTGTAGTGATCAGTAGGCTTCAGCAGATCCTATTTAACCTGTGTCACTGGAGTGAGGCCTAAGGCTCATCCAGTTGATGGTCCGCTGCTGTGTGATTAACTCAACCTTGGCCTACATTGGTTTGGTGTGTAGTGTTGTGCAGCGCATGGGTGGTGTATCTGTGCTGGGTGAATATGTGCCTGGGAAGGGTACAATGCAGGAATAATGTAATACTGTGCAGTGCGTGCATGCTAAATGCATGTGCCAGATGTATGTGAGTCTGAGTGGTACAATACATGAAGGATGTACTACTGTGGAGTGTGTATGTCGTAAATACATGTGCTGGGTGTATGTGTGCCTATGAGTGGAACAGTCCAGGAAAGATGGTGGAGTGCAGTGTGTGTGTGTATGCTGTATAGATGCACTGGGTGTCTCGTTGCCTGTGAATGATACAATACATGGAGGAACCTGAGTTCCATTTTAGGAGACCCATGCCTCCCTGGTGAAACATGAGCAGAGGAGATTGATGAAGTCCCCTAGACAGATTTGTGTATTACTACATTCCTCTAAGCTGGGTGTGGAGAGGGGAGAGTCAGGCTTCCCCTGAACTCTTCAAAGTGTGCTCTTTTTTTAGTGAGATGCCACAAGGAAGGGGCTTGGGCACATTTTAGGAAGAAGATGGGGCTGATAAGAGAATCATACAGAGAAAGGCTGGTGCTCTGGGCTACCTTTTTCCTACACAGATCACTGTGGCTGACATCAAGGTGTGAACTCTAGTCACTCTCATGGTCTGTGCTGTGGGGCTATCAGCTTTGGAGTCACTCCTGCTGTGAAAGACTGCTTTCAGGAGGAAGAGAGGGCAGAAGAGTGGGTTTTCAAAAGAAGCAGACCTGCAACATGAACTTCAAAGGCTCAGACTCTAAATCACATTTGGTGTCTGGAAATGGACTATAAGAAGGGAGGCTTGAGATCCTAAAAATTGCCATCTGTCAAGCAGCCAGACATGCTATGTGAGAAAGGGAACCTCTGCAAGACTTCTGCCTGTGACCAGGACTGGGGGCCAAGGCCTGCTATTCTCGCTGCTGGGTTAAGGGACATCACCCAGGGAAACCAAGACCACCTGCCCTGGAGCCTAGAGCACCAGTGCCTACCTGCCTGACAAGACCAGCATGCCCTATGAAGAAGAGGAGAGCGTTGAAGGGAGCAAGGTCCAGTAGAGAGTCCTGTCGAGTCGATTCCCTTTGTGAGGTGTAAGGAGATGGCTGCTACATCTATCAGGTTGTTGCCCATGTGCAGGATGAAGTTGGCGACCCTCGTATGCCAGAGGAGGGCTGCCATGAATTGAGTCATGCACATCATTGTGCCGGTCGGGCTGGAGCCCATGCATAGTAAGGAGCTGTGACCCTGAATGCTAGGAGGGACTGCTGCAAAAAGATTGCTGGGCTGTGAGGGCCATAGCACCTGTGCTGTGGTGAGCTGCGCCTCCGTATGCCAGGAGGGGCCGCCACTGCTGACTCAACTGTGCTGAACAGGCTGGATCCAGTGTATAGAGAGGACACGGTGACTCCGCATGCCAAAGGGTGGTCACCGGGAGCAGCAAGACATGTGAACTGATCGACAGCCCCCACCAGAGAAGTGAGGCTGCTGTGGAAGAACCTGCTGCACACCATCATCCTGCCGCTTTGGTGGTGTGACTGTGTGTGGGCCACGTGCAGCAAACTCACCTGATTCAGTTGCTTCCACTCCAAGCGCTCGTGGATGAGGTGAGCTCAGGAACTCCGGATGCTCCATGCCTGCAGGTGCGGGTAAGACTGATTTCGGGCCATGAAGCCCCAGGGGAACTTGCTTGCTAGTCGGTGCTGGAACACTGTTGACTTTAAAATAGAGTCAGGGTGGACACTTAAGACTCAGACTACAAGTGGGACTTGCCCTGGATGTTACCCAGAGTGAATGGGGAATAACCACAATCGCTAGGAGGTAGGAGTAATTGGGACTCGGGGGCGTCTAAAGAAACACTCGAGCTCTGACTTCAGGGGGTCTATGTAGTTGTTTGTGAATGTTGTATTTTTATTTAATGCTGTTACCGGTAGAAAGAAAATACTTCTCTTTTTTCATTAAAGTGAGTATTGGGCTGCACAAAGATTTATTGCTGCTGCGGTGGACATTTTGAGTTGTGAGCCTATGATTACTCCCCTGTATACACACCTCCCCCGGAGGGAGCAATGGACTGCTTGGACGCCGCTATTCATGAGTCAAGTGCTAAAGGGACATTTGCCCAGTTGCTCAGGATACATAGGAGCTCAGTCACTGGAACATCAGGAGTAAAAGGCCTCAACCCCCACGTTTGGGCCCAGTAGCCCCTGCTTGCCCCGTGGCCCTCTGGAAAGAGTTCTGACACTCCTCTACACAGATGAAATTATAAGACTTTGGTGAATTAACAAACATTCCCTGTAGTACTCCTGGAAGGTAGTATTAGTCACAAGTTCACCTGTCACAGCTTTGTAGGAGTACTATTGGGAATTTCATGTGATAGTTGCTATTTTACAATGCAGAGTTGTGCACAGGGTACAACACTGCATTGGGGAAAAGTTACTTAGGGCTAAACATTTTTCCCTCTGGAGAACAGCCTTCCACTGCAGCTCCATGAAGTTTGAAGGTGGCATGTTTCCTTTCTACACTAGACTCTAGCTTGTTGATAGAATACATTTCTGATGGTGGGAGTAGGCCAGAGAGTAGTTTCTGTACCCCAACAACTCACATGTTTGGGGGAGTTCACACACTCTTGGTCCCTCAACTACTGACCCAGGGTGTGGGGGCCATTAGTCATTTGATTTTCAATAACAAACCCCTGCTTGGGCGGTTGGTTTTTGAAAATCAAAAACAATTGGCATGCGTCGAAAGACACAAAGATCACCACTGAGCCAGTGATGATCTGTAGATAAGGCAGGCGGTAGTCCATCATGGTGGCAGACACAATGTCCTTGGCCACCCTGATGGACAATGGGCTGCCTGTCAGTATTTAAATAAGGTCCTTAGATTTAACAATACTGAGGCCCTGACCTTAAACTGTACAACCATATGAGATGTTTCATTTTATTTTAAAGTTAGCTTCAACACATTTCAATTCATATATATTATTTAAAATACCTTTTACATGCCTCATTGGAAGAAGGTTTGTAAAGTTTTGCCAATGTTAGTGCCATGGCATCTCCTTGAAAACACAGTCAACACGAGCCAGTTAACAAGATTGTTGATTAATACAGAAACCCCAGCCCCCTTCTCCAAATCTTTTTGAAAATTGCATTGTATATTTAGATATACATTAGAAAATTGAAAGCGAAGCAAATTAGACACTGACACTCTCCTGAACTAGTATATCCTCACAGTTCTGTGTGGAATCCCTGATATATTCCAAATAGCTGAGCAAAATAATACCCACCAGCCAAGGGTCAAGAAGAAGCTAATAGAAAGACTGACCACTGCCATCTGCAGTGAAATTCACTCAAAGAAGCAGACATCTGTAGTGGTGGGCATTGGCTTCCAGGAGGCATAAGAGAAGAAGAGGCACATACTCAGATTTGGCACCAAAGCAGCCAGCGTTCAGCAGAGGGTCCAAGTTGAAATATAAGTAATGCAGAATAAGAGCCGTGAAGTAAGGCAGAAACCAAGAACTTGGGAAAAGTCTAGTGCAATAACCAATACGTTGAAATAGATAGAAGCTAGCTATTACATTAATTAAAAACAGTTAACCAAACAATCTATGGATTTTAGAATAATTAAAAACAGTTAACCAAACAATCTATGGATTTTAGAATAATAAAGGGACACATAGAATGAGAATATGAAGAAAAAGAAATAAGAAATAGCACATGTAGCAAAAATAAGAGAAATTGTTGTTGGTCTAAGTTGACTAATGTGGATAGACAAGAGATGGAATTGCACAGTCCCTTCTAAAAGGACATACAGCAATTTCTGAGAGGTAGGAAGAGTGGAAAAATGACAAGTGTATCTTTTTTAACACTAAGAAGAGATGCCACCAATGAGTCAAACTACAGAAAAACAATGAATACCCAGAGTTCACTTTGAAAGCAAGAAAGGTAGTACAAGATTTCTTTTTAGAATTTCCAAAGGTATGAATAGAAAATATGTATAAGTTCTGATGGGTTGGTGAGTTTTATCTAACAAATGTATAGACTCATCTACTAGTGATAAATAAGGGACATGTTTTGTGTTAAGAAACTTCATTCGGTTTCATTAATTTTTTCTAACATGCATAGTAGAGCTAGATTTACTCTAGAGCTAGATTTACAAAGGGCTTGCATTGCCCTTGCATTATGCAAGGCGAAGCAAGGCAACACACAGCACTTAACTGGGATTTACTAAGCCACGCAAAGCTACCTTGCCTGGCTCTGAGTGGTTTTGTAATTTCAAGATAGCACACAGCAGTGCATTCCTCTGGCATTACTTGGCAGGGAGGCATTCCATGGGTGGAGTGTGAATGTTTCCATGCGTCCACCCATGGATCTTGGTCCATTCCCAGATTTACAAAGAGTTGTAAACCTGGGAATGTGTCAAAATGGTATGCCTTCCAGACCCAGGCGTAACAAGGAGAAATATATTCATTCCTCCCCATTACATCCTTTTTCTATGTGTGATGCATTCCGCATCACACATAGAAAAAGGAGAATGTCTTTAAGGATTGTTTTTGTGCAGGAAGGTGTCCCTTCTTTAACAAAATCAATCCTGCTTGTAACGCAGGCACGCTTGCACGTTGGTGCACAAGGTGTCTATGTTGGCGCTAAACAACACACAGTGCGCCAGCGCAAGGAGGCCGCAGAAATGCACCATATCTTTGCAAATGGTGCAGTAATTATCACTGGATGCAGCAATCATTGTCATCATTATGGGCACATTTCTGATGTCTCACTTGCATCCAACACAGGGAAGCAAGCTGCCTCGCTTCACTGCGTTGCTTGAAATGTTAGTAAATCTGCCCCTAGTTTCAAAGTGCGTATTGTCTATAATCAACCATTTCCAGCAACCAATGCTCATTAGCATAATCCAATAAAACCATGCATGTAAAATAGATAGTTATAGAAACAAAATCAGTCTAACTTCTGAAATATTCCTTCAGTTTACTTTGAAAACGAGTATTCCACAGAACCACTCCAGTCTTGCTAAGAATCATCCCTCCATGTTTTATTCAGTTCTATCTCATGAGAGGAATCTCCAGATTTAATGCTACCAAAGCTCTTGGTTTGAACACATCTGCTTAAGTGATCAGGTCTTAGATCATGTACAGCTTTCCAGATCAGAGTTAAAACATTGAAATGAATCAGTTCTTTTATTGCCAACCAGGCTAATCTTTTGTATTAATCCATCAAATGTTGAGAACATAAACAATCTTGATCACCCTATTTTGGGCTGCATGCACTTTGAAAATGTTGTACTGGGTAGCATTCAGATATATATATATATAGGCACATTAGAGATGCCTGGAGAAAACCACTACATTCATTAGAAGAATAAGGGACCATATGTATCAAGATTAGTAATTGCGATATCTTAATTCTGCATTTTACCAAATTGCAATTTGGAAATTGCAATCCCTAATGTATGAACGTTTAACATTTAAATGAGCAATTCCTAGTGGGTCTCAAATCGACCTACCTAATGAATATTAATGAGGTAGGTCACAATTTGTGACCACCAGGAATCGGTGCCATCATAGGGATGGTGGCCTGCTTAGAGCAGCAGACCACCATGTCTGACTGCTTTTTAATAAAGTAAACTTTTTTTTGTAAATTCAGCCCATTTCCCTTAAAGGAAACAGGGCTGCATTTAAAAAGAAAAGTGTATTTCTTTTTCTCTGTTGAAGAAGACGCAGTGGTCTCCTGGAACACTGCCTCCTCTTAAAAGATAGGTTGTTTTTACATTCACAAAGGGGAAGGGATCCCCAGGGGACCCCTTCCCATTTGCGGATGTGTTACCACTACGGGCCATATTATCAAGAACGGCGCAAACATTATCGCTGCTTTAGCGGCAGGAAACTGCCGCTAAAGCGGCGATAAGGGGCTTGATAATATGCCCTAGAGAATTCCAATAGAAGCCCAGGTTCTGGTGTCAAGGACATCAAACCTGGGCTTCTATTGGAATTCTATAGGGCATATTATCAAGCCCCTTGTCGCCGCTTTAGCTGCAGTTTCCTGCCGCTAAAGCGGCGATAATGTTTGCGCCGTTCTTGATAATATGGCCCTACATGTTTGCAGTTGGTAAATTATTAATGTTTTCTGACTGGAAATCAATTGCAAAACATTATTACATACAATTCTGATTAGGTATTTGTAAGGGACGCCCCTTCCGCATACCAAATCGGTTTTTGGTCACAAACCCAAATTGTGATTCAGTAACGTGTTACCGAATCCCAGTTTGGGTTCCATACATGCCAAAATGCTTTGTTGGTGTCACAAATGGGCAGATTCTGTGAATTGACACGTTTCCAAATGTAGAAAATCTTAATATTTCTATCCTAAAATGAGTAGTTTGCAATAGCGAGACTAATTTAGACAGGTTGTGAAAGTGGAAATACACTGATTAGGTAACTGCCTTTTACCAGGACCAAAGAATAGAGCTAGACAATAAGAACGCCTAAATTCCTATCAGTTTGCACAGGTTTCAGAGATAAAGTCAACTTGTTTGGCAAAAACTGTACACTACCTTTTGCGGGTACTTTTAAGCAAAGTTTCAGTTTTGCAAGCTGATGAACCTGACCCTCTCTGCAGGGTCACACCCAAACGTTTTGCCTTTGCCTTCGCTGAATTCGAATAGTTGGCCTAAGGACTCTGTGGACTTTATCACTGCTAACCAGTGCTAAAGTGCTTGTTATCACTCCCCTAAACATGATTCAATTAGCGAACAACTGATTTGCATATTTAATTTACTTATACATCCCTTGTAGTGTGGTGTACTATATACCCAGAGCCTGTAAATTAAATGCTATTAGTGGGCCTACAACACTGATTGTGCCACCCATTTAAGTAGCACCTTCAAACATCTCCCAGGCCTGCCATTTCAGCCTGAATACAGTTTTAAACTGCCAATTAAACTTGGCAATATAACCCCCTTTCTAAGCCTTAAGCTCCCCTTTTATTGCATATAGGTTACCACTAAGGTAGGCCCTAGGTAGCCCATAGGGCAGGGTGCATTGTAATAAAAGGTTGGACATGCACTTTTAAGTTTTACATGTCCTGGTAGTGGAAAACTCAGAAATTCCTTTTTCACTACTGTGAGGCCTACCAGTCGCGTAGGATAACATTGGGTTGCCTTATTACATTTAATATACGTGCTAACTTTTGATTGGGACCAGATAGCCAGATTATGTTTGGTATCTATGAAATTGTAATGGAAACTCCTCTGATTTCTTAATACTATTTTGAAAATTGCACTTTTAGAAAGATGGCATTTTCCTGCCTTTAGCCCTTTTGTGCCTGCTGCCTGTCTTGGGTCACATGACTGAGTGTAACTGACAGTAGATTTTGTGAATTCCGCCCAGACAGTCACACAATAGAGGGATTAGGTGTGCATGAATGGGCCATCTGCTGGCAGGATGGGGGGTGGAGCTGAGCACAGCCCTTCACAGAAATGACTTATCACCTCCACATTGTCACTGTAGCCAGCTTGTAGGCAGGGCAGGAGAGTCAGGAAAGTCCATGCACTTCAACGTAGAAGCCTCTAGAGACTTCTACTAACTTCAAAGGCAGAATTGGGTATAAAAATAAGACCCTCAGACCCACTCTTCAGTTCACTCCTGGAACTGTGGAAGGACTCTAAAAGGACTGCCTGCTGTTGTGACCTGCTGTGCACTCAGCAAGACTGTGTTGCTGTACATGGAAGGACTGCTTTGCTGCCTGGAGCCTGCCTTGAATCCTCAGAGGCCATTCATGCTGTTTGAGCCCTCCATCTTTACCTGTACCCAGGACTATCAGAGTGACTCTAAGGGCTGGTTTGCTGGCCTCCTGTTCAGAGCAACAGGGACATAAACGGCTCCCACCATCTTGAACCTGCCCCTAGACCCAGACTGTGTGAGTCCTGAACCCCCAAGTGGTGTCCCACCATTCCTGGACCCTTGGTTCTGGTGCTAAAGGTGCTCAGATAGGCAAAATCCCAAACTGAGGACTTGGACATTTTTTGCCTAAAAACTGCTCTGAAAACTGAGGGGAGGCTGGGACCAACCTGCTCATCTATCCACCCAAGGTGCATCGCCAGTCGGCCTGACTTCGTGGCTGCTCCCACTACGTTCTTCTCCACAGCAGCAAATCCTGTTCAGTGGTCCTTCGCTAAGGGGGTATCCGAGCCCCTGGAACTGTCTTCGGCTACAGCCTCCTGACTCATCCCACTGGAGATTTTTGACTTACAAAAAAGAGACTAAGTCCGAATGTAGAAATCTTTACCCCGGCTTTGATCCAAGGCTCTGTGATGACAAAGTGCCCTCCTCGGACACCACATGGAGCCTTACCCCGCTGAGCTTTACCTTCTCAGAACATTTTTCTCAAACTTTCTTCTAAATCCAAAGGTAAGCATTGACCAGGCCAATCCATTTCCAAGTGCTAGTTTTTACTAAAAACTTAAACAAATCATAACTCCAGTTCTACTGATTGGATGTTTGTTGTTTTGGTGTCAAAGAATTTATTAAAATTTACTCTATGTTTCTAAATTGGTGTGGGATTTTTCTTGTATTGTGTTATCACTTTATTACTGTTTTTGTGCTGCATAAATACTTTACACATCGCCTCTAAGTTTAGCCTGATGCGGTTTGTGGCAAGCTACCCAGGTTTAGGCACAGGTAAATTTAGTTACTTTTAGTGGTTCACCCTGCAAGGGGTTGTGACAGTTGCTTAACCAGAGCTCACACCCCAATCAACCAACAATCCAATTTCTCACACAAGCGTTTAATCATAGATGGGTAGCGGCCATCCATTGCTGTGCAAATTTTAAACATGACTGGGCTTTTGGTATGTTTGAGGGTTTCTCCTGACAATCCACAATAATCTGTGTACATTTTATACAGAAGAGCATGGACAGTGATTAAATAAATAAGAGGAATCATGTAGATGTTAAACAGTAAGTGGCAAAGCAAAACCTTAAAAAAACGCACAATCCAAGTGTTGGGACATAGTACTAAATTGTCCTTATTGAACAACTTGTATCCAATCTGACAAAAACTAGCAGATTCAGCTCTGTTCTCTTCCCCTTGACTCTGTTGCTGAACCCATTCTATTGCACAGCAGTGCATGGTCCTTGATGTCAAAAGCTGCTGAGGTATACACTACAATGAAAACCACATGATGCCTCTTATCTCTCAAACATAACGTTTGGTCCTTGATGTCTGGTACAGCAGTGCATCAAAATGCTCAAAAACTTGAATAGAAATCAAAAAAGATATTGCTATTCTCTAAATACTTTTGAAGTTGTTGTATCACAGTGGGTTCAGTAACTTTTGCTTTTAGCATTGCCACAACACCAAGTTAATGCAGCTCAAATCCTTCAAATCATTAACAAATAATAATCAAATTCTATCATGCAAGCATAGCATCATGGTCACTCTCACAGGTTGAAAGCTCACTGTGTTTCTGATATGCTATCTACTTTCTATTCTACCTCTAAATCTTTCACATTTCTGGTCTTGTTGTGAGTCTTGGGAACTAAGGGAAGGAGCTGAAGTGGTAGGTATCAGTAGCATGAACTGAGCTGTTATTTTTTAGACTACCACAAAGATATGATCTGTGACTACCTCTACTGTTTATACTTCTTCTTGGGCAGATTAATGCACAGTTCTCTGCACAGTTGTTTACGGCAGCACACTGTTGCAGATCCCTCTGCAAAAATACATAGCAACACTCCTTGTAAAACTCTTAGGGGTTTATTTACAAGCCCAGTGCGCTGCCGGTGCGTCACTTTTTAGAATGCACTGGCGGCGCAGTGTGCCTGCCCGTATTTACAAGGCCAAGTTACACCACCCTGCATGGCTTATCCTGGCCTTGTACATATGACCCCCTTTCACGCATTACTCTATGTGAAAGGGGTATTTCATGGCTGAAGCTGTGAGTGTTCCCACGCAAAATCCATGGAACCTGATACATTCCCAGACTTGATAGGTTTCGTAAACCTGGGAATGCGTCAGAATCCTACGCCTCCCATGGGGAGCTGTAAGGGAGGTGCAACGAGGAGAAATACATTTATTTCTCCTCGTTTTTCCTTTTTCTATATGTGCTGCATTCTGCAGCACACATACAAAGAGGAAAACACCCCTTGTGATTATTTTTGTGCAGGAAGGGGTCCTGGCCTGCACAAAAACAATCCCCCCTACAACGCAGACACCCTTGCACCATGGCGCAAGGCTGCCTGCGTTGGCGCATGGCATCCCATTGTGCGGCAGCGCAGGGGAAAAGTACGGGAATGCACCGTATCATTTCGGCCCTTTTCTTTTGACCATGGCAGTGCAGCAGGAAGACTTGCTGGGCTGTCGTGCGTCAAAATATTGAAAATGAGGCCCTAAAATAGTACATGGGGTCCTGCAATCCCAGAATAAAAGCCTGTCTCTAATTTCCTTATTACAGGTCACTTGTGACATATCTAGTCACCTGTAATAAAGAAATGACATAGGTCATCAACTGTAATAAGTTATTATTATTACAGTTGACTTCTGTTGTCACAATTACTGCTGCCCCTGCCAGCAGCCAGGGCTGAAGGCAGGTCACGGAACATAATTGTAGGAAATTGGGTTATAAGTTGTGTGGCCTGCACAAGTGATAGGTCCACAATTCTCCTTACTGGGAACCAAGAAACCTATTGTAGCACTTGACTCTCTCAGGGTAGCGCTGTAGAGCAGTCCAGGGCCTACTCAGAGGAGGAGGTGTGGGCTAGTAATCACCATTCACCGGCACGCAATAATAACACTCAATAAATGATTGTCCAGTCAGTACTTTTTCTTACGAAAAAGGGAAAGCACATTTATTACACACACACTACTAAATACTTTGCAATAATTTACAAATATGTACATTGGCAGACGGAAAATACCATATAAGACATTGCGAAATCACCTTTGATCTCCCTAAGGGGTCACACAAAAATATCAAGTGGGTCTATTGGTTTTGACAGGTTTAGGAGGAACAAACCACTTGTTCTTAAATGCAATTATCAAGAATAATAATCTTGCTAGAATGCACTTATTAGTCTTAATACAACATGTATACTGGGAGCAATAATCATTGTCATCATCATGGGGAATTAATAAAGCATTTATAATGAGCAAAACCTGTGTATGTGTATTTTTTATATATTTTCAACCATCAATCATAAAGCAGCCCCTAGAGGGCATCACATTGTAATGACATTGCATTGCAACCATACACTTGGCCCCCAGAGAGCACTTCAAGACATGCATTTCATGTAACCACATTGAGGCCTTTTAGACCATAATGACTATAACCATACATATAACCACTAGAAGGTACAGCACTCCAAACTGTAGAGGAAAAATTCCAGCCTTAGGTGTACTTGAAAATATGCTGGCAATCCTGGGAAGGTTAGTGTTTTTGAGCCCCACCTAACTTACGGTGGGGACTCCTCAAGTCCGTTTTGGGAGAAGGCTGTACACTTCCTATCGTTGTAGGTGGTGACCCCGCCATCCTGGGGCCACCACAAAGGGAGAAATATCCAGAATGAGGGAAAAACAGTCAACTATTATCCAGCCCTCAGGGCATTATGGGACACTCCTTCGGGAGCAGTGAATATTTTATTATCAGCTTTCCGCCTGAGCCGGGAGAGTTGTGGTTGTGGTTTTCTCTGCTTTTCTGCCTTTTTTTAGGGGTGCCCGGTCATACCTGGGCACCCACACTTTGCCCATGTTGGTGGGCAACCCAGGGATCCCACCCCTGGCCACCACCGCTGGCTCCCCATCCGGGCAGCACTCTTCCATGCTGTCGCTGGAGCCGGTAAGGTCTCTCTGCCTGCCCGCTCCTGTGGACAGGCGCGTCGATCTGTGGCAGTCTCCCGCTCTCCCTCATTCAAGGCACGGGGAGTTGGGAGAATGGCCACACTTTACATAGCATGATGGTGCTCCCCCATCATTTCTGGTCTGCGGGTACGGGGATGGGGTTCCGTCACCCTTGAACAGAGCGTGCCCAGCGGATGGGGTCTCCAGGTGTTTAAGAGAGTAAAGGGACGGGCCCCACGAATGCCCCTTCCCAGGGCAAACAGAGAAATATCCTTGCACCGACCCTCAGGTCCTGGCCCACCCCAGGGAAATATACAGGAGGAGACAGCGGAGTCCCACACGCTCTGTGCAAAGAAAGGTCAAAGGTCGCCAAATTAAAAAAAGCTATGACTCGGGTCCCGTTGGACTGATTTGGATGCCCGTGAGCACATTTTACTCCTGGCAGTGAGCTCTTGCCACTGGGAGGGGGGTCAGTTGCAACAAGCCTCTTCACCTATAAAGCTGTGAAGTCCTCTAGGAGCTGGTTCTCCCCGTTCCCTGCACCACCTCTCCTCATCTTGGTTTCTGTGCACAAATGTCCAGGGCTTTTCCACAACTGATCATCAGGGGGTGTAAGGGGACCAGCCCCACTGGCCCTTGGGGAGACCCGCTGTTCATGGGGTCAACTGGACAGAGTCCTTAGTCCTTTGTGGGTGTCCAGGGGTGCCTCCTTCCAGTTCTCCATGGTAGTCCCAGGATCCAGCAGTGAAGTTCAGTGAAATCTACAGGCAAGGAAGAGTCTCCCCTTTGTGCAATAGTCTTTAAAGGGGAGAGGAATCTCACCTCTCTACCTCTGTCCCAACCGTCCTGCACAGCATGCTGGTACAGTTCAAAATGGCATTATCCAGGAGTCACATCTGCTCCTGAGGTCTCAGCTCTGCCCCTCGCTGACATAAGTGCCAGGGTCTTGCACACTAAAAGTTCAAAGAGAGCCCCCCTCAGGGGTTGGCTCCAGTTGTCTGGGCACAGTCTTTTGTTCAGTGGGCTTGGGCAGGCCCATCCCTAATACAGTGGCAGCTGAGAGATTGATGCAGATCATTTCGCCCCACCCCTTTCCTCCTCAGGAGCTGGATGAAGTGCTGTTAATTGCTCCCTTTGTGTGGGGAGGTCTTTGTTCATCCTGCTGGAGAGAAATGTAATTACCTGGGCACAGCAGGGGGACAAAAGGCCTGGGCTCTGGTCCTAAGCAGAGCCAGAGAAATATGACAACTCTGGATGACCCATATAGTGTACAATTATCATTTTGGAAAGTAAAGAATTGATTTTTTTCCACAAGTTTACACCCCAATTCAAGACGTCAGTGGTCTTTGGAGGCTAAAGGGAAGCAAAACTGTACTCTAAGGCAGTTCTCTCCCTATCAGTATAATAAAGTGTCACTATAGACAAAACAGTAAATCACACAGACTTTCCCTAGTGGTGTACAGTTACATTATAAAGCCTATCACAGATCAATATCTGATCCTGCAGAGTCCCCATTGTGCCAGGTTACCTGGGTGCAGTTACTGGGCTGCGCACAACAGTAGTCCCCCATGCACAGCCCACACACTTGTGCACACGCGTATGCAACCACGTTCATGTGTAACCAGCCAAGTGCCCTTATCCTTCTTGCATTACAGTGGCCTTATCCGAAAAGGCTGACACTGGCTGTAAACACGCACATTCCGTTTGCCATGTGATTACCGTGGGTGAGACACATGAAGTGAGACTCACCCACAGTAAAAAGTCCAAAACCAGGTGGTCCAAAAAGCAAAAAGTCCAAGCGTACTGAATGGACAGAACCCAATTGCAACAATAATTAAAGCTGCAATTTAGACATGGAAAATGGGAACTAGCTTTACCTTCTCCTCATAGCTTTTTCCAAAAAGAAAAAGTCATTATCAGAAAAGAGATGTTTATGGCTACATGCCTATTTTTCCCACTCTATAGGTTATACCAGCAAAAATTTGAATATCTGCATATTTCTACACAAGCTGAGCCACAGCATTTTTAAACTTGACCTAAATTAAACAGATTCCAATTTCTCTTTGCAAAAATTTGTAGCTACTTTTTCGTGTGTTTTATTTTGCAGTATTTATTGTCCGTTTATTATTGTCTGCAATATGAAAGAGCAGTACATGAAGTATTTGAGTAGTTTGTTGCAAGCTTGATAATGTGATCATATATTATTAGGTGTGAAATACCCTCTGCCATACATTAAAAGGATATTGCAAGTGACATTGGAGTTCCATGACCTTATAAATGAACTTGGCCTTTGGCCTCATTCCTTTATATGGTCGGGTCCTCGGTGACTTGCAATTTCCTTATAATGTACAGCACAGGGCACTTTATCCAGTATATTATGTCAGCAGTCAGGCGTAGCAGTTGGCCGCTTAAATCAAGTAATTTCTGTAAGAAGCTGAATATTTTCAAACTTGAATCCATGCAATCGGTTGCAAAGACTTGCATGGAAGAAACAAGGAAGCCTGTACTATGCTTCTCTTTTTAAAAGGGAATGCCACTTGCAACCTTTTGTAGAGGAGCTATTTCACAGGAAAGAGATTTATTATTTTATGTGAGATAGAGCACCACCAAAGAAACTGATTTAAAGCTAGACAAAAGAAAATCAGTTATGTACTAGAAAAAAACCTTTGAAATATCACTAATAATCCATATAATGTATTTGGAAATGCACAGTGTGAGAAGTTGGCCTGGCATATGCTGTCCACTAATTATAGTGGGCACCTTGCACCAGTCCAAACAACCCCTTATTGGAGATAGGTTAAAGACAACCTTATTGAAAGCTATCCTAGTGGTAGCTATGGAGAGCAGCCTTCAGGCTAAGTCTTGAAGGAATGTAAAGCAGCTTGTTTTACCAGTCTATAATCTCTTGAGTGACCAAATGAAAGAGCACCACACCAGGTATATATTCAAAATATATGTATTTATTGCTAAACACACCCCTCTAGTCTCTTTATGAGGCTAGAGTTCGAAGTACATAAGTTATAAGTTATCAAATCACAGTAATAGCACAAATACACGTTTGGGCCCCAGGGGCGTACCAAACCATATACCAATAAAGTGGTATGCGAACCACGACTGAACTAGACACTAGGCCTAGAGCCTCTAGAAGTGCTTGGACCACAAGGAACCACCCAAGGTAGTGACACAGGGGACCTACGGGAGACGCGTGCAGTGTAAATACACAACCGCGATACGCCGTTGACTTCTATGGAGAAAGTCGGGATCGGGAAATTATAGAAAAGGGACACTTAAAAGAGGACTAGGACAAAACCCTTTGAGATCTAGGACTTTGAAGAGTCTCTACCCACGGGAGCACCGGAGTACTCGTGTTACCTCACCCAGGGAAGCCGGGTGCATAGGTGCCTTTCGGGGTCGGGTTTCGTCGTCGATTCGAATGGCGATCTGCTGCAAAGTGCTGCTGGCGGCCAAGAGAAAAGTGTCCGGGTGGATCCAAGAGTGGATCGGAGTTCTGAAGAACCTGAAAGCAGAGGGGACAGAGTCTGGGTCACTAGCCAGTGACCAGGAAGGCGATGGACAGATGCCCACCGATGTCGAGTGCTTCAGGTGCGTTGACGGTCGTCTTGACTCTTCAGCCACGAGGTCCAGGAGGCGTTGTCGGCGACCAGGAGCAGGATTCAGGCTGGTACACGATGTCTGTCCAGTGCTGAGGTATCGGCGACCGGATTGGACCCAACAAGCCTTGGCAACGGCAAGTCTCGAGGAAGATGCAGATCGTCGTTGGTGCAGACCAGCAAGGTCTGTGGAACTCACCCAGCAAGGGTAAGTGAGGGCAGGCCTGGAGCAACCAGGATGCCAAGTAAGAAAAGGATTGGCCTTCGTTAAGGGCTACTAGCCAACGGGCTAGCGACCGCAAAGGAGCCTCGTGACGCCGCACGTGGAGCTGGCTTACAGGACACTCGTGGAGTGGGGGCCAGTGATCTTCGGTGCAGGTGGTGCTGGAGGCTAGGGCTACTCGGAGCCCAAAGCACGACTTCTTGGGAGACGCAGAAGAGGATGCACTTGCAAATGTGCTCGGTGTCCAGGGGTCACGGTCTCAAGTCACCCACGATAGCCACGGGCCTCAGCTTTGCTGGGGACTCAGGGTAGCCTCGGGGAAGTCTGAGAATCCACCTCTGGTGATGCGATGACTTCGGCGTCCGACGGGAGCTTCAGAAATGCGAACCTTGACAGATGCTTCTTTGGTGCCTGCCAAGCAGGGGAGTCACTCCTTGACCCCAAGGGAGATTCTTCAGTCCTCTAATCTTGTCGTAGAGCGTCGAAGGTCCAGGATTCAGTTTCAGAGTTTCGTCCAGGTATAATCTAAAGTCCTAAGGACTGGGTTCCTATCTTTATACTAAAGATAGGGGTTGGACTACTCTGTGGCCCCACCTATGGGTGGGTCAGGGCAGAGGGGTGGCTACACCCCTTTCCCTTTGTCCAGTTCGCGCCAAAGCAGGGGCTGGAAGCCCCTGATCCGGTTTGAACTGGGGTATGCACAGGGACACCAAATGTGCCCCCAGTGCAGGACTTCAAAGCACACAGATGGTGCTCCCGCCCAGCCCCAATACACATTATCCTGTCTGGGGAGGTGGTCACACCTCCCTGGGACAGGAAACCTATTGTCCAGGCCTCCCCTGCCGGAGTTTCGTCCAGCAGCAGAAGGCCAGACTCGTGTCTGTGGCAGCAGCATCCATTTTGTGATGCCAGGGCTTTGGAGAGAAGTTACCGGGTTAGTCAGAGTTAACATGTCTTTCCCTCTAGAAAGGTGGAATGCTACCCCCACCGCCAGAATTGGCGGGGGGTAGTATTCCAAGATGTTTGACACCAAACACGACATGTTTAGGTGCAGCCATTCCAAAGTTAGCATTTTACCGCGAGGATATAATGCGCTTAAGAGTATATGGTCAGGCTGCACTACAAACAGCATCAGAGATGGTCTCCGAACACTGCAGAGGGGCCCTGCTCATGCAGGGGCACCCTCTCACATAGGAACCATGCACTCTGCCTTTAGGATTGATAAGGCCTGCCTTAGGAGTGACTTATAGGTTTATATGTGTGTATGTATTTAGGGATATAGGTAACCTATATCACAGTAAGGGGTGCATGCACCACCTTACCCAGGCTGCAGTAGCAGACCTGTGGTGTCAGTTTGGATGGCCTTCCAGGGGTGGCATAATACATGCTGCAGCCCCTGGTAGGCCTCTGAGGTACCTTTGCCCTTGGTACATAGTATACCATATACTAGGGACTTATAAGGGCACTCAGATTCCAATCAGAGATGTGCCTAAGGCACATGGAAACCTTTTACAGAGAAAGCAGATAGGCTGGGGCCCTGAATAGCAGGATCCCAGTCCAACTAAGTCATAAACCAGCAAAACACCATAAAAAAGTGGGGGCAACCATATAGTCAGATTCCACCTTCCTACATAACCCCCCCAAACGAAAGGAGATAAGGCTAACCTTGGCCAGTTGAGCCTTCATTGACTAAGTGGTCATATAAGGAAGCACCTGCACTAGCATGGTTGCCCCCTGTCTTATGGTCCACTAAGCAATCCGTCACCCTAAGGGTATAAGAGGGTCTCCACCATGGGGAATCACTACCTGTGGTGTGCTTAGGTACAGTACAAGGCTGGTTAGGTGTCTGAGTAGGGAAGTGAGGCCCTAGGAATGTTGGCCTCAGTTTCCTCAGATCACTGGTCACCATGTATGCCTGTCTTTCCATGACTCAGTTGCACTTTGCTCTAAGGGTCAACCTTTGGCTGCCTACAGCTGGGGGTTGGGTCCCTTTGGATGGACTACTGGAGGGACAGGGCAGGTTTGGAACCCTCAGGTCCCAGGTTTGCCCTTGCCTACCAGAGTCCTTCTGGGGGAGGTCCCTACATAAAGGCATGGGGGATCCCTCAGTGTGTAGAGGAGTTTTCACCTGGCTAGGGCTACTAGACTGGGTGCCCCATATCTGCTGATGGGGGGGTTCCTCTGGACAGGGGGCCCAGGGGGGTCCACTGACCTCCCTGACCTCTGCAGCCCTGGGCTGGCTGAGGCAGGGTAGAGAGGGGCAGGTTACCTGCTCCAGACTGGGTACCACCTTGGAAGGGTCCTCTGCGATCAGGGGTGTGGCCAGGCCAGGCCTGACTACCTCTGGGGCAGTTCCTTCACTAGGGGTAGGGTCAGTTCCCTGAGGAGGCTGACCCTTACCTACTGTCTGGAGGGAAGAAGACTTTTCTTCAACCCTTGTGCTCTCTTTTGGGGGAGAGTGGGCCATTCTTTCAGGCTCCATCTCTCCAAATTCTTGGGCTGGGGCTGTGGCCATCACAGCCCCACTAACCTTTACAGGGACGCCCAACATCCTAAGATGGGTTTGGTGTTCAACTTCAGCCCAGGCTGAAATTTCCAAATCATTGCCCATCAGGCAATCTACAGGTAAGGTGGGGGACACTGCCACTCTCTTTGGGCCTGTGACCCCCTCCCAGCTGACATTGACTATGGCCATGGGGTGATCTGTTCTGACACCATCAATGTTGGTCACCTGGTATTTAAACTCAGGTAAAAGCTGGTGAGGGGGACTAGTTTCCCTGCCACCATGGTGACACTAGCCCCTGTGTCCCTAAATGCCACAGCTTTCTGACCATTAATTATTGGCTCCAATCTGTACCTGCCCAATGCTATGGGACCCATGGTAAAGGTGGCAAATCCTATACCACCATCAGAGTCAGTGGAGTCTGTTGAGGAGTCCCTGTCTAAACTAGGGCCCACCTCTGTTCCTCTTGCAAAAGCACCTAACTTTTTGGGTGCACTACTCCCAACTGGAGGATTACTACTGGTAGTACCAGGAGGGGTGGTAGTAGTTGTGGGAGGAACATTTTCTTTATTGCCAATCCTGGGGCAACTGGGGTCAGTTTTCCAGTGCCCAGGCTTTTACAGACATGGCAATATGGTTTCTTTTCAGGAGAGGAAGGAGTTTGGGACCCACCCCCAGAAGAGGAATTTTGGGGCCCTGTAGGGGACTTATCCTTAGATTTATCCCCACCTTTCTCTTGGGACTTAGTAGAATCTTTCTTCTGGTCACCACCCTGATTTCTAGTTTTTACTCTGGTTCTGACCCATTTGTCTGCCTTCTTTCCCAATTCTTGGGGAGAGGTCAGATCAGAGTCCACCAGATACTGGTGCAAAAGCTGGTTTTGACAATTATTAAGGATCTGCTCCCTCATAATCAAATTGTACAATCCTAAAAAGTCATGCACTTTGTTGCCATGTATCCAACCTTCCAGAGCCTTGGCAGAACAATCCACATAGTCTACCCAGTCTTGAGTCTGTGCTTTTTGGGTGTCTCTGAACTTCAACCTGTACTGTTCAGTGGTTAGGCCAAACCCATCAATAAGAGCACTCTTCAAGACCTTGTAATTATCAGCATCCTCCTCTCTAACAGTGAGGAGCTTATCTCTACCTTTGTCAGCAAAGGCGAGCCACAAGATTGCTGCCCACTGCTCCTGAGGGACCTTCTGTACTTTACAGGCCCTCTCTAATGCAGTTATCCATTTGTGGATATCATCCCCACTCTGGTAGGGAGGGACAATCTTGTTTAGGTTTCTATGGTCATAAGACCTGTCCCTATCTCTAGGGATATTGCTGCCACCATGGGACTCTAGTCCCAACTTTCTTCTCTCTCTAAAGAGATCTAGGGATTCCCTGTCTATGGCTAGTTGCTTCTTTTTGAGTTGAAGCTGAGCTTCCTCATATAGAACCAGCCTCTTTCTTCTCTCATGGGAGGATTCCCTCCTATGAGATGAGACAGAGCTCCCTATGGAGGTGCCAGAGTGGTTAGACTCCTGAGAAGAAGATCTAGACCTTCTGGGCACACTCACAATCCTTCCTGGGGGGACAAAGGGAGCATCATTCTGATCCTCCTCTTCATCTTCCTCAGGTGGGGTTGGATTATCCAGGTCAGGGCCATTGTCGCCCTCCTGGCCAGTTTCTGCGGGGGGGCTGGGGGTACTGGTACCCCTGGTCCCATCCTCATCATCTGCCCCACCCTCAGCTCCTACCCCTTCAGTCCCCAAGGGCTTACTAAGGTCATAAGCCACCAACAACTCCTTGAGGTGTTGGGTGGTGGGGCTTTGGCCTGTCCTTAATTTTCTCAAGTTGCATAAAGCTCTCAATTCCAAGAATGGGAGTGTATCATGCTTGGAGGGTGGAAGCTCAATGGCTTCCTGCAAGGATTCTTTAGATCCTACCCTTAAAGACATTACTAGTGTGGTGTGGTGTATGCACTACCTACTCTAGTGTGGCCTACTAAACTCTCTTGAGTTGTAGAAAGGGTTGTGCTATCCCTTAACACACAACTCTAAGTTCAGTAGAACTTACTGTATTCTAAGCTTAAATTATATGTACCTTAGGTACCTTTAGTGGTTTTCAGTTGATCAATTCAATTGAGATTATCTGGTAAAACAATAGCAAGCTGGAATCCCACACGCTGCACACCAATGTGAGAAGTTGGCCTGGCATATGCTGTCCACTAATTATAGTGGGCACCTTGCACCAGTCCAAACAACCCCTTATTGGAGATAGGTTAAAGACAACCTTATTGAAAGCTATCCTAGTGGTAGCTATGGAGAGCAGCCTTCAGGCTAAGTCTTGAAGGAATGTAGTTCGGGCTGGACTGTTCCCATGAGGCACAGGGTCAGACTGATTTGCATATGGCCATGTCTGAACTGGGGTGGTGGAGTGAGCTAAAGAATGATGATGGATTAAACCCAGATCACTTGACTGGGGGTGAGTGTTTGATTGGCTCAAACGTTCCGTCCATCATCTCCTTTTGTATCGCTTTGTTCGCCCTAAGTTGGCGGGGGTATGCCCAGACGTGGGTCCCTTGCTCACTTTGCCACTGGATTCAAGCAAGCCTGGCTGATGACGGCTGGAATGCCAGAAACCGGTCCTAGGATGCTTGTTTCCGGTCCAGGGAAGACATGGCTTGGCAGTTCGGGCTGGACTGTTCCCATGAGGCACAGGGTCAGACTGATTTGCATATGGCCATGTCTGAACTGGGGTGGTGGAGTGAGCTAAAGAATGATGATGGATTAAACCCAGATCAGTTGACTGGGGGTGAGTGTTTGATTGGCTCAAACGTTCCGTCCATCATCTCCTTTTGTATCGCTTTGTTCGCCCTAAGTTGGCGGGGGTATGCCCAGACGTAGGTCCCTTGCTCACTTTGCCACTGGATTCAAGCAAGCCTGGCTGATGACGGCTGGAATGCCAGAAACCGGTCCTAGGATGCTTGTTTCCGGTCCAGGGAAGACATGGCTTGGCAGTTCGGGCTGGACTGTTCCCATGAGGCACAGGGTCAGACTGATTTGCATATGGCCATGTCTGAACTGGGGTGGTGGAGTGAGCTAAAGAATGATGATGGATTAAACCCAGATCAGTTGACTGGGGGTGAGTGTTTGATTGGCTCAAACGTTCCGTCCATCATCTCCTTTTGTATCGCTTTGTTCGCCCTAAGTTGGCGGGGGTATGCCCAGACGTGGGTCCCTTGCTCACTTTGCCACTGGATTCAAGCAAGCCTGGCTGATGACGGCTGGAATGCCAGAAACCGGTCCTAGGATGCTTGTTTCCGGTCCAGGGAAGACATGGCTTGGCAGTTCGGGCTGGACTGTTCCCATGAGGCACAGGGTCAGACTGATTTGCATATGGCCATGTCTGAACTGGGGTGGTGGAGTGAGCTAAAGAATGATGATGGATTAAACCCAGATCAGTTGACTGGGGGTGAGTGTTTGATTGGCTCAAACGTTCCGTCCATCATCTCCTTTTGTATCGCTTTGAAGGAATGTAAAGCAGCTTGTTTTACCAGTCTATAATCTCTTGAGTGACCAAATGAAAGAGCACCACACCAGGTATATATTCAAAATATATGTATTTATTGCTAAACACACCCCTCTAGTCTCTTTATGAGGCTAGAGTTCGAAGTACATAAGTTATAAGTTATCAAATCACAGTAATAGCACAAATACACGTTTGGGCCCCAGGGGCGTACCAAACCATATACCAATAAAGTGGTATGCGAACCACGACTGAACTAGACACTAGGCCTAGAGCCTCTAGAAGTGCTTGGACCACAAGGAACCACCCATGGTAGTGACACAGGGGACCTACGGGAGACGCGTGCAGTGTAAATACACAACTGCGATACGCCGTTGACTTCTATGGAGAAAGTCGGGATCGGGAAATTATAGAAAAGGGACACAAAAGAGGACTAGGACAAAACCCTTTGAGATCTAGGACTTTGAAGAGTCTCTACCCACGGGAGCACCTGAGTACTCGTGTTACCTCACCCAGGGAAGCCGGGTGCATAGGTGCCTTTCGGGGTCGGGTTTCATCGTCGATTCGAATGGCGATCTGCTGCAAAGTGCTGCTGGCGGCCAAGAGAAAAGTGTCCGGGTGGATCCAAGAGTGGATCGGAGTTCTGAAGAACCTGAAAGCAGAGGGGACAGAGTCTGGGTCACTAGCCAGTGACCAGGAAGGCGATGGACAGATGCCCACCGATGTTGAGTGCTTCAGGTGCGTTGACGGTCGTCTTGACTCTTCAGCCACGAGGTCCAGGAGGCGTTGTTGGCGACCAGGAGCAGGATTCGGGCTGGTACACGATGTCTGTCGAGTGCTGAGGTGTCGGCGACCGGATTGGACCCAACAAGCCTTGGCAACGGCAAGTCTCGAGGAAGATGCAGATCGTCGATGGTGCAGACCAGCAAGGTCTGTGGAACTCACCCAGCGAGGGTAAGTGAGGGCAGACCTGGAGCAACCAGGATGCCAAGTAAGAAAAGGATTGGCCTTCGTTAAGGGCTACTAGCCAACGGGCTAGCGACCGCAAAGGAGCCTCGTGACGCCGCACGTGGAGCTGGCTTACAGGACACTCGTGGAGTGGGGGCCAGTGATCTTCGGTGCAGGTGGTGCTGGAGGCTAGGGCTACTCGGAGCCCAAAGCACGACTTCTTGGGAGACCCAGAAGAGGATGCACTTGCAAATGTGCTCGGTGTCCAGGTGTCACGGTCTCAAGTCACCCACGATAGCCACGGGCCTCAGCTTTGCTGGGGACTCAGGGTAGCCTCGGGGAAGTCTGAGAATCCACCTCTGGTGAAGCGATGACTTCGGCGTCCGACGGGAGCTTCAGAAATGCGAACCGGACAGATGCTTCTTTGGTGCCTGCCAAGCAGGGGAGTCACTCCTTGACCCCAAGGGAGATTCTTCAGTCCTCTAATCTTGTCGTAGAGCGTCGAAGGTCCAGGATTCAGTTTCAGAGTTTCGTCCAGGTATAATCTAAAGTCCTAAGGACTGGGTTCCTATCTTTATACTAAAGATAGGGGTTGGACTACTCTGTGGCCCCACCTATGGGTGGGTCAGGGCAGAGGGGTGGCTACACCCCTTTCCCTTTGTCCAGTTCGCGCCAAAGCAGGGGCTGGAAGCCCCTGATCCGGTTTGAACTGGGGTATGCACTAGGGACACCAAATGTGCCCCCAGTGCAGGACTTCAAAGCACACAGATGGTGCTCCCGCCCAGCCCCAATACACATTATCCTGTCTGGGGAGGTGGTCACACCTCCCTGGGACAGGAAACCTATTGTCCAGGCCTCCCCTGCCGGAGTTTCGTCCAGCAGCAGGAGGCCAGACTCGTGTCTGTGGCAGCAGCATCCATTTTGTGATGCCAGGGCTTTGGAGAGAAGTTACAGGGTTAGTCAGAGTTAACATGTCTTTCCCTCTAGAAGGGTGGAATGCTACCCCCGCCGCCAGAATTGGCGGGGGGGTAGTATTCCAAGATGTTTGACACCAAACACGACATGTTTAGGTGCAGCCATTCCAAAGTTAGCATTTTACCGCGAGGATATAATGCGCTTAAGAGTATATGGTCAGGCTGCACTACAAACAGCATCAGAGATGGTCTCCGAACGCTGCAGAGGGGCCCTGCTCATGCAGGGGCACCCTCTCACATAGGAACCATGCACTCTGCCTTTAGGATTGATAAGGTCTGCCTTAGGAGTGACTTATAGGTTTATATGTGTGTATGTATTTAGGGATATAGGTAACCTATATCACAGTAAGGGGTGCATGCACCACCTTACCCAGGCTGCAGTAGCAGACCTGTGGTGTCAGTTTGGATGGCCTTCCAGGGGTGGCATAATACATGCTGCAGCCCCTGGTAGGCCTCTGAGGTACCTTTGCCCTTGGTACATAGTATACCATATACTAGGGACTTATAAGGGCACTCCAGATTCCAATCAGAGATGTGCCTAAGGCACATGGAAACCTTTTTACAGAGAAAGCAGATAGGCTGGGGCCCTGAATAGCAGGATCCCAGTCCAACTAAGTCATAAACCAGCAAAACACCATAAAAAAAGTGGGGGCAACCATATAGTCAGATTTCCACCTTCCTACACACAGCACCCAAATCATACACCTGCTGATTTACTACTTGGCACAGCTGCTGGTTTACACCTTTCAGAAGTATGCCTGGAAAGCTGTCACGATTTCAGGCTCCCAGGCATACCTTTGGTACACTCTTGTAAACTTTTATATACGACAATGTGGAGGCATTTTCAACATGAGTAATTGCACAGTGTGCACAATTAGTAAGTTCACTTATAATCGCTTTCTTTGAGTGGCAAATTCTTTGCATTTTTTTCTCCACTGCTAAAATAATTTTCCCCATGAGGGACCACATCCCCTATTACTCCATATCATTTTTAGGTATGCCCTTTCCATACCCGCTTTGGAAGTGATTTACTCCTGCTGTTGGTAAATCTCTGTCCATTTTCAGGGTGGTAAGAGCTCTGGTAGCAAAACCTTCAGCAGTTTTCAAAGGGAGATGTACTTTTCATAGGAAGTGCTAACGCACTCATGAAATGAAGTGATCATTTTTCCTGTGCAGAGCCAGACCATCTGACGGAAATGGCAGACTGAGGATATCTTGCAGAGTCAACTTCGTCTAACAAATCTAATCGCATTAGTATGAATGAGAGGCCTTGAACCTGGCAGTGAGTGATATCTCGCTGGAAAGTTCAGCTCAAACGCAGAATATAAAGAATGAGGAATAGAACATCTGTTCGTAAAGGGCAGGATCTTAGAGAGACCCACTCTCTCTAGGGTTTTGGATGACAAATGTAATCAGAGTCAAGGCATAGGCAAGGGCTGCAGATTTCTCGAGCAAGAAAAAACAGACTAGATTTAGAGAGGGACAAAGAAGTCATCCTAATAGCGTTAAGAGATATAGGGGCATATTTACAAGGGAATGGAGGAGCATGGCGTTAAGCACACATTGCTAACGGGTGTTGCAGCGTAACACCCACTGCAACACCCATTACCCGCCCCTTTCATGCTAAGTATAGCGTGAAAGGGTGCCTTATTTACAAGGTGACATTAATGCCGCATTAAGTGGCCTAACGCCACCGTGTAAATAAGGCAAAGCCCTATCGACACAGGAACATCATTAAAAGTGACGTTCCTGTGGTGATAGGGTCTTGTAAATATGCCCCTTAATATTTTCAACCTTTGTGTGCATTCTTGCATCATGCTATGTCGCCTATGTCTTGAAGCAGGGGCGTAGCTGTTATTGGTGCAAGAAGTGCAATGTCGCCAGGGCCCAGTGCTCCAGGGGGCCCACTCTACCACAATAAATGCTGATTTTTAATGTCCAACGGTGAGGTAGGGAGAATTTTCTTTGGTTGCATTAGCCCCGTGGCATCCATGCTATGCCACTGTCTTGAAATCCTGTCAGTTTGTGTTTAGGGCATTGGTGGGGGTCCTAGTTTGGTTGGGAGTTAGGTGCGTCCTCTCAGAAGCAAAAGCCACATTAATTACTTATTTGCTTCGTTGTAAGTGCCGCTTCAGGTATTTCTGTTCCTTAAAGTTATATTGTCGAAATTTAATGAAGGGTGAGGAGTTTTTTGCACTGGGCAATTACAGAGTGCAGTACATTCCACCCAACTCCGAATTCCAACCCTTGCGCAAACGGTGGTTTGTGCATGAGTCAGAAGACCTCAGACCACTTATTATCAAGGCCATAGAGTGTCTATATACTATAGAGTAATATCAAACTCCATTGCTGATCCTCAAATGGCAGTTTTCAGAGTTCTCCACTTACATGTCAGCTAGGCCTGACTTTCCGTTACTAAAACCCTTGCAAATGGTGTTCAGTTTCATGAACTGCTGAGATTATGTACTTCTGACTTAAACATTTTTGAACTAGAAGGGTCGGAGAGGCTGCCCTGGAATATGAATGTAGGACAATGGGAGCATTTAAAGCCAAAACACCAGAACAAATTAAACTGTAATGATGTTACTGAGAAGTTAACTTTTTAACACAGTGGAACTATAATTTTAGTTGGGGCTGTTTAAACTCTCAAATGCCATTCTGTAATTGTGTTTATTTTTGTATTGCTAAAACTCCTTGAATTCAGGCCTCTTAAAGCACTTATTACCTACTTGGTAAAGGGAGAGAGAGAGAGATCTCCAGTGGAACCTTATAAGAGGTCACCAAGCAAAAAAAAGGTTTTAGGCATATTGAACAGCATTTCTGATGTTGTCCAGCATGGGTAAAGAAATAAAAAGAAAAAACGTTTGACGCAAACAAATGTGTCACTTTATAAGCACCCGCACCATGCATGTGCGCGCTCACAAAATGACATACTAACTTTTTAAAACATTTTAGTTACCGATCCGAGTTAAATCAGTAACTGAAAAAAAAATGCCAAGCTGGGGCACAGAAGAGATGCAGGATGTAAGAAATTGGGCAACTGGTTGACTGAGGTGTGAGCCCTGGTCAAACAACAACCACAATTCTTTTCAGGGTAAGGCACAAGCAAACCCCAAATTTACCTCTGGAAAAATAGCACCTAAAAGCATAATGCTCCAATCGCGGCTATCAGGTCATACTGGACCAGGTCAAAGTCAAAAGTTCAGGGCGACTATGATGGAGCGCGAGTCGGATACATTCCCAGATTAGTCCTACTGAAGGCTTACCTTCTCAAGTTTTGTGTCAAGAGTTCCGTTCATGTTGGGAAGGGTTGTGAGGAGCAGGGAGACCATCGTGGGCGGTTGTCGGCATGGTGTGAAAAGCAGGCTGGGCGTCGCAAATGGTTCTTCAAAGTTGTGGTCCTCCATGTGCTGTGTGGAGAGACAGGCTGGTGGTTACTCACTCTGAATTTCAGTGCGCGGTTGTGGTGTGAACTGGCCTGCTCGCAGTCGCGAAGAGCCCAAAAGCTTTATTTCAAGAGCCCATGAGCCTCACTAAGGGCCCAGGACCTGAGAGGCACCACTTGGGGGGCATGAACATACTGCAGCTGGGTCTAGGAGCTGATTGGGAAGTCTTTTATATCCCTGAGGTTCAAATCAAGAGGCCAGCAGACTAGCCCTTTGAGTCACTCTGGGGTCCTGGGTTCAAGATGAAGTTGCAGGTCCAGTTCTTCTTCCCCCAGCACAGAAGGGCAGCAGTTCCTTTAGAGGAGCAGTCCAGCAGAGTGGAAGTCCCCGTAACAGCACAACAGTCCTTCTTTCTTGCAGAGTATCCGCAGATCCAGAAGTGTACTGATGAGTGATTTCTGAGGTCTTTGTTTTATACACAGTCCTTTGCAATGGGGAGAAGCTTCTAGAGACATGCCTTTGAAGAGTACAGATCCCCTGTTTTCCTGGCCCCAGACTAGCTATAGGGGGTATGCAGCCCTTTGTGTGGAGATAGAACACAGCCTATTCAAGGGTAATTGGGGTTGACCCAGCTCCTCCCCCCATCCAGCCAGTGATGGCCCATCCAGTCACACTTAAGCCCTCTATTGTGTGTGACTGTCTAGGAGGAATACACAAAGCTCAACTGTCAGCTACAACCAGTCATGTGGCCAGAGACAGGCTGCAGGCACCAAATGGCTAAGGCAGGAAAATGGCAACTTTCTAAAAGTGTCATTTTCAGAATTTCAATTTAAAATCCAACTACACCATGTTAGAGTTTTAAATTGTGATTCCAGAGTCCCAAACATGAAGTGGTTATCTCTTCCTATTTGGAAATTACCCTTATAAAATGTAATAAGGCAACTTCAATGTTATCCTGTGGGAGAGATAGGCCTTGCAGTACTGACAAATGAATTTAAGAGTTTTTCACTACCAGGACATGTAGAATTTAAAAGTACTTGTCCTACTTTTTAAATACATTTCACCCTGTCCTTTGGGTTATCCAGGGCCTACCATAGGGGTGATTTATATGAAATAAAAAGGAAGGTTTGGGCCACGCAAAGGTTTATTTTGCCAGGTCAAAATGGCAGTTTAAACTGCACACACAAGCTCTGCAGTAGCAGGCTTAAGACATGTTTAAAGTGCTGCAGGCCCACTAGTAGCTTTTAATATACAGTCCATGGTCACATGTAATGCCACTTTACTAGGGGCTTACCAGTAAATTAAATATGCCAATTGGGTACAAGTCAATGTTATCATGTTTTAGGGAGAGAACACAAGCACATTAGCACTGGTTAGCAGTGGCAAAGGGCACAGAGTCCTAAGGCCAACAAAAACTAATTTAGCAAAAATAGAGGAGTGAAGGCAAAATGTCTGGGGATGATCTTGCAGAAAGGGCCAAGTCCAACAGGTGATGTGGACGGTGGGGGTAACAACTTAGGGAACGGAAACAACACAGGTGCAGCAGAGAAGTACATGGCGAGACAAAGCAACAGGGGGGCAGCACAGAAGCACATGGAAAGATAGATGAACATAGAGACAGGTGGAGCACAGAAGCACATGGCAAGACTCAGCAACTAGGAGATGGGGGCAGAGAAGCGCTCGGCAAGACAGAGGACTACAGAGACGGAGGCAGTTAAGCACACAAGGGAGACAGCTGGAAATCACATGCTCTCTCATAGAGTACTTAACTAAAAGGAAAAAAGAAGCATAAAAAAGAGTAGTGTAAGGACACACTAATGCATCCATGCTCCATGGGAGGGACAAACTCATGATGTGAAGGTTAAGCCCACAGAAACCATCAAATATGAAGTGAGCAAAGAAGAGTGACAATGAGGCCAAGTAATGGTAAATCAATGGTAAACAATGGCTGCACTTTAACATCCATGCTAGCTGACAAAATGTCTTACAACTGTCTTAGGCGAGATCTAAAAAGCAACTCATAGTGTGTTTCTCAGACATATGAACACCGTCACATGGGTGCTGTAAAGCCACTACCTTTGAATGTGAGTACTAGTGTTCATGCTGAGTTTGAAAGATAAACTACCAGACTGCAAATTCCAGTGTGCCTTTCAGTGGCCCAGTATTACCCAATTGGAAGCTTGTGGGATCTCCCCGTTTGTTTATGGAAGGCAATATTGTATGGATAAAATATGTTTGGCTAGGGGCACTAGGACTGGCACCCTTAGTGGTTTAAATTCAGAAATAATCCTTAGATCCTTAGGCAAGATTTCCCAGTAACAATTCCAACAATGTTTCACAGACATTAAACCTCCTTTTCAGTACCAATCCCACTTTACCAGCCACGAAACGTGAACATTAAAGTGTAGTGTTAAGCGTGCAGAAGAGCTTTAATGACAAACTAGTAGAATAAATCAGCAGTTCACAATTAAAGTTCAAAATCCTTCATGAACAAAACTTGGCTCACCTTTAGATAGCTCTGGCCATACTCAAGGCCTAACTCCAACAAAGGTGCAGGGGGTGTAGGAACGAGAATTTCCCTGCCTGATGATGAAAAATTGAGGTTGCAATAATGAGTAAAGAATCTCATATATTTGGATTATAGCTGAAACATTGGCATCACCAGAAATTAACAATAATAAAAGACTTGAGGATAATGTACCTTTTCATCCTCTTTTCTTGCCTACGAACAACCAATTCCATCCAAACTCCTTCAACAATTTCAAGCGCTAATCATTTCGTTTTTTGATGGAAAGGAGGGAACCTACAGTAGGCAGCAAACTGCATTATTCAACTTGACCTACTACCATAAAGCAGCTAGCCTGAGATACATGGTGGAATTGGAAACACAGTAAACTGGAAAAAATGGCCCTTTGAAGCCCACCTAGTAGAAGAATCCTCAATGTAAGGAATACAGTGGCTAGATAAGAAGCATAGGGGATGGAAGCTATACCCTTTCGTGTAACTAGGTAGCTAGGGCTACGCTGGGTGTGTGGGACAAACTTTCTCAGGGTAGAGTTTTTACTACTTTTCTATCCCTGATCACATGGGGGTGCTTGATAGTCAGATCCCTCTTTCAAAATTGGAAATTAAAGACTTTTGACACTTTGAAGAGGCAGTACAGCCTAACAAAACAAAAGAGGTTTAGATACCTTAAAGTTTGTCACTGGGTATTTCACCTGATGGTGAGGCTAGGGATCTCAAGAGTGCATACAGGATTCGAGATAGGGATGCTGAAGGGAGATAATGACAAACACCTGCTATTCAGTCTATATAGGATAATACTTGGTACTCACCAAATAGAAAAAACAGTGGAACAGAAGAGATGGTCCCTGAAAGAGAAAGTGTGGTATAGGATGGATTACAGAACACATAGGCCCATCCGTAATGCCAAGGGTAGGGATAACAAAGTACTGTTTATTATACACCAACAAATATTCACAAATGGAATCCAGGGAAATCACAAGAGTGATGGAGATTATGTGGGGTACAAGGCACACTGGTTAACAATTTATGCCACTGTGAGAAAACTGCTGAGCTTTGGCTACAGTATTAATAATTTGTGCTATCATTCTAGAG
The DNA here is from genome assembly GCA_963921515.1 of Calotriton arnoldi. Lineage (NCBI taxonomy): Eukaryota > Metazoa > Chordata > Amphibia > Caudata > Salamandridae > Calotriton > Calotriton arnoldi. The sequence goes on from CAWUFW010002952.1 coordinate 1,117,190, forward strand.
GGAGCTTTAGGTAATACTACTGGGGCATCTGTGTAAGGAAGAAAAACAGTTAAAGCTTCTCAGAGATAAAGAAGTGGTGATGGCTTTGGTCACAATGCTTCACACCTCTGGCTTTGTGCGGAGCCATGAGAGGATCAACAAACTTGGACTGGTTGTACCACCTCTGGAACTTCCTGTAAATGCAAAAAATTAAATGTTCACTTAAACAAAGACAGACCATATGAGGTGGACTGGAGTTTATTCATAATTTATCTGGCCTTGGAGTTTAGGCAAATGACCTGCCCTAAGTACCTTCAGGTGTTATATTTGGTGTCCCACATATGAATAAAAAAAGCTAAGTGACCTTTGATGGAACATTCTTTAGCTCCTTTGATGGTGTCAGGTATTGAACATTTAGCTTGGCTCATCTGGAGTGGGGAGTACTAGGGAGTTCATTTTTTTCATTTACCCATTGCCAGCCAATGGATGTAGGTGATGGCATATGGTTGTACATGAGAAAATAAGATTGAAAAATGTTACACATAAAAATGTTAAGCTTTTTGGATTATCATTCTCTGATAATGATTTTACTGGTTGTGTCAATGTGTTTAAAGTTCATCAAAACATTCGAATATGTTGAGCTAATAGAAAAATATTGTTATACTGGGGAAAAGTGATTCACTTAAGTGACCCTGTAATGAAAAGTCAAAAAGATATTTTCAAAAAGTGAATGTTGTTCTTGCTAGGAACTAAAAAAACACTTATTTTACACACCATGTTATCGAAATGTCTTGGAACATTATACCAGTTGTCAAATGTTAGTTGTTTTAGAGAATATTAGAAGGAAAACACAGAAAATATTGGTATCAGTAGAATCACCATCTTGTAAATTTCGTAGAGGTATGATTAATGAAGGAAGAAGAGCTATGATTTGTTGAGTGTGAACATGTGCAAAGCTCTAAAGAGATTTAGATCAATATATTTGGGGATAAGGGCTCAGTTCAAAAGACTGAGGGGTATATTCACAAGAACGTGCGCTAAACATCTCCAAAAAATGTTAACGCAACTTTACACATCGCAGTTTATCGCGGGAAAATAACCCCGTGTTAACGTGGAATTCACAACATGGCGGTACCATGCGATAGTTTGCCGAAAACGCGGCCAATGTCCGCGATATAACCACCGCGACGGAGATAAAAACACAAACCCCAACGCAAAAAAACGTGCGATGGGCCAAACCGCGATGAGGAAATCAGCGATAAGTAGCGCCAGGCCTGCAATACACACACGGCAGGCGGGAAAATCACTACAAAAGTAGAAGAAACACACAAACACAAAATAACCAACACCGAAGCACCATGGAGGCAGCCGGAGCAGGCGCAGAGGACGAGCGGAACCTCACAAGCACCCCGGACGACCAGCCTGGGACCTCGGGGACAGGGAAGGGCAAGGACAAGAAGAAGAGGAAGAGGCGGTTCGGTCCGCAGGAGAATAGGATCCTGGTCATGGAGGTGATGGAACACCATCAAGAACTGTTCGTCACCTCCAACGTGTCATTGGGCACCAAAAATGGAATATGGCGGTCCATCGTGGACAAGGTGAATGCCGTCGGAGAGCACAAGAGGTCAATGGACGAGGTCCAGAGGCGATGGATTGACATCAAGCGCAAAACCAAGGAGAAACTCGCAGGCAACCAGAAGGCAGCAATGCAGACTGGAGGTGGGAGCCCAGCGCCACAGCTGGAGCTGGATGACATGGAGGAGCTGGTGTCGACAGTCATCAGTGTGGAGACCGTGGCAGGAGTGGGGGGAGCGGACACTGCTCGACATGACACAACACAACAGCAACAGGGTGAGTAACCACCAGGTACTGGGGGACGGGGGGAGATGGCCACAATGGCACACATGCACAATCAAGCAGAGCACAGTGCACACCCACAATGACTCTGGATCATGGCCCTGATCTACAGACTGTCACAATGTACATTGCCATGCTGTCTGAATGTGAACATGTACCATGCGGCTACATACATGTGGACACATTGTAATACAGCATCTCCCCTTCACATTGCAGAGGCACCGTCAACACCTCCTGCAGAGCAGTCCCAGCCACTCTTCACTGATGACGAGGAGGACACCCCCAGCATCGACACCGAAGCCCTCCAAGACATCATTGAACTCATCCGCCAATCACCTCCAGGATCAGGGCAGCCCAGCTGCATCGAGGAGACCCCACCCACTCCACAAACCACCCAGCAGGAGGCACCCACAACCCCGCTGTCTCCCAGGACCCCCACGAACAACACATGGCCTTCCAACGCCGTGTGTTGGAGGGCCAGAGGGAGATGGCTGAGCAGGTGCGGGTGGGGTTCGACCTCATGGCTACCAAACTTGACGCCATCCATGGGTGTCTAAGTTCCATCAGGGACCACCTCCAGTCCCTAACGGACACCCACAGGCCGCTCCATGGTCTCCAACGAGCTCTGGCTGACATCGCTGGAGTCATGACTCGGAGACAAGAACACCTGTCCGCTCAGAGTGGCTCCAGCAATCTCAGCCGTGAGCTGGCACACATGCGGAGGCTCATGGAGGACATGGTGCGGATGGAGGCATAAAGGATGGCAGTCACCGCTGCACATCAGCAAAATGTAGCTGGGATCTAACATGCCCTGCAGATCCTCATCATGGCATTGCTGCCACAAGGCGTGGCGCAGATGAATGCTGCTGCTCCTACACCATCCACATCTCCGCCCCCTGGTATTTCAGTGCCTCACAGTGCGGCCGACAATTCACCTCCGGGCCCTGATGTGTCAGTGGCACATAGTGCCGCAGCCGGAATTGCACCACCCACAGGTGAGGCAGAGCACACATCCGAGGACGTGGATGGGATTGAGATCAGAAGGAGGCACTAGCATTCATTTCCGCCACCTGGCCTGTTGCTGCTTGGTGCCGCACATGGCCCCATGACCTTCCACTGACCCCCGATACACTCTGCTGCACTCACCTTGGACCACGACATGGACTGCCATATCCTGTTTGGTGACCAATGACACGTCGACCAGACTGCGGACTGTACTCTTCCTCTTCCGCTGTACGTGTCATTCCCCGATGGACTCTGGCTGGCCCTCCATGGGCCCATATTGTGAAGAGGGGTTGGCATGGCCCTGTACTGCTCCAGCTGCAAAACTCCACTGGATGTGCATTAAACATTCAGAAACGCACTGCTGTGTCATGTCTTTCATCATTCAAGTATGAATGTGTGGATGAATGTAGGGTCAGTGACTCCCCCTAACGTCAATGATGCTCATCTAGTGGGATTCCAGTCACAGTGTGCTACATTGCCGATTGCGTTCCGGGTGCCGTAGACACTACAACAGGGACACAAGCATTAGTCACTTCCTTGTCCGGACATGGACTGAACCACGCCCAGAGCCCCTGAGTCATTGTTGCACGCCCTGCGATGGTCCGGCGTACGCCAGGCCAGACCACTCCACTTACGCTCCGAGGGGGGCCACATAGCTACATGTCGCAGGTTTACACGCTAGTGGTCTGCAGGTCACTGGTCTAGTTGTCAGCAGGTCACGGCCACTCCCTGAGGGCAGGTTTGCACACACCCCACACCCATCCGGCACAGGCGTCACAGGCCATGTGACCCCGCCAATATAAGGGGCCGACAATGTCACATTCCCCACTGCCGGAGGTGACTGGATGATGGACGTTCCATGATTCTCAATCATAAAGGGCCCATGAGTTGTTGCGCACAGTGTTAGTCGCACCCGAAGCCATGCGGCCGTCACGGGCCTACCACCACGTGGCGCTGACTGGGGTTGCACAGGGTTAGTGGCACCCGAAGCCTTGCGGCCGTCACGGGCCTACCACCACGTGGCGCTGACTGGGGTTGCACAGGGTTAGTGGCACCGAAATTGCTGAGCGGGTGTGCAGCCTGCGCTGATGACGTGTGCACTGATGTGGTCTGTGCCATTGATGCCTCAGGACTCAGCGTCATGTGTGGGACCTGCTGGGCCGCGGTGCGGGTCCGCATGATGTGGAGCATGCCATGGTGGCAGGACCGGGACCTGGAGCTTGCACGGGCACGTGGTGTGCCCACTGGTGGAAACACCGTTGGCAGCAGGTGAGCAGTGGGGCCTGGGTGCGCAAGGTCGGACAGCCAGCGCTGGCCGGCGGGAGGGGATAGGGTGCGGCTGCATGTGTGCGCAGGGACGGACAGGCGTTGTTGCCGTGTGCAGTGAGATGGACTCTGCCATGATTGACTCTGGCCTCAATTACAGATTGCAGACCTGGTGGCTTGCAGTGTATACCGGCTCATGGTTGGAGACACACCGGTGGCAGCAGGTGAGCAGTGGTGCCTGGGTGCGCGGGGGCAGTGCCCCTCCCTCTCTCTCTCTCTCTTTCCCTTCCTTTCCTTCTCTCTCTCTCTCTCTCCCTTCCTTTCCTTCTCTCTCTCTCTCTCTCTCTCTCTCTTTTCCTTTCCTTCTCTCTCTCTCCCTTCCTTTCCTTCTCTCTCTCTCTCTCTCCCTTCCTTTCTTTCTCTCTCTCTCTCTCTCCCTTCCTTTCCTTCTCTCTCTCTCTCTCTCTTCCTTTCCTTCTCTCTCTCTCCCTTCCTTTCCTTCTCTCTCTCTCTCTCTCTTCCTTTCCTTCTCTCTCTCTCTCTCTCCCTTCCTTTCCTTCTCTCTCTCTCTCTCTCTCTTCCTTTCCTTCTCGCTCTCTCTCTCTCTCCCTTCCTTTCGTTCTCTCTCTCTTCCTTTCCTCTCTCTCTCTCTCTCTCTCTCTCTCTCTCCCTTCCTTTCCTTCTCTCTCTCTCTCTCTCTCCCTTTCTTTCTTTCTCTCTCTCTTTCTCTCTCTGCCTTTCTTTCATTCTCTGTTTCTCTGTGTCTCGCTCCTTTGATGTGCGCATGACACACGTTCTGATTTTGTGCTTTATTTTTCAGGCTGTGACATCAAGATTGTCCCGGACGGACCCGACAGGAGTCTTCCGCATTGGTGTTTTGTGTTGTATTTCAATAAGGTTTTTGGTTGTTACTTCAATGATGAGTGACTGTTTCTCGTTCTTCTGACCACTCATGTGTGTGTCTTTTTGTCATTGTGCGACATCATGCGCTTTTTGTGGCTCTTGTGTCGTGCACGGTATGTGTTTGTCCGGAGGAGTGGGGTCCGGGGGGGGGGAGGCTGGGAGTGGTGGCGGTGGCGGTGGGTGTTGTGGCCCTCTTGGGTCTCCGAGCTGCATGATCATTGGCTCCATGGCATCTGTGGATCGTCCGATGTGGCTCTGGGCTGGGCTCCCTTTCGTACTGCAGGTAGTCGTCCTGCTTAACACCAGCAGAAGGCAGGTGTTAATTCCCTGCTGCTACCGCGGCTTATCGCCTGTTTTTGGTTCTCATCGCAGATCTGGCAGTTCGTTGTGAAAGTGGTGTTGTGGTGTTTTCGTGAGTTTTTGCACGGGAACGCCTACTCTGCATCTCATTAGGGTTAGTTGGTGGTGTCATCCGTGGAGATAAATTTTGCAGCAGTTATCGCGGGAATACTGGCGATGTCTGCAGTTTGCACCCGCTTGTGAATGGGGCGTTAAATCTATCTCCACTTTTGATGCGTTAAGGTGGCGATAACTCGGCGATAAGTCCTTGTGAATATGCCCCTGAGAAAGATGTACGCTTACTCCAATAAGTTATTGCTATGTTATGTATAGCTGTCATAGAGTGCCTCTATCATTTATTTCAGTTTCTTAAAGTCATAATTCCTTGCTATGACATCACAACAGTTGATAACAAAACTGGATATCAACTGTTGTGATGTCATAAAGGCCTTCCAGGCCAGACTGACAGACGTCCCTGAGAGCCTATCAGGGCAGCTCTGCTTGTCTGCTTTGACTGAAAGTAGAAAGCACAGCTGCAGAAGGGGGAAGAAAGGCAGGAATGTAGTGAGTTTTGCTTTTGGATAGCAGGTAAGATATTTATTTTTCATATTTGCGTCAGGGAGGAGAGGGTATATTATGTATAGCTCTTGCATTGTCCTCTGCCTCTGTGTAGTAGTTTAAGACGAGGCAGATGAATTTGGGGGCCATAGCTTACATAAAATCATAGATGGGCAAAAAGTGAATTAAGGGGATGTTTTTCACCTCAGGGTTCTGAGTGACATCATAGACAATTTGAGCTTGGCTCTCGTTTCTGGGTCTGGTGTCTTAATGGACTAATGTGTCCACTGTAGTGGCCTGTGTTTGACCTCACGGTCACAGGTTCAAATCCCAGTGGGTCCACTCAACCTTCCATTCTTCTGAGGTTGATAAACATGGCTACCATTGAACTGGGTAACAATAAACACCTGTTACTCTGCGCCAAGATACCCTTGGGTGAACGTGCACTTTACTCAGAACCCTTAGTGAAAAACATCCCTGTAATTCACTGTTACCCATCTATCATTCTATATGTTTGCAATAAATTACTCACTTTCTAAATTCTCAGACGTAATAGCATACGTAACAACATTTTGCATTTGTGCACATGGAAACATGGATTACAAGATTACATTTGTGAGCGTTTTCTGATTGGAGACCTCACAGTTATTGTTTGGCGTTCCCTCCAAACTTATGAGTTTGCAAACATAGGCCCTGCCATAGTCATATATTTGCTGACATGGAGATTGCACCATTGAGGCAAAATTTCCATGTGAGCCAGTGTCAGATCACGATAAATGTGCTCGCTCATCACAGAGCTACAGAGTTGCAATGGCCTTTCTTTATGTCCATTTACTTGTTTCTGAATTATATTCATCAATAAAACACACTTACCTTCACTTTTGGCATTTTATGATGAGAACATGCAGCTGCCTCCATTGACCTCACCTACACTCTGTCTTCTGGATAATGCATCCTTAACAAAGGAGGAATAGCGAAGGTGTTAAAAAGATCTCACGTCATCATTTCAATAGATCAGCAACTTGTTTTCTTCATGATCAAACAAGGAAACATTTTAGCACCCTTTCATGCACTCTTTGATGAGGTATTTTCTCCTACAAATCCACGCACTTTTCTTAAATTTATTGCAGAATAATATTTACGAGAACCCAGTAGAGTGTAATTTGGAAATAACCTCAAGACAATCGAACGTAAAGTATTTTTGAAGATATAAATGTACACAATTGTCTTGCGATGGTATTCTCTAGTCCATCATGAGATTGCGTCACTACCCAACATCTGTGCCTCCTTCTCTCAGTAGATTTGACATCAAATAAAACATGCAAACTAAGATTACTCTTTTTCTACTTACAGAGAAATGGATTATACTTACTTATGGTTCATTTCGTGTCAGTGCCAGAACAGTTGCAAATGAATTACCTCTATTTATTAGAACATTGGAATGTTGGGAGCTCCATTGGAAACAATGGAGTGCTCCGGGCTTCTAATAGCTGGTAGAAGCCTGGAGCTCCAACATTCCAATGTTTGCCTTTGTTCAGAGCTGTTGCTGTGAACAAAAGGCCTCACGGAGCCTGAGGGGATTTCAATCCCCACGGCTTCGTGAAGCCTTTGTTTTTCCAAATTAGGACATTCTGCCCTCTAGGGGAGGAATGTTGTAATAGCCTTAGAGCCCGCAATAGCAGGCTCTACCGGCCATTAAAGGCACGTTCCCTTGTTAAAGGCACTCGCCTTAATCTCGGGCCTTTAACGCTGGAGCAGGCGTTTAATGGCTGGTAGAGCCCGCTACAGCGGGCTATAAGGCTATAATAGATGTTCTGCCAAACTCTGTTTATGGATAATTTATAAAAACGCACACTTCTCTAGAAATTATCATGACTTGATTTGTGATGGAAGAGCATCTCCTTTTCAAGTAAATGGCTAGGAATCCACTCAGGGTTCATGTATTTCATTGTGTAATTTAATTGGTAATACTTCATCTCAAAATATAAAGCCCAGGGAAATAAACCATATAAAGCATAGTTTGTGAGAGGTTGATCTAACCATGAAAGACTCTGGGAAATGGTTATTTTCTGTTATAAGATTTACCAAATTATTTGTGACACAATCACTCTGGGCCCAGTTTACCAAAAAAAAACTAAGAAATGTCTTCTGGAAATTTAAGTTTGCATGTGGAGTAAATGTCACAATTTATTGGACTTTGCAAAGAATTGCAGTAGTACACGTGGGGCTGAATTATACATTGTGTCCTGGGGGCGCAATGGGCATGTGTGCCCACTTTGAGCAACCCCAGGCACAATGGTATTACAGAAGGGGCTGCAGATGCTTGTGCAGCCCCTTCTGTATTACTGATGGCGCTGGTGCACATGTAGCGGCAATGCTATCATGAAAAGGAATTCCCTCGTTTGCATGGGGGCGTACCCCCATGCAAATGAGGGAATCTCTTTGCCTGGTATTGCACACCATATTATAGGTGTGAGCGCAGACACAAACAGACCCTTAGGAGGCGCACTCACAGTGAGCCACAAAAAGGTGGTGCACTGTCAGTGTGAATCCTGGAGGCAGCCCTCTGAAGGGGGAGAAAGGGTATCCCATGGACCCCCCTCCAGACATGCCCTTGAAGACGGGTGCAGCCACTCCTTGCACCCTCTTGCAGGGTGATCTCTCCCCCTCTTTAAAGTGCAGGTGGCACGCTGCCTGTACAGTGAAATACAGAGCAGCTTTGAAACAGCCGCTCTGTATTTCACTGAATGCGCTGCCCTCAGGGGTATATTTTATTTGCTATAGGTGTTTGTGTATGTTTTTGTGTATGTACCCATATAGGAAAATGACTGCAGTTTATTTAATTGGTGAGATATGCTTCCAAAGGCAATTTTATAAGAATGCTAACATTGGCTCCTTAGCCCTTTCACCCAGAATGTGTCATTCCTCTGATTAGGACATTTATTAATAAACTTTTTCACACGTTAATTTACATTTAGGGCTGAAGTGAAACTAAGAAAGGCTTGGGAAGATTGCAGTATTCATTGTTCTCAGTTGAGCCAGCAACATACGACACCCTCCTAGCAGAGTCAGGTGCCCCCCCTTTCCTCTGACAAATCGACTCCCTGCCTTAAATCTAGCAGAGCAAGGAAAGTGAGCTCTTCACAAGAAGACAAGATGTGAGCTATTTTGGAATTCCCACGACATGTATTATATGAGCTTCGGTCCCCACACTGAACGGGGTGCAGGCCAACCTAGTGAAAAGAAAGGATTTCTGTCTTAAAAGTTTAATAATTGCACTCATGGGATAGAGGTCACAGTCTTGATGTGCACTGCAACTGAGCTTACTGAAAGCCCAAATAAACTGCAGCTCTGAAGGTAATCTGGTTTCTCTGAGGAAGCCCTATTTCTCCCTTGATAACTTCACTTCTATACCAAGGCTAGCAAAATAAATGTGTTGCAGGTAAAACAGCACCAAATCCACAATGCAACTTGTAAGCAGAGGACATGTGACTGAAGCCTAGTCAACAGCCCACATATATTCAAGCATTCAAAAATATCAGATGGCTAAGCATATGTACTTCTGATATTTGGATTGCCCATAGGCAGAGAATAAAGAAAACTCTGTCTCTTTGTCTAAAAAGCAAAAGAGCTGTTCCTAATATATGTCTACTGCACACATTTATTCTTACTGGAGCTGGGTAAGCAAGCTTCATAATTTACTCCTAGGCACATCAAGGGTACTTTGCCCGATGATAGAGCGCGACCTGCTTTTGGAGCCATTCACGCCAATAATATGACAGTGCAGGTAGGATTGGAGTTTAGAACATAAATATGATAGAAATGCTGAGCCTCATTAGGGGAATTTAGAATCTGAAAACTTTTAAGATTCCAGCGAATTATATCAGAAATGCGTCACATACCATTGGCAATCATATTTCATAGATTAATAGATTTTGAAACTTCTATCTGAACATATGAACTAACCTCCAGTGCAAGTCTGTCAAGGAAGTAACTACAACCACTTTGTGGCACTCAGAGATTTTCATTGTACACAAAGGGGCATATTCTCAAGGACTTATCGCTGAGTTAGCGGCACTTTATCGCAGCCAAAGTGGCGATAGATTTATCGCCCTATTCACAAGCTGGTGCTAACAGCCGATATCGCCAGTTTTCCTGCGATAGCAGCCGCCAAAAACATCGCCACGGATGACACCGGCAACTAACGCTAATGAGATGCAGAGTAGGCGTTCCCGTGCAAAAACCCGCGACAAAACCACTTCGCAACATTCTCAACGACCAGCCAGATCGGCGATAAGATCACAAAACATGCGATAAGGCGCGTTAGCAGCAGGGAATTAACACCTGCCCTTTCCTGGTATTAAGTCGGACGATAACCTGCACCAGAAATGGGAGCCCAGCCCACAGCCACACCAGAAGAACAACAGATGCCATGGAGCTACTGATCATGCAGCCGGACACCCAAGAGGACCACAACACCCACCGCCACCCCACCCAGGCCTCCCCCCACCCCGGGGCCCTACCCCGGACAAAGATATTTTACATCAACTTTACGAAATCATGAACAAAACAATTCGCCTGATGTCGCACAAGTACAACAATTAACATTCATGTGTGGTCAGAAAAAGGAGAATCATTCATTCATCTTTGAATTTCGAAACAAATTATTTTATTCAAATTTAACTCAAAACAACTATTCGGAAGAGTCATGGCGGGTCTTCTCTGGACAATCTGTAAGACACAGCCTGCAAGACAAAATTCAAGATAAGAAGGTGTGTCATGCGCTCATCAAAGGACAGAGAGAGAGAGAAAGAGAGAGAGAAAGAAAGGGAGAGAGAGAGAGAGTGAAAGAGAGGGAGAGAGAGAAAGAGAGAGAAAGGAAGAGAGGGAGAAGGAGAGAGAGTAACAAAGGAAGAGAGAGAGACAGTGAAAGGAAGAGAGGGAGAGGGAGAGAGAGTGCCGACACTGCGGACCCAGGCCTCACTGCTCACCTGCTGCCACCGGTGTGTCTCCAACCACGTGCCGGTATACACTACAGTCCACCAGGTCCCTTATCTGAAACAGAGACCAGATTTATGAATGGCAGAGTTCATATCATTGCACATGCCATCATCGCTTGGCCGCCCCTGCGCACACAGGCTGCTTCACCCCAGCCCCTCCCGCCACCCAGCGGTGCTTGCCCGCCCCTGCGCACCCAGGCCTCACTGCTCACCTTCCGCCACCAGCATGTCTCCAAGAGGGCCCACCACGTGCCGGTGCAAGCTCCAAGCCCGGGGCCCACGACCTTGGCAGCCTCCACATCATGCAGCCCCGCCCCATGGGCCACCAGGTCACACACGTGATTCTGGGTCTTGATTTCGCAATGGCAGAGATCATATCAGTGCACACGGCATCATCGCAGGCTGCACACCCGCTCAGCTCTATAGGTGCCACTAACTCTGTGAACCGTGAGGCAACGCCACGTGGCAGTAGGCCTGCGCTGCCCGCTGGCTCAGGCCTACACTGCGGTCCAGCAGGGCTCACACAAATCCTTACCAGTCCGGACCGCCAGGATGGCGCATCATCGCAGGCTGCACACCCGCTCAGCACCTAAGGTGCCCCTACCTCAGTGCACCGAAAGTCCCGTGGCGGTAGGCCCGTGCTGGCTGCAGTGTTTCCGGTGCCACCAACTCTGTGCAACGCAAGTCATGGACCCTTTCTGATTGAGTCTCGTGATATGCCAGGCGGACGCAGCCATGTCACCTCCGGCAGTGGGGAAGATCTGGGACACGTAGCGTCGTCGTCCCCCCTTCATACGTAAGCCGAGTGGGCTGGGTCGGCGTACGCCAGGCCAGCGTAGGGGTGTGAATAATTATCCCTGGGCTCTGGCTGTGGTTCATTTCTGGGCTGGACAGGAAACCAATTGATGCATGTGTCTCTGTTGCAGTGTCTGCGCCATACGGCCCGCAATCGACAATGTTGCAATGTTGCATGCACCCGGAGGGTGGCCGCGCACGAAGGGATTGTACAAAGAGCGCAAGGCCGCTCGGGCTCTTGGCTCATGCATGCCAACTATTGTGTGTGTATCGCTATTGGTGCACCATAAGCCAAAGGCCTAGCCTCAATTGCAGCGCAAAAGCCACATCACATTTCCAGAATGCAAGCAGTAAAAATCCGTATTTGTAAAGCGCAAACTACTCACCCTTACGGGTCTCAAGGCGCTGGGGGCCGTCGTGGAAATTAAGTGGGCTGTTGCCCAAAGTCACATGGTGCTGAGCTGAGCTGCCGCCGGAGCCGGGGATCGAAGCGTGAGCCCTGTGCTCCGACGTCAGCTGCCCTGGCCGCTGCACCACACCTCTCCAAGCAGTAGTCAGACTAACATTAGGGATGAAAGCTCCTTTGTCTCAATACATAAGGTGGAAGGACATCTGCACCTCCGACCTTGGTCTTGCATGCGGCAAGCACCCCCTGAGAGATATACCATAGCAGATGATGACGACTCCCACACTACGCACAGCGCTAATGAAAGACCAACATATCCACACCCCACACACAGAAGTTCTTGCTCGAGGTACTCTTGCATGGAATGCCCTTGACACTTACGTACACAACAACCCATACGTCCAAACGTTGCACACACATACGACTCATTGCTCCGAGCTGTGGCATATCATCCACATAACTGCCGCAGGTCAGAAGAGTGCCAGTGCTACGAGAGCCACCAACGCAATGGCAGAACATCCCGGGCGCATGCACAACGCCTGTCACGTGGAACTGTACCGTGACCGAATGCTGCCTGTTAGTGTCTGATGCATTGGTCTGCATGTTGTGGCCCTTGTCTTGCCTGTACTGACACGCACATGGTAATAAAGTCTACGCAACTTCACTAGTGTTCAACTGTGATGAGTGTTGATTAGAATGACAAATCGTGTGCCTCAATGAGCATTGTCCGTACACAGAGAGGGACTGACTGACGCATTTCACTTAGGGGTGAATCCCTATTGCCAGTTCCACCTCTGTGAGCCAGACATAGTGGTTGGGATAGTTGCTGATAGACCTGTGCTCTTACGTGTCTTCAGCAATGTGAGTATGGTGTCCATATTCTTGCCATGTGGATCAATGTGATCCATCACTACAGGCTGTGTCCACCCAGTTGAGTGTGAGTAGGTATGCGAAGAGATGTACTGTTGTCAAATGTGATGTGGGACACTACTTTAGGCCTGCCAACGACTTTGACATTTCATACCAAGCCCTATTTCTAACATTGCGTGGGGCAAAGTTGAGGAATTGCGCGATTGTTGTTTCAGAGCAATGAGGCCACAGCTAGTGCACACATTCCCAGTCATCTCACCTCCTATGTGTGTCACGGTCAAACATGCGCATTGCTTTCATTTCCCAGGGTGTACCTTTTTGGGCAATCAATGTCCTTACATTCATCCATACTTTCATACTTGATCGATTATGGACATGACACATCTGTGTGAATTTGAATGATTTATTCACATTCGGTGGAGTGTCGGAGCTGGAGCAGTACATGGCCATGCAAACCCCACATTACATTGTGGCCCAGGGGAGGGCCAGCCAGAGTCATTTAGGGATTGACAAGTACATCGGAAGAGGAAGAGTACAGTCCGCAGTCTGATTGCTGTGTCATTGGTATGCAAACAAAATATGGCAGTCCATGTCGAGGTCCAAGGTGAGTGTCGCAGAGTGTTTCGGGGGACAGTGGGAGATGTTGTTACAGGGCATGATGCAGAGGGCAGAACCAAGCTGAAACAGGGCATATGGCGGAGAAGAATGCTACTGGCTCCTTCTTACTACAAAGGTGGAATCACCCGCATCTTCGTCCTCTATGTCATCTGTCTGACATGTGGGTGCTGATGTTTGGTCTGCAGCACTGTGTGCCACTGACACATCAGGGGCCGGAGATGTGTGTGTAGAAGTACCAGCAGCATTCATCAGCGACTGCCTTAGTGGCAGCAGTGCGATGATGAGGATCTGCAGGGCATGGAAGATCCCAACAACTTTTCGCTGGTGTGCATCCATGTCAGCCATTCTTTCCGCATGCATCCGCTCCATGTTCTCCATTATCCTCAGCATCTGTGCCAACTCTCGGCTGACATCGCTGAGGCCACTCTGACTAGACAGTTGTTCTCCTCTCTGAGTCATGACTCCAGCGATGTCGGGCATGGATTGTTGGACATCATGGAGCGAACTGTGGGTGTCCGTTAGGGAGTGTAAGTGGTCCCTGATGGGACTTTGACACCCACGTATGTCATCTAGTTTTGTTGCCATGAGGTCGAACCCCACCCGCACCTGTTCAGCCACCTCCTTCTGGCAGTCTAACACATGGCCTTGGAATGCGATTTGTTCTTCGGTGAGGTGCTGGGAGCCAGCTGTGGTGGTGGGTGCTTCCTACTGTGTGGTCTGTGCATGGGGTGGGGTCTCCTCGATGCAGCTGGGCTGCCCTGCTCCTGGAGGTGGGTTGCCGTAGCTGTCCATGAGCTGTTGTAGGGCATCAGTGTCGAAGGTGTGGAGGTCCTCTTCATCATCACTGATGAGTTGTCTGGTCTGCTCTGCAGGAGGTGTTGATTGTCCCTCTGCAATGTGAAGGGGAGATGCATTTTAACATTGTGTTGACATGTATGTTGACGCATTGTTCAAGTTTACATACAGACTGCATGACAATGTACATTGTGACTGTTTGGGAGGAGCTGACTATTTGATGCGGGACAGTGGACATTTGAACTACATCACGGATGTGAGGTTGTACACGTACATTATCATCTCACAGTTTCCTGCTATGCCAGATGTGATTGGCAAGTTTCTACGCACAAGCGGAACCAGTTGTGTCCTCTGTTCTGTAGTGAGAGTGTTTCACTTTGTACCACATTGTCGTCAATGATGATATGCTGTTATTGCTATGTGTGTGTGCTGCATTGTGGGAGAGTCGCCCCTGCAGCTGTGATTTTGCTGCCCCTTATCCCTTTGAGGCAGTGTGCCTTTGACTTCTGTGCTTCTACAGTGCTGAGATGTTGCAGACTTGGCTAATTGTGGCTCTAGTTCGGATTTTGGACTCTTGGGCATGGTTTATCCGCAGATGTGTTGTTGACGTCAGGGGTTGTTTGTGCACGTGGATGTGTCAGAGTGTGACCTGCTCCTTTACGGATGTGTTCCACACTCAGCCACCTCAGTGTTGTGGCGTGCACCATGTCATGATAATTGGACTGCAGCCATGCTAATCGTCATGCAGTGTCACTTGCATTGTCAGTGTGGCTCACAGACACGCAGCTTTGCTGGTTTTGACATGTGTGCATGGGTTGGTTGTGAGATTGGTGCTTTGTGGGGAGGGACCCCTTTGTGCTCATAGTGGACGGGGCCTACTTGCTGTTTGTTTGTGTGCTGCAGTGTGCCTGGGGGATCAGGGACATGATCCAGAGTCATTGTGGGTGTGCAATGTGCTCTACTTAATTGTGCATGTGTGCCAATGTGCCCATCTCCCCCCATCCCCCCAGTCCTTTTTCGGTACTCACCCTGGTGCTGTTGTGTCAGGTCATGTCGAGCAGTGTCCGGACCCCCAACTCCTGCCACCGTCTCCCCACTGATGACTGTGGCCACCATTTCCTCCATCTCATCCAGCTCCTGGTGTTCCGCTGGACTGCCACCTCCAGTCTGCATTGCTGCCTGATGGTTGTCAGCGAGTTTGTTCTTGGTTTTGCGCATCGCATCATTCCAGCGCCTCTTGACCTCTCCAATTGTCCTCCTCCTCACTCCGACTGCATTCACCTTGTCCAGGATGGACTGCCATATTGCATTTTTATTTGCCAATGACACGTTGGAGGTGACGAACAGTTGTTGGGGGTGTTCTATCACCTCCGTGATGATGATCCTGTTTTCCTGCGGACTGAACCGCGTCTTCCTCGTCTTCTTCTCCTTGCCCTTCCGTGACCCAGAGGTCCCAGGCTGGTCCTCCTGGGGGCTTGTGGGGTTCTGGTCGTCCTCTGTACTTGCTCAGGCTTCCTCCATGGTGCTACGCAGTTTGAATTATTTTGTTTGTGTTTTTCGGTGCTTTTATAGTGCATTTTCCCGCATGACGCGTGGGAATTGCAGGCCTGTCGCTGGTTATCGCTGATTTTTTTATCGCGGTTGGCCACATCGCAACTTTTTCGCGTTCGTGTTTCGCGGTTTTTTGCCGTCACGGTAATTTTATCGCGGTCATTTGACGTGTTAGCGTGAGGCTATTGCATGGTACCGCCGTGTTGAGAATACAACGTTAACACGGCGTTATTTTCCCGCGATAGACTGCGATGTGCAAAGTTGCGTTAAGCTAATTTTGCGATAATTATCACACGTTCTTGAGAATATCCCCCAAAGTCTCTCCACCCTTACCCCAATCTAAAGCAGTGGAACCAGGCTCCACCCCAGAGAGTTACCACTGCCTTCTAGATATATTCCACTTTATAAAAATCATAAATGGTCTACTGTGGGAAGTTTACCAACACCCGTATCTGCCTCATGTCCTCCATCAGTGTCCTCAGAAGATCTCTGATTGAAAAACAAAAGATGTTCATGAAAGCATCCACATCGGAAGGTAATATTCACATCAAGGACAAACATTATTCTCCAGTGTGTCACTGCCTGGACTAAGGTGTGCACCTGAGTCAGTGCTTAATTTGTAAAATAATAAGTGCTGGTGCCTAAAGTGATTCTCAAAAACCCACTCCCAACAATGTTGGGATTACAAAATACCAAGGCTGCATAGTCTGAATTTCACCTCACACTCCCTGCTGCTTTAGTTAACTCCTGCAGGTTCATCCCTGCTTTCTCCTTTGTGATTGTATTTCTTTCTTTTTTTCTTCCACCTTACCGCCTTTTGTTTGTTTCTCTCTCTTGTTCTGGGTCAGAGCCTGATGAGGAAAAGTAAGTGCTTGTCCCCAAAAATGAGACTCCAGTGTTAAACTTCGGAGATGTTAGATTCACTATTCTCTCTACAACAGTTCAACAGTAGGAAAAGTGTTGGAATTCGGAGGGGTTAAATATACTATTTCTATTCCAGTCAACCCAACATTAGGGAAAGCATTGGACTTTAGAGATGCCAGATTTATTATTCCTAATCCAGTCAACGCAACAGTAGGGAAATGGTTGGACATCAGAGGGGTTACATTTACTATTCCCACTCCAAACAGTGCAAAGGTAGGAAAGCATTGGACTCAGGAGAGGTCAAATTTACTATTCCCACTCCAGTCTGTGCAATAGTTGGGAAAGCGTTGGACCCAGGAGGGGTAACATTTACTATTCCCACTTCAGTCTGTGCGACAGTAGGGAAAGTGTTGGACCCAGGGGAGGTTAAACTTACTATTTCCACCCCAGTCGGTGCAACAGTAAGGAAAGCATTGGGCTCTGGAGAGGTTAAATTTACTATTCCCACTCCAGTCTTTGATACAGTAGGGAAAGTGTTGGACTTCAGAAGTGTTAGATTTACTATTCCTAATCCAGTCTAAACAACAGTAGGAAAAGTAGTTCACTTCAAATGCATATGAATAACCCTATTGATGTAGAAAAAATATGAAACTGTTAATATAAACATTAACATAAAAAATACATAAATATATGTATTAAAAAAGAAAAACAATAAAACTTATATATAAAAAAGAAAAAAGGAAAAGAATGAAATTGCATATAATAAATTCAACTTCCCTAACTACCAAAAAGAAAAGAAAATCATTAGTAATTTCAATTAATATATAAGGAACAACTCAAATAACAAATATCATAGCCCAAACGCTCATTAAAACTTACCATGAATAAATAAAAAATGGGGAAAAAATTATAAATTGATAAAAAAAGACATAATTAATTATCAATGAATACATTATATATAAATATCACTTATTAGAAAAAAATATTTCTTTTCTTCCCAACCAACCCACCCAAAAAAAGTAAAGCACATTTGAAAATACATATTTAATATACATATAAATACTTAAATTAATAGAAAAATGAATTAAACAGTAGAAAATTACAGAATTATTAATAACCTAATTATTTTACATAATTAGAAATCAAATGGCAAATAATGTAAAATTAACATCAAATTAAATTACATGTAATCGAATGTAACTTTCCACTCTATACTCCTACTAACACAGCAGCCTGCACCTCAAATATAACTAAGATAAATCAGTATTAAACAATTGACATAATTAATAATCACTTAAATAATAAATAATTAATAATTAATTGTTAATTAATTATTACTTAATTAACCTCCCACCCTAAATCCCTACAAACCCAGCATCCCACACCTAAAATATAACTCAAATATAGCATTATTATACAATTTACATAATTAATAATCAATTACATAATAAATTAACAATGATTAATTAATTGTTAATTCATTGTTACTCAATTAACTTCCCACTCTATCCTCTTGCAAACCCAACAACCAGCTGCTACACTATAAATGACAATTATACAAATAACAGTAACAAATAAAATTAATATATTAACTAAAATATTAAAATAATTTTAAAAATACATATTACAATTATATTACTTTACAACGATTTTCTTAAAAATAATATTTACTCAAAAAATCAATATACTTGACAACAATATTATTGCATCACCTTATTTTTTAATCACAATATTTTTTGTCTGATTACTGTTGCAACATATCCCACTCAGGTCTCCCTAAAAGAAAAGATGCACCAATAGATGTACTGCAAAAGTCTTGACGAAGGCCTCTGTATTTTGAAAATGTCCTATGGAAAATGTGTGCACATCTTAAATGACCAATTAAGACCAGGATGTGTAGACACCAAAATAAAAAAGTCCCTTTCGTTACTTTCGTTTAAATGGTCAGCATATGACTGCAGTACATCCACACCTCGGCTCCTTTTAGAGGTTGCCATGCTTGGCTTTTGAATTCCGAGAGACCTAAGTAGTAACTTGGTTCCCGCTGTAAACCAACTGCAAAATGACCTCAGTGCAAATTGTATTTGTGACTGGTACTAGATGTTTTATCCGAAATATACTCCAGGCCAAAAAAGTGGAAGTGATGCACACAGACATTATTTGTATAATTTTGTTCCTTGCTATTCACACATTTTCTGCATTTTGCACTTGATTGTAATACCAAGGATAATTCTTGCTAAGTTCTTAATTTGCTTCAATTGTTGCACCAACGCCAGGGTCCTAATGGCCCAGTTAGCTTTATCTGGACATATTTAACTGGAAGTAGGCAGTGCAGGCAGTCGGCCAAGGTACTGTTTAGCAGCAGCGGCTCCTCCATGGCCATGGCGGAGGAGCGTCGTCCCACCTGCCAGCAGCCGGAAAAATAAAACGATAATAAACTCTTGTTTATTATCGTTTTATTTTCTCTCCGCGCCGAGGCCTGGGGGCGGGGCCAGAGTGGTGGCAGGCTGGAGGGGGAGTGTTGGGACTGCCTTCACTGCGCAAGTGGGTTTGACCAAGCGTCTCAGGCCTGCCAAACCCACATGCGCAGTGAAGCTTTCTCCAACCCGAACTGCATTGCTGGGTTGGAGAGAGCAGGCACAGGCTCCCAGTCTGTGTGAGAGTACAAATCATCGGCGCTCAGGCCAATCCTGATGATGCTTTCAGCAGCATGAAAGCAGTGTCAGGATTGACCGCAGTGCACTCTGAGAGCCTGTGCCTGGAGAAGCGAGGAGCGCTATGCGGCAAGCAGGTGAGTGTTGTTTTTTTTGTTTTTTTAATTTGTCTCTTCCCCCCAGTTCCCCACCTCCCCCTCGCCCCGCGCCTCTATCAACTCGTCGGCCGCTACTGATGTTTAGACATCCGCTACTGATGTTTAGACGAGATTGACCTTTAGGTTTTTTCCAATCACATTTACGCATTATTTTCAAAGCGATCGACCACTAATGGAGAGTTTCTTTTGACTTTTACATTCACTCCTCTTACTATCTGTTGGTGTAAATATACTCTAATTATGTTATTTTAATGCTCGTTGTTATTATATATATGATGCAGCTAATACAGGCTGATTCCTTTCAGCTGATAGATCTTTTAAAGCATATTTTATTTATTTACTGTTGAATTTTAAGTTGACTAACTTCATTGCCTTTGAGGGACAGCCATACACCCACCCTGCTGTAGATATGCTGAGCCTTGATGAATGACATTTTCACGATTGCCAATGGCTGTTGGTGCTAGGTTTTTGGAGAAAGTGTGCCTTAGAACAAACCTAGGAGCGTTCAAGCACTCTAAATTATGAACGGCCATTGATCTATTCTCCTTCAATTATTGAAGCTCAACAAAAAAACCACATGCACAGTGATCCCACCACATAATGTATTGGGCCTACTAGGCTGAAAAAGACAACTTGTCTGCTGTACAAATATTTAAAAAACATAATGCAGACATATCTGTGCAATACTTAGTATTCAATACAACAAAAGAAAGTAACTAAAACTAACTGAAGTTAGGTAAATTATGAATTCTAGTAAATTATTTGTGATGCATCATGAATATTTGATCGAAATAAACTGTAATATTAACAAATAAATACATATAGTCCTTAACAACTTAACTTACATGATAGTGTCTTACAAGAAACCTTTATACAAAGACACATTGTGCATACAACATAGTTAGATGAAAACCGTTATATGTCGACCTGCTATTTGTTAAGAAAAAAAATCCCCATGGTCTTTAGTTTACCATGTGTTGCATTGTGAGTTATTTTACCACGTGTTGCATTGTGAGTTATTTTAACCTATATACCTTTCCTATGGAAGTGCATGTGCTGTGTTTTCTTTTGGAGTGTTTCCCGGATTCCACATGAATGTTGATTGCGGAATATTCTTGGATGCACTCCAGTCTTCAGTTGCTGCCCTGATCTTAGGACGGTATGCTGTGCTGATCCGACTAAACTACAAAAAGAAACCTTTCTGGATTGAGTTTACTTACAACACAACGTTTAAGCCGATTAGAGCAATTCTTCTCCAAAATTTTCAGGACTGTATGATTATTATGTTTGCAAACAAACACATAATAAAGAAGAAATCTTACGTGAGATGATATTCAAGTCAGTGGGCAGAAGCCTCTGACCCAAGTTTACCTAAAAAAGGGGGTCTATGTGAGTCGTAAGTCAAACTCTCTTGATGTCCAAATCAAAACATTCTAAAATCAGAGTTCTACATTTCTTTATTTATAGAAAATATTCTAAGAGTGTGTGAGGCTCGATGCTGAACATACATCAATAGTCTATGAACTCAAAACTGGCATCATCTTGGGGAAGAATTTTTCATATGTTTCTAATAATCTAAAATACAGTGAAATACATGTTGTCACTTGTACCAGATCCAGAAGAATGATACACACATATATTTCCACTCTTTTTTATAATAATGTTGAGTGCTATTTACTTTTATAGATCATTTTAAAAGGAAGCATCTAGAATCTAGGATTCGAACGCTATATTATGTCTACCTACCAAACCTCTATACATCCAAATGTATCTCATATTTTATAGCCAGTGGGGAAAATAGAGTTAATGAGTGGAGAATTGAATGAAAGTGACATGATATATTAAACATTATGGGGCATATTCACAAGGAGCTATCGCCGAATTAACGGCACTTTATCGCAGCCAAAGTCGTGATAAATGTACCTCTCCATTCACAAGCCAGTGTTAACAGCCCACAGCACCAGTTTACCCGCGATAGCAGCCGCAAAAAACATCGCCACAGAGGACCCCCGCAAATATCGCTAATGAGATGCAGAGTAGGCGTTCCCGTGCCAAAAGCCGAGACAACATCACACCTCAACATTCACAACGACCAGCCACATCGGCGATAAGCACACAAAACAGGCGATAAGGTGCGGTAGCCGCAGGTATTTAACACCTGCCTCAAGCAGGTGTAAAGACAGACGTCTACCTACAGTAGGCAACGGAGTCCCGCACACAGCCATACCCGAAGAACAAACAACGCCATGGAGCTACTCTACATGCAGCTCGGAGCCCCAACAGGGCCACAACACCCATCGCCACCACCCCCAGGACCCGGACCCGCTCCCCCCCCCGGACCACCACAGAGGCAGCGTAGAGTAAGACAGCGGACCTACCGAAAACGCACCACTCTCACAGACCTAACGCCCGAGGAAGTCATTGCCCACTACAGGCTCAAAAGGACAACCATCCTCCGCATCCTGACCCACATCGCCCACAGGCTGACGGTCCCAACACAGCGGAGATCAAACATCCCTCCGCAGACAAAGCTGCTGGCAGTGCTGCACCTGTTGGCCTCTGGGACCTTCGAACCAACAACTGCCAGAGTCGGAGGGGTCTCACAGCCAGCCCTATCAAAGTTCATCACACCGGTCCTGGATGCCATCATCAGCTTCATACCCCAGTACCTTCACTTCCCCAACACTGCGCAGGAACAGCTGGAGACTAAGCAAGGCTTCTACGCCATAGCCGGATTCCCGGCCGTGTTGGGGGCAATCGACTGCACACATGTCCCACTTTTGCCCCCTGCGGATACTGCACACCACTACCGCAACAGGAAGCACACGCATTCCATCAATGTGCAGGCAATAGTGGACCACCGGGGAATGTTCACCAATGTCGTCGCCAACTACCCAGGCAGTGGGCATGATTCCTTCATCTTCCGACAGTCCATCATCAACCAGCGCTTCCAGGATGGCACATATGGAACGGGACTGCTCGTTGGTAAGTACCAAATCAACACACCACACATCCCACAGCCACCAACGCACGAAGCACAACTGTGGGGATGCATACGTGACCTAACCACATCCGACATGTCAAACTACACGACTACCTACCAGACACGACTACACCACTCCATGGTTATCCTGGGCTACCCCAGCACCACATACAGACTTCACAAGGCACCACAGCCACACAACAGCAGAACGTGTGGAGATGCGGAATGCAGCCATGACACATGTGAGGCACTGCTCTGCCCTCATGACCCTACCCCAGTCTCCCGCAGGTCAGCGTCCCATGGTGGTGGGCCCGTATCGGCCGCTGTGCATCCGGGGCGACTAGCCCTGTGCGACTCGAGTCATCCCCCCTTGTTGTTCTGACATTGCATGTCTGTGTGCCTGATGACTGTTGGTGTAGTTGCCAGCACATGCTACTCCCTGAGGGCTGGCTTACACTCACCCCACACACAGCCAGCACAGGCGTCAATGAATTGGTGGGCCTGCCATCACATCCTGCCGAACCAAGTATTGACACTTTTCTCCCTGCACTGTCACAGGTGATCAAGGATATGCACTCTGCCCTTGGATGATGACACCCCTCCGAGACCCGAACACACCCACCCAGAGGCAGTACAATGTGGCCCACATACGCACCAGGGGCATCGTTGAATGCACATTTGGCGTGTTGAAGTCACGTTTCAGGTGCCTGGACGGCACTGGTGGGAAGCTCCTGTACAGCCCTCACGTCGTGTGCAAGATAATCGTTGCATGTTGTGTGTTGCACAACATCTGTGTTCGCACCAGGGCCCCATGGATCCCAGTTCCAGAGGTACCGGACGATGATGGTGGTGATGGGGCAGGTGGCCCACATCCCACTGCAGCTGCGGCAGGAATGGCCCGTAGGAACTCCATCATTGACACTTACTTCTCATGAGCACGTCACATTGTGACTGTCTGTGGCATTCATGGGACAGTAGTAGATGTCCAATTGCACTGCATGTGTGAATAAAACATATTTGCAGGTCACAGGTTGGAATTGTACATTGTCATGCTACATGTCCCTGGAGTTTCAGATGTGATTTGCCATGTTGTGCACATTTTCCGAACCATTTGTGTCCTGTGTTCAGTTGTGGAGGTGTTGCTTTTTGTACCGGTATGTTGTCACTGTCGGGGTGCACTTCTGCATATGTGCTATGCTGCACGGTGGGTGTGTCGCTCCTGCGGCTCAGATTTGTCTGCCACTGGTCTCTTTCATGTGGTGTGCCTGTAGGTTCTGTTCTTCCACGGTGCGTGGATGTTGTGGTGTGCATGTTGTCCTCTGCAGTTGGCCAGGGTGCATCCGTGGTACTCCGCTGTTGATGTATTTTGTTCTGTGGCATTTTCCGTATACTGTTCTTGTGCTTTTTCCCGCATTGCGCGTGCGTATTGCTGCCCTCGCGCTGGTTGTCACTGTTTTCTTATCGAGCTTTGGCCCATCGCAGCTTTTTTCGTGTTATGGTTTGTGTTTTTATCTCCGTCAAGGTGGTTGTGTCGCGAGCATTGGCCGCGGTGTCGGCCAACTATCGCATGCTACCGCCGTGTTGTGAATTCCACGTTGTCACGGGGTTATTTTCCCGTGATAGGCCGCGATGCTGTAAGTTGCATTACGCTACTCCTGCGGTAGTTATCACACGTTCTTGTGAATATACCCCTATATTTTATGAAACCTTATGATGGAGTGTGCTGTTGCCCTGAGGGGTCTCTAGGTGCTATCCACTGACACAGTATGAAGAACAAGATAAAAGGTAAAACATAAGATTACATTCTTGAAATTAAAGGCTGAGAATTAAGAAAATAAAAAAAGGTTTTAGTAGATTTGGACAAAGAGAGCAGATTTGGAATTTTGTATAATTTCAGTGGAAATGTGTTTGAGGTAGTGTGATCTCGTAGAGAGACACAACTCCAGCCATTCCTCTGCCTGATGAAATGGGGTGAAACCAATAGATATTGCATAGCAGTGCCCGTTGCAGAATGTACAAGTAACTATTTTCATTACAAATTATGATTTCCTACACAGAGAGTGAGGTATGTATCACTAAGCATGGAGTGCAGACCGTGAGGATAATGCAGCAGTGCAGGGACCAGTGCCAATCTGTGCACTCTGAAGATTAGCCCTGCTACAAACCTCTGAATAGATTTAAAGCCGTCATGTATTTACTTTGGGGGGTGTACAAATAGAGGTTTGCCATAGCCAGTATTAGAACAAATCAGCAACGTGATGGCAATTGTCCTACCTGCAGATGATGAGAAAGGCAAGATTCCTTTCAGCATCTTGAGATGATAAATGTAAGCAGAAGAAACAGACAAGGTCAGAGAGTCAATGGGAATCAGGCCATTGATTTGAAAAGTGCCAGTAATCCTGCCAATATATGCTACTCTAAAAGGCTGCATCTCTGCCAAGACCAGAACTTCAGTTTTGTCCCAATTAAAAGTCAACCAGTTGCCAGTGCACCAGTCCATGAGTGTCAATATACATAGCCAGAATTGGTAAACTGTTTTTTTTTCAAATTTTCAATCCATCTTGGGAAAGAACTGAGTTAGTTTTTGTTGAAATTGTTTGAAAGTTGCAGGCTACAGACCTGTTGAGTCAGGCAAGATATTAAGCTTAGCTAGCCCAGTAAAGAGAGCACGTCTTTGAGGAATGCCCCAGGTTAGTTGTTTGGGAAGAAAAAGGGAGGAATGGCAGTTTGCAACAGGTCTGTTAAATCAGACTGAAATTACATGAATGTAGTGTCAGTTCTGCTAAAACTGCAAAGTTGACTAAGCAAAATGGAGCCCCCAGTGGTGTCGACTGAAAGGTCCAACTGAACCAAGGTACTAAGGCAAGTAACATTTGAAGCCATCCAAAGACTGTCGAGTACTGCAAATAAAACAGATTCTTATCTTCAGTTTGGACAGAAAAGCTACATGAAAATCATTTAGATGTTTTTGAGAGTCCAAATATCTTGCAGGTGTGTACCAACTTCAAGAAATTTATGGCAGTAGGTTAATAGAGATATCCATATACAAGTAGACAAAATCTAGGATCCAAATAACATTAATTAACAATAGAGCAGCCATTCAAATGTTAATGGTACCTCTCCCAAGGCAAAACAATAGTCCTACATATACAAGAGATGCTTCAGGATTATCTGAGAGTTTGTTGAAAGACGCAAACTGGACAAGTGTCACAAGGTGAGACAGATTTAAGTTTGGAGACTGGAGGACTGAGCCAACCATGTTTAAAAGGTTTGTGAGGGTTGCTTAAAGAAATCTTGCAAGGAATTACCTGTGAAGCAAATGATGTCAGCTTGGACAGTTTATGATCAATGGAAAAGCATCTTACCCTGATGGCTGAGCACAAAATCTAGCAAATTACCTCCAGAGTGGAGCATGCATAAGACTCCTTCTGTAGTCCTAAAAACTGTAATATGCATTTGAAGTCTGGAAATAGAATCCATTTAATTTTCAAAAGTTAAAACCTGCAAAAATAAACGTGGTGTTGGAGGACTAAATCTTAGAGGACAATGCCCCCAAAACCTATTCTGAAATATTTGAGCACAGATAGGAACAATACATATGGTCAGAGGTGAGAAGGAAGATGAGCAGATATTAGATTTCCATATAATCACACCTTAACAGATAGATTTTAGATGCAGCTATTGTATCATAGCAATGATGCCTGAAATATATCAGCATTTTCTTACTCAGGATTCCTTACAAATTTTGCCAGGTCTAATCTTGTATACTTTCTCATATGCTTACAGGGGATTTTCAGACTAATGGTTTAAAAATCTCAATTAGAGGTTTGGTTATAGCCAACAGCTCAGTTGAAAGTGAACATTTTCTAATGCAGCAAATTGTAACCTGAAGATTTGTCCTAATCTGAGAATTGACCCTGTAGACAAATACAGCAACACGCTCTTTTTCATATCATGGTGCAAAGTAGAGAAGGGGCTGACTGTCATACATTACAGGATTATGAAGTGGCTACCGTCCATCATGTCTCTATTAGCCTCAGATTAGCTTCAAAATAGCTGCAGAATCATCACTGCCAGACTCTGAGACAAGAAAGTGCATGAAGGAGCTGATGAGATGACAGGGCTTCTCCTCCTACACACCCAGTATCTGTAACTCCTTCCTGACGCAGAACAGGCATGCTCTGTCCCTCCCTCAGTTCCATAATAATCTGAAGACACAGCTCTTCGTTTACTGTTGTCTCTGTCAGTAAGAAACCAGCACCCTTATATGGAAATGTAAGCTTTTTTTCTCATTCTATAAATACACCTGTGTAAATGTATAAACGTATAGGGGCTTATTATGAGGCTGGCAGTCCTCCTGTCGCCCGCCACCGCCGTGCCGACAGGAGGACTGCCAAGCCCGTATCGTGCCCGCCCACCAGATTTCAAGTGTAATCCATGGCGGACAGGTGGTGCTGCGGCGGTCTCAAGGCAGTGGGCTGTTAGGCTCATAGGAGAGCCTAACATGCAGCCTGCCGCCATGACAGCGCCTACAGCACATTTCTACCACAGCAAGGAGGAATGGGGGTGCAATTACAGGGGTGCACAACATGTGCCCCCCGTATGCATCCCCAGGCCCAGATCCAGCAAAGGGCCCTGTTAGACCTGGCACTGTTGGCGTGGGTCTCCCTTCCATTTTTTGCTGTTGCCTCCTGTGTTTTTGCTGGTTATAGATGCTTTGGGCACTGTGCCATTGCTGTTCAGTGCCACAGTGCAAGTGCTCCCTATGTTAAATTGGTGTATGGATTAGTGATACCATGTTTGGCCTATTTGATTCACTGTCAGACCCTAGTACAGTGCACTGGTTGTGCACAGGGCTTGTGACTCAAATGCTGCTGGTGGGCTTGCAGCACTGGTTGTGCCACCCACAGAAGCAGCCTGTAAAAGTGTGTCTCAGGTCTGCCATTGCAGAGCCTGTGGGCAGTCTGGTACTGCCATGTTGACTGGGCAAGTGCACCCACTTGCCAGTCCCCAAACCTTCCCTTTTCTGCATATCAGTCACCCCTATGGTAGGCCCAAGGGCAGGGTGCATTGTAAGGATAAGGTAGGACATGCCCTGGTGTGCGTGGCATGTCCTAATAGTGAATTACAGCCATTTTCGTTTTTCACTACTGCAAGGCTACCTGTTCCCCATAGGCCAGAATGGGCAGTTTGATTATTACATCTTATAATCCTAACTGACCCAGGGAACATGGTAGAAAAACGAATTTAGTATGCCTGAACTCAGAATGATAAAATACATCTTTTAGTGAAGTTGGTTTTAACATTCTGTGTTTGAAAATACCACTTTTAGAAAGTAGGTATTTTCTTGCCTAACTATCCAAGCCTGCCTCTGCTAGGTTGTGTATTCCTTGTCTGGGATTGTGAGTGACAGGGGCTGGGGGATTCCAGGAGACAGGGTGAGTCAGCACAGGGCTGAATAGAGAGATCTGCATGGAGATGGGTGGGAGGAGTTGCACCTGGGACCTGAATAGGGCTGTGCCTTCCCTCCACAATGCTGGCTCCACCTCCTGTGGTGCGTCTGATGTCCCTGGCCTACACTGTGAAAGGAAAGAAGGAGTCTTGTCAACAAAGTGCTCCAGGACTGACCAGAACTGGTTTGGACTAGGCAAAGGCCTCTCTGCCTTCAGAGAACAAAGGGAAAATGAGTATAAAAGAGGGGACCCAAACCCCAGAAGATCAGATCACTTTGGGAAACAAGAAGAACCTTTGCTGAGGAGAGGAACCAGAGAAACTGAGGAGGAGACTATCCCTATGCTGAGTGCTGTTTGGGGGATTGGCCTGCAGTGGTTGCCTGACTGCCAAAGAAAGGAAAAAGGAACTTTGTGTGTACTTTCATCAACTTGTAAAAGATCTCCAAGGGCTTGAGAGAAGAGCTTGCCTCCTGCTGAAGTCTCAGGGACAACAGACTTCACCAACCTGCTCCCCAAGAGTCTTTCTGGAAAGTGCCTGCTACTGTGCTGGACTTTCTGAGGGACTGCGTGTCGCAAGGAGCTAGAAGCGCGACTCACGAAGGAGAAGTGTCGCCGCCGCAGCCGAAGCGCCTCGCATCGCCGAAGAAAAGGATCGACGTCGCATCAGACGCTGCCGCATCAACGGAGAAGAGTGCCGCCGCCGCTGCTGCTGTCGCATCATTGCCGAAGCGCCTCGCATCGCCGGAGAAGAGGACCGACGTCGCATCAGATGCCGCCGCATCACCGGGAAGCGTGTCTCAGGGCCTGTCGCGGGTCAGAAGAATCGTTGAGTCGCCGCACGGCCGTCGCATCGTTGCCGAAGCGCCTCGCATCGCCGGAGAAGAGGACCGACGTCGCATCAGATGCCGCCGCATCACCGGCAAGCGTGTTGCAGGGCCTGTCGCGGCTCAGAAGAATCATTGAGTCGCCGCACGGCCATCGGGCGTGCACGCATCGTGTCGCATCAAGAAGAAGACGCCATCTTTGTTCATTGCACCGGATCTTCATTGCATCACGGCGTTGCTGGTCGCATCGCCACGGAAGCACAGTAAGAAACCAACGCATCACCTCCCCACGCCGAGGAGAACCGACACATCCCCTACGCATCAGTAGGGACCCAACGCATCACCGTTCTTGCGTGTAAGGGACCGACGCATCACCTTCCCTGCAACACTTTCGTTGTATAGCGTTACGCATCCTAAGATACATTGAACTCAAAGTGTCGCATTTACTATCTAAAGAGAACTGAGCTAACTACCATTTTTGAAGTACAGTATTGTGGATTTTTGTCGTTTGTGGTCTTGTGTTAAGTCTATATACAAAATACTTATTTTTATAATACAACTGGTGTGGTGTCCATCTGTAGTGTTGTCACTTGATTACTGTATGTGTTCATAAATGCTTTACACACTGCCTCTGAGATAAGCCTGTCTGCTTGTGCCAAGCTACCAAGGGGGTGAACAGGGGTTATTTTAGGAGTGTACCCCCTTACCCTGACTAGACGCAAGGGTCCCTATTTGGTCAAAGGTACCTACCTCTGCCAACTAGAGACCCCCAAATCTAACATTGGTGGTCAGCGGTGAGGATTCTGGACTTGCATTTGTGACTCATGTACAGTGATTGGTGAACACTACTAGTGAGTGCAGACCAAAACGCGACCACATACTTTTGGTAGATTGTTTTTTCTGGGATTTTCTATTTTTGCCAAGAACTGCCAAGTTTAACCACCATGGATACAGCAGCATCCATAGCATCTGGTGATTTTGATTGGGAAGAGGAGAAACTAGAATGCTACAATGTGAAACAGCTAAAGCACTTCTGCAGGAAATTTAAAGTTGCTATGACCGGTCTCTCCAAGAAGGATGAGTTCCAAAAGGCGCTGAGAGCCTGGGTTCAAGCAAGGAATACCCCTGAGAATGAGGAAGGGGCTGAGAATGCAGATGAGCAGCTGGATGGGCCCTTGGGTCCACAGGGGAGGAGAGCAACTTCCCCAGTAGGTAGCAGTGTTTCTGCCAAAAGCCTGTCCCCAGAGGAGTTGGCGGACAGGAAGGAAAACAGGATGCACGAATTAGAGCTTGCCAAGCTCAAGTTGGGTGAGCAACTGGAGTTAGAAAATAGGAGATTGACCCTGGAAGAAAAGAGAATGCAGTTGGAGCATGAGGAAAGTTTGAGGGAGTTGGAGTTGAAAGCTAGAAGTGTAGAGACAACTCCCTCTGGTGGCAGCACACCGTCCATGCCTCTTGAAGCTAGGGTGTATATTCCTAAAGATGTGGTGAGGGAGTTTTATAAGAATGATGATATTGGGCAGTGGTTCAAAGCCTATGAGGTAGCCATGTCTTCCCACCGGGTCCCTGAGAAGGATTGGGGAGCGGGGTTGTGGGGGCGGTTCCTTAGTGAGGGGCTGGACACACTGTTAGACTTGCCTTCTGAAGTCCATAATTCTTATAGCCACGTGAAAGATGCATTGATGTCCAGGTATGGGTTGACTCCTGAATTGTATAGACAGAGATTTAGAAATTGCAAGAAGGTGGAGTCAGGTACCTGGGTAGAATATGTCACTTTCTTTTGCAGAGCATTGGATGGTTGGGTGAAGGGTAGCAAAGTGAATGATTTTGAGGGGCTCTTTGATTTAATTGCATGGGAGCACTTGTCAAGTAATTGTTTTCCAGAGCTACGCCAGCACCTGATTGATAGCAGGCTGACTAACCCTAGGAAGCTTGCTGAGGAGGTGGACCGCTGGGTGAGCACCCGGGTCCACAAGGGTCACGTGGGAGACTCCGCCAAGAGTGGGCAGGATCCCCAGCAGAAGAGTGGGGGGGACAAGGGTAAACAGAGGGAGCTCCAGAAAGGTCCCCAAAGTAATCCCCAAGGGAACCAAGGGAAGGGTTCCCAGCCTCCCCCTGAGAAGAAGCACAGGGCCCCAACAGGTAGGCCTGTTCCCAGGGGACCCCTGAGGTGCTACAAGTGTGGTGAAGTGGGTCATAAGTCGGTTGATCCCCAATGCCCACAGTTTGGAAAGACAGCACCCACTGGTGCTCTACCCCGGCAATTGGCGAGTGTAGCCCTGGGGGAGGAGAGGGGTGTCCAAGGTGGGTGGGGTCCTGCAGAGATGTCCCTTGTCTCTTTAGGAGACTGTGAGGTGGTCCCCAGGACCCAACTGCCTGATAACACTAAGAAGTACAGGCAATGGGTGACCATCAATGGCCATAGAGTGGAGGCTCTTCGAGACACAGGAGCCAGTGTGACAGCTGTCAAGTGTCACCTGGTGTCTGAAGAGCAGGTTGTCCCCAATGCATTTTACCCAGTTGTTGCCGCTGACAACACAGAGAGCCACTGCAAGGTGGCTCAGGTTCCCTTTGAGTGGGGGGGGGGTCTCTGGTACTCTTCAAGTAGCTGTGAAGCCAGCCATGCCTGTTGACTGTTTGTTGGGGAACGATTTGGAGAGCTCACCTTAGGCTAAGGTGGAGCGAAGTGCTCATTTGGAGATGTTGGGTCTGCCTGACTGGGCGTGTGTGACCACACGGTCCATGGCAGCCAGTAAGGGTGTTCAAGAGGACCTGGAGCCTGAGAGGGGGCCCAGGTGCCTGCCTTAAAGAGAAGAGGCAGGCGGCGCGGGAAACCGGCCCCCGAAGTTCCCACGGTCCAGGAGGAGGTAGACCCTGAGGGGGATGCCCTGGAGCCTACAGGGGAATAGGTAGCTGAACTGGGGGACCTGCCTGAGCTGACCCATTGGCAGCAGGAAGGAGGACCCTCCAGGGAAGAGCTCTGCGTGGAGCAGAAGAAGTGCCCTTATCTTGTGGGTTTGCGGCAGCAAGCTGCCGACCAGGCAGCAGGTGATCAGTCTGGATCACATTGGATCTACTGGGAGAATGATCTCCTGTATACTGAGCCTAAGGTTGCTGAGCCTGGGTCAGCCCGTGTGCTGGTGGTACCCCGGCGCTTCAGAGCCTTCGTACTGGGGCTGGCTCATGATGTGCCGTTGGCAGGACATTTGGTGCAGGACAAGACCTTTGAGAGGCTTGTCACCCACTTTTATTGGCCCCAAATGCGCAGGAGTTCAGACACTCACTGCAGGACATGTCAGACTTGCCAGGCAAGTGGAAACAGTGGGAGGAAGCAAAAGGCTCCTCTCCAGCCATTTCCTGTGGTCAGCACCCCCTTTGAATGGGTGGGTATTGACATTGTGGGGCCACTGGACCCCAAGACAGCCATGGGCAACAGGTTCATCCTGGTCTTGGTGGACCATGCCACCCGGTACCCGGAAGCCATACCTCTGAGGACAGTGACGGCCCCCGTGGTGGGACGGGCACTGATGGGAATTTTCTCCCAAGTGGGATTCCCTAGAGAGGCAGTGTCTGACCGAGGTACAAACTTCATTTCCATGTATATGAAGTCCCTGTGGCAGGAGTGTGGGGTAACTTACAAGTTCACCACTCCTTACCACCCCCAAGGAAATGGGTTGGTTGAGAGATTCAAACGGACCCTCAAAGGCATGATTATGGGTCTTAAGGAACCTATGAGGCGTAAGTGGGACGTCCTCTTACCATGCCTTCTCTTTGCATACCATGAGGTGCCACAGAAATCTCTAGGGTTCAGTCCCTTTGAGCTTCTCTATGGTCACCCAGTGAGAGGACCTCTGAGTCTGGTCAAGGAAGGCTGGGAGCAATCTCCCAGGAAACCTCCCCAGGATGTATATAGCTACATGCTGGCCTTCAGGAACCAGACTAGGCGCTTCAGGCAACTCGCTGAGGCGAATCTGGAAGCCAGCCAGGAGGAGATGAAGCGGTGGTACGACCAGAATGCCACTCTGGTAGAGCTTCAGCCTGGTCAGAAAGTGTGGGTCATGGCCCCCGTGGAGCCTTGTGCGCTCCAGGATAAGTGGATCGGACCATTTGAGGTGGTGGAGCGCAAGAGTCCTGTTACCTACTTGGTGGGCTTGCGGTCTCCCAGGAACCCCTTGCGGGTCCTGCATGTCAACCGCCTGAAGCCCCACATGGAGAGGTCCGAAGTGGGCATGCTCTTAGCGACAGATGCTGGAATGGAGGAGGAGACTGAGCCTCTTCCTGACCTCCTGTCAGCGACAGAGCGAAATGGGTCAGTGGGTGGTGTGAACCTCTATTCCACCCTGACCCCTGAGCAACAGAATGACTGTTACCAGTTGCTGGGACAGTTTTCTGATCTGTTCTCCCTCATTCCCAGTGTCACCGATTGGTGCATCCATGATGTGGACACTGGAGACAGTCCTCCTGTTAAGCACAAAACTTACAGGGTAACTGACAGGGTGAGAGCTTGCATCAAGGAGGAGGTCTCCAAGATGCTTGCGTTAGGGGTGATTGAGTCCTCTACCAGTCCTTGGGCCAGCCCAGTGGTCTTGGTCCCAAAGGCTGCCGCACCGGGTGCCACGCCAGAACTCCGGTTCTGTGTGGACTACCGAGCGCTCAATTCAGTCACGAGGACTGACGCGCACCCCATCCCCAGAGCTGATGAGCTCATCGATCGATTAGGGGCTGGCCGATACCTCAGCACGTTTGATCTAACGTCTGGGTACTGGCAGATCGTCTTGACTGATGGGGCAAGAGAGAGGTCAGCATTCTCCACACCAGATGGGCACTACCAGTTCCGGGTTATGCCCTTTGGAATGAAGAATGCCCCTGCCACCTTTCAGATGTTGGTCAACCAGGTGTTGGCTGGACTGGAAGAGTTCAGTGCCGCCTACCTGGATGACATTGCAGTGTTCAGCGCCAGTTGGGAAGAACATCTGCGCCACCTCTGGGAAGTGTTGATGGCGCTGCAGAGGGCAGGCCTCACGATCAAGGCGAGTAAGTGCCATATCGGGCAGGGTTCCATGGTGTACTTGGGACACCAGGTTGGGAGCGGCCAGGTGGCGCCCCTACAGCCCAATATTGAGACCATCCTGGCTTGGGAGCCCCCCAAGACCCAGACGGAGGTGGGAGCCTTTTTAGGACTCACTGGGTATTACAGGAGGTTTGTCAAGGGGTATGGCAGCATCGTTGCACCCTTGACAGAGCTGACTTCCAGGAAGCAGCCCAAGAAAGTGATTTGGACTGACACCTGTCAGAAAGATTTTGAGGCCCTGAAAACTGCCATGTGCACGGCGCCCGTGCTCCTGGCACCCAACTTCTCAAGAGAGTTTATCGTTCAGACAGACGCTTCAGAGCATGGTGTGGGGGCTGTTTTGTCACAGATAAATGAGGAGGGCCTAGATCAACCCGTAGCCTTCATCAGTAGGAGGTTACTTCCACTGGAACAGAGGTGGAGTGCGATTGAGCGTGAGGCATTTGCTGTGGTCTGGGCGCTGAAGAAGCTGAGACCATACCTGTTTGGGACTCACTTCCGGGTTCAGACAGACCACAGGCCCCTCAGATGGTTGATGCAGATGAGGGGTGAGAATCCAAAGCTGTTGAGGTGGTCCATTTCCCTACAAGGGATGGACTTCACGGTGGAACACCGCCCTGGTACAGAACACGCCAATGCTGATGGTCTGTCCAGATTATCCGCCTTAGTGAAGAGAACTCCCAGGAGGTAGGGTAGTTCTCCCCACATTTCAGCTGGAGGGGACACATGTTAGACCTGGCACTGTTGGCGTGGGTCTCCCTTCCATTTTTTGCTGTTGCCTCCTGTGTTTTTGCTGGTTATAGATGCTTTGGGCACTGCGCCACTGCTGTTCAGTGCCACAGTGCAAGTGCTCCCTATGTTAAATTGGTGTATGGATTAGTGATTCCATGTTTGGCCTATTTGATTCACTGTCAGACCCTAGTACAGTGCACTGGTTGTGCCCAGGGCTTGTGACTCAAATGCTGCTGGTGGGCTTGCAGCACTGGTTGTGCCACCCACAGAAGCAGCCTGTAAAAGTGTGTCTCAGGTCTGTCATTGCAGAGCCTGTGGGCAGTCTGGTACTGCCATGTTGACTGGGCAAGTGCACCCACTTGACAGTCCCCAAACCTTCCCTTTTCTACATATCAGTCACCCCTATGGTAGGCCCAAGGGCAGGGTGCATTGTAAGGATAAGGTAGGACATGCCCTGGTGTGTGTGGCATGTCCTAATAGTAAATTACAGCCATTTTCGTTTTTCACTATTGCAAGGCTACCTGTTCCCCATAGACCAGAATGGGCAGTTTGATTATAACATAAACATAACATAACATAACAGGTGTATTTGTAAAGCGCACGATTACCCGTAGGTGTCCTGGCGCTGAATAACAGATGTTTATTGTTACCCAACTCAATGGTACTCATTTTATCGACCTCAGATGGATGAAAGGCTGAGTGGACCCGCCGGGATTTGAACCTGTGACCATGAGGTCGAACACAGGCCCCTGCAGTGGCTGCTTTAGTCATAGTTTACATCTTATAATCCTAACTGACCCAGGGAACATGGTAGAAAAACGAATTTAGTATGCCTGAACTCAGAATGATAAAATACATCTTTTAGTGAAGTTGGTTTTAACATTCTGTGTTTGAAAATACCACTTTTAGAAAGTAGGTATTTTCTTGCCTAACTATCCAAGCCTGCCTCTTCTAGGTTGTGTATTCCTTGTCTGGGATTGTGAGTGACAGGGGCTGGGGGATTCCAGGAGACAGGGTGAGTCAGCACAGGGCTGAATAGAGAGATCTGCATGGAGATGGGTGGGAGGAGTTGCACCTGGGACCTGAATAGGGCTGTGCCTTCCCTCCACAATGCTGGCTCCACCTCCTGTGGTGCGTCTGATGTCCCTGGCCTACACTGTGAAAGGAAAGAAGGAGTCTTGTCAACAAAGTGCTCCAGGACTGACCAGAACTGGTTTGGACTAGGCAAAGGCCTCTCTGCCTTCAGAGAACAAAGGGAAAATGAGTATAAAAGAGGGGACCCAAACCCCAGAAGATCAGATCACTTTGGGAAACAAGAAGAACCTTTGCTGAGGAGAGGAACCAGAGAAACTGATGAGGAGACTATCCCTATGCTGAGTGCTGTTTGGGGGATTGGCCTGCAGTGGTTGCCTGACTGCCAAAGAAAGGAGAAAGGAACTTTGTGTGTACTTTCATCAACTTGTAAAAGATCTCCAAGGGCTTGAGAGAAGAGCTTGCCTCCTGCTGAAGTCTCAGGGACAACAGACTTCACCAACCAGCTCCCCAAGAGTCTTTCTGGAAAGTGCCTGCTGCTGTGCTGGACTTTCTGAGGGACTGCGTGTCGCAAGGAGCTGGAAGCGTGACTCACAAAGGAGAAGTGTCGCCGCCGCAGCCAAAGCGCCTCTCATCGCCGAAGAAAAGGATCGATGTTGCATCAGATGCCGCCGCATCAACGGAGAAGAGTGCCGCCGCTGCTGCCGCTGTCGCATCGTTGCAGAAGCGCATCGCATCGCCGGAGAAGAGGACCGACGTCGCATCAGACGTCGCCGCATCACCGGGAAGCGTGTCACAGGGCCTGTCGCGGCTCAGAAGAATCGTTGAGTCGCCGCACGGCCGTCGCGTCGTTGCCGAAGCGCCTCGCCGGAGAAGAGGATCGACGTCGCATCAGATGCCGCCGCATCACCGGGAATCGTGTCGCAGGGCCTGTCGCGGCTCAGAAGAATCGTTGAGTCACCGCACGGCCGTCGGGCGTTCACGCATCATGTCACATCAAGAAGAAGACGCCATCTTTGTTCATTGCACCGGATCTTCATCGCATCACGGCATTACTGGTCGCATCGCCACGGAAGCGCAGTAAGAAACCGACGCATCACCTCCCCACGCCGAGAAGAACCGACGCATCCCCTACGCATCAGTAGGGACCCGACGCATCACCGTTCTTGCGTGTAAGGAACCGACGCATCACCTTCCCTGCAACACTTTCATTGTATAGCGTTACACATCCTAAGGTACATTGAACTCAAAGTGTCGCATTTACTATCTAAAGAGAACTGAGCTAACTCTACCATTTTTGAAGTACAGTATTGTGGATTTTTGTCGTTTGTGGTCTTGTGTTAAGTCTATATAAAAATACTTATTGTTATAATACAACTGGTGTGGTGTCCATCTGTAGTGTTGTCACTTGATTACTGTATGTGTTCACAAATGCTTTACACACTGCCTCTGAGATAAGCCTGTCTGCTTGTGCCAAGCTACCAAGGGGTTGAGCAGGGGTTATTTTAGGAGTGTACCCCCTTACCCTGACAAGACGCAAGGGTCCCTATTTGGTCAAAGGTACCTACCTCTGCCAACTAGAGACCCCTGTTAGTGCTCCCTTCGTTGCCTCTCTGCCATTCTTTTCATGGGTGGCTCATTGCCATGAAAAGGGAGGTGAAAAGGCAATTTGTAATATGCTCAGTGGTGCCAGCAGCGGAACCGCTAGCATATTCAGGCCAGTTTCAAACCACTAGCCCAATGGGATCCTTGATCCCGGCGGAGCCAGCGGTCTTGTGGCGATCCAACCGCCACACTCAGAATACTGCAGGCAGACCCGCAATGTGGCAGTGATCAGACCACCGTACTTGTAATAAGGCACTTATTGTCTGACTAGGCCGATGGTGTGCGATACCAGATGACATAATGATGTACTGCATGAATCTAACAGGATTTCTGCCAGTGGGGTGCAAGCTGCACACAGATTCCAGTAGTTTATGTGGAGACCACTGAGGCCCTGAATGCGAATGTTGAAATTCCACCTGGAGCAGTAACTCTGGGTGGAATTGTGCCACTCACAATTACTAATGGCCCAGAGTCTCCAGACTGGCTATATCCAAGTCTACAAACTCTTTATGATAATTCCAGGCCCAAAGATGAAAGGCCCTGGTTCACGGGTTATGCATACCAGAGTTTGCATACCTGGCGAAACTACTGCAGGGGCAAGAGCTCAGCACAGTCTGTACCTGAACCCTTCAGGCACTATTGCAGGAGCATACAATTCATCCTCTAGTCATTCCTCATACCTTTTTTTCCTTATGCCTCCCCAAGCAGCAAAGCAAAGTGCAAGTGGGCACCCAGGCACATGCAATGACCCAGGCCAGAGGCTGTAGTCAGGTGCACACAGGGTGCCACCTAACACAACACCTGCACACAAAAGAAGCCTTTTCTCCCACAAGCAGGTCTAGCTCTTCCATGAACCCCCATCATGCCCCAAGGAAAGACAGTCTCGGGAATTGGCATAGCCCAAGGCTGAATGAAACCTCATATCTCCTCTACCTAGAGTCCACAACACATCTCAGGGTAGGAGCGGACAACCCTTGTGACTCTTGCCTTATCGGATACCCTGAACCTTAACCACGGCCCTTGCCTTGACATTTCCTCCCTGAAATAAGCAGCTGGAAAATATCAGTAGATTTGACTCCAAAATCTCAGATAAACACATAACAAAGAACCATTTTTCCTGAGACCATGTTGTAGTTCACCATTTTGGTGGCAAAACTAATAATCATCGAAATTTGTAGTGGGGATACTGGTCTGAATCAGATTCCGTCCCCAGTATACCCAAAACATAATTGCGGAAATCTCATAATCAGTGTCTAAGTCTTCCTATAAATTTTGTGGGATCTTTATTATTACATTTATTATACTGGTTGCATCATGATTGCTCTCACAATTATTGATTTTACGTTTATTAGCACAATTATTCTGATATTTCCTAAGTCACAAAAGTGTGTGGGCTATCCCAAACTTTTTTACGAATGTCAAAAGTTTCAAAAAGAACCTTACTGGCTTACAAGTAATGATGTCTTTATCAGACGTGATACTTATACTTACAACAATTAAACTGATTACTTTTATAGATTTTGCATATTTTATACAGAGAAGTGCCTGCAGTGTCTTAACATTTAATTAACACATTTCTATATTTTTAACACTGTACTTACATTTCTGTCATACGGTTTAATATAATCAAAGACATATTTATGATATAACGTTACCTGGCGTAAATTATCGCCTTGCATTGTGTTTAAGTGTCTTTCTGCCACTATATTTTCAGTTTCTATTTCAGTAGTGCTTTGGCGATATCTATTTTAGAATGTACAGAATTATATTTATTAGTGTTATGTAGTCTTATATAGTGCATAGCTACCTAAAAGGGTTTCCCACCACTAGACAAAGCTAGCTAACTAGCCAGAGAAAAAAGAGAGAATCAAAACAACCAGGTTTTGAGGTTTTTGCGAAAAATAGTTAGAGATTGGCAACTTCTCAGTGAATCAGGCAGCATGTTCCCAAGCTTGGGGCCCAAGTAAGATAACAAGCCACAACCCATATGGGCTTTTTTGACTTTGGGGACCCTACAGAGGTGGGGGTTGCTCGAATGAAGCAATCGATTTGGGCGGTAATGTTCCACAAGCTGTTGTAGATAAAGTGGACCAACATTTGATCTAGCTTTATGCCTATAGCATAGGGCTTTAAACTGAATATGTTTGTCCACCAGAAGCCAGTGGAGATCGCAAAGCAGACTAGATTCTGAGGAGCCCGTGGGAAGATGGAATAGAAGCCTGGCAGCTGAGTTTTGAAACACTTGTAGGGATTGCTAGAGGACCTGCCAGCCCCCAGATAAAGAAACTTCGTGTAAATAAAATCAAGGCCTAGAGAGCTGTCCTCTGAGCCTAGAAAGGGAACATCCAAATGATTTTCTTCAACCACTTCAGGACTGTGAAACAAGTGGAGACTACCTTAGAGATTTGAATTTTCATGGATAGATCATCATCTAGCCAGATGCTGAGGTTTTTAGCCTTAGAGACTAGCATCAAGAGGGCTCCTAACGTGTCCGGACAGTATTGGGGACACCATAGAAGGGATTCTTGCCCATCACCTCAGTCTTGTCAACGTTTAGCTTTAAGGAGTTATTGTTCATCCAGGTGGCTACTTTAAGGAGACAGGCTTTCAGGGTGTCCGAGCAGTGGCACTCCGCTGATGACAGACAAAAGATGATCTGAGTGTCATCAGTATAGGAAATAGGAAAACAAATTGAGCTCATCAGCCTTCAACAATATCAGCAAGGGGACGAACGTAGATGTTAAATAATATTGGGCTTAAAGCCGAACCCTGCCGCACTCCGGAAGAAAGAGAGTGAGACCTTGAAACAGAATTTGATGAGAAGACCTAAAAGGTCCAATCCTACTTACAGCATACAACACAAAATGCACTATCGCCGCGTACTAATGATATTAATTTAGAAAAGCTTGGTTTTAATTTTTTTAATTCTGTTTTTTGATTTCTTTTGTTTATGTAAATATTATTATGTGGACGTTGTACCCATTATACTGATGTCAGTTCCTGCAGTGTTGTTTGAACCTTTGGCTGAAATGTCACATCCTGCCATTACAGAAGACAATTAGTAAGTGTGACAGGTTTAAAATACTTTGTATGGTGAACAACACTACCTATCTCTCTTTGCCCTCTTAGGCAAAGTTCATGTTGTCCTCAGAGGCAGAGGTCGTGATCTAAAACTTGGGGATGTAAATCATCACCGCATATACGTATCCACAAAACACCAGTATGTACAGATCCTTTGCCTTGACCCGAAGTCAGACTTGGGCTTTCCATTTGTTGTTCAATGCAGTACACTCATGATTTAGCAATTTATTTACTTAGGCTTGTGCGAGCACTCCTGTAATGCTACATAATTTTGCTCTGAACACGAAGGCATTGATAATGGTAAGTGAAGCAACGAATAGTTTGATTTACTTTGCATCAGAGTGAGCAATGATTGCCTCTCTCTTTTTCTGAGCTTTGCTCATTGCTGTTCCTACACTAAGGGGTATATTCACAAGAACGTGCGATAACTAACGCAAGAGTAGCGTAACGCAACTTTCAATATCGCAGCCTATTGTGGGAAAATTACCCTGTGTCAACGTGGAATTCACAACAAGGCGGTAGCAAGCGATAGTCTGCCGAAACAGCGGACAATGTCCGCGATACAACCACCACGATGGAGATAAAAACACAAACCACAACACCAAAAAACACGCGATGGGCCAAAGCGCGATGAGGAAATCAGCGACAAGCAGCGCCAGGCCTGCAACACACACCTGGCAGGCGTAAAAAATCACCATAAAAGTAGAAAAAACACCCACACACAAACTGACCAACACCCAAGCACCATGGAGGCAGCCGGAGCAGGCGCAGAGGACGAGCACAACCCCACAAGCACCCCGGATGAACAGCCTGGGACCTCGGGGACAGGGAAAGGCACGGACAAGAAGACGAGGAAGACCAAGTTCAGTCCGCAGGCGAACAGGATCATAGTCACGGAGGTGATGGAACACCATCAACAACTCTTCGTCACCTCCAACGTGTCATTGGGCACCAAAACTGGAATATGGCGGGACATCGTCGACAAGGTGAATGCCGTCGGAGAGCACAAGCGGACAATGGACGAGGTCAAGAGGCGATGGAATGACATCAAGCGGAAGACCAAGGAGAAACTCACCGCCAACCAGACGGCAGCAACGCAGACCAGAGGTGGGGGCCCAGCGCCACAGCTGGAGCTGGATGACATGGAGGAGCTGGTGTCGACAGTCATCAGTGTGTAGACTGTGGCTGGAGTCGGGGGACCGGACACTGCTCGACAGGACACAACACAACTGCAACAGGGTGAGTGACCACCAGGTACTGGGGTGATGGGTGGAGATGGCCACAATGGCACACATGCACAAGCAAGCAGGGCACAGTGCACACTCACAATGACCCTGGGTCCTCGCCCTGGCCCACAGACTGTCACAATGTACAATGCCGTGCTGTCTGGATGTCAACCTGTACCATGCGGCTACATACATGTGGACACATTATAATACACCATCTCCCCTTCACATCGCAGGGGCATCGTCAACACCTCCTGCAGAGCAGTCCCAGCCACTCTTCACTGATGACGAGGAGGGCAACACCGGCATCGACACCCAAACCATCCAAGACATCATTGACCTCATCCGCCACTCACCTCCAGGATCAGGGCAGCCCAGCCACATCGATGAGACCCCACCCACCACCCAAACCACCCAGCAGGAGGCACCCACAGCCCTGGCACTCTCCCAAGACCCCTAGGAACAACACATGGCCTTCCAACGCCGTGTGCTGGAGGGCTAGAGGGAGATGGCTGAGCAGGTGCGGGTGGGGTTCGACCTCATGGCTACCAAACTGGACACCATCCATGGGTGTCTACGTCCGCCCCATGGTCTCCAACCAGCCCTGACTGACATTGCTGGAGTCATGACGCGGAGAGAAGAACACATGTCCGCTCAGAGTGG
The DNA here is from genome assembly GCA_963921515.1 of Calotriton arnoldi. Classification (NCBI taxonomy): domain Eukaryota; kingdom Metazoa; phylum Chordata; class Amphibia; order Caudata; family Salamandridae; genus Calotriton; species Calotriton arnoldi. Next base: position 1,159,478 of record CAWUFW010002952.1, read on the forward strand.
CTCCAGCGATGCCAGCCGTGAGCTGGCACACATGCGGAGGCTCATGGAGGACATGGTGCGGATGGAGGCGGAAAGGATGGCAGCCACCGCTGCACACCATCGAAATGTAGCAGGGATCTACCATGCCCTGCAGTACTTCATCATGGCATTGCTGCCACAAGGCGTGTCGCTGATGAATGCGGCTGCCCCCACACCATCCACATCTTTGCCCCGTGGTGTGTCAGTGACTCCCAGCGTGGCAGGCGTATCCACTCAGGCCCCTGATGTGTCAGTGGCACACAGTGCCGCAGCCGGTACTGCAACACCCACAGGTGGGGCAGAGCACGCATCCGAGGACGAGGACGTGGATGGGTTGGCTCTCAGAAGGAGGCACTAGCATACATTTCCGCCACCTGGCCTGTTTCTGCTTGGTCCCACACATGGCCTCATGACCTTCCACTGACCCCCGATACACTCCGATGCACTCACCTTGGACAGCGACATGGACTGCCACATCCTGTTTGACGACCAATGACACGGCGACCAGACTGCGGACTGTACCCTTCCTCTTCCACAGTACATATCATCCCCGGATGGACTCTGGCTGGCCCTCCACGTGCCCATATTGTGTAGTGTGCTCGGCATTGCCCTGTACCGCTCCAGCTGCATAACTGCACTGGATGTGCAATAAACATCCAGTGACGCACTGCTGTGTCATGTCTTTCATCATTCATGTGTGAATGTGTGGATGAATGTAGGGACAGTGACTTCCCTTGCGTCAATGATGTTCATCCTGTGGGATGCCAGTCAGAGGGTGCTACATTGCATTTTGTGTACCGGGTCCCGTGAACACTACAACAGGGACACACGCATCAGTCACTTCCTTGTCCGGACATGGACTGAACCACGCCCAGAGCCCACGAGTCATTGTTGCAAGCCCTGCGCTGGTCTGGCGTACGGCAGTCCAGACCACTTTGCTAATGCTCCGAGGGGGGGCCCTCATTGCTACCCGTCGCAGGCGTACTCGCTGGTGGTGTGCAGGTCACTGGTCTAGTTGTCAGCATGTCACAGCCACTCCCTGAGGGCAGGTTTGCACGCACACCACACCCATCCGGCACAGGCGTCACAGGCCATGTGACTCCGCCAACATAAGGGGCCGACGACGTCACATTCCCCTCTGCAGGTGGTGAGTGGATGACGGACGCTCCACGGTTCTCAATCATTAAGGGCCCATGAGTTTTTGCGCACAGGGTTAGTGGCACACGAGGCCTTGTGGACGGCACGGGCCTACCACCACGTGGCGCAGACTGGGGTTGCACAGGGTTAGTGGCACACAAGGCATTGTGGACGGCACGGGCCTACCACGACGTGGCGCAGACTGGGGTTGCACAGGGTTAGTGGCACACGGGGCCTTGCGGACGGCACAGGCACCCCGCCACGGGACGGTGACTTTGGGTGCACTGAGTCAGTGGCACCTTAAGCTGCTGAGCGGGTGTGCAGCCTGCAATGATGCCCCGTCCCGGCGGTCCGGACAGCTCAGGTTTTGTGTGCCCGCTGGCTCTGACCTACACTGCGTAGGTCAGAGACAGCGGGCAGCGCGGGCCTACCGCCACGTGGCATCGCTTCTGGGATCCCGGAGTTGGTGGCACCCATTGGGCTGAGCGGGTGTGCAGCCTGCGATGGTGCCGGGTGCACTGGTATGTCCTATGCCATGGAGTAATCAAGACCCAGCACCAAACGTGAGACCTGGTGGCCTGCGGAGCGAGGCTGCATGATGTGAAGGGTGCCATGTCCGCAGGCCCCAGGCTTGTGGCTTGCAGCGGCATGTGGTGGGACCTCCTATCTACGCGCCGGTGGCGGAAGGTGAGCATTGAAGCCTGGGTGTGCATGGGCGGGCATGCTCCGATGGGCGGCGGGAAGGGTTGGGGTGCCTCTGCCTGGGTGTGCATGGGCGGGCAGGCGATGTTGTCTTCTGCAAGTGTGTGTACTGTGCCAGTCATGTATCTGGACTCTGTTTCAGCTGACGGCTCTGACTCAGATGTGTGACCTGGTGTCCTGATATACATACCGGCACATGGTTGGAGACACACCGGTGGCAGCAGGTGAGCAGTGTGGCCTGGCTGCGCAGGGGCGGCATTCTCTCTCTCCCTCTCTTCCTCTCTCTCTCCTCTTCTCTCTCTCTCCCTCTCTTCCTCTCTCTCTCCTCTCTCTCTCTCTCTCTCTCTCTCCCTCTCTTCCTCTCTCTCTCCCTCCCTCTCTTCCTCTCTCTCTCCTTCGCTCTCTCTCTGTCCTCTGATGTGCGCAGGACACACCTTCTCATCATGTTTTTGTCTTACAGGCTGTGACCTACGTATTGTCCCGAGGGGAGCGGCCATGTGTCTTCATTTCATTTCGGTGTTCATTTTAATAAAGTTTCATTTGTTGCTTCGAAAGTGAATGTGTGCTGCTCATATCTGTGACGACACATGGATGTCACCAGTTGTTATTGTGCGACATCAAGCGGAATATTTTGTACATGTTTAGGTGTGGCTGATGTGGCATGTCTTTGGTCGGGGGGTGCCAGGGAGGAGTGGTCCTCGGGGTGGTGGCGGTGGGTGTTGTGGCCCTCTTGGGTGTCCGGGCCGCATGATGGGTGGCTCCATGGCATCTGTTGCCCTTCCGATGTAGCCCTGGGCTGTGCTCCCTTTTGGTTTGCAGGCTGCCGTCCGACTTTACACCAGGTCAGAGCAGGTGTAGATTTCCTGATGCAAACGCGCCTTATCGCCTGTTTTGTGTTTTTATCGCCGATGTGGCTGGTCGTTGAGAATGTTGAGGTGTGATGTTGTCGCGCCTTTTGGCACGGGAACGCCCACTTTGCATCTCATTAGCGATAGTTGCGCGGGTCCTCTGTGGCGATGTTTTTTGCGGCTGCTATCGCGGGTAAACTGGTGCTGTGGGCTGTTTACACCAGCTTGTGAATGGGGAGGTATATTTATCACGACTTTGGCTGCGATAAAGTGCCGTTAATTCAGCGATAGCTCCTTGTGAATATGCCCCTAAGTTGGAGAACTTCTGAGTAAAATGTTTGTGTTGTAGACACTCCTAGCTGAAAAAACAGGTGCTAAGTTATGCTCTGAGCCAGCGCAGCAGTTCATGATAGGCCGTAAAACTTAAGTTCAGTTTCAAGTCCTTGTTACAAGTCTAGTTTTTGACGTGAGGGAGCAGCATGGGCTCCAAAATATCATATTTTGTTGCTCTTAAATGTCATGTCATTTGTAGGTGAACACCGGATAAATTAGAAGAAGAGGGAACCACTTCAATCTATCGTGAAAAAGAAAAGCTTGGCACTCAAAGGAATAAAATGAGCTAATATTACCACTCCTAGCTTCATCGCAAAATAGCACCACATAAGAGAGGACAGAACATTACAGCCCTCGCTTGTAGGATCACACTACACACCACAACATGATCAATTAATGCTAGAAGGGTACAAGCTTTCATGACACACAAATATTAGTTCATATAGGCTCATCTCAAACTCTTTTCAGTGTGACCACTGACTTAAGGGCCTGGTTGGGAATATTAGCAAATCATGGAAAATTAGGGGCATATCTACAAGGCCCCGCGATAATTATCGCTCAGCGCACTTAGCGCGAGTAGAATTATCGCCGGCTATCGCTGGATAATATCGCAGAGATAGCGCGTTATCATCAAAGCCTATCTCCAATGCGATATAATATCCAGCGATAGAGGCAAAATGTGCGAATATCGCTGGAAATCCAGCGATAATCGCACAGCGATAGGCAAATCCTTGTAGATAGGGCAGGGTGGTCTCAACCTTATAATCCACCACCCATAGGCTATAATGGCTTAGTAAGAGTCAGAGCAGGCGTAATGAAACCTGCGATAAGCGCGGTTAGCGCTACTTTTATCGTCGCTACACAGGTTAGCGTGCAGATAGATAATTGGAGTAATGTCGTAATAACGTGGACATTTTCCACGTTATTTCTGTCAGTTACGCCCACTTTGCATATCATTAACGTTGCAGAGCTGGGCGTTGAGGAAACTGGCGCAGAGGCATAGAAACACGCGCTTGCGTGTCTTTGCTGATAGGGCGATAAAATTATCGCCACTTTTCGCCCGAAAACGGACGCTAAAGCGGCGATAATTTTATCGCGGGGCCTTGTAGATATGCCCCCTAGTTGGTAATGCTGTACATCCTTGATTATGTGGTAAACGCTGCAGCCACAATCTAATTACTTTTACCACTGTTCATTGTTTTATCAACAATATATTCATGAATGGTACTACTGTTGGAAATGGTCCTTTCTGCAGGGTCACCCCCAAACGTTTAGCATTCCTCCTTCTTCCCTTTTTTGCTGAATTCATTTTTGTTGGCTTTAGGATTCTGGGCACTTTACCACTGATAACTAGTGCTAATGTGCGTGTGCTCTCTACTCAAAACATGGCAACATTGGCTTATCCACAATTGCCATATTTAATTTACTTATAAGTCCCTAGTAGAGTGTGGCCAGGGCCTGTAAAGTAAATGCTACCAGTGAGCCTGCAGCACTGATTGTGCCACCCAATCAGTAGCCATTTAAACATGTCTCAGGCCTGCCACTCCGGAGCCTGTGTGTGCAGTTGTAAACTGCCATTTCGACCTGCCAAGTTTACTTACTTGCCTGGCCCAAACTTTCCCAATTATTCCATATACGTCACCCCTAAGGTAGGCCCTAAGCAGCCCTATGGGCAGGGTGCAATGTATTTAAGAGGTAGGACATGTACTTTTGAGCTTTACGTGTCCTGTTAGTAAAACACTGCTAATTTTGTTTTTCACTAATGCAATGCCTATCTCTCTCATAGGTTAACATTGGGATTGCCTTAAAACATCCTTTAAGTGTAATTTCCTATTGGGAAAAGATAGAGATTTGGAGATTGGTGTCTCTGGACTCAAAATATAAAATCACAACTTTTGGTGAAGTCGGATTTTAAATTGTAAGTCTAAAAATGCCACTTTTAGAAAGTTGGCATTTTCTTTCTTTAACCATTCTGTGCCTGTCTCTGAATACACGTCTGGGTTGGGTGACAGCTGGGCTCAGTGGCGGCTGCTAGGGACCAGAAGTGGTGAGGCAGCGGGAGGTTGAAAAGAAAAGCTCACTTACCTGTGTATGGCCTCCGCCTCTCCTCCGTCCTCTACTGTTCCTGACTCCAGGTAGAACACATGCTCCTAGTCTCAACTAAGAGTATTACCAGCATGACAGCAGCATTGTGATTGATCTGAGCGGCCTGGTTTGCGACTCAGACAGTGCCTCTGACTGTTAGTGGAGAAATGCTAAGTGCACATGACTGTTTGGCCATCCTAAGACGGCCGGTCAAACAGACATGTGCACTTATGGTACCCACCACTCCTCCTCCCTGCTGGCTGCTACTGTCCATCACAATAGCACAGCCCCGGCATGCTGTGGCTCAGTACTGAAAAGAAATGATAATAACATTGTGCTATTATCATTTTATTTTTCCTTTTTGCACTGCTCAGAGAGCAGTGGGGCGACGCTCCTCCACCTTAACGGAGGAACCACCGCTGGCTGGGCTTTGTGCCTGCTACCTACTGCATCTTGCCTGAGAATGAAAAGGACTGGACCTGTTCTCTACGTCCTTGAACCCAAGTTTATCCATGGCTTGTTGGTTTGCCTCCTGTTCTCTGAAGTCTCCGGGTTAGAAAAGACTTCTTACCACTCTGCTGGTGCTGCTGGACTCTGCCATCTGGTAGTCATACCTTTGCCTGAGGTGCCCCTTCCATTTCCGGGCCTAAGAAGTGGGTTCTGCAGCTGTTTTCTGAAGAAATCAATGCAGTGACCCCTTTAAACCAATCGGAACCGACGCAATGCTCTCCGACACCGATGCAGTGCCACTTCGACAACGAGGCGGGCCACGACTGGAAGGTTCGATGACGACACGTCGCCGATCCAAAGACGCTGCTGTGAGGTTCAACTCCAACACAGTGCTGAGTCTTTGACACCGAATGCGAGGCTTGACTCCGATGCAGCACCGACCCTTCCACATCGACTGTGAAGTTTGACTTCGACACATCGACCCAACTGTCTGAATCGGAACCGACGCTGGGAATCCTTGACGCCGATGCTTGCCCGTAAAAGGTACTTTTTCAGCGGGACCTCCATGGGTCCTGTAGCCAGCCTGCCCTCCATCGCGGTTGGCCTGAACTTTGGATTTATCCTAATCTAGCGTGACCTCAAATAACCTTTCAGCGCTATTGTCTTCTAAACACTGTTTTTGGATTTACTGTTTAAAAATGTATATCTCGAGTTCTACTTATTGTATGTTGTCATTTTGGTCTTGTTTTACTCAGATAAATATTCTCTATTCTTCTAAACTGGTGAGGAGTCTTTTTGTGGTATTTTCACTGTTTTACTGTAATTTAAGTGTTGCACAAATACTTTACACATTGAGTCAAGTGAATCCTGACTGCTCTGTGCCATGCTACAAGAGGGTGCGCACAGGCTAATTTAGGTTGTGTATCTCACTTACCCTGATTAGAATTGTGGTCCCTACTTGGACAGGGTGTAAGCCTCTGCCAATTAGAAACCCAGGGCCTTGTTTACAATGAATTGGTGTAGGGCAGTGGCACAAGTCTTTTTGCTGCACTGCCCTACGCCAATTCAAAAGGGCAGGAATGGTGTATTTACAAGATATGGTGCATACCTGTCCTTTCAGCCAGCGTTGGTGCTCAATTTACTGCCTAGCTCCAACACAGGCACACTTGCACCATGGTACAAGGGTGTCTGTGTTGTTAGCAGGATTGTTTTTGTGCAGGAAGGGAGGCTTTTTCCTCTTTCTATGTGTGCTGCAGAGTGTAGCACACATAGAAAGAGGAAACAACAAGGAGAAATAAAGATATTTCTTCTAGTTACACCTCCCCTGCAGAGGTGTACAGTTTTGACTCATTCCCACGTTTACAAATCCTTGTAAATCTGGGAATGTGTCAAAACCCAAGGGTATTAGCGTGGGAAAACTCACCGCAATGCCCATGGAATGCCCCCTGATGCAGTGTAAGGCAACGCAGCGAGTTACGCTGCATTGCCTTACACCATATCTACGAGGCCATGAAACGCCATGCACAGTGGCTTTGCGTGGCTTTGTAGATATGGGTCGGCACTCTGCATCAATTGAGCATCATAAAAAGGGACTCACTGGTGGCGTAAGGGGCTTGTAAAGAAGCCCTCCAATATGTAACAACTACCTAATCAGACCACGTCCAAGCAATTCCCATATCTAGAGCACTTTGAATAAAAAACTGATTTTCTGAAGATAAATCCTCCAAAATAAACATGTGCTTACGAAATGCATGATGGGAAACGTGTAAACAGTCCTCTATTCCTCTTGGGGTCTGGTGACAGTCACAAACCACTCAGACTGCAGCCTCATGGTTTATAATGTCATCAGAACTCTTTGATTGCGATAATGGACTTTATTGCAGCTATTCATATGTATTCTCTCTCTTACTGTACAGATATATTTACTTTAAAAAAAAAGGTTAAATCAACCTCATAGTTATGTATTGGAAAGAGACATGAGCTAACGTTAAAGAAAACAAAAAAAACATTGTAATACATCAAATATAGTTTAGTCAACTATCGCTTGCGCCCCTATCATGCACTGCATAAGAAATAAAGATGTATATTCTCTTCTTAGGCCTTGAGTACAAGTACTCTGTTGTAAAATGCAATAAATAGCACACCTGATAAAATCCGGCACCATAGGTGTTCGGAATTTATTGGGTCTGATAATTTTCACCTATTCCAAACAGGATAATGTGCATATTTTTGTGCTCAGCTCACCAAATTCCAATTGTCTCAGGAGCCGATTCACAGAACTAATCTGAGACAAAATCCTAAACTTACTACTTTTGGTATTCACAGAAGGCATTTAGTAGTAGTAAAGTTAGGACTACTAACTTTACTACTGCTAACTTGAGACAAAATCCTAAACTTACTACTTTTGGTATTCACAGAAGTCATTTAGTAGTAGTAAAGTTAGGACTACTAACTTTACTACTACTAACTTGAGACAAAATCTAAACTTACTACTTTTGGTATTCACAGAAGGAATTTAGTAGTAGTAAAGTTCTACTAACTTTACTACTACTAAATGCCTTCTGTGAATACCAAAAGTAGTAAGTTTAGGATTTTGTCTCAAGTTAGTAGTAGTAAAGTTAGTAGTCCTAACTTTACTACTACTAAATGCCTTCTGTGAATACCAAAAGTAGTAAGTTTAGGATTTTGTCTCAGATTAGTTCTGTGAATCGGCCCCATAGTATTTGCCAGTCATTTTTCCCACTATAACTATTGACACGTTTGACCTGCTGAAATTTACCTGGGGAAAATTGCAAGGGTGCACCCTTTGGCACAAAGACATAATTCTGATATTTGATTTAATAAGAGTTAACACACATATTGGAATTACTCAGTAACCAGAAATTGAAGCCAAAGGTCTTGTATGTGTGCCCCCCTACTTGAGTACTGTTTCCCTTTGTGTAATTTCATTCATCATAAAAAACTTAAAGCTTACTTTTAAATTCGAGAGAAAAAAATCTTAAATAAGATTAAACATTGATGGAAAAACTATTACAAGAAGACAAAAAAAAATGCAGAAACCTCTGGCCATTTGTTGTGTTTGCTTTGTAAATGTTGCTTTTACGGACAGTATTTAAGGCTTTCACTGGTGATAAGAAATTCTGAAATAAGATATCAGTGTATCCGCTGCTGAGCTGAAGAACACGTACATTATTGTGTTTTGTAGTTAATTATCTATGTACAATTAAATGGCAATTTAGGAGCAAGAAAGCTGTTTGTCACTGAGTTGTTCTCTGCAGTGTAGGAGGTTGATAGCTATTTTTATGTGCAGTGTTGATTGACAGTTTGCACAAAGCATGCACCCCTAAGGAACAAAGCTAAGTATAGAGAGCAATGTCAACAAATGTCATTGACAGAAGAGGTTTGATTGATTGAAGGTAGAGGACCCCGAAGACATCTTTTTCAGTCGTCCGTCCTTTGAATGTAATTTCGCGTATAAAAAATAATAATTAAATGTCAAGGCCTTTTGTTCTCGAACAAGACACGTCTTTATGGTTGCATGAAAATACAAATCAATTGAAAATGTTTAGAATAAAAATTACTCTATCATAACTCTCTTTTCTATTAAGTAGACATAACTATTCCCTATTACACATGAAGTTGGGGTATATATAGGTTTTGCCAAATGCGTTAAGTCCTTGAATATGCATACTTATCACTCTGTGCCGTACTATATATATAGGCTAAAAAGACTTTATAATTAGGTGAAAATGTCAGTTTAAAAGGGACTTTTTAAACTAAAAACATAACTATCACTTGTGCCCGCGTCATGCACAGTGTTGTCGTTAATGATGTCATTTCAGTTCTCATCAGTAATGTCATTAATGATGTCACAGACATGTTACGAGTATTGTATTATGTGAGGTCTTAAGCAGTGCATCACGAGGGCGCAAGTTATAGTTACCTGAAATAAATATAGCTGTTGCATTTAAACTGACATTTTCACTGAATTATAACGTCACTTTAACCTTTGGTTTTTGGAGGTTTTTTAATCAAAATAAAGGGCCTGATTACGATGACGGTGAGACCGCCACCAACAGCCTGTCAATGGCGGTCTCACCGCCATCGTAAGCATGTTTACACCCACCATATTACAATGGCGGGCCAATGGTTGGCGGTCGGAAAGACCGACCACCACGCATCCGATGGGATCAAGGAGCATGTCGGTGCTTCAGAGGCAGCCATAATCCCTAAAATGGTGGCGGTGCCTGCCAGGCACCGCCGTAGGGATTATGATGTCCCTCCCTGCCAGCCGTTTCATGGCAGCTTACCCACAATGAAATAGCTGGCAGAAAGGGACATTGGGGGCCCGTAGAGGGTCCCCCTTTTCCCGCTGGCCCTTATTTGTGGGTGTTGGGGGGCACACATAACCCTGCACCATGTGGCAGGCACCGCATGGTGCCTGCCACGTAGTGTAGGGATATGTGTTATGTCTTTTTTTTATACTGCAACGTGTGCTGCGGCTCGAGGCACCCGCCGCAATACAATTCATAGACATTGCGACTGCCTTGGAGGCGGTCACATTGTAATTTCATTGGTGGGACCGCCGACAGCAAGTCGTGCGGTCCCGTCTTCAATATGACATCCAACCACTATCATAATGAGGCCCTTAGATATTATAATCATACATACCTATAATGTCACTTTAACCTTTGCTCTTTTCCAGTGACTGTTTTCTTTTAACACAAAGGAATAATTAATTACCAGATGTAAGGCCAACACCCCAATCATGCACGGCTAGGCCCTGCGTCCAACTTACAGGATGGTTGGGTACGAGGGAGGCTCACAAGAGTTTCGCGATCACGCAACTTCAAACAATAGAGATCTGATTGGCCAAGGAGGCTTTTTTTTCCCATCAGCCACCTCTCTCCTGTGTGAGCGAAAGGCTCCTGCAGGACATCATGCTCTGATTGGATAGCTGCACCATGAAAAGAAATGTTGTGGCCACTATTTCAGGACATGAGGACTTGGTCCCTTTATCCTGAACATTAAAAAGAAATAAGGTATACGCTGGCAAAGTAGGGGTACCCTGACCCCCTGGAGCCTGTGAGGGGCTCCCCTGGAGCTAAATGTAAAAAATAAAAATTTGGGGTGTACCTGCAATCCCGCTGGTGTCACGTGGCAGCCAGGGCAGCCCTCTGGACTCCCTCAGGAGTTGCACAAAAGCTCAAGCTAGGATCTGCCTCCCGCTAGATCCTTGCAGGATCAGAACTTTTTTTTAAAAAAAGGAAGCTTGAGTGTCTGTGCTGGGTTGCCGCGGACACGAGTAGGCCGTGGACAGCAGGGGGGGTTAGCTGCTGTCCACGGCTCACCTCTCTGCAATGCAACTCTGTTGTGCTTACTGAAGGTACCTGGTGGGCTAGTTGGCCCCCAGGGTCCCTCAGGGTAGTGCATTGTTGTTTGGGTAGTGTAGGGGGTCATGCGGGGGGTAGTGTTTTAGGGTTTAGGGCAGTGCAGTGGTGTTTGGGTAGTGTAGGGGTCGTGCTGGGGGAGTGTTTTAGGGTTTAGGGCAGTGCAGTGGTGTTCGGGTAGTGTAGGGGGTCGTGCTGGGGGAGTATTTTAGGGTTTAGGGCAGTGCAGTGGTGTTCGGGTAGTGTAGGGGGTCGTGCTGGGGGGAGTATTTTAGGGTTTAGGGTAGTGCAGTGGTGTTCGGGTAGTGTAGGGGGTCGTGCTGGGGATAGTGTTTTAGGGAATAGGGCAGTGCAGTGGTGTTCGGGCAGTGTAGGGGGTCATGCTGGGGGTGGTGTTTTAGGGCTTAGGGCAGTGCAGTGGTGTTCGGGCAGTGTAGGAGGTCATGCTGGGGGTGGTGTTTCAGGGTTTAGGGCAGTGCAGTGGTGTTTGGGCAGTGTAGGGGGTCATGCAGGGGGTGGTGTTTCAGGGTTTAGGGCAGTGCAGTGGTGTTCGGGCAGTGTAGGGGTCGTGCAGGGGGTGGTGTTTCAGGGTTTAGGGCAGTGGTGTTCGGGCAGTGTAGGGGGTCGTGCTGGGGGTGGTGTTTCAGGGTTTGGGGCAGTGCAGTGGTGTTCGGGCAGTAAAGGGGGTCGTGCTGCGGGTGGTGTTTCAGGGTTTTGGGCAGTGTAGTGGTGTTCGGGCAGTGTAGGGGGCGTGCGGGGGTGGTGTTTCAGGGTTTAGGGCAGTGCAGTGGTGTTCGGGCAGTGTAGGGGGTCGTGCAGGGTTGTGGTGTTTCAGGGTTTAGGGCAGTGCAGTGGTGTTCGGGCAGTGTAGGGGGTCGTGCTGGGGGTGGTGTTTCAGGGTTTAGGGCAGTGCAGTGGTGTTTGGGCAGTGTAGGGGGTGGTGCAGGGGGTGGTGTTTCAGGGTTTAGGGCAGTGCAGTGGTGCTTGGGCAGTGTAGGGGGTGGTGCAGGGGGCGGTGTTTCAGGGTTTAGGGCAGTGCAGTGGTGTTCGGGCAGTGTAGGGGGTCGTGCAGGGGGTGGTGTTTCAGGGTTTAGGGCAGTGCAGTGGTGTTCGGTCAGTGTAGGGGGTAGTGCAGGGTCTGGTGTTTCAGGGTTTAGGGCAGTGCAGTGGTGATCGGGTAGTGTAGGGGGTTGTGCAGGGGCTGGTGTTTCAGGGTTTAAGGCAGTGCAGTGGTGTTCGGGCAGTGTAGGGGGTCGTGCTGGGGCTGGTGTTTCCGGGTTTAGGGCAGTGCAGTGGTGTTTGGGCAGTGTTGGTGGTCGTGCTGGGGCTGGTGTTTCAGGGTTTAGGGCAGTGCAGTGGTGTTCGGGCAGTGTAGGGGGTCGTGCTGGGGCTGGTGTTTCAGGGTTTAGGGCAGTGCAGTGGTGTTCGGGCAGTGTAGGGGGTCTTGCTGGGGCTGGTGTTTCAGAGTCTAGGGCAGTGCAGTGGTGTTTGGGCAGTGTAGGGGGTCTTGCTGGGGCTGGTGTTTCAGGGTTTAGGGCAGTGCAGTGGTGTTCGGGCAGTGTAGGGGGTCGTGCTGGGGGTGGTGTTTCAGGGTTTAGGGCAGTGCAGTGGTGTTCGGGCAGTGTAGGGGGTCGTGCTGGGGCTAGTGTTTCAGGGTTTAAGGAAGAGCAATGGTGTTCAGGCAGTGTAGGGGGTCATGCTGGAGGTGGTGTTTCAGGGTTTAGGGCAGTGCAGTGGTGTTCGGGCAGTGTAGGGGGTCTTGCTGGGGGTGGTGTTTCAGGGTTTAGGGCAGTGGTGTTCAGGCAGTGTAGGGGGTCTTGCTGGGGGTGATGTTTCAGGGTTTAGGGCAGTGCAGTGGTGTTCGGGCAGTGTAGGGGGTCTTGCTGGGGGTAGTGTTTCAGGGTTTAGAGCAGTGCAGTGGTGTTCCGGAAGTGTAGGGGTCCGTGCTAGGGGTGGTGTTTCAGGGTTTAGGGCAGTGCAGTGGTGTTCGGGCAGTGTAGGGGGTCATGCTGGGGGTGGTGTTTCAGGGTTTAGGGCAGTGCAGTGGTGTCCCGGCAGTGTAGGGGGTCGTGCAGGGGGGGGGTGGTGTTTCAGTGTTTAGGGCAGTGCAGTGGTGTTCGGGCAGTGTAGGGGGTCGTGCTGGGGGTGGTGTTTCAGGGTTTAGGGCAGTGCAGTGGTGTTCGGGCAGTGTAGGGTGTCTTGCTGGGGGTGGTGTTTCAGGGTTTAGGGCAGTGCAGTGGTGTTCGGGCAGTGTAGGGGGTCGTGCAGGGGTTGGTGTTTCAGGGTTTAGGGCAGTGCAGTGGTGTTTGGGCAGTGTAGGGGGTCGTGCAGGGGGTGGTGTTTCAGGGTTTAGGGCAGTGCAGTGGTGTTCGGCCAGTGTAGATGGTCTTGCTGGGGGTGGTGTTTCAGGGTTTAGTGCTGTGGTGTTCGGGCAGTGTAGGGGGTCTTGCTGGGGGTGGTGTTTCAGGGTTTAGGGCAGTGCAGTGGTGATTGGGCAGTGTAGGGGGTCTTGCTGGGGCTGGTGTTTCAGGGTTTAGGGCAGTGCAGTGGTGTTCGGGCAGTGTAGGGGGTCTTGCTGAGGCTGTTGTTTCAGGGTTTAGGGTAGTGCAGTGGTGTTCGGGCAGTGTAGGGGGTCGTGCTGGGGCTGGTGTTTGAGGGTTTAGGGCAGTGCAGTGGTGTTCGGGCAGTGTAGGGGGTCGTGCTGGGGCTGGTGTTTCAGGGTTTAGGGCAGTGCAGTGGTGTTCGGGCAGTGTAGGGGGTCGTGCTGGGGCTGGTGTTTCAGGGTTTAGGGCAGTGGTGTTCGGGCAGTGTTGGGGGTCGTGCTGGGGCTGGTGTTTCAGGGTTTTGGGCAGAGCAGTGGTGTTCGGGCAGTGTAGGGGGTCGTGCTGGGGGTGGTGTTTCAGGGTTTAGGGCAGTGCAGTGGTGTTCGGACAGTGTAGGGGGTCTTGCTGGGGGTGGTTTCAGGGTTTAGGGCAGTGGTGTTCTGGCAGTGTATGGGGTCTTGCTGGGGGTGATGTTTCAGGGTTTAGGGCAGTGCAGTGGTGTTCGTGCAGTGTAGGGGGTCTTGCTGGGGGTAGTGTTTCAGGGTTTAGGGCAGTGCAGTGGTGTTCGTGCAGTGTAGGGGGTCGTGCTGGGGGTGGTGTTTCAGGGTTTAGGGCAGTGCAGTAGTGTTCGGGCAGTGTAGGGGGTCGTGCAGGGGGTGGTGTTTCAGGGTTTAGGGCATTGCAGTGGTGTTCGGGCAGTGTAGGGGGTCGTGCTGGGGCTGGTGTTTCAGGGTTTAGGGCAGTGCAGTGGTGTTCGAGCAGTGTAGGGGGTCGTGCAGGGGGTGGTGTTTCAGGGTTTAGGGCAGTGCAGTGGTGTTTGGGCAGTGTAGGGGGTTGTGCTGGGGCTGGTGTTTCAGGGTTTAGGGCAGTGCAGTGGTGTTCGGGCAGTGTAGGGTGTCTTGCTGAGGGGTGGTGTTTTATGGTTTAGGGCAGTACAGTGGTGTTCGGGCAGTGTAGGGGGTCGTGCAGGGGGTGGTGTTTCAGGGTTTAGGGCAGTGCAGTGGTGTTCGGCCAGTGTAGGTGGTCTTGCTGGGGGTGGTGTTTCAGGGTTTAGTGCTGTGGTGTTCGGGCAGTGTAGGGGGTAGTGCAGGGTCTGGTGTTTCAGGGTTTAGGGCATTGCAGTGGTGTTCGGGCAGTGTAGGGGGTCATGCTGGGGCTGGTGTTTCAGGGTTTATGGCAGTGCAGTGGTGTTCGGGCAGTGTAGGGGGTCGTGCTGGGGCTGGTGTTTCAGGGTTTAGGGCAGTGCAGTGTTGTTTGGGCAGTGTAGGGGGTCGTGCAGGGTGTGGTGTTTCAGGGTTTAGGGCAGTGCAGTGGTGTTCGGCCAGTGTAGGTGGTCTTGCTGGGGGTGGTGTTTCAGGGTTTAGTGCTGTGGTGTTCGGGCAGTGTAGGGGGTCTTGCTGCGGGTGGTGTTTCAGGGTTTAGGGCAGTGCAGTGGTGTTCGGGCAGTGTAGGGGGTCTTGCTGGGGCTGGTGTTTCAGGGTTTAGGGCAGTGTAGTGGTGTTCGGGCAGTGTAGGGGGTCTTGCTGGGGCCGGTGTTTCAGGGTTTAGGGTAGTGCAGTGATGTTCGTGCAGTGTAGGGGGTCGTGCTGGGGCTGGTGTTTCAGGGTTTAGGGCAGTGCAGTGGTTTTCGGGCAGTGTAGGCGGTTGTGCTGGGGCTGGTGTTTCAGGGTTTAGGGCAGTGCAGTGGTGTTCGGGCAGTGTACGGGGTTGTGCTGGGGCTGGTGTTTCAGGGTTTAGGGCAGTGCAGTGGTGTTCGGGAAGTGTAGGGGGTCGTGCTGGGGCTGGTGTTTCAGGGTTTAGGGCAATGCAGGGGTGTTCGGACAGTGTTGGGGGTCGTGCTGGGCTGGCGTTTCAGGGTTTTGGGCAGTGCAGTGGTGTTCGGGCAGTGTAGGGGGTCGTGCAGGGGGTGGTGTTTCAGGGTTTAGGGCAGTGCAGTGGTGTTCGGGCAGTGTAGGGGGTCGTGCTGGGGCTGGTGTTTCAGGGTTTAGGGCAGTGCAGTGGTGTTCGGGCAGTGTAGGGGGTCTTGCTGGGGGTGGTGTTTTAGGGTTTAGGGCAGTGGTGTTTGGGCAGTGTAGGGGGTCTTGCTGGGGGTGATGTTTCAGGGTTTAGGGCAGTGCAGTGGTGTTCGGGCAGTGTAGGGGTCTTGCTGGGGGTAGTGTTTCAGGGTTTAGGGCAGTGCAGTGGTGTTCGTGCAGTGTAGGGGGTCGTGCTGGGGTTGGTGTTTCACGGTTTAGGGCAGTGCAGTGGTGTTCTGGCAGTGTAGGGGGTCGTGCTGGGGCTGGTGTTTCAGGGTTTAGTGCAGTGCAGTGGTGTTCGGGCAGTGTAGGCGGTCGTGCTGGGGCTGGTGTTTCAGGGTAGTGGAGTGGTGTTCGGGTAGTGTAGGGGTCGTGCTGGGGCTGGTGTTTCAGGGTTTAGGGCAGTGCAGTGGTGCTCGGGCAGTGTAAGGGGTCGTGCTGGGGGTGGTGTTTCAGGGTTTAGGGTAGTGCAGTGGTCTTCGGGCAGTATAGGGGGTCATGCTGGGGCTGGTGTTTCAGGGTTTAGGGCAGTGCAGTGGTGTTCGGGCAGTGTAGGGGTTAGTGCAGGGTCTGGTGTTTCAGGGTTTAGGGCAGTGCAGTGGTGTTCGGGCAGTGTAGGGGGTCTTGCTGGGGGTGGTGTTTCAGGGTTTAGTGCAGTAGTGTTCGGGCAGTGTAGGGGTTCTTGCTGGGGGTGGTGTTTCAGGGTTTAGGACAGTGCAGTGGTATTTGGGCAGTGTAGGGGGTCATGCTGGGGCTGGTGTTTCAGGGTTTAGGGATTGCAGTGGTGTTCGGGAAGTGTAGGGGGTCGTGCACGGGGTGGTGTTTCAGGGTTTAGGGCAGTGCAGTGGTGTTCGGGCAGTGTAGGGGGTCATGCTGGGGCTGGTGTTTTAGGGTTTAGAGCAGTGCAGTGGTGTTCGGGCAGTGTAGGGGGTCTTGCTGGGGGTAGTGTTTCAGGGTTTAGGGCAGTGCAGTGGTGTTCGTGCAGTGTAGGGGGTCGTGCTGGGGGTGGTGTTTCAGGGTTTAGGGCATTGCAGTGGTGTTCGGGCAGTGTAGGGGGTCGTGCTGGGGGTGGTGTTTCAGGGTTTAGGGCAGTGCAGTGGTGTTCGGACAGTGTAGGGGGTCGTGCTGGGGCTGGTGTTTCAGGGTTTAGGGCAGTGCAGTGGTGTTCGGGCAGTGTAGGGTGTCTTGCTGAGGGGTGGTGTTTCAGGGTTTAGGGCAGTGCAGTAGTGTTCGGGCAGTGTAGGGGGTCGTGCAGGGGGTGGTGTTTCAGGGTTTAGGGCATTTCAGTGGTGTTCGGGCAGTGTAGGGGGTCGTGCTGGGGGTGGTGTTTCAGGGTTTAGGGCAGTGCAGTGGTGTTCGGGCAGTGTAGGGGGTCGTGCTGGGGCTGGTGTTTCAGGGTTTAGGGCAGTGCAGTGGTGTTCGGGCAGTGTAGGGTGTCTTGCTGAGGGGTGGTGTTTCAGGGTTTAGGGCAGTGCAGTGGTGTTCGGGCAGTGTAGGGGGTCGTGCAGGGGGTGGTGTTTCAGGGTTTAGGGCAGTGCAGTGGTGTTTGGGCAGTGTAGGGGGTCATGCAGGGGGTGGTGTTTCAGGGTTTAGGGCAGTGCAGTGGTGTTCGGCCAGTGTAGGCGGTCTTGCTGGGGGTAGTGTTTCAGGGTTTAGTGCTGTGGTGTTCGCGCAGTGTAGGGGGTCTTGCTGGGGGTGGTGTTTCAGGGTTTAGGGCAGTGCAGTGGTGTTCGGGCAGTGTAGGGGGTCTTGCTGGGGCTGGTGTTTCAGGGTTTTGGGCAGTGTAGTGGTGTTCGGGCAGTGTAGGGGGTCTTGCTGGGGCCGGTGTTTCAGGGTTTAGGGTAGTGCAGTGATGTTCGTGCAGTGTAGGGGGTTGTGCTGGGGCTGGTGTTTGAGGGTTTAGGGCAGTGCAGTGGTGTTTGGGCAGTGTAGGGGTCGTGCTGGGGCTGGTGTTTCAGGGTTTAGGGCAGTGCAGTGGTTTTCGGGCAGTGTAGGCGGTCGTGCTGGGGCTGGTGGTTTAGGGCAGTGCAGTGGTGTTCGGGCAGTGTACGGGGTTGTGCTGGGGCTGGTGTTTCAGGGTTTAGGGCAGTGCAGTGGTGTTCGGGCAGTGTAGGGGGTCGTGCTGGGGCTGGTGTTTCAGGGTTTAGGGCAATGCAGGGGTGTTCGGGCAGTGTTGGGGGTCGTGCTGGGCTGGTGTTTCAGGGTTTTGGGCAGAGCAGTGGTGTTCGGACAGTGTACGGGGTCTTGCTGGGGGTGGTGTTTCAGGGTTTAGGGCAGTGGTGTTCGGGCAGTGTAGGGGGTCTTGCTGGGGGTAGTGTTTCAGGGTTTAGGGCAGTGCAGTGGTGTTCGTGCAGTGTAGGGGGTCGTGCTGGGGTGGTGTTTCAGGGTTTAGGGCAGTGCAGTAGTGTTTGGGCAGTGTAGGGGTCGTGCAGGGGGTGGTGTTTCAGGGTTTAGGGCAGTGCAGTGGTGTTCGGGCAGTGTAGGGGGTCGTGCTGGGGGTGGTGTTTCAGGGTTTAGGGCAGTGCAGTGGCGTTCGGGCAGTGTAGGGGGTCGTGCAGGGGGTGGTGTTTCAGGGTTTAGGGCAGTGCAGTGGTGTTCGGGCAGTGTAGGGGGTCGTGCTGGGGCTGGTGTTTCAGGGTTTAGGGCAGTGCAGTGGTGTTCGGGCATTGTAGGGGGTCTTGCTGGGGGTGGTGTTTTAGGGTTAGGGCAGTGGTGTTCGGGCAGTGTAGGGGGTCTTGCTGGGGGTGATGTTTCAGGGTTTAGGGCAGTGCAGTGGTGTTCGGGCAGTGTAGGGGGTCTTGCTGGGGGTAGTGTTTCAGGGTTTAGGGCAGTGCAGTGGTGTTCGTGCAGTGTAAGGGGTCATGCTGGGGATGGTGTTTCAGGGTTTAGGGCAGTGCAGTAGTGTTCGGGCAGTGTAGGGGGTTTTGCAGGGGGTGGTGTTTCAGGGTTTAGGGCAGTGCAGTGGTGTTCGGGCAGTGTAGGGGGTCATGCTGGGGGTGGTGTTTCAGGGTTTAGGGAGTGCAGTGGTGTTCGGGAAGTGTAGGTGGTCGTGCACGGGGTGGTGTTTCAGGGTTTAGGGCAGTGCAGTGGTGTTCGGGCAGTGTAGGGCGTCGTGCTGGGGCTGGTGTTTTAGGGTTTAGGGCAGTGCAGTGGTGTTCGGGCAGTGTAGGGGGTCGTGCTGGGGCTGGTGTTTCATGGTTTAGGGCAGTGCAGTGGTGTTCGGGCAGTGTAGGGGGTCGTGCTGGGGCTGGTGTTTCAGGGTTTAGGGCAGTGCAGTGGTGTTCGGGCAGTGTAGGCGGTCGTGCTGGGGCTGGTGTTTCAGGGTAGTGCAGTGGTGTTCGGGCAGTGTAGGGGGTTGTGCTGGGGCTGGTGTTTCTGGGCTTAGGGCAGTGCAGTGGTGCTTGGGCAGTGTAAGGGATCGTGCTGGGGGTGGTGTTTCAGGGTTTAGGGTAGTGCAGTGGTGTTCGGGCAGTGTAGGGGGTCATGCTGGGGCTGGTGTTTCAGGGTTTAGGGCAGTGCAGTGGTGTTTGGGCAGTGTAGGGGGTAGTGCAGGGTCTGGTGTTTCAGGGTTTAGGGCAGTGCAGTGGTGTTCGGGCAGTATAGGGGGTCATGCAGGGGCTGGTGTTTCAGGGTTTAGGGCAGTGCAGTGGTGTTCGGGCAGTGTAGGGGGTCTTGCTGGGGGTGGTGTTTCAGGGTTTAGTGCAGTGGTGTTCGGGCAGTGTAGGGGGTCATGCTGGGGCTGGTGTTTCAGGGTTTAGGGCAGTGCAGTGGTGTTCGGGCAGTGTAGGGGGTCGTGCTGGGGCTGGTGTTTCAGGGTTTAGGGAAGTGCAGTGGTGTTCGGGCAGTGTAGAGTGTCGTGCTGGGGCTGGTGTTTCAGGGTTTAGGGCAGTGCAGTGGTCTTCGGGCAGTGTATGGGGTCGTGCTGGGGGTGGTGTTTCAGGGTTTAGGGCAGTGCAGTTGTGTTCGGGCAGTGTAGGGGGTCGTGCAGGGGCTGGTGTTTCAGGGTTTAGGGCAGTGCAGTGGTGTTCGGGCAGTGTAGGGGGTCGTGCTGGGGGTAGTGTTTTAGGGTTTAGGGTAGTGCAGTGGTGCTTGTGTAGTGTAGGGGTTCGTGCTGGGGTAGTGTTTTAGGGTTTAGGGTAGTGCAGTGGTGTTTGTGTAGTGTAGGGGGTCGTGCTGGGGGTAGTGTTTTAGGGTTTAGGGTAGTGCAGTGGTGCTTGTGTAGAATAGGTGGTCGTGCTTGGGGTAGTGTTTTAGGGTTTAGGGTAGTGCAGTGGTGTTTGTGTAGTGTAGAGGGTCATGTTTTAGGGTAGTTCAGTGGTGTTTGGGTAGTGTAGGGGGTCGTGCTGGGGGTAGTGTTTTAGGATTTAGGTTAGTGCAGTGGTGTTTGGGTAGTGTAGGGGGTCGTGCTGGGGGTAGTGTTTTAGGGTTTAGGGTAGTGCAGTAGTGTAGGGGTCGTGCTGGGGGTAGTGTTTTAGGGTTTAGGATAGTGCAGTGGTGCTTGTGTAGTGTAGGGGGTCGTGCTGGGGGTAGTGTTTTAGGGTTTAGGGTAGTGCAGTGGTGTTTTTGTAGTGTAGGGGGTCATGTTTTAAGATGCAACGCTCCAATACCTGACCAGTCTGCACTACATAAAACTGCTAAAAAGTAAAAATAAAAGTGTTTTGCACACTTTTGTCATTGGGCTATATGTGGGCTACATCTGGGTAATATTTGTGCTACATTTGGGCTCTTTTTTCTCTGGTGGCCATCTTGGAAGACTTCTTTGTTATGAAGTTTCCTAATTTCCTCATTTACTGCAGTCTCCTCAGTAGGAAATGCTTTCAGTTTTTTACTTTGATTCCATCAAGAAGGCATTCAGATGTGTCTCACATTTGCCATAAATTCTGAATGTTAGCACTCTAGTTTCTCATTAGATCACTGTAGTAAAGCTACTGCTCACCAGGGAGTTAACTGGAAGTCTGCTGCTGGTATTGAAAGTGATTGTTTCAGTCTGCATGTCAGAATTTTCTAATGAAATAGAAGAGGATTTGAGATCTCACTTAAAACATGCCCTAATTTTTCTTTCTGCAGCACTAACCATAATTTCTATTTCAAAAAGAACCCCCTCATTTTGTTCCTTTTTAAATTAAATGTTTTAAGTGTTACCGGTTTATTCCAATCAAGATGGCTTCAGGTGTGCCATACATTTGTCATAAGTAAGGCTGTTAGCGCTCTAGTTGTTCTTTAGAACACTCTGGGAAGCTGCAGTAGAACACAAAGGCATCAACTGGCAGGCTGCTCCTGTTGAAATATAACAGGAAGATATTTGAGATCACACTTGAAACATGTCTAATTTTTCTTTCTACCGCACTAACCATAATTTCTATGACAAAATGAACCCCATCATTGTGTTCCTTTTTAAATTAAATGTTTTAAGTGTTACCAGTTTATTCCAATCAAGATGGCTTCAGGTGTGCCATACTTTTGTCATAAGTAAGGCTGTTAGCAGTCTAGTTGTTCTTTAGAACACTCTGGGAAGCTGCAATAGAACACAAAGGAATCAACTGACAGTCTCTGCCCTTGTTGGATGTACATGTTTTACTGAGAATGTCAGGCTTCATTCTCACATGACTGAGAAAGATAATGTGAATTTACAGAAAATATGCTCTCATTTTAGCTTCTGGAGCACCTTCCAAAACTCTATGGGACAAACATGTGAAAATAGTTTTCTCTCAAACCTGATTCATGATATCCCAGCAGTAGGTTTTTCACAGGGTAAAATCACCTTAGAAAACACCACAATTCCTGAAATTAGTATGGTACCATCAACAAATGATTAAAGCAAGTGGATGTCACAGGGCCCTTGAACAAGCACAAAAACACCTGCATCTTAACCCTATGTATCTGAGCAGGATTGGCGCTGCTAAGAGTGAATTAGGCAGCCTCGATTGTTAATGAACATCTGAACTTGTCCGATTTAGCCATCAGACATGAATCCAATTCAATTTAAAATTTGAGACCCTTCACACCCAATGATCTGATGATCTTTCACTGATTGTTAGGCTGGTTGAGGATCAAGAGGTATGGAAGATTGGAGATTTTGCTGCACATGTAATGATGCCTTAGATTTAGCAGGACTGCCTAATGTAGCTCTCTTACATGTTGTGGGTGGGTTGGCTGAGGAAGGAAGAAAGACAGAGAGTAAATAGTTGTCCTTGCAGAAGGAATCTTGGATCTCTTTGGCTTAATGTCTGGATTCCTAGGGTGTATGGAACCACTGCACCCTGAGTCACATTGGTCGGCAAACTTCATTGACTTGGAAGTGGTGGGTTACTTCTTATGTTACATTTCAAAATCAGTCCAGGATTTAAAAACACCAATCAAGTAGAGAACATTAGCTTACAAGATAATCCTGCACCATGGTGTAAATATATGCCTTTCACATTTCATGTTTCTAGCGAGAAAACTTTCCTGCGATCAAAGGTATGGGCATCATTTGCGGAAAATATCGATATATCTAATATGTTTGTCATAACTTTACATATTGAGCACATTCTCAATAGATTGTGTATTGAGAAAATTCAGCAAAATGTAATTTTCCTCAGATTAAAATTTACCAAAATCCTGTTAGCTCGACTTTTCATGCACATGTATGAGCATCATCTAGGGTTACAGCAGATAGCTACTTGCTGTAATAATACTAAAACGTGCTAATTGGAGTTGTTTTTTGGTCTATATCTTGTGGATCTTTCTTTCTTTCATACCTACTTTTTGTGATGCAGTGCTCTTTTTGAGCTGCCTGTCTCCAGGATTTAAAATTGTTTTTGGACCAATGTCTTTTATATTTTGCTGGACACAACAGGATGAATAAGCAGATTCTCAAATATTGAGATGGCCTGTCCCATCCATTATGTTTCCAAATCCCTGCCAAGCATTCTGAAGTGAGGATTTAAATCACATCCTGTACATTAAAGGAAGGTCTTGTGTGCAAGAGTGGCCTGGAAAATGAAAAGGAGCACTGGAGCAAGAACTAATGGAATCAGCTATCACTGATGCCAACTTCTTTAGATTTCATTTTCCTGGATGTATATACACCAACAACTATTTGTGAGTCAGTGTAATAAACGGACCAAGAATGATAGTGTGCTACAGCAATATAAAGACATAGAAAAGGGACTTAAGAAATCTAGGGTTTGGGTATATTTTTTGCATCTACTTGGATATCAGTTCCTTGAAACAGATTGTGTGATGTAATACTGCTTCAGTTATTACTTCATGATGTAAGCATCATACGCAAAAAATGTTTATAAAATGTCATGCAATCATTCTATTTCAGTGCATCAATCCATTATAGGGTGGAGGAAATTGCATTGCCAGTAGATAGAGACTTGGACATTAGAAGCAGAGGTGAAAAGTCATAGAGCCTGATCACAAGTGGGTCTGTGTATTTCAACACGTGTAAAGCCATGTTTGCGCACGGGTCGTAATTACGAGTTGGCAGTTATTTATTGCATTCTATAATTATAAATAGGGTTTGCGAGTTGGTATTAGGAAGGGGCATGCCAAGGGTGTCCCTTCCTAATAGCGAGTCACAGGGAAGTGTGTGAATGTTTTGCCACCAGAATGCAGTGGCAAAACATTCATATTTTACTGATTCCGTGAAGGAGGTGGCAACCCATTCGCAAACAGTAACGGGTCCCCAAGGGACCCCTTTCCCTTTGGGAATGTGGGTGCCAACATTTCTTAAGAGAAGGCAGTGGTCCCACAGACCACTGCCTACTCTTAAAAAATGTATATTTATATTTTATTTTTAAAATGCATCCCATTGTCCTTTAAAAAAAAAATGGGCTGCATTTCAAGGATCTTCCAGAATGTTTACTGTTCTGATTCTATTTCAGTGTTCTTTTGGTGCTGCTGTGTATGAGACAGCAAAGGTATTCCAGGGTAGTATGACTTGTGTGGAACAAACTAGCTTTTCTTATCCAGAATTCCCTGCAAACCTCAACTTTGACTAAAATTGAACATTTTTCTCAGATTTCTGAGAGATAAATTTTTGTAATCTTTGGGGATCCCAAAAAATACTACCACCCAGTTTTTCCCACACTTCGCCTGTTAAAAACTGTACCCCACTTCTGAGTCCATCATCCCTTGTGTTTAGTGTGATTTCTTTCCTCTCTGTAGGGGGGGGAGAGAACAACTACTGGGCATTTTCTGGGGTTGGGGCACAGCAACCCAACCCCCAACCTTCTCTTTTTTTAAAATCAATTTTCCATGATGCTGCGAGAGCATTCTGTCATCTAGGGGAGCAGATTTGGGGGTAAAATCACAATTTTCATCCCCAGGGGCAAAAAGCCTGTTGGCCTGTTCAGGGGTGGGGGCATGGCTGGTGCCTGGGTGGGTCGCCCACCTCTATTTTTTTAGAAGAGATAATGAATCACTGCCCTATATTTGGCTGTCTGACCTTCCCCGGGGGCGATCCATAGACTGTTTAGGAGGACAGGGGCTCGGTGCAGGGTGTGGCCTCCAGAAGCACTGTATGACATGTACTATGCACACAGGGGCTGGCCACATGTTATTGCCAAAGACCAGGCTTTACACCAGAGCCAAATTAGCTTTGTCAAAGGCCAGTTGAAGGAAGAATGCAGTTTGGGCTTCTGACCCGACCATGCTCCCTAAGCCTGCTGCACAAGGGTGAAGGACATGCAGGGCAGGTTCTGTGGGCATGGTACTGTCTGATGTCAACTCACTATAACCAGAACCTATTGTCCATGACCAATGGCAGAGTACAGTGGCTCCTTACTTTGGTAAGCAACGGAGGCATATCATTTTAACCACCAAAAAATCCCTAACAACTCTCTTAAAGGGAACATAGGGTTATCTGAAGTGCACTAGGACAGTTAGGTTTTGCACTATCACCATAATATCCTTTCAGCTTAAGTTTAAAAAAAAAATATTAAGTATACAATCTTCTAGTGTACTCAGAACCCAGTGCCCTCCTTCTGCTGTTTTAATTTCAGCAAACATATATTGAGCAGAATTGTAGCCCTTCTAAATTCAAAGTCTAGGGATATCTTGTCAGGAAAAACCCAAAGCTCATAGATGTTTTCAGACTATATTTTTTATGAATGGATGTGGAACTCATTAAGCTGTAAAGAATCAATTACTTTGCTCTAGTCGCCATTTTCTGAGGATAGAGACTCTCCGAGAAATGTGTTGTCCTTTTAGTTGAACAGTGTTTCTTGCTCAACCCACTTCCGGGTACGGCAGAGGAAATATATAGCGGGTTGAAAAATGCTCTCATGCAGTGTAAATATTGCAGAATTTTTTCACAGGGTCAGTCAGTAATATGCAATATTTTTCACTGAAAAAAGTTACACGTAAGGGGAAATAGAATTATGCACGTCACCTCTACAACCCTAAATATATCCATAAAATGAAACCTTTTGACGGCTCTGTATACTGCACACAAGGCATTGGCAGTACACTATCAGTGTGTACACTATCAGTGTTCCTGTTAGTACTGGTACATACTGATATAGCGTGTAGTTGAAGGTCGAGCATTTTTTTGCACTTGGTATATATAACTTTGACTTTGTATAAAGAATTGACATGAAACCTTGAACAACATATATGTATAGCTAAATTGAATCTCAGAAACGTATTTTCATATTAGTCAAGATGGAGTACATTATTGAATTTTTCATTCAAATTTAGATGGAGAATTAATGACGAGAGTGTGCTAAATTGATGTTCATTGACCATGACTAATCGGTACATAGACAAGATTAAAGCACAGATTAAGTGACAGAAAATCACACTCTGTGCCCAGCACAGTCAACTGATATTCTCAAAATGTATTAAAGTCAGATAACAGGGTATGAGTGCTGCTTAAGACTACAGTCTGTGGCCAGAAAATGTTCTGAGCTGGGACAGCACCAGTGCTTAATTTGTAAAAAAAATAAGTGCCAGGACTCTCACCAGGGGGCCACTTCAGCTTGCATCACGCATTGCTTCTGCCATGCTGCCAATGATAGTAACAACACAACTACTACCATCACACTCCTACGACTGTGACAATTCGAACCATTGCAGGCCTCCAAAGCTATAAATAAGAATTGCTAGGGCAGCAGGTAATAGTCATTTTTAATCTATATTGAATTAATAATTACCTGTTGTTGTGATCATCTTTAAATTAACCAGACACCTTGTAGCAGGCTGTCAAAAGTGTTGGTGTTGACAATTAAGTGTCGGTGCTGAGAACCGGAAACCGCCAACTCAAATTAAGCACTGTCAAGCGCCCAGAGCCCTCTGGGCACTACATAACCCACTCTACATCCTGAGCACTGTATGTTCTGAGGAAGGGAGAATATGTGTAAGGCTTTATCCAAGGCCATGCCCTGTGCCAAACAGGCAGTGGGAGCAGGGGGATAAGGGAGAGGGCGTTCACAATTCCAAGACATGCACAAATAATTCTGAGCATGACTTGAGTGTGTTGCAAGTGGACTCGTGGAGCAGGCAGACTGGGTGCATGAGTGACTGAAGATCTTAGTCCTGATGAATGCCTCGAACTTAGATGTCATATAGGGCAGAAACATGTTGACCATATTACAGGGTACACATCCATAACACTGTTTCACATTGCTTTTATCCTCTATCCCATAGGACGTAATAATAAAGTCGTTGTCCCTACTGAGATAGTTTTAAACACACACTCTGCCCTCACTTTCACCCTTGAGGTATTGAAATCTTTCGTGCTTTATATAAAACACTCCTGCTCCTTCCCCGAGGGGAAGTTGTAGCCCACACTGGGTACCTTGCGGTCCCAGTGTGTTGGAGGAACCCAATGATGAAGCATGTCACCCTTGGGTGAGTGAGGGTTTTCGTCCAAACACCTGTTGTGCCCCCCTGCCACAGCCTTTCCCTAGCTGCACCTTGCTACCCTATATCTTGTGTGAGTAATATTTGTCTGGAAGTAGTATAGGATAGATCATGCTATTTTGTAGCATATACTTCCTTTAGACCCCCTTTGTGAGAGTTATATTACCTTTATCACATAATTTTCGAGGTCATTAAATATAACTATATATAGCAAGTGATCCTCCAATAGGATTGATGTTACCATGCCCTGACATTCATGGGGTTTTTTCCTACAAGTACAGATAGTAGATATGGAGTATTATGGCCTCTAATTGGTGCAGATATGCAGTGCGACACATCACTTTGTACATGCCAGGTGATAAACCTCACAGAAGGTGCATATTATGGAATGTCAGCACTCAATGGCTAACTCTGTACTTTTGGTAGAACAACTGCCACTGCCCATCCCGACTTCGTAGCTTTGAGCCTTAAAACAATTTAAATGGGACATCTGAAGCAATAAACCTGCCCACCACACCCCAGCTCTCTGTAATAGATGCATAGAGTACCTGAGGGCAGAGGCATATCAAGGTGCATGGCCCATGGGTCCTGCAGAGGAGATGGACCCCATCCACTGCACCTACTAGACTATTGATAACTACGCTCTTGCCTCAGTTGTGTTTTCATTGTTAAAATGAAGAGTAGCCCATATCAGAACCCTGGTGTTAGCTTTGCAGTAAATCTCTTGTAAGGAGGCAATATTATGGAGAATTACACTGGGAACATTGTCAAGATTACAGTATGGAAGGACGGGGTATGCAGGGTCCGCTGGAGAAAAAGACCATTATAGACCAAAAATTATAAAGTGTATATCCCCCCAAAAGAAATGCTGAAGGGCTTTTCCTAGGACTGAACCTTGCACACCATTGTGTGTGTTACAAATCACCAATAAACCCTATATATGGTATTTCTGTGCTATACAATCTCCAGATAAAAGAATAATATTTTGTTTACGTTTCTAAATTTGAAATGAGACACAGGTGCTCATATGGATTTGGGTAGGGAATCACACGGTTATACGTCTGCCATGATATTTTGACTCTATAGACGTAGAGCAACAATTTCTGTATCATACATTTTATTGCAGTATGATTTCTCCATTCAAGTCCTTTAATATTATTATTTAATGCAGTGTGCTAAACGAGGTATTTTAATTTTAAATCCTTTCAATTTTTTGATTAATCGTATTTTATCTAATAACTTGTATCATAAACAGGTAAATCTATATTTAACATATACTCCTAGTAGGAGTATTTACCTATAATAGGCGCTACAAAGAAGGGAGTACAATTTTGTCAATAGATAATGTAGTGAGCCACCCGGCTCCTACCACACAATGTTGCAACTCAACTCCCTGGGCCGGGCGCGGACCGGGGAGTATAAATAAAGTGTGATGTCAGCGCTCGTGGCTGACGGCACGGACTATCACTGAGTGTGGTTGTGTCTGTGTGTTCCTCCTGCTCCACTGTAGGCCCATAACCTTGCTGTGTGCCCTCCCCACCCCTTGATAGCCCCCAACTTACATTGGAGACGAGGCGGGTGTTGCTGCCTGCGCGTGCACTCACGACGCACATCGGCGTCGGCACCGCGCGCCTGGAGATCGGAGGCCCCTCACCACGTGTGAACGAGTCCCGCGGGCCGTGTGTGTGCTGTGCGTGGCCCGTCTGCTGTGGTGGTGGGGAAAGCTGCTGGTGACTGCAGCGGGCAGGTGAGGAGCCTGGCGGGAGGTCCGGTGCAGCGAAGGAGCGTGTGGTGTGCTCCACCGAGCGCCCGGCTGTCCGGAGGTCTGCGGCCGGCTGTAGAGCGGCGTGACGACGCTGGTGTCCCTGCCCCCTTTGCTGCGCTGGGGGAGACCGGGAGGCCTGATAAGCGGTGGAGCGAGGCTCAACACGGTGTGAGGGGCGCAGGGCCCGGACAACGTTGGTGTGCTGCAGGAGAAGCACTGGCACGTGTGCTGAGGCCCTGAAGATTGTGTGCTGGCAGGGGGAGAGTACCACCACTGGAGGGACAGGCCCAGATCCTCCAATAGACGTGTAGTCAAGGCCTGAGAGAGGAGTGTGCCCCAACAGGGCGAGGGGAGCTGCTGATCAGGGCTGTGTGAGGCCGGGACAAGGCCCCCCAGAGTACCAGTGTGAGAAGGTGGGCAACTGTGTAAAGGACAGGCATTGCGAGAGCAGTGAGGGCCAGTCCTCATGAGTACAGAGCCCCGGCCGGCAAGTGGGCAAGTACCAGGGGCATCCAGGAACATGGCGCAGCAGCCAGGTACCACCCCAGGACTATCAGAGCACGGATCCTACATGTCATTAAAGGCGCTGCCACCTTTTAGTCAGTTGGCTGATCCGGCGACAGCGGCGCCAAGGTGGCGCAAATGGATTGGGCAACTTGAAAATTATTTCATTGCCACAAGGGAGAAGGACAACGCTGTGAAGCGTTCCACCATGCTGCACATGGGAGAAGAAGAGTTGTATGAGCTGATCCAGGACCTTCTCGATACAGGGGATAGCGACGACTATGACAAGGCTGTCAGAGCACTCAACCGCCATTTTGACCCTCAGGTCAACCTGGATTTCGAACATTTCAAAATACGCCAGGCGAAGCAAAAGGAGGAGGAGTCGGTGGATATGTTCCACACGCGTCTCAGGAAGTTGGCAAGCTCGTGTGTGGGCATTGATCGGCCCTTTGAGATCAGAGCACAACTGATATTAGGCTGCAAATCCTCAGAACTGCGCAAGCTTATCTTACCCCAGCCGGGAATATCGTTGGATGATATCTTGGTGTTGGGAAGAGCACACAAACTGGCAGACACGAGAGCAGGGGAAATGGAATCTGCGCTGAGATCGGTCGCCCAGCAACCCCTGTACCCACACCCCATCAAAGAAGAGCGGGCGGAAGCCATCCGGAAGTTCAGTGGCCGCGGCAAGGACGGTGCCAGCGGCAGTGGGGAGCGCCCAGGAAAGAAAGGATGTGGGAATTGCGGTCTGGAGAGCCACCCACAGAGGGGATGTCCGGCACAGGGCAAGCAATGCCTGAAGTGCAACAAGTATGGACATATTGCCAAAGTCTGCATGGGTGCGGCCAGATCGGCGGCAGGGGGAGGCCAACAGAGAAGACAGAAGCCCACGGTGCGCACAGTGCAGGAAGTGGAGGAAGTGGACAGCATGTACCGCAGGATGAATGTCACGGAGGGTGACGAGGAGGATGATGTGTTCGTAATATCACACACCCGAGGGGCTGGTACCAAGAAACGTCCGCCCCTGATGTGCCAACTGTGGGTGGGAGACAACTGCATCAGAGCACTCATCGACACAGGGGCATCTGTCAATATCCTCAACGCGGCTCAGTATGAGCATCTGGAACCAAGACCAGTACTTCTCAAAACCAAGGCGAAGATCTTCACCTACGGGGGAGACATTCCGATTCCACTCCTAGGTGTCGTCGAGGTGGAGGTGAGACATGGGGAAAAAGCGGCACTCATCCGATTCCACGTAACACGAGACAGCGCAGGGTCAATCCTAGGATGCCACTCTGCCGAGGACCTGTGACTAGTCATGTTTGCGAGACAAGTTCACCAATCGCAAGCAGAGTAGGTGATGGCAGAGTTTCCCGAGCTGTTCAAGGGTCTCAGCTGTTTAAAAGGAGTTGAAGTCAAACTTCACATAGATGACACGGTCAAGCCAGTAGCGCTCAGGCATCGCAGGGTACCTTTTCACTTGAGACCCCTAGTGGCGGCGGAGTTGGAACGGCTGGAACGTGATGGCGTCATTGAGACCGTGTCGGGCCCTACCCCCTGGGTATCGCCATTGGTGATTGCTCCCAAGCGCAAGCAACCGGGAGTAATTCGCCTGTGCGTGGACATGAGGTTACCCAACAAGGCCATTAAGAGGGAGCAGCATATCACCCCGACGATCGACGAGATCATTGCAGACATTAACGGAGCCAAATGGTTTTCGAAAGTGGACTTAAACTCTGGCTATCACCAATTGGTTCTAGAGGAGAGCAGTCGTTACATCACCACATTCTCAACCCATGTGGGGCTCCGGAGATTCAAGCGCCTCAGCTTTGGAGTGTCGTCGGTGGCAGAGGTGTTTCAGGATGCGATCAGGGAGGCGTTCTCAGGTCTGGTGGGCGTCATCAACGTCAGCGACAATGTACTCATTTTTTCCAATTCGCTTGAGGATCATCACGTGAGACTGCGAGCGACAATCCAACGGCTCGTGGAGCAGGGCCTGACTCTCCACAAAGGGAAGTGTGAGTTTTACACCAATGAAGTGGAGTTCTTTGGGTATTGATTCTCGGCTCGAGGGCTACAAGTGGACCCGGCCAAGGTGGAAGCCATAAGAGCGGCGGCCGTCCCCCAGAATCAGTCCGAAGTGCGGAGCTTTCTGGGGATGGCCAATTACTGTGGATGCTTTATCCCTCATCTGGCCACACTGTCGGAGCCGCTAAGAACTCTTACAAAAAAGGATGTCAAGTGGCGATGGTCCAGCGAGGAGGCGAAGGTGTTCACCGACATCAAAGAAGCCCTGTTGATGGGAGCGACAGTGGTGTACTTCAAGCCTGGCCATCCGACGGAAGTGGTGGTTGACGCCAGCCCCGTGGGGCTCGGAGCGGTCTTGTTGCAACAGGATGATGGCGAGGAGTGGGTCCCAATCGTATATGCCAGCCGTGCGCTTACACCCGTGGAAACGTTGAAAGAGAAGCGTTAGCCATCAGGTGGGCATGTCAACACTTCGATATCTACCTGAATGGCCATAAGTTCACAGTGGTTACCGATCACAAGCCACTGGTACCGCTATTCAGTGGCACGGCCAGGAATGGGCTGCCCAAGATCAAGAGATGGGCTGTGCAAATCCAAAACTATAACTTTTATGTCATCTACCGTCCTGGAGTGAACAACCCCGCGGATTACCTGTCCAGGCACCCGATGGCAGATCGACAGGTAAAACATTCGGAGGTTGATGAAGAGTCGGAGTCGTTCATACGACAGGTTGTGGACGCCGCATGTCCCCGAGCGCTGTCCATGGAAGAAATTATACAAGCAACCAAAGAGGATGCCTGCCTTCAAGCTGTCAAAGAAACATTGCACAGCCACCAGTGGAAGACTTTTCTTCAAGGGTCCAGTGGGTTGACGGACGAGGAAAGGGAGGCAAGGAACGGTCTATGGAGATGTCGAGAGGAGCTGAGTGAAGGCTGCCAAGGTGTAATTCTCAGGGGCGCGCGCCTGGTCATACCCTCGCGCCTCTGGAGGAGGACAGTGGATCTTGCGCATCAGGGGCACCAAGGGATCGAGAAGACAAAGGCCAGGATTAGATCTAAAGTGTGGTTCCCTGGTGTTGATCGGATGGTGGAGGACAAAGTAAAGGGTTGCCATTCCTGCTTAATAACAGGAGCGGAACCTCCAACTCTCCCCATCATCACCGAAGCACCCAGCACCAAGCCATGGGCCAACGTAAGCATGGATTTTGGGAGTTTCCCGGATGGGAGGCACACCATAGTCTTGATGGATAGCTACTCTAAATTCCCCGTGGTGGAGGTGGCACAATCAACGGTGTTTGAAACCCTGAGGCCGATACTGGACAAGACTTTCGCTCTGTTGGGCACACCCGAGGAAATCCGAACGGATAATGGACCGCCTTTCCAGGGGCAGGAATTCCGAGAGTACCTGAATCTCCACAACGTCCGTCATCCTAAAATAACGCCCCAGTGGCCCCAGGCCAATGGCGACATGGAAAGATTCATGAGGACTGTGAACAAAGCTTTGCGGATTGGCGTAGACCAGAATGAAGATCTTGAAGGGTGTCTACAGAGGTTCTTGCGTGCATATCGTCAGACTCCACACTCCACTACGGGGTGTGCTCCCAGCGACCTGTTGATGGGGAGGGACGTGAGAGACGTCGTGCCTACCAGCCCGAGGTGGGAGCCCTCGGTGCTGGACAGCGGGCATGCACAGGCCAGGCGACAGCAGACCAATGATAAGGCGAGCCAAAGGCGGAATGCCAAGGAAGGCCAGATTCGCAGGGGCGACCAGGTGGTTGTCAAGAACCGACATCCCGGATAGAAGTTCCTCACCCCCTTTGAGAGGGAACCGTGGGAGGTGAGACATGATCAAGGATATATGATCACGGCATGCCGAGGAAGACAGCAAATAGCCAGAAACGCGTCCTGGTTCAAGAAGGTAGTGGGCCGAGGACCAGAAAGAGCAGGAGAAGCGGATGCCAGTCAGGAAATGACCGCAACACCAAATACGGAGGAGGCTCGGCCGCCTGAGGTGGAAGAAGCAACGGGAGGCGACAAAGAACATCCCGGAGAAGAGCCGCCATCAGAAACTAACAGTGAGCCAGCAGAGGGTCCCCGTAGCCAAGGAGGACATCCATACCGGCTGCGGAGTAATCCATCGCCCAGTACACGTTTGAAGGACTTCCTCTGCTGAAATGACTTTGATCAATATCCTGGTGACTAAACAACCAGCATTGGACAGTTATGTGTTGACTAAGTTCTCAGTGAATTGTTGGACCACCCGTTGGTGGGATGGGATGTAGTGAGCCACCCGGCTCCTACCACACAATGTTGCACCTCAACTCCCTGGGCCGGGCGCGGACCGGGGAGTATAAATAAAGTGTGACGTCAGCGCTCGTGGCTGACGGCACGGACTATCACTGAGTGTGGTTGTGTCTGTGTGTTCCTCCTGCTCCACTGTATGCCCATAACCTAGCTGTGTGCCCCCCCACCCCTTGATAGCCCCCAACTTACAGATAAGATAGAGAGATTCTAAATGGAACCTTGTATATGTATGTGTATCATAACCAAAGAAGCTTTATTATGCAGGCAGAGTTTCCTTTAGGCCAGTGTAATTTTACGTAATTTCCGGCATTTAGCATTACGATTGTTATGCCTAATGCCTGAGGTTAGGCCTTTATTCACATTGTGTAAAAGAGAGTTTGTTTGGATAAAATCCTATTGCGGGAACACAGGAACAATTCGACCGAATTGGACGCGATCAGGTGTTGTTCATAGGACATGCTAGTTTCGACTATTTTTTAGCATACAATTTCTCCTTGTGTCCAACGCGAGGGGCCAGACTCCTATTTTGCATAATAACAAGCAATATTGCATAATTGTTTGACATTTCACTTAATTTTTGCCAAGGAAATCACACAAATTTCATCCCAGCTAAATTAGATGATCTTTCTTAGGTATGTTCGAAAGCGTTCACATTGCAAATTCTGAAACCACTTGTCTTTTTTCTTAGTGTTGCCAATCAGCAAGAAATTACAGTAATCTCTTGTAGAGCTTCTGGTTGCAATCATAGTTCTGTGTGGCCGTGGCTGAAATGACGGAATTCCTTAGGTTAGATTGATGTAGCCGTGACAACATGTTATAACAAAGCTGGCCTGATTACCCACTGACATTTCTGAAACAAAAGCAACTCCAATTTATTTAACATGTCTACTGGATTAACACAAGCGAGTCCCACCTGTAAATAACTGTAAGAGACCATACTTGGTCTCAGGTTTTGTTTAGGAGCGGTCAATAACAACTCTGTTTTGCTTGCATGCACGCTCAACTATTTTATATCCATTCACGACTGGATGCTATCAAACAGCTGCTTAATAATATTTATAAATATATACATTTACAAAGTGATTCTGTGGGGAACCGATTTTTTGAAGAAACACAATGGTTTATAAACCGTGCTGTGACACATTCTTTGCCTTACATTTTTTTAATACAGTTTGCTTTTCTTACATAGGTGCCGATTACGATGCGGCCCGGAAAGGCTCCAACCGTCGGTCGGAGCCTTTCTGGGCGACATCTCGGTTTGATTTCCTACTGCTGCATTACAATGTTGGTGGTCAGAAATTAAACCGGATGGTCATTACGGCTGGCTTCCGATGGGCTCAAGGAGCCCGACGGCCAGTCGGAGGCCAGCCCGTAATCCCAAAGGGCGACCTTCCGGCAGGATTTCCATGTCCGGGTTTCTGACATGGAAAGCCTGTTGGAGAGCGAATATGGGGGCCCCTAGCAGGGTTCCCTGGCCTCTGCGGGCTCCGGTTGGGGGCAGAGGGGGCACCTAAGGTGCCCCCCTGTCATCTCTGCACCATGAGGCAGGCACCCTGAGGTGCCTGCCACATGGTGAAGGGATGAACACAGACTCTCATTCATCTATGGGAACTTGTTTTACGGCCGTAAACCTTGTATAAGAACAAATAAGAGGAAATTGCATAAAATTACTAGACATTTAAGATATAGATGCGAGCATTCCTTCTGTCTAGGTCAGAAACTTAACAAACCGGTAAATGGAGGGGATTGACGTGCCCGATATACATAGCATAAGTGCTTGGCGACATGTTCTCACTCCTACTTTTAAAAATAATGGTTTTGAAAGAATTCAATGAGCATATAGCAGATTGGGGCAGACACAAACAAAATGCAGTAGAGCTTCTTGTGTGTACCCACAAAGTGCCTGCAGCTGCTAGTTGCCCATTGTTGTAGCCATTTTGGAGTGCCGTCCTTGGTCTTGTACCTGCCAAATCTTAACTTGAGAAATGCATCCCTCATACGTGATGCAAAGGGGGTAAGAATATATGGCTGAATTTCCAATTTCTCGTAGGAGTTTATGACTGTCCAAGCATGTTTCTTGACTGCTAATGCATCCTTATCAACATTAACCAAGAGTTGTTTTGTTGCTCAATTCAAAAAGTGCTTAAAGCAGTCTTTATTCATTTCTGGAGGCCTAGATATCTGTAATTCAAAAGTGTGGTGTCACCCTGATGAGTAGGCTCTCCATGCACCACCATACATAGAGTTGATTTCTTGCCAGCACATATTTGCTATGGAACCAGGTTCAGATAAATGCAAGGAGTTTTAAAAAGGCAGCCTATCGCACCAGAGCATATCCTTGGAGACCAAACGCCAATCGAATTTCTGCATGGCTGTTGTTCTTAGGGATCATAAAAACAGATTTAAAAGCCTTGATTTGCAAAAGGTCCAGAAAGTAGCTGTCCTTCCCTCGGTAAATGATTGTACCATAGGCTAGTGCTGGGATCAATTTAGCGCCATGATTTTCACCAAAATGTTTATATGTGGGACACCTTAATTTATATCGTAGTGATTTAAAAGCAAAAATGGAGGAAGATGTTTTTAGCACTTAACAGATTAAAATGACCTTTAAACAACATTTTATTATCAAATAAAATGCCTAGGTATTTGTAGCTCCTAACCGATTCAATAGGCTTTCCCCTTACATGCCAGGATCAAGATCTAGCTGTAGACAGCCCTACTGACATTATTTTGGTTTTCTTATTATTCAATTCAAGATGATTAATTTAAATGTATTTGTCAAAAGACTTGCTTAATCACTGTAAGCCTTTGGGGTCTGACTGAGTAATATAGTGTCATTGGCATATTGTAGATATTTTAGATGCCAGTTTGCAAATTTGGGAGGGTGTGCATTAATATTTTCCAGATGCTGGTGCAGATCCACCATGAAGAGATAAAATAAACACAGCGCAAGCACACATCCTTGCTTTAAGCCATTCAAATTTTTAATTTGCTGTGTAAGACTAGTTCCATCCCCCAACTTGACCTGTACCCAGGTATTTGTATAAAGGAGGATGATCAGATCAAATAATTTTCAAGGCACTCTCCATGCCGCAAATGTTTTCCATAGCAAGACTTGTGGAATTGTGTTAAATGCTATTTTTAGATCGACAAAGCAAATCTGCAAATTTCACCTCTTAAGAACTGCACTCTTGGCCATCAGAGTTAGGGCCATGAAATTGGAAATTGTTGACTGTCCCTTGCGGAGTCCTGATTGATTGAAATTAAGCCTGTGTTACTGCCCATTCTTCCAATTTCTCCAATAGACAGGAGGGAAATACTTTTGCCTCAACATCTGCCAAAGCTATTAGCCGGTAATCTGTCGTATTTTCGGGAGGACCGCTTTTAAGGATAGGCTGCAAAATGCTTCTTTTCCATGATCACTCATTTCATCAGAAGAATCTCATTATTTAGTGGAGTCTGGACCTCCGTCCACAAATCTAGGCTAGCTCTAAAGATGGCATTTGGGAGACCGTTTGGGCCCGGTGCACAATTTGATCTAATCCGTTTGAGAAAAATGTAAGTTTCTTCTTTGCTTGGTGACTCCATAGTTGGTGACGTTGTTATATCGGCCATGTTACCTGTATTATTGTATTATTGTTTTCGAGTATTTCTGGAGATGAATTATTCCGAAAAGATCTATATTCTGTGAAAGTTGCAACCTGTGACCCACACAAGTTAGTGATGAAATATGTCCAGACATTTTCTGTAATGTTTGCGCTGCTAGTCCCTGTTACCACTATCTTCAAGGTCATTAATTATTGCCCAAAAAGTCTTGGTGTTATTTGACTTACTTGCAAATAGCATCAATCAATCAAGGCATTTATAGAGCGCGCTACTCACCCGGGAGGGTCTCAAGGCGCTGGGGGAGGGGGTAAGTTACTGCTCGAACAGCCAGGTCTTGAGCTGCTTCCTGAAGGAGAGATGGTCCTGGGTTCGCCGAAGGTGAGTGGGGAGGGAGTTCCAGGTCTTGGCTGCCAGGTAGGAGAAGGATCTTCCTCCGGCGGTGGTTCTGCGGATGCGTGGTACGGTGGCGAGGGCGTGGCTGGTTGATCGTAGCTGGCGTGTGGGCGTGTAGAAGGTCATGCGGTCGTTGAGGTACTTTGGGCCCAGGTCGTGGAGGGCCTTGTGTGCGTGGGTGAGGAGTCTGAACGTTATTCTCTTGCTGACGGGGAGCCAGTGCAGGTCTTTCAGGTGTCCGGTGATGTGGCTGTGTCGGGGGATGTCCAGGATGAGTCGTGCGGAGGCGTTCTGGATGCGCTGGAGTCTTTTTGAAGTTTGGCTGTGGTTCCGGCGTAGAGGGTGTTCCCATAGTCCAGTCGGCTGGTGACGAGTGCCTGGGTGACGGTCTTCCTGGTTTCAGTGGGGATCCATCTGAAGATCTTGCGGAGCATGCGCAGGGTGTTGAAGCATGAAGATGAGACGGCGTTGACTTGTCTGGTCATCGACAGGGAGGAGTCCAGGATGAAGCCCAGGTTGCGTGCGTGGTCCGTTGGCTTGGGCGCGGTGCCCAGGGCCGGGGGCCACCAGGAGTCGTCCCAGGCGGAGGGTGATGAGCCCAGGATGAGGACTTCCGTCTTGTCTGAGTTCAGTTTAAGGCGGCTGTTCCTCATCCAGTCGGCGACGTCTCTCATCCCGTCGTGTAGGTTGGCTCTGGCGGTGGTGGGGTCGTTGGTGAGGGAGAGGATCAGCTGGGTGTCGTCGGCGTAGGAGATGATGTTGAGGTTGTGTCGGCGTGCGATGGCTGCGAGGGGCTCATGTAGACGTTGAAGAGGGTTGGGCTGAGTGAGGATCCCTGTGGAACGCCGCAGATGACTTCGGTGGCTTCGGATCTGAACGGGGGAGGCGGACTCTCTGGGTTCTTCCGGCGAGGAACGAGATGATCCATTCCAGTGCTTTCTCTCGGATTCCGATGTTGCTGAGGCGCTTCACTAGGGTGCGGTGGCAGACGGTGTCGAACGCCGCGGAGAGGTCCAAGAGGATGAGGGCAGCTGTTTCCCCGTTGTCGGTTAGGGTTCTGATGTCGTCGGTGGCTGCGATAAGGGCGGTCTCGGTGCTGTGGTTGGCCCGAAACCCGGACTGCGAGGGGTCGAGGGATCCATTCGTCTCGAGGAAGGCGGCAAGCTGTCTGTTGACGGTCTTCTCGATGACTTTGGCCGGAAACGGAAGGAGCGAGATGGGACGGTAGTTCTTAAGGTCGGTGGGGTCCGCCGTTGGTTTCTTCAGGAGGGCGGTAAGCTCGGCGTGCTTCCAGCTCTCCGTGAAGGTGGCGGTGTGGAAGGAGGAGTTGATGATGTCCCGGAGATGGGGTGCGATGGTGGCGTCGGCTTTGTTGAAGACGTGGTGTGGGCAGGGGTCGGTTGGTGATCCGGAGTGGATGGAGTTCATCGTGCGGGTGGTGTCTTCGGTGCTGATCGGGGTCCAGTTGCAGAGGGTGGTGGTGGCGGGCGTTGGTTCGGCGGTAGGGTGCGTTGTTTGTGCGTCGAAGCTGTTATGTATGTCGGTGATCTTGCGGTGGAAGAACGCGGAGAGTGAGTTGCAGAGGTCTTGCGAGGGGTGATGTCGTTGTTTCCGGCGCTGGGGTTGGAGAACTCTTTGACGATGCTGAAAAGTTCCTTGCTGTCATGGGCGTTGTTGTCCAGTCGTTCTTTGAGTGCCGACTTCTTGGTGGCACGGATCAGCTGGTGGTGTTTGCGGGTGGCGTGCTTGAGGGCGGTCCTGTTGTCTGTGGTCTGGTCGAGTCGCCAGGTTTTCTCGAGAGTGCGGCAGTTCTTCTTGGATTCCTTGAGTTCGTTGGTGAACCAAGGGTTTTCTTGCTTCCGGGTCTGCTGGGAGGGTTTTTAGTGGTGCGAGGTCGTCGGCGCAGGCGGTCAGCCACTTGGCGAGGTTGCTGGCTGCTTCGTTTGGGTCCGTTGTGTTGGTGGGTGTGTTCTGGCTGAGGGAGGCGGTGAGCTGCTCGGCGGTGATCTTGCTCCAGCTCCGGCGGGGAGCCTGTTGCGGGTGGTGGTGGGTCGTAGTCTTTCTGAAGCTGAAGTGGACGCAGCTGTGGTCGGTCCAGTGGAGTCCGGTGGCGTGGCTGAAGGGGATGTGCTTGCTGGACGAGAAGACGGGGTCAAGCGTGTGGCCGGCGTAGTGGGTGGGCGTGTTCACCAGTTGCTTGAGTCCGAGGTTGGCGAGGTTGTCCAGCAGGGCGGTGGTGTTTCTGTCGTTGTTGTTCTCCAGGTGGAAGTTGAGGTCCCCTAGGAGGATGTAGTCGGCGGAGGGCATGGCGTGCGGGCTGATGAAGTCTGCGATGTCTTCGCTGAATAGTGTGCGTGGTCCCGGGGGTCTGTAGATGAGGGTGCCTCGGAGGGTGGTCTTGGGGTCAGTGTGTATCTGGAAGTGTAGGTGTTCGGCGGCGGTGAAGGTCTCGTCGGAGTTAGTCGAGATGCGGATGGTGTTCTTGTGTTCGATGGCGATGCCTCCTCCCGTCTGGTTGACGCGGTCCCTCCGGGTGATCTTGTATCCGTCCGGGATGGCTATGGCGATGTCGGGCGCTGAGGAGGCGTTCATCCAGGTTTCGGTGAGGAAGGCGATGTCCGGTGCTGTTGCGTCGAGCAGGTCCCAGAGTTCCACGGCGTGCCTGTGGACGGAGCGGGTGTTCAGCAGGATGCATTTCAGGTGGTTGCTGCTGGTGCTCGACTTGGCGGAGGTGGTGCACGTCCGGGGGCAGGTGAATCGGCAGGTTTGGCAGGTGAAGGGTCCGTGGGTGCGTCTCGGTGAGGCTCGGTAGCAGGCAGGGTTCCGGCCGGCATTGAGTGCGGTGAGTGTGGCGGCGTCGTAGGTCCGTCGAGTGGTGATGCATCGGTGGGATCCAGGGGTTCTGGCGCTGGGCGCGGTCCAGTCGCGGACGGGCGCAGACGGGCTTGCCTTAGGCGCGCCTTCGGCGCGCGCCAGCGCGCGGCGCGCAGCGGCCGCCATTTATGGGGAGGTGGGAGGGAGGAGCAGCTGGGAGGCGGGAGGCAGGGGCAGCGAATGGGCGGTCAGGGGCGGGGACGCAGGGGACGCAGCGGCGGGAATGGCGAGAGGCAGCGGGGGCACAGAAAGGAAAACAGGGGAGAAAGCAGACAAAATCACGGGCACAGCGACAATGGGGCAGCGAGGGGCACAAAAAGGAAAACAGGGGAGAAAGCAGACAAAATCACGGGCACAGCGACAATGGGGCAGCGAGGGGCATCTTATCCTGGTGGTAAGTACTCTTTGCATTCCATAATGCTTGGTTATTTGACTTCCTTCAAAATTGCAGGTTATTGTTTGAGAAGAGGGGATTAGTCTTTCTTTTATTTTTTGCAGAATATTTCCTAAATAAGGATTTACAAATGGAATTCCATTTATCCACCATCGAGCTTTCAGTTACACCATCAGAGCGTCTAGATCTAATTAGTGATTCGGCATGTCTCAATATTTTGACCTATTTGGTAGACTGCTAAACCAGGCTGTTCAAACTATAGAAAGATGGCACTTGGTGAA